>CM042834.1:177901614-178501614 GCA_023653725.1 Bungarus multicinctus
ATTCATTAAAAGAAATATATAAACACAAAATATAATTAAATGGGCTTTCAAGTTGGTTAACCTCACAGCAATGCCAAAGATTACAACTTTTCCTAAATGTTTTCATGCTATCAAAGTTCTAGGTTAAATCAAAGGAGTGATTTTATTTAAGGTAGCATCACATCCTAAGAAAGTGATGTGATCAACCTTGACTCCTCCAGTCCCATCAGAGAGATCCATAACTTTTCTTTACTGAAAATGGCGGCAGAAGAGACTTTCAACCATGCATTTGAATTTGAGGCAGAATTCCAGTGGCTCTTAAAGAAAACTTTCAAGGTTTTGCATACCAACTATTAGCACTTACCAATTGCTTTGTTAATTTGCTGAAGCCACAAGAGGTTCCCTGAACAGAATTCTGGAGTTAAATAGACAACTCTATACTGGCCCCTGTGTAAAACAAAGGAAAACAGAATTACTTTCTGACAAAAGCAAACTAACATTCATATTACATACAGTTGAAGTGTTGGCTAAGACTTGGTTGTGATAGAATTCTCTGCAATAAGGCCCACTGAGTTCTGTTTGACTCATTTCAACAACATAACAATATTTATTGAGAAAAGTATTTTTTTCAGTACTATAAATACAGGGCTGGAATAAAGCTTACGCTTTGATTTCCTCTCTGATATTTTTTGACTGTGCTGATCCAAGCAGACAAGCCGGAACTCCTGACATTCTACAGGAAAAAAAATTCAATGATTACTTTATGAACACTGCATCAGTTTTAAGTACAACTTTTCTTAAAAAAATTAAAACCTCGATTTTATATTATATGTAAAGTACAAGTCTTTCCTCTGTCCATGCCTTTAAAATCATCTTGCACAGCTCTGGAAATGTTATATTTCAGAGTAGAAGAAAATAAGCTTAAAACTCTCTATGAAACTTTCAAAAATTACACCAGAAAAAGAATTTGTAAGTGGAATGAGTGACATGCACATCCAAATGGCAAAGAATATATAACACATACATCAAGCAAAAGCTTTTTTATATGTAATATAAAAGTGTGTTTTTAGAAATGAAAGGCTACTTTCTAAATTAAGAAGAGATTTTACCCTTGTTTCAAATCTACCATCAAAATTGCTTTGTGGTTTTTTTTTCTTTTGACAACCTAGCCAAAAACTTGTAATTTTTTATTTCCCAGGAAGGAAGGAAGGAAGGAAGGAAGGAAGGAAGGAAGGAAGGAAGGAAGGAAGGAAGGAAGGAAGGAAGGACCCATAACAGAGAAACACGTATGTGTAATTTACAATTTAGTGTAACCAAATACTATTTCACACAATATAGTCTTATGTTTTTAAAGAAATCAGTATGTGCAAAGTACGATGTAAACAAATACATTCCAGTGCATTTTTAATTATTACAAGAAGCAGAAATACGCAATAATATTTTCAAGGTTCCTTTACAATCTCTGATTAACACCAATCCTTTCCTAGTTAAGCCAAAATAGCAATTTGAGCATCAAATCTAGATAGCAAGAATGATTCCTCTATATTCTATTCCTGTGTCTCATGGAAAGCACAACAGGTAGACATCCTCACATAAGTATGGTCCAATGCATAAAGAAAAAACACGCTGTTTAACATTTTTTGTATGCTATGCAGACATTTTATTGAGACAAATATTTTCCATAGATCTGTATATCTTAAGGTTCTGCAGCATGGTTAGGGTTTGGGTTGACACTGACAAGCTCACAGTACACCAAAAATTCCAAATGTGCCTAAATGGCTTTGAGAAGTCCCCTCCTCCTGGCATATATACGCATATGTTACAAAATAAAACAAAAACAAAAATGCTCCATTGAGACCATTGCTAGGCAGTCCCTGCAGTCCCCCAACTACTGTTGTTAAGAAAGTCTCTCTGTCCTTAAGTGAGCACCTCCTTGCAACCAAAGTCAGTGAGGAAGTTGCACATCTCAGGTGGTTGCAGGCAGGCTATGGATTACAAGTTGCTGTGGAGACACAGCCAGTGCATAGCAAGACTTGAGGGGGGTGCAGGCAGGCACACGCACACTGCTAGGGGCACCCCAAAACTACCACATTCTGCATCAGCTGCAGTTCCCAGATACTCTTCAAGAGTAGCCCCATGTAGAGCACATTGCAATAGTCAATACAGGAGATAACAGGCCTGAGTGATGAAAAAAGAGCCTCTTGATCCAGGAAAGAGCATAAAACTATTACTGCCCAGGGATAATGAAACATGTCTTCCAATTACCAAACCTATTTCAGTGCATTAAGCAATTATTTAAAATAATTCATACCCTGTCCCAAAGCAACCTCAGTATATTTGATTCTGCACAAGGTTCCCTTTGGTAGCTTGGCAAAGAATCATATTATTTATTCGCAGATCTTGTGGGCCAAGTCTGAGTAGCATACAATTCCCTTGGTCTATAATTCAGGATTAAAACAGGCAGATAAAGAATCTAATTTTAAACTTAAAATCATATATTATGCAATCAGGAATCAACAATCAAAGTACAAAAAATCTAATTCATTGGAACAGGCATTATAATAAGTAACTATTTGAAAAGAGGCAACGGGGCCATTTAGGTATCTGGAAAAGAATATTATTCTAGAAGAGTGAGGTAGTGATCATCTCTAATCAAGGAGGCACAAAGAAAGCCTACCCTAATATATCTTATCAGAAGAAGGCAGTCCCACATATATCTTTGTCCACGAGGAACTTAAAATTGACAACCTGGACTTTGAAATGCACCTGGAAGTCAATTAGTAGTAGCCAACGCTTCTCTCAAATTAGAACTGCCCCATGAGATGCATCCATAACTATTTAAACTGGTGCATTCTGGGTCAGACACACTTCCAAATGCTTGTATTGGAATGCACTGGAATGATGGAACTAAATAGACCAAACATATAGCATTTCATTTAATCTGAATCCCGCTTATCTCCTTAGAAAGTATTATACTTACTTGAGTTGTAGTACTTGGTCCTCCATCAAAGAAATAAGAGGGGAAATTACTACACCGGTACCTCCAGTGCACACAGGTGGAAACTGAAAGCACAAGCTCTTTCCATATCCTTAAAAACAGAATACATTTTAAACATAAAACCAAACATATATCAGTTTTTCCTATACACAGCTTCTAAAGTTATATGTGCATGAGAGAGATTTCAGTTATTGGACTGAAATAGGTAGTTCTCAACTTACAAATTTGTTTAGTGACCATTTGAAATTACAACAGCACTGAAAAATGTGACTTATGACCATTTTTCTCACTTATGATCGTTGCAACATTCCCATGGTCATGTGATCAAAATTTGGTGGCGGCAACTTGGTTATGATAGTTGCAGTGTCCCAGCATCATGTGATCAGCTTTGTGACCTTCTGACAAGCAAAGTTAATGGGGAAGTGAGATTCATTTAACAAGTGTGTTACTAACTTAACAACTGCAGTGATTCACTTAACTGTAGCAAGAAAATCATAAAATGGAACAAAACTCACTTAACAAATTTCTCACTTAGCAACATAAATTTTGGGTTCAATTATGGTTGTAAGGTAAGGACTACAACTTAATAAACAATCCATGAAAATGAGTAATGTAATTTGGAAAGACAGCATGTGTTATCCAAGCCAATATGTAGTCATGCATGTATACAATATAAATAATTATCTTTCCTTCTGAAGGGAATTTAACAGTGAGAACCAATAACAATACGTGCCTTCAATAGTACAACCTGTTCTTAGTACAAAAGTTGAATAATACTAATCCAAATATTCCCAAGTAAATAAAGAATTCATATATAAAGTAAATCTGAAATTTAGAATTTAAAAGCATAATAATCCTAAATGATTTGTAAGATACATTCCTTGCTTATGTGAAATTAAAGCAAGAGAGCAAGAGAGAACATGCATAACCTAATCCTTCAATTGCCACTTGCTGTTCTAATTATTCATCTTAATATTATTATTAATAATAATAAGGTTCTAGCATTGCTTCCCCACAAAAAACTGAAATGTCCTTGCCCTTGCTTGTTGCTAAAACTAGGATTAGGAATGGTGCTATGCAAGCGCCATAGAGTTAGGTGTTACGTAGTTTATTGAGTCCAAAGTCCTCCACAGTTCAGGAATCCAAATTTAACTATTGTTAATAGATGGATAGCAAGCTTTACTTGAACACAAATAATAAAGGCAACACACCGCCTTTCTAAAAAAAGTTATAGACTTTTTTCTGTGAGATGCTTTTTCAAACACTTTGTCAAGCTAAGTGCCCAAGAACAATGAAGACAATTCATACAGTTCAGTTATTTATTTGCTAATATCCAACAGACGGAATCTTGCCAGATTAAACACCTACTATTTTCACTCTAATGAAAATAATTAGATTAAACTCCTACTATTTTCACTCTAATGGATATATTCTGGGAGATTCTAGGGAGTGGCTTTCCTTATTCAAATGGGTTGGGCTGCCTCGTCTTGCTTCCCTTTCTGAAAAGTGCTCCTTCCTGGGAAATTGCTGCTTCACTGTAGTCTATCACACCAACTCCCCTTCCATAGGCACCATCTCTCACATACTTCAAAAGTGCTTTCATATGACTATATGTGTCTTTCTCAATGATAATAGCCAGTTTCAGCCTCTCCTCCAATGACTCCTCACTATCCTAATTTGCATCTATTCCGTTTTTTTTTAATTGGACACATGACTTCCATGATTTCAGAACTACAGTATATTTCAATTGATAACAAAACAACATAAATAGCTTTTCCTCTCCTTTGACTACACAATCTAGCCTGAGAGGTAGGTTGGGCTGAAATATAATGCTACATTTGTACAGCAGACTTTACTGTGTTTACAAAATTAATCACTTTCTGAGCTCAGATAACACATGAAGCTACAGAAATATTATCTATGTTAACACTGATTAAGTCCAACAAGTTGTGTAAACACATCATTTTATGTCTTTACTTGACCTGATTACATGTGTTGTGTGATAGGTCCAAAGTTACTCAGTGAGTTTCCATGGCTAAAGGTCAAACTGAGATTTTAATCTCCCTGTTCCTAGACCAATATTTTAAATGTTACATTATAATAACTCCTTGGTTAGGCAGATACAGCAGGCATAAGAAATATCCATCCTGCCACATTGGCCTTCTAGCCCTTAAGAGCTCACTTGAGGCAAAAACCCAAATCTTCCAACATTACAACAGTATTACTTGCCAACTACCTAGAACTTATTTTGTCTGCAGTCGAAAGCCTGGAACACTTAAAACAGTGATAACACTTCAAATACCCACAAATTCTTTAACAAAGTAAAGTGCTTAGGGCAGTTAAAAATGTTCTATCCAGAGTAAAGAAAGAACTGGGTGAAGAAAGAAGTTCATGGCAAGATAATCTCATTCCCCAAAAGTACATTTCTTCCTATTAAAGTTTGTACAATGTTTATTTCTTATTGCAATTTCTTGTTTTCAGAAAGGCCAACTGAGTACTTTTCGTGTGTATAAAGAGAGAGTGGTGAAGATCAGCCAATATTTCTCCAATATTAATCTACCATCAATCACAATTTATAACTCTGTCTGTCTTTTATTTTATTTTTTTACTATTTATTATTGATTGAATGCTTTTATTTGCTTGTCTGTGATCGTAATAAAGATTGATTGATTTTTCCTGACAATGAAAGGAACCTAATCTTATGCTTATGCTCCAATCCAATTTATTGTACCCAGCAAGCACGCACAATGAAAATATTCCTGCAGTTCCTTTTCTGTGGGGAAAAACACCTACTGATACAACTACATCTGGTAACATTATCAACAAATCACGTCTTATAAAGTTTTTAAGAAACATTTAAATAATATTCCAAGGCAAATCTATATAACTCACCAGTTGCCATAACAACTAGATTATCTCTTCTTTCTTGCAAAACTGAGGAGATCACTTTCCACTGGACCCTTAAAATTAAGGGAAAAAACTATAATAAAAACGTTCAATTTCAGCTGTAACATCTGACAAAAACTAAATCCCATAACAGCAGACTTCTTTTAACGATGCTTCATTTAGTGATCAATTGTTGATTTCCTTTTCCACATACAGATAATCCTCACTTACTGGCCTTTCATTCAGTGACTGTTCAAAGTTACAATGGTGTTAAAAAAATAACACCATTGACTGTACCTCAGTCTTGTGATCACCATTGCAGTCAGTATGTGTTGTTGTATGCTTGGCCTGCTTTTTTCCCCCTCTCTTTCCCCTTGCAAAACAGAGATTAGAGAGAAAGTAAGTGGTTTTCTCTTCTACACATCAAAGACAAAGCAATCATGCCAGCATCATGTTACACAAAGACCTTACAGAACTCTCTTGAAATCTAAAAGAAGACTGTGAAAGCTTTTGAAATTTCCACGTAGTGGAGAGATTAAAAAAAGATTTTAAGACAATACTGTAAGCTCTTTTGTAGGCATCTGTGGCTCCCAGCCCTGAGCTGCATGTGTTTGTATTGCTTTCAATGGATACAAGATAATAAGCAGGCACTTGAGCATTCCAAAGGGCTGGAAGTGGTTAGGAAGCAAACAAAAATCAAAGGTGTGAAACTGAATACTGTTGTCTGTTTCCAGCAGGAAAGCACTGTGATTTCCCACTTAGTGACTGCTCTGCTTAGCTGTTCCAATTAAGCAAGGATTACTGTATATATCCTGAATATGAATATGTTTTCTTTTATGCCAAGCAATTTATATATCAGCTGAAGACTGAACATATTTGAGGAAAATTCTCCACATATTTTATTTAAAAGAAATACATATTTATTATTTTCTCTTTAAAATGAGAGATGCAATTTAAAAAAGCTGAGAATAAACTGAGAAAGGAGGCAGATACGATTTTCTGTTTTTTCTTTATGAAAGAGATTGTCTTAAATTCACAGTTTTCTTTTTTTTTTGGAACAGTCTTTTAGCCGTTTTTAAAAAAAACAATATAACTTACGGTTTAAAACTTGAGTGACCAAAATACATCTTGAGACAAGCAATTTGCTCACTGCTGGGTTTAGGAAAGCTGGAATCTTTGGGTGGGTGCGGGAACAAAAATATTGAGATAGAGAAAAAGAAAAAATATAATAGCCATAAAAATAAATTCATATATTTGGCTTTTAAGATTTAAATTTTAAAAATTTCACTATTAAATTTTTAAATGTTATGTATATTAAAATTCTAGCTAAGTGTAGCTTCCTATCACAGGAGGTATTTAAGAATACTAGGTACATATAATACAAGAATATACCCAGAGGCTAGAGTCTGCTAGCAATATAAAATCCCCTAGAAATTTTAAGTCCAAAAGATTAAAATAGTTTCCACACTGTATTAGTTTCTAGTAATTTTAAATTCTTTCCTCAGAAAGTCAACCTACAGTACATGCTTAATTTTCCCACTGACAACATGGAATTTAAAACTGGTTTAACTTGAGTGCATCAAGCCCATAACTTGCTTAAAAAAATTATGAGCATCAATAGTGACTGGGATCATATCCTACACTAAGCCATACTAAGTCACAATACGGTTGTGGCTAAGGCTCATATGCAAACAGAATTAACAAATAAATCAGAGACTCAGTTAGTGTATAATGTTAAGCTGGAATATTTTTTGAACCACGGTTGTTGAAAACACAGCATCCTGTTTTGCTGACTATTTTAAAACACAAGTGGATTCACAATTATACAAATCCAAAAATCCAAACGTTATGGTTAACTTCACTGTGAACCAAGCCATAGCATGCTCAGCAATGGCTGCTTCTCTTAAATTCTATATAATAGATTCCTCATGTCTTACAGAACATTGCTTTTCAAATATTTCCCTAGGCCGCTAAAGTTTAAAGCCTCCTTCAATAATCAGAATTACTTGAGAGGATCTTTAGATCCTCTGTACCCATATATGCGAGCATAAAAAGTACAGATACTCTAGTGTGCTGATATAGAAATCTGTATCACAATTTAACATTTACCCCAAATTTCCTCCTCCTCCTCAATGCCCTCTTCTCCTTCATCCTCGGCAACAAGGTCACTTTGCTTCTCTAAATTCCCCAGGTTAGAATTCAAATTGCTCTTGTCTGTATCTTCTAAGGACTGGAACAGAGAAAATTACTTAACATACTTTGCATCTTCTAATCTAAAAGAATCAGAGGTAGATAAAAGTTTTTTTTTTATTTTTAATACAAAGAGAGCCTAACTACATTAGCTACTCAAGATAAAGTTGCTTTATGAATATAAATTGTGAAGACCTCATAGCTCCCATAGGTTTTCCATTTGACTGTTAAAAGCATGAGAAGCAAAGCTATACATTAATTCTCCTTGATTGAAAGGCATTTTATGTCAGGCATTTATTAAAAAGAACAGTATTAATACTTATTTTTATTAAATCTTAGGAACAGTGTTAGCTTATTATAACTAGTCCAGTTTTTATTTCTAACATGCAAGTCTGCTCCCCTAGCTTTTTTTCTCTCAGGCCTTCTTTGCTATGGCCCCTGCCTTCCAAAGCGAGGTCAGCTCCATCCCTTCAATATTCTGTAAACCCCTTAACACCTGGTTAGGATGCTTTTATTGTTGTTAATATCTAATTTTCTCCTGTATTGATGGCTTATATTTTTTAATAATGACTTTTATATTTTTAATAATGATTGTTTACACATACGTATTTACATATGGCATGGGATCAGGTTACCTGAGAAACTGTCTGGCCCATCCCTCTCATGCTAGCAGGAGGGAGATTTATTTTTTATTTTTATTTTATTGATTTATTTTTGTCAATTGCTTACAAGATAATAGGTATAAGTAAAAACATAGTTATGAATGCATGGATACATATAAGAAAAAAAAAGAAAGAAACAATAGGACAGGGACAGTAGGCACGTGGGTGTGCTTTATTTATATAATTATTTATTTATAAATAATTTATTTAATCATTATTTATATAATTATTATTTATATAATTATGCATGCTGCAAACCACATCAGACAAGGAATTCAAGAGCCTTTTCTGCTGTGGTTCCCACACTCTGGAACACTTTTGGCCTTTTAGAAAGCCTGAAAACTTAGTTTTGTTAATTGCCCTGATGGGGGCAGGTCATACCTGGGGCTTGATGGGGACAGGTCATACCAGAGGTAGTTAATGGACTAAGATAATACTCCATCTCCATCCTGTGAACATTTCCCTTTCCAACTTTATTTTTAACCTATGTTAATATTAATATTTATTATTTTAATTTCCTTATTTTTACTTAGTTGTAAGCTGTCTATACGAGATGGGTGGCATGTAACTTTAATAAAAAATAAATAAAACTCATTGTTTTATTTCATTGTTGTATGCCACCCAGAGTCATTTTTTGTGAGATTGCTGACTATATAGATTTGATAAATAAACAGCAAGAAGGAAGGAAGGAAGGAAGGAAGGAAGGAAGGAAGGAAGGAAGGAAGGAAGGAAGGAAGGAAGGAAGGAAGGAAGTTACCTTAATCATTTCCATTTCAAGTTCATCATCATTTTCTATGGCATCATCTTCTATAGATAGTAAATCCTAAACAGAATAGTTCAAATTGTTTTTTTCTTTCGTTTTAATCCCAAAGCTCTGTTCCCTAGCTTTTCAGTGGGAAAAAACTAACAAATAATCCGAGTTTACCTTCTAACCTACATAAACCATTAATATTTCGATGCATAATAAAAATGTATAAAATGTATAAAACCACACTGATAATGTATAAAACTACATTACTACTTGTGGGTCAAGAAAGTTTGTTTTGCAGATGAGCAATTTAAGAAATGTAGGATTACAAAGCTCATCTGATCTTAGCACAACATTCTTAGGATAAGAGAAACAACTTGTTTCTTCATTGTTGAAATAAACTGACTTTAGTCTCTAGACTTTTATCAATGTCATTTGGCAATCCTAACATACAATATTTTCTTAGCTCTTATATCACAGCCAATATCTGGAAAAAGACCAGATGGTTGATCAATTAAACATCACATCTTTTCTCAAAAGTCAATTACTTATATAGATTTACCTCAGGCATGCAAGCTGTTTCAAGTAGCATTTCTTCTTCAGCTTGACGTTCCATCATCTGAAGTTCATATTCAGTTATGTCTAGTGACATTAAGAATTCTTCTTCTGTAGATTTTTTAAAGACTGTGTTTGAAGCATCTACTGTATGCTCTTTCTTACCAAGTTCTTCATTTTTTATATGAAGGTTTTGAACACCGACTGTTTTATCATCAATACCATGATTTGACTTACAAATAATCTTGGAAGTCAATTTAGATACTCCATCGGCAGCTTTTTCCAACTCTATTTGACAATTAGATTTAATAAGTAATATGTCCCTTAGAGCTTTAATGTTTTTTGAAATATCAGCCATTATTTCTGTTGCGCTATGGAAAAAATATGAAATGGGTTATTTTTTTAATTATACCCCATCTTTCTACTTATATACTTTATTTATGCTTTATTAATTTATTTGATTCTTTTTGTTAGTTTTTATTGTTTTAATTGTGGTTTTATATTCTGTAAGCTGCCTCGAGTCACCATGGGCAAATAGGCGGCAATATAAATTCAATAAATAAATATATAAACACTCAAGATAGCTTACAACATTAAAAAGAATGTTGTAAATTGTTTTTTAACTTTGTAACAGTTAAAAAATTAAAATTAGTGGAATTAAAGCTCAAATAATAATTAATAATTTGATGAACAAGGTATGTCTTTAACAATAACTTCTTTTTGTCTATTCTAAACCACTGTTCAATTGACTTCACTAAATGATCTCTAGTCCATCCATCCTTCTGAAAGGAAGAAAAAATTTCCTTGTCCACTTTCTCCATTCAATACATGATACTATACTATACACTCATACCCATTAGGTTGTCTTTTCTAAGCAGAGGTTCAAAGTTCTTCACATTTCCTGATCACATTTATCTGCCCTCTTTCACTTTTCCAATTTGATTATGTTCTTTTTCATATGCGGAACCCTGAACTGAACTCCAGATAAAGACATATACAGTTTTTTATAAGAATATTATAACATTGGAGTTTTCAACTGAACACATTTCCTAATGATTCCTAATGCAAAATTGTTTCCTTCACAGCTGTCATAATCCAAGTTGTTATTTCCACTGAATCTAAGATCCCTCTTTTGGGAAGTTTCAGATGGTTCAGATCTCATCAGTGTATATGTGAAATTGGGGCAGGAGTTGTCTTAATATGCACCATTTCATTCCTACTTAAACTGAACAACAATTATTTGCTTGTCCATTCACCTAGTTTAAAACAATAATTTAAATTGTTTTATCCCAGATTTGACAAAAATCTTTATGGGTCTGTAAAATCATGTCCACCTCAGTCACTTTGGTTCAAGAGAATGGACTTGCTCACTGAAAGTCAAGAGTTCATACTATTACTTCACTCACCTCAAGCTTAGTCTTTAAAGCATAATCACACTAAACTCCTATTATTGTTTACTTTGTTTGCTGGTCTGTTTTGTAACCTCAAATTAGAAAGCAAGCAAATGCACCAAATCTTTACAAACTGACTACTTCCCTCAATAAATACCAATGTTCCCATTCACCCTTTCTTCATGAGTTTCAACTAATTGTAAAAGAGTACAAACTGGGGGATTAGGAGTTTAAGAGAATTGTGTGCCTGGAAGTACAATAGAATATAGTACAAAACAAGGCTTATACATTCATTTATTATTTCTATAGTCACCCATCTCACTAGATAACTTTGGATGGCTTACAATTCTAAAACAATACTGTAAAATGTTTCAAACCAATAAAAACAGTACAAATTGGATACTTGTATATGCAACAAAGTAATTACCCAATTTAACAGTAAAACCAAGAGATGTGGCCCTTAACATATTCAAGTTCCTGTCCAAGCAAAGGAATCACTTTGAACATGGAAACTCTGTACACTATTCTTTCAGTTATACCCACTGAAAGAGTTCTTTTACTGAAAGAATCTACTGAATTAAATATTCATATTCATATGAACTGATAGATTAAAATAAACAGTATCTAACCTTTGAATATGTGCAGATTGGTGAAAAGTAGCAGGAACACAATGAGCCAAATCTAGCACCTCCTTGGACAAAGATGTCAATTCATTTTTAATTTCACTCGGCAGCAACATTCCACCTGTTTAACAAAGACAGAATATTTTACTACTAATTCATCTGGGTTTTAAATATTGAAAAGGCACTTATAATTAAAGAATTAAATATCCATATCTTTAAATTTTGATCTGGCTCCCTAAATTCAAATTAATTTATGGATTGCTAAATGGAATTATACAACCTTTGAATTTTTAGGGAGGGATTTCTATCATGTTTTCTGCAGATGCTAATTACCTTTGAACTCTATTCACCAACATCTGCTCTGTTTATTCATTAGTACAGTCCTAATGAGAGCCAGTTTGATTAAGGCATCAGGCTAGAAATCAGGAGATTGAGTTTTAGGCCCATGTCAGGCAGGAAGCCAGCTGGCTGACCTTTGGCTAGTCACTTTCTCTCAGGTCTAAGAAGGAAGCAATGGCAAATCACATCTATAAAACCTTGCCAAGAAAAATGCAGGGACTTGTATAGGCAGTCTTTGAAAATTGAATGGAAGACAAAAAAAAAATAGTCATAACAACCTCTATGATGGATTACTGCATTATTCAGAAACTCAGTTAGCCAGTATCATGTAAAACAAGATGCAAAACACCATGTTATCCGCTGAACTCCAAACTAAAAAATGTGTGTGGTCCCAAAGTCATAAGAGAATCACATCTTGAGAGATTTATGCATCCTCATATGCCTGTAACATTTTTACCATACTTTAATTTTCAAAAAGTTTATTTTCGTCATCTGAATGAATTCATGATAGGATGAAGGGTTATGGTTATGGACTGTAATCTACCCTATCTAGAGCTGAGAAAAAATGACTGAGCCAATATTACCTAGCCAACACCTAATGCCTAAGAGAGGGAAAGAATTTGAATTGCTCCACTCCTAGTTCAGCACAATAACACCTACGTAATGTGGCCTTCAACAGTGTGTGCATATAAAAATCTGATTTGTGTATGTATACATGCGTGTATGCATCTACCCCCATAGTACTGTACAATCGTGCCTTCTGTATGGAAAAAGTTGCTATTCTCTAATTTAGCTCACCTGTTTTTAAACAAATATGCATCTGCTTATCATTACTCAAATTTATTAGGTTTTGGTAAATAAGGAAGCCTGCCTATAAAAACAAGAAAAGAAAAAAAATAGTTTTTAATACAGAGACAATAAGAACATCTTTCTTCCAACTTAAAAAAAAACAATCTTTTCTAATCTCCAGATATGCTGTGACCTCAGTTCCCAAATTCCCAACAAAAATGGCTAAAATCTGGGAGCTATGGTCCGAAACTTCAGAAGTGTACCAAATTGAGGGATCTGAGGTCATCAATCCTGATTATTTAGAAGGAAGACAACACATCCTCAAAGTTATAAACACAGAAAAAAAATAAGTACATATACACAATAGAGAATCAGTAAAAAAATGGCACAAACAGGGCTTTCTAGGAATGGTATGGGAAATTAGAGATAACTCTGCAAAAGCAGAGTCAACGACTATTGCAAAAACCAAGGAACTGTTGAGTAGACTGGTTCCTTAGAACCTCTCTGGATAAGAAGAGAATAGGAGATCACCTATATGTGCTCCAGATGGATGTTCCTCATAGGTTTAAGAAGGTAACACTAGAATATGACAAATTGTCTTGTCTGCAACCAAACTTTCTAAAGAGTTCTGGAAATTGCTCATTAAAATAATAATATAATATTAGAGCAACAACTTTGATTTTGGAGCAACAACAACAAACATGAGGTGAGTCTACCTTCAGCCCTGAATGAAAGAAAATTTTAATCATAAAAATTTAAAGAATTTGAAACAAAGAACAATGATTTTAAACTTAGAAAGCTATAAAAAGTGGCATTTTGTCTAATAGAAATTAAATTAGCCATTGCCTATATCACAGTCTACCTTGTGTGTTATAATTAAACCCCAAACTCTATTGAATTTGATCCAAAATAAGCAAACCTGGACCTTAAACCATTTGTTTAAAATCCCAGGTTTTTCTTTTTCTGGTAACTATACATTACTGATTCAAACAGATTATTTGCATAGTAAATATTAGATTATTTGCATAGTAAACATGGAAAATTTAGTAGATTATATATGCAATCGGAAGCCTTTTTCCATATCTTACTTTATAACATTGAGATGTAATCAAGTAAATAGGCCAAAGCAAGGTTTTCAAATTTAATGTAACCTAGAAAAATACAAGCTGCTTTGTACATACATATGCATCTGTAGCTGCATACAATTTTTGCTCTTCAGTTAATGGAAAGCATTCCCAGTTACCACAGCGGACCAATTTGTCTTTCACAAGCTGTTTGTGGAATAGGTGTTTGACAAGGCCATTTAAACTCCATATCTCCTTACATTTTAGCTAAAAATGAGATTGCAACAGTAAAGCATATATTATTTCTGAAACACAGTAATACTGACCCATTTCTAATAAAACTGACAAAATAAGACAATTTTATTGGTAAATGTAAGTTTATATTCAGAGCACACAATAAATCTTTAACCCATTTTTTTTCTGCTAAATGATTTACAGTAATAGCTTCCATAATAAGTTTGGCACAAAGAAGTCCATTAGCAGTACCAAACAAAGGTCCACCAATATGTGACATACTTCTAAATTCAGTAACATATAAATGTAACTTTCAAAAAACAATCATGTTGAGAACCTAAATCTAGGCACCTCTTTTTTGAGATAAGAGCCATTCAATTTGGTGGAACATACAATGCAGTACAAATTCAAATTATCTTACCATTCAAAATCATAAAACATATTACAGAAATAAAAAATAAGGAATGCAATAATCAGTCTGAAAATTAATCAACGCTGTGTGCCACAGTAAAAATGCAGAGCCAGGAAATCTTATTATGGGATATTTATATTTAGTTCCCTTTTCTTTTATATTGCTACCATTTTACAGTATATTTTTCTGATTAACAAACGTTTGCTCTTTTTGTGTAGCTGACTATATATTATTATTTATTTATTATTTTATTATTTATTTATTAGATTTTTATACCGCCCCCTCTCCCAAAAAAGGACTCGGGGCGGTGTACAGCCAGATAAAAATAGAAACAAGATATAAAAATTGTACAGTTAAAAGCAATTTAAAATGATTAAATTAATGGCCGAATTGTAAAATTATCAAAATGTATAAAAACAGGTAAAAATTTAAAATACCAAATTTAAAACCCCACAATTAATTACTGGGCCAGGCCGCCCTGTTGAAAAAAGTGGGTCTTTACTGCGCACTGGAAGGTCTGAATGTCGGTGATGGCATTCTTCCCGGTGATTTTGTGTTCTTCCCATAGTCATGTTTCTAGAACCCAAAGACATTCAGGTTTCTGGATTCTGTAATCTCCCAGGACTTGAAATGCATACCTAACATTAGAACCATCATTAAAAAGGCACAACAAAGAATATTCTTTCTGCATCAGCTCAGAAAGCCCAGAAAAAACTGCAACCCATCTGCCTTCCACTGAGGACCTGTACACTACAAGTCAGAAAAAGGGCTGATAAAATATCTACCAATGTTTCACATCCTGTTTCAATTCCTCTCCTCAGGACGCTACCATAGAGCATTGCATGCCAAAAGAACTAGGCACAGGCAGTTCTTTCTCCTCTGTCACCATTCTGCTTAACACCTAATTCCCACAGTACTGTCTAAGGATATATACCCATATGGAAGAGCTGTATTACCATTATCCTGCTCATCTTTACTACTATCTTCTCCTATGGGTATTTTATGATTATATTACTTTGTTGTTGTATGTACACAGAGAGCTTATGCGCTGGAGACAAATTCCTTATATGTACATTCATATTTGGTCAATTATTCTATTTCTATTTCTGTTTTTTCTATTCCTATTCTATTCTTCTAATTACCTTTTCATTAGCAAGATCAGCCAAATCCACAAGATTTTCCAGTTTGATCTCAAAATCTCGCATCAGCTTCCATTTATCCCCTTCAATACCAATTCCAGCTTTTCTAATAGTGTTATCTTCAAGCAACCTTTTCAGTCCCACAGGAAAACCTGAAGGGGATAAAATATCAGCACAAAAATTATTCTAATAATGAATCTGGGCCTGTTCCATATAATAAAAGCCTGCTTAGTGATTTAGAACCAAAGTGGGGGAATCTTACAGCTTCTAGGGTAATTTTATATCGATCCTAGCACTCAGAACTTTATAGCCCAAACCCACTCTTGCTCTCTGGAATCTGCTTTCTCTTCTGCTTTATTTAGGTATACATGTGATGCTTGTAAACAACTACTCATTCAGTAATCATTCAAACTTGTGCTGAAAAAGTGGTAGTTCTGCCTGGGCCTTAAGAGTTCTGGCCTTCACAATTTTCTTATTCAGGAAAAATAATAAAACATGATGGGGAACAAGGCACAATAGTAAGACATTATTTTCAAGTATATGGACATATAAGTAGCTACTACATCTATTGAATTCTAACATTAAATAAAACCAAGGCAGGATATTTCTTGCTATACAACAAATTCCAAAGTCAGATTTCCCTCCTTTAATTCCTTATGCACTAGAAGCCTCCCAGGTTCAATGTTTGTAGTCTGGCATGTTAAAAGCTTCTTCTGGATTTCTTTAGCATTACTATACTTAGGCCAGCCACCTCATCTGTCCCTAAATGACTCAATTTCTTAGGGGAAGGAATAACCAACTCCATACTTTTTTCAAATGCCATGGGGACAATGTTCCTATATGGAGAAAGCAAAAAACAGCTGAACATGTTTAAATTTTGTTTTAAGACATTCAGCACTTTTGGGGCAAAATTTGGACAATGAAGGTTCAAGGTTTTTTTTTTCATAAATACACAGCAGTATATTTCCAGGTCAGCAGACCTGAAAACTAACATTATTTTTAGTTATTAATCCAATTTATATGGCTACTCATTTATCCAAAGAAACTAGGTGGCTGACAAAGGGTGGGGGGGAAATCCCATTAAAACAAAACTGACACAAAATAAATCAAGGCCAATAAAATCTGCATTACCAAGAAAAGTTCTGTCTCTGATCGCTAACATTGCAGCTCAATTGCTGGGGGAAGACATTCACACTCTCTCAAAAAACCAATAGAATTGGTGTGCCTGATTCTCACCAGTGGGGAGGGCAAGATGTGACAAAGAGGAGGGACTATGTCAGAGAAAACATGCTTCTGGAGGTATTGTTCCATCAAGGGAATCAAAAGCCTGATTCAATGCCATGCAGAGCTTTAAAAGTGACAATCAGTACTTTTATTATTTATTTATTAAATTTGTTTATTTATTAAATTTGTTTGTCGCCCATCTTGCCACAAGGCAACTCCAAACAGCTTACATTAAAAGCAATAAAACCATAAAGATAAATGTTTCTAATAACAATAAAAATACATATAAAATTATAATTAAAAGATGGAGCGGGATGGAGCAGGATGCACAGGATGGAAGGTGGGATTTTCTATTGGTCCACCAAACCTCCCCAGTGTGAAATTCCCCTGTTGGGGTGCCAAGCCATCTGGCAGTCTTCAGGCTCTTACAGAAGGTCTGGAGAGTGAGAGAGGATCTCACCCCAGAGGGAGAGATTTTCCAAAGGGTAGGAACAGGCAGAGAAGGCTTTTCTCCTGGATTCCACCAGTTGGAATTTCTTGACCAATAGGGTCCATAGCAAGCATGCTCTGCTGGCACAAGTAGGGTGGGCCAGCCTAGAGACAAACCGAGAGACGGTTCCACAGGTAACATGGATCTATTCCATGCAGGGCTTTAAAGATGATAACTAACACCTTGAATTGCATGTAGAAGCAAACTGGCAACCAATATGGGCCACTCTAGGGGTCCCAAAGTCTTCCTACACCACCATACTCTACATCAGTTGTACAGCTTCCAAAAGCTGGGTTTTTTCATGCTGAATAGAACAGAATAACTCTTCAAGTGTAGCCCCCATATACAGCACACTGCAGTGTCCAGACATAAGATGACCAGGATTTGAGTGACTGAGCACAGGGATTCCTGAGCCATTATAAAATAAACATTTGAAAACAAAAGCAAATTAACTGAGAATTTATGCAAAAAGGCACCCTAATATTGATCATGTTTAGAGATCAAATCTAATAGTACTGACTTGTCATAGAAGAGATGTGAAATAAGTAGCACTTGGTTTCAGACTCGCATAACTGGACTAAGGCAACTTTTCCTTCCTTCCCTTTAGTATAAATGGCTGGCCATTCAATGTCAAATCCTAACACAGCTCCAACAGGCAAGGTAATGCTGCAAAACATAAGTGTATCTGAGCCATAGTAATATATTAATGACACAATACAAAATAATGACTTCTTACAATCATTGTCAAATGAGAAACTAAATTCAAGAACATGCATTCCCTTCCTTTCTCTCCTTTTGAACAAAAATGTTCTCTCTCCCTCGTTCTCTTCCACTATCATTTATGTTATCATCTTCAATTAATACTAATGAAATAATCAAGATTAAGAAAAATAAGGGAAAAAGGAACTAGAGAGTAAAACAAGGAAAAGGAAAATACATGTAATTAAAAATGGATTCCAATTTGCAAATTATTTTTACATGTATACCATCCAGAATACATCAGAAATTATTAAAGAGCAGTAAGTAGAAATATGCAGCTCTAAGAGATTATAAAACAAAAATGAGAATTTCCAAAAGCTTCTCTGGGATGATTTTCTTGACAGTAAATGCAGCAGATGAGTTTTAATTCCCAAGTACTCCATATACCATATTCTACAATGTGTAAATCAACCTATAATAATGTATTTTTATTCATACATACATACATGTGTACGTGTACGCACACACACATTAACTATATCTTTTATATGCAGTCCAAAACAATTCTTCTTCACTCACTATGGCCCTAGCAAGCTGAAAGGTTGGACATGCCTGGCCTGAGTTTGTGGAGAGGCATATATGTTGTTTGTGGGATTTGGGGAGGCTGTTACAATTTTTATACAGGAAGTTACATATATGTCTGAGTATATTTCTCTGGCCACCCATTCTCTTTTAAGTCTCTTTTATGAATTAAATATCTTAAATTTGCTTCGGGAAGGGTATGTGATTTGGAATTTATTCTATGTATTTAGAATAAATTCTTACCTCTGCTTTATATTCAGGGAAAGGTTGGGTATAGAAAGAATATCATGGTTGAAAAAAATTAAGAATTTCTGAAAAAAGGAAAAAAGCAGTCTTTGGTTGTTTTTTTTAAACTGCTATAGATTTACACTGTAGAGTGGTGTATAAAAACAAACTAGGAATGAACTAAAATTCCATATTAGAGGTAATAAGTTCTGTGAAAATAAGCCAAAATGGATAAACTAACATCCAATTATGGTTTCAAATTGTAGATTGATTCTACCATAAAATATGGTATATTGTATGAGATCCAGCTTCCATAAAGTATAATTAAACAAAACAAATCCTGATATGGTACTTTGGCCTGGGTCATATGAAATATCAAACAAGTCAGACTGGAGACCTTACAACCACATTTAAGAAGAAATCTACTAAATTTGACCAAGATTCTGCAAGTTGCAAAGATTTTTTTAAAAACAAACAGATCCTGACATATTATATATGAATATAGACAATGTGATTTGCTTTTAAATAAACTTGCATAATATTGGACACTAAAATTAATTTAACAATTTGATCTAACCCTTTCAATGCCTGGGGTACCAATGGTTAGAATGCAATATTGCAGGCAAACTCTGCCCACAGCCTGGAGTTTGATCTTGATGGGGCTCATAGTTGACTCACCCTTCCATCCTTCTGAGATTAGTAAAATGATTGTTGAGAGTGATATGCTGGCATTATAAACTGCCCAAAGAGTGCTGAAAAGCACTGTGGAGAGGTATATAAATGAAAATGCTATTGCTATACTAAATTATTTTGTGATTAGATTTAGCATGTCATTCAAAGACGAGTACAGACAATCTTAACAACAAATATTTGAAGCACTGCCTCTCCCCAGTTACATCTACCATCAGAGCAGGAAAGGAGGGTAGGTTGTAGGTCCCATCTATCAGAGAAGTACAT
This sequence comes from Bungarus multicinctus, assembly GCA_023653725.1. Taxonomy (NCBI): domain Eukaryota; kingdom Metazoa; phylum Chordata; class Lepidosauria; order Squamata; family Elapidae; genus Bungarus; species Bungarus multicinctus. Next base: position 177,921,801 of record CM042834.1, read on the forward strand.
CTAGTGGGACCACGTTGCTGCCAGGAGTGTGTGAGATGCGGGTTTATGGGCTTCTGACTGTGGATTTTAAATTTTATAAGCTGCCGAGAATCAATGTGAGTTAGGCAGCCATATAAATTTGTTTAATAATTAATCAGAATCACAGCTTATTTTTAATTCACAAATTGTATTTATAGCTATATATTTTGTCTGGACTGGACAGGATCAACAATATACTGTTGACTCCATCCTGTTGACAAGTTACAAACAATTCACTTCTCCTTCCAATCACCTAATATAAACTGGGTTGATAATAAAATCCTGAGGACTTAAGTAGGTGTAAATAATATAAATGGACTGATTACTATGAAAATGCTATGAATAATGATAATCAAATGAAAACACACATGTAGATACAACTGAAATATACATTATTTTGAAAGATTACACTAAAAAAGCAAAAATGCAACTTTTCATTATCTTACAGAATATCTTCCGAGAGCAAGGAACAATCATTAGAATTATAGCTGTAGATGATAGAGCCGTTGTATTCTAAGAATGGAAGGTTATCTTCCAGGACACTCGGTTGGAATGAATTCTTCTGCTTCATAAAAATGTGAAAAACAACTTGGTTTATAATTTGAAGACCAGGTAATGATTTGTTAATATTACCATCATAATATATTATTCCTTTCCAACTTAGTAGAAAAATACCAACCTGATTGGTTAAGTTACTGGTAGCCAAGTGAGAATTGATTTGAGACCAATTTTAATATGCAAAAAAGATACAATTTTATTTTTAAAACATATTGGTGTTTTGGATACTGTTTACACAGATTAGGAGTTTAACAAAAAGAATGAATCCACAGACATTCTACCAAGAGAAACTTCTTTCTCAATTGCCATATTTATTAGAAACTGAAGGACAATGTTAAAATATTGCTAATAAAATCTATTTTGGCTAAAAAAGAAATTACTTGATCAAATGCCCTTACAAGGACAGTTTAAAAATCAATCTGAATACACAATGTTTAAAACCTCGCTACAAAAATTAGTATTAATTAGTATTATAACTGGATATAATTTTGGATATTCTTACACGTTGAAAATACAGCATCAAGTATTCCCGTTTAATGCCATCAAGCTAAAATCAACAGAACTACAAAGAACTAAATTAGCAGTTCTAAAAATTTCCATGCAAATTGGAAATTTGCCCAAAGGACTTGTCATTTTTCATGCTTTAAGTTATAAGAGCCAAGCATATATTCCGATTTTCTACCTTTTTGTCATCTACAGTATCTTCACTGTTTGGTTCTGTCATCCACAGGGGAAGTTTATTTGGTGGAGAATTCATATTTCTGTTAATTTATTCCTCTGCAAACGCACATGTTCTGTAACAAGAGACATTTTATTACTTTTCTTGAAAGCAATAAAAATACCTTAATTGCTAAAAGATACCATTTATAATGATTTTTCTTACTATAAATTCATGTTTTTTTATTGTAAATTCATCTTTGGCAGAAGGACACCTGTTGGAGCATTGACTTTCACTTTCAATAAGCAAGAATGAGAAAAATTGGAAAGGATAAGCAAAGCAAAGAATGCAGCCATATACAGAAGGTCAATCATCTATTGACCTGTCATCCAGAATGCTTTGCATGGTATAAATTCAATTGGTCTGCTTTGAGGGGCAAAATCACTCAACCGGCTTTTATGTCTAAGCCTGAGCTCATTCTCCTGATTCCCTGGCCAGTGTGGCTAACAGGAAAAAAAATCTTTTCAGAATTCCTTCTTCTCTTGGTTTTGGTTGGACAAATACTTGAAAATGACAACCAAGTGTTACTTGAGAATATATATTGTGCTTCTGGAATCAAAGCAATATATCTGTCATCTGTCACAATCATGTCTGTCACTTAGAAAAACACATTTAGATTCCAGATGCAGACATATGCCCAAACCATCACATCCAAAGGCAATTACAGGTCAATATAAGAACTGCTTTTCAAGAAGATTTACTACCAAGGGAATATTCATATAGCTGTGGCCTTATTGTGAGGCGATTATATTTATATTAGTATATAAATATAGAACTAAATCCCAGAGGAAAAGCTGGAGTTGAATGCAACAGGAGTATTGATGGCTAGCGATGCCAGATAATTTTACACGCTAATATAAGCGTCTAAACAAAAGTTAACTATCCTAATAGTCGCGCTGGAAGTAAAAGAAACTCACCTCACCCCGAATTTCCCCACTCACCAGTGCCATTGGCAAAAAGTTCTCTCTTGATCTCTTTCCCGCCAGACGCAAGAAAAAATCATCACCCACAGCCAACACTTATCGTCGCAAGGAAAATACGTCACGAGCCGCCATACTCCTCCTCTCTCCTCCCCCCCCCCCGCCTTTCTTTCCGGCCGCTGTCAACTGTAGAAGGTGAAATGAGGTGAAGTGCATGCGCACAAAAGCTTCCGCGCCCGCCAGCCGCCGGCAACGCAAGTCATTCTGGGGGATGTAGTTTATCATTTCTGGAAGAAAGGCGGGGGCAGACGGGGCGCTTCAAAGTTGGAGGGAGAAAGGGATTCCTGCTCTCAGGCCGCTCGGTACGCTGTTTTTTATGGTTTTCTTGCTGCTGGGACGGTTGACGTTGGCTGGGGCGTGCCGAACATGAACCAGCGCCCCGGAGGAGGGTGAAGAAGCGGGCGGCAATAGGACCTGCCCGATCGCGGAGCGCTCATCCCTCTCTCAGAGGCGGCCGCGCGGGGAAGGCGAGCGCTGCAGGGGCCAGGGCGGATAGCGACCGCGGCTGGTTGAGAAGCAAGTCGGCGAGAGGCAGTTGAAGCGATGGAGTAAGTGTCGACCGCCCTGCGCTGTGGGGTTTTGTTTTTTTCACCCCCCCCTCTGGCTAATCCGCTCCACCATCACCCCGCCCCGGCTCAATTGCGTGTCATGGCGCCTGGAGGGGCCGTCGGTGCAATTTGTACGGGCGCCCATAGGGTGTGCAGTGGGGGGGGGGGGGAGCCACGGGTAGAGAATGGAAGGACTCCCCTAGAATTAGGCTGCCCGTTTATAACGCGGAAGGAGACGCTCTTCAAGGCGAGAGGTCTTTTGACTCGATCGGGTTTGGTGGTGGCTCGAAGGCCCGTTCGGGAAGGTCGGGGCTGCCCTGTTTCTTAGACAGATCTTGCCCCCCCCCCCTTACCCGCGCGGGCATAGGCAGCTCGGGCTGGACGTTCAAGCACCTGTCGGAGAAAAGGCTTCAGTCGCGGGACCGGGGCTTACCAAGCGAATCCCCAAGCATTGTATCGATACCGTAACACAGGATACAGGATGTGTTTTTTTAAAAAAAAATTAAAAATTACCCAGTGAAATAACTCTCCTTGTACTCTAGCTACGTTTTCGTGGCTGGAGAAGCTTCTCCTGTCAACAGTTTAACGTTGCTGATGTGGTTGGAGCAGGGATAGGAAGGGTGGAAAAGGCTGTTTCTTTTTTTCAAAAATGGATTCTGTGCCTTTAACATCAGCCAGACATTCAGCAATTTAGCACATGATTTTTTACAAGAACTCCTCCCCGTTCCACCTCCCCCCCCCTTTCTATGTACCAGGCTAAAAAACAAAAGTGTTCAGTGAAATAACTTTCTAGGGGAAATTAATTATGCGCAGGGAGGCCATTGCCAGGAAAGCGAAATGGATCTCCTGGATGTTTATGATGTTATGCATCTTTGTTATATATTTGTTATTTTCAGTTGATGGTTAAAGATGGAGAGAGGCAGAGGAGGAGGAGGAGGAAGGAGTGTGGGGGGCTCTGGCCTACACAGGAGCATTTACTCCCAGTCCCAGCAGCAGTATCATTATCCTGCCTCCTCTTCTCAGGCGGGCTGCATGGAAATCCAGGAGCTGGCTTCCAAAAGAGTGGACATCCAAAAAAAGAGATTTTATCTGGACGTGAAGCAAAGTTCCCGAGGTCGCTTTCTGAAGATAGCCGAAGTCTGGATAGGAAGAGGCAGGCAGGACAATATCAGAAAAAGCAAGCTGACTCTATCTTTATCAGTAGCTTCTGAGTTGAAAGATTGCCTGGGTGATTTCATAGAACACTATGCCCATTTGGGCTTAAAAAGCAGCCAGAGTCACCGGAATGACCATGCTAATGGCAAAGAACAAGATTCAAGAAGACGGCAACACCATCAACTACCCTCGCCTCCAGCTTCAGTGGGATCTGAGGAACATCTTCACAGCGTCTTAAAAACTGAATATATCGAAAGAGATAATAGGAAATATTACCTAGACCTAAAGGAGAATCAACGTGGACGTTTCTTAAGGATTAGACAAACCTTGATTAGAGGACCTGGCATGATAGGATATTTTGGTCACAGTTTGGGGCAGGAACAGACTATTGTCCTCCCAGCACAGGGAATGATTGAATTCAGGGATGCTTTGGTCCAACTTATTGAAGAATATGGGGAAGGAGACATAGAAGAAAGGAGGAGTGGAGGGGATGATCCTCCTGAACTCCCAGAGGGGACTTCCTTCAGGGTGGACAACAAGAGGTTCTACTTTGATGTGGGATCTAACAGGTATGGTATTTTTTTGAAGGTAAGTGAAGTGAGGCCTCCATACCGTAATACCATAACTGTCCCATACAAAGCATGGACAAGATTTGGAGAAAACTTTATCAAGTATGAAGAGGAAATGAGGAGAATTTACAACGGCCATAAAGAGAAAAGAATGGATATCAGAGGGGACAGTGGAGAAGAACAAGAGGGTCTTGATTAGAATGTTTTTCAATGGGCCAAGAATGAAGCAGAGAAATGCCAGAGGTACTGATATGTAATGGCTGGAAGAAGTTGCCTTTCTTTTTGTAAGTTCTTCCCTGTTATTAGATAATTCCAATATATGGGTCTGGTTTTCATGTTAAATTACACCTAGCAACTTCTCTGGTTTCTTATAGGAACAATTAATTACCCTGTGATTCTGATTCTTAACCTCACAAGTTTATCAAATCTGTATAATACCACTAACTCTGTTGTAATCTTTAAAGAATATGTATAAGGTTTGTGTTGCAGTGTAACATGATGCAAATATGCCAGATGGAATTGATGTGTTGTAATAACCAAGAGCATTTATGACCAAAACTGACCTTTAAATTTTAAATGATTGTATTGGGAAAGGTATATTTAACTAAGTAAATCTGCTCGTTACATTATGATAAAATATTTTTAAGGGAGGAAGAATTGGCCAGTGATTAATCAGTGATTAGGTATGGGTACCTGATCATAGGATAACCCAGTAATTTAAGTGATGCCCTCTAAATGATATATCTATGTTTAATGTTGATCATGTCATCCCTTGTGTATGGATTGTTGACATCTTGTGAGGAGAGCTTATTTAAATAGTACAAATCTCAAAACTATTTTTATATTTTGTGGGGTTAAAGTGGTTTTAGGAAGTTGATGTGATGTGGGAATTTGGTAGGTGAACAATCGGAATTAAAATTCTAAACAGGAAGGTTAAATGTCTACAGTGTGGAAAAACATTAGAATAATTTTTGATTTATCTTCAAAAAAATACTTTGAGAGATTTTGGTGCATCAGTTAGTTGGTATCCTGCAGATCAGATTTCACATTGGTGCAATTAAAGTATTCAGTAATAGCTATTTATCTTATTTTGAAATTTTAGCTCTTAAATATTTATTCCAAATTATAATCTGTGTTTTAATTGCTAAACATTAACCCATGTTTAAAAAATATCAAGAAAACGACTGGAGACAATTTATCATGAAACAGAAATGAAATATATTTTGTTTGTTTGGCATCACTTAAGACTTCAATTATCTATATTTAAATGGGAATATAATGAACTGAATACAATGAGGCTAAATACAGTATTGCATCAACATGGCAAGGATTGTGCTGTAAATCACATTTTAAATTGGAGTTCAGAGTGCCCAAGCTTTTGCTTTTGACCTTGATACTGTGTAAGCTATTTCTATGTTGAAACCTAGTACTTTTTCTTTAAAAGAACTAGATTGATTGGTTCAGGCTCAATATTCATTTCTTTTTCATATCCAGGTGCTCTACTAGCCAAGGAGCATGATTTTCTAGTTTCAGTTGTATTTTTCTTGGTATTTCCATTTCAGCACCATTTTAAAACTATGCTGCGACCTCCTTTCTCAAGGATTATTAGTAAAAATGGAGATCATTATCCTTCCATTTTATTTAGTGTGAAAAGTTGCCCGAATGCTTTTATTTAGAAAGAAAAGAAAAAAAAGATTGCACCAAAATCATCAAAGGAACTTTGGAAATGTATGCTGTAGTTGTGACAAAGGAAAAGAAAAGTAATGTCACTGTTTTAGGTGATTTACCCAATATTTGGAAATTTGACCTAATGAGTATGTGGCTGTTTCAGAAATAACTAATAATGTTTAATTTCAAACTCAAATCTACTTTTAATTTTTCAATTACTAATAGTCTGTGGACCAGAGCAAGTCATGAAAGATTCTAAGTAAATACTGTTATGAAAGTATATGATCTTAGGTGGAAAATTAAGAGGTCTAATGTGCTGTTGTTGATTTGATAGCAGACTTGTAGTAAATTGTCTAAGCCTAAATTACCATTCTGCTGATTTGCTGATGCACATCCCGATGCCTGTAGTAATAGTAATGTCCAGTTATACAACATGGAATTCATGAATGTATGAATTCCTGATGCTCACATTTTCCCATCTCTTGCCTTTCTATTTTTCCTATTTCATCATATATAACAGGTTTTGTTTAAAAAAAAATCATCAATTGATACATTTTTATGGAAACTTTACCTTATCAAATTTAATAGAAACACACATATTAATGTTTTATATTTGGTGTTTCAAGAACACATTTCTTCTGCAGCTTTTGTTTAGCAAATAGATAAAATGTTATTTACCACTACAGTAAAACTGTATATTAGTTAATATACTGGCCTATACAAGTTTGCACTACTTTATCTTGTTTTTGTATTGAGCCAGATAGTCAGCAGTCCCTGTTTATATTAATGTCTTTCCCCGCCCAAATTTGTGTATTCCTGTGCCACTTTTTCCTCTGTATATAGGCACACGTTGCCATGTTCTTCAAATCAACTAATGACTTAAACACAGATGTGAGCATCTGAGAGGGATTACACATGAGCCTTAATATGTATGTATGTATATATATATATATGTGTGTGTGTATACACATACATACATATATATACACACACATTGTATATATAAATTATATATATACATTGTATATATACATTGTATATACATTGTATATATACAATATATGTATATATATTCATCTTATTATTGGACATAACTGGATGTGTTTATATATTTAAACCCAAGGAATATATGATCCAATTTATATTGGTAATAGTTGAAATGGTCATTTGGGAAAAAGTTTCTCTTTACATCTGACAGTACATGCACTTCTTTGGAAAGTGGCAATAACATGTTAAAAGCTTGCAGAATGATCTGTTACGATGTAAAGAAATATTCTTTGCATCCCAAAAATGCCATATCCCTTAAACTTGAGAGAGAGAAAAATACTCTAGCTTATTTGCACTAAAAAAGCGTGGCCAAAAACAATTCTAGGAGGGCAGGGTGGACATAATCAATTTGTACCTCTTGAATTATTTTATGTTAAAGCCCTGACCTCTCTTTTAAAACTGTATGGTCCAGACAGAAAGTCTGTCAGTTTTGTGATTTCATAATGATGCACTTTATATTTTAAAAATAATAGAAGCACATTTCTGATACTGGTCTGGTACAGTGTGTTTCAGTATAGTATAAAATGGTCTTCTGCATGCATGTCTGTCAGTGATTTGTTACAAGGACTAGATCAAATTACATGGGCATGATCAAGAAGAATAGGCACTATACCACAACGAATTATGAGATATCAAGGGCATGTATTTTTTTAGAATTGTTGAGTCCTGCTCTCTCCGGATTTACATAATCAACATTCCTGAAACTCAAATACTTTAAGGTATTTTTAAAGATTCCTGCAGCCTATGTAGTTATTGGTTAAATAACTCTGTCTTATCTTTTAAACTGTTGCTGCATAATTCCTCTCTTCCTAAAATAATTATTTTATGGATCTAGATTTTTGTGGCAGCTACATAAGTTAGTAGGAGGCAATGTGTATGACTGTACTTCATATAATATAGCCTTTCTCCCAAACTTAACTTAAAACAAGATAACTTAAAGGCTATTATGACTGACTACCAGTATTATTATAAGAAAATTTCCATAGCATAAATTCAACTATCAGAAAATGAAAATTTTGCAGAAAGATTATCTATGAACTATTTAGGTTCATTAGGTTATGAACCATTTAGGTTCATAAATATGGGAAGCAAATATATCAGTGCTTCATAGGTACTATTTCACCTTAATAGTGTACACAATTGTTGTTAGTGTTAATAGCGTTTTCTTCATGTTTTCTTTTAAAATACCATTTAATTATTTTCTTTTATGCACTAATAGTTTCACCTTCAGCATCAAGTAAATAGGAAGTGCTATTAATTCCTTTTCTTGGTAAACAAGGAAGAAACTATTACATCTGAAGTTAACAGAACAAAACCTATGTCCCTTGACTTCCTTTTTTTGCCATTGTTGAAGTTTGCTTTGACAAAGATTGTTCAAGAATGGAAACATAATTTCTTAACTTTTTCCATAAAGAAATTTGTGAAAACTGCAATCTAATCCCTATGTTATTTCACTTATAAAAGCGATTATTAAATATGTTCAGTATATGCCTTCTAGATGTGTAGGTTTGCAATTCATACCTTAATTATTCTTAGGACAATTCTCCTATATAATTTTGATCTCAATTTATCTGCAAAACATGTCCATTAATTTTTTTAACTTTTTTTTTGGCTGAGAAAGGGCTTAGTAAACACACCAGCTTGAACCATCTTTGTCCAAATACTTGCTCAGTTCCAAAAATGGGAAGGGAACTATATACAAGATACAAAGTATTCTTATAGTTGTTTTAGTCATAACATCCCTTTTTCCAATCATTAAAATTACTGCTAGCTGGTCCTCCATATACCTATTCATGCATGTTTTTCTAGATGTATCAGTACCCAGCATTAATAGGCAATTTGATCTGTATGTGTCATTATACTTGCCTGCAGGTATATATATACACACCCAAGAATTTTCCACGAAGTTCATATCCTTTAGTTTCAAAAGGGCATATTTGAAACAGCTGCTATTAAACAAAACTATGAGATTTAGTTCACTGAGCTATGTGGTCTGTTGTTTGAAACTTTAATGTGTTTTTAAAATATGATTGGATTTTGGTACAAAACATGGAGTCCATAGTCTCACTGGAACTGAAAAATACAATAGCAGTAAGAAATAAAAGTGGTCTTAAAGTAGAAAGGATAGTATGAAGATTGAATATTTGACATTATACGAAGCATTTGAAGGCAGGTTTCACCAAGTGCACTGACAAAGTATATCTCCACAATGTATTGAAGCAGCTCTTATCGCTTAAAAGACAAAGCAAAATGGCTGTGTCTACACATGGGAAAGTCTGTAAAACAGTCCTGCTGAATTTTCAGCTGCCTTCAGTTTCTAAAGCATCGGTTTATTTTGCCTAGAACAATGGATAAAACAATTTCTTTAATATTTTAATTTCAGAGTTAAATTATACTGGTTATGTGAAATAAATATAATCCCCCAAACAGAGAATAAAATACCCCTCTCTAAATATCCATTTGGTATGACAATTATATATGATTATGACAGTATGTCCTTGGTAGTAAAAATGTATTCCCCCCCCCACACACACACAAAAATAGTAGCATAGTTCAGGGCTATTGATTAATTTCATTATAAACATCAATTTGGATAAAGGAATGTAATTCTGTATTGTCCCATCATACTTTTATGACTGGTTATGTACATCGCATGTAACATTTACATGTTTTTCATATTTTCTGCTAATAAGTAGAATTACATTAGAAACATCACTGAAATTTAAACGCTTCATATTTTTAAAGATTCCTGCAGCCTGTATAGATTTTGGTTAAATATCTCTGTCGTATCTTTTGCAATGTTGCTGTAGAATCCCTCTACTAAAAATATTACTTTAGGGATCTAGATGTAAGTGGCAGCTAGGCAAGTTGATAGGAAGCAGTGTGTATCACTATATTGTAAATAATGTACCCTTCCCCACCCCAAAGCATAATTTAAAAAGCTATTGTAATAGTTTTATGAAATGAAATGAAATATTTTTCCATCTCATAATTTTCACCATCTTTATTTTGTACATGCATTCAAATTATTATAAAATGAAATATGCTATTTATATCAGACTGGAAATCATTTGTCCATTTGGGGGGGCCTGTATGCCAAATTTCTATTTCTAGAACTGAAAAGTTGCCCATCTAGCGACTTTGCTAGTTCATTATTCTTTTTAGTTAAAATGCTCTTAGCTAGAAGATAAGCTTGATTCAAGTATAATCATGGGCAGGATTTCCTCCTTCCAATAATTCATAATGTGGTTTGTTGATTTTAATTTAGTATGATTATGTAGTGAGTCATTATGGTTTATAAATTATGATATAGCTTAGCATTATTTGATCCTGTGCATTATGGCATATTCAATAAGTTATGATGAAAATAAATCATGGCTTAGTGTGGTTGTAGACCTAGTCAATATTCCCTGTCTTTCAAATCATGATTTAGACTACAATAGGCAACCTGATACACTCAAATACCTTGGCTCAAAATTCCCATTATGGATTTTGTCCGTAATGACTGGGGAAAAGCCATCTTGGATTAAGTTTAAAATGCAGTAGAATGCTACTTGGTTTACCTTTGATTAATTTGCTTAATATTTAGTTAGTAAAAAAGAGTTCTAGTAAAAAGGGTTAGTAAAAAGCCTTTATGCATACTAGTATTTTATCATAATGCAGCTTGATTATTTAAAATTCTTACTTCTGGCAAAAAGTATGAGCTTGATTTGAAGATATAAGATTGTACCTTACCGGTTGGGGTATAAAATTAAATATAATTTTCTAAAACCAAACCAAGTACCAAAAGAAGTGAGGAAGAAATACGTGGAATATTGATGAGTCAATCTTGTAAATCATTGCTTAAAGCAAAGTGAGATACCAAGTGCCTTTCAAATGCTGCTGAATACAACTTCTGACAGTTCCAGTCATCTTGGCCAAGAGAAGAGGATGTTGAGAGTTGTTTGGTAATATACGAGGACCATAACTTTATAGGAATTTTAGAGGTTGAGAAATACTATAGCTTTTGTTACCGATGTCTGAATCTTAAGCTTTAACCAAAAACTAATTTAAAATTAGTTTAATAATGAAACACATACTCCTTTAAAACTTCTAGCTGGGATTTTTACAAGAAGATGAACTCTAGATATTAACACCTTCAGTAATAATATATGTCCTTTAAAAATAGTTTCATACATAGGTAGTCCTCATTTAGTGATTGCCTTGTTTAGTGCCCATTTGCGGTTAAGACTGTGATTAAAAAAATAACTTAATGACCAATCCCCACATTATTACCTTTGCAAGTCTGTAAAGCAAAGGAAAGCTGAATTAAACACAGTTGCACTTTCACTTGGGAATTACTTTGCTTAATGACTGAGTTCCCAGTTCTACTTGTGGTCACTAAACAAGGGATATCTGTATTAAATATTCACATTTTTTTTAAATATTGAAAAAGTATTCATATTTTCATATGAAACATTGAAAAACAACTCCAGAGAATAGGCTGGGTTAATTTAGAAACAAAAGATGGGACTTCATATTAAGTTACAGCTACCCAATGATTTAATTTTTTTTCTTTGAAACTAAATATTTAGTTTCTCATTTCAATTTCCTTTATTTCAGAAAAAAATGTTTGTTTTAACAAATCAGTACCAAGGTAAAGAAAACCTGTGTCAGATCCAAAGCATATGACAACAGCCAAGGCCTTGGATTACAGTAGTTTTGTTTTTAGTGAGAGTTTTTTTTTTTTCATTGATAAAATCTGGCCTTGACTTGCTGAACTGTGCTGATGATGATGGCAGAGGCTGAACCAGGATATTTGATGCCGAGCAGTAGAGGAGGGCCTTAGCAAGAAGGAGCTTTTAGTCAATGCACTGAAGATTTGGGGAGAGAAAAAAGCAGGCTATAATCAAAATCAGAGGGAAGGGGAAAACTTTATGAGGGAAAAGATAGGGAAAAGTTGGGTGTGAAGAAGATACCTTAGAAGACCTGGAACTGACAGAGTGAAAGACGATAGAATGAGGGGGTTCTCTTGAAGGATCAGGAGAGTATGTGGCCAAAAAAAATAAAAACCCAGAAGTACAGAAGAAGCAATGACTTTATAAAAACAATAAAGGCGATGCTGTAATGAAGAAAGTGGAGGGCTTCCTGAAAGAAAATGAAACTAATCGACCACAGTTATTATATTAGTTCTCTTAAACTAGATATCTTAGATTCGTTATAAAGAAAAATTAAGCTATATTTACTCACTCTATGATATGAATTATTAAAGTACCATAAGCATAGCCTAGGATATACTAACCAAAACAAACATGAACATAGTACTGCTTTCAACAGGGAGGTCCACTCGATTCATGGCTAATACTCTTAAGAAAGAGTAGCTGCTACCCACAATTAATGTAGAAAGTGACTTGGTGAATTATTGCTACTTGAGGAATCTTGCAGTGAGAATAGACATTTACAGAAAGGTTTACTAGGTTGTATCTTTCCCCCTCATTTTGCGTGTAAACTAATTGCCTCTGGATAAACAGTACCTGTTAAGTAGTATTACAGTTATAGTTAAGTAGTGTTATATTTTCCTCATTAGATTCCTTTAATGTGTATTGCAAGGTGCAAAGTGGAACAGTACTAGGAAAGGAGGCAGTTTATTTTTCAGTTCATACTTATTACCAAAGTATAGTTCTTTTTTAATTTTCAAAAGGGGTATAAGATTTTACAAATGTAAATTAGATTCAGTTTCCCCTATTTAATACCTAAATAGGTCTGATACAGCAATTGGAAAAAATGCAGGAAATATCTATTAAGAAAAAGCTGCAAAAATGCGGAAAGCTTAGTGAAAGCGAGAAAACTCACTCTCTTGTTTGGTAGTCACTACTGTGCACACATTTTTATTACAATAGAAAGATACTGTGCTTGTCGATAGATAATCAAAATAATTGCAAAGATTGCAAGGTATCTTCTGATGTTTTAAGATAGTGCTGTGCTGGTAATTGGGGACATAGAAGAGAGTTGGCTGTTCTTGCATCAGAGTTTGCTCTACTATCACTTGATTGATAATCTCAGAGAAGGTATGTCAGTATCAGAATAGTTTAGATACATAGATCCTTAGATAAACATCATAAGGCAGGATAAATTCAGAATATTCTTAAAGGGAGTTGATAAACCTGCCAGTTTAAATAAGGCTAAATGTAATAACAAGCATGAATCAAATCTGGCCTTTATGGGAAAGAAATGAATGAGAAGAGAGAGTGTGTGTTAACCCTGCAGCATTGCCCTTTAATCCAAGATGTCGGCATAGGGTATTGTGGGAAACAAAAGAAACTAGGAATATACTTGGATCTAAGGCAATGGCTTTCCAAGGAGAGAGTGTTCTTTTACACAATGTGCAATGCATTTAGCTTTCCCACTTTCCAAACTATTGGTTGTCCTTGTTCTAGATGTGTATCAAGCTGATAAAGGACAGTTCTATAGCAACTATTGAAAGACTTGGAAATAGGTAGCTGCATTGATAGAAGATTTTTTCAGATTGCTTGGGGGGAAGTGCAGCAAAATATTCATCCCGTATACCTTTTGTAAGCATAACAATATTTCCTTTCTGGAAGTTTCTTCAAAATATAGAAAGAATCATATTCACAATGCAGTTGTTTATTTCTGCATGTTTGCCCCACACAATCTTTTTCTAAGAGTTACCAAGCCTGCAAAAGGGATTGTAACCATTCAGTACTTATTTACACTGAACAAATCTTTGTAACAGTAAGCTTTGTTGAGATTAAATAAAGTTTGCTTGTTGCTCTTCTAAGTAGATTTAACAAATTAATTCACAGATACTCTGCAGAAGCAATTGCCCAGTAACAAATTATTCGATTTCAGTTAACAGATGGGAAATTTCCATTTCTGAAAGTTCTTGCCCACAGCAATTCTTCATGAAAATCTTTGTTATATTGCAAGATAAAATAGCCACCAAACCTCTACTAAGATTGGGCCTCTTTTGTAAGAGATGGACTGTAATTGAACAATCTTCCCTCCAGTCCTTCATTAACTATCTTTATAGGAAACTGAATATTCTGGCAGATAAAAAGATTTACAATCATTGCTATTACTGGCAGTATTGCAAATATTTTCCCCATCAGAAATAATAGATTTCAGTTTTCTGTGCAGAAATATATATTTTACCAGGAAAATAATATATTCCATCATTGGAAGATGGCAACTTACCCACCAAAAGGAAATAAACATCGTGAGTTATAACATCTGACTCCACTATAGAATGCTATATTTTACATAATTCCTCAGTTTAATCCCACCAAGGTCTTATTCTATAAAAGACGATTGCAAAAATAAAAAAATAAAAAAGTGGGGGGAAATAGTTGGGCACTGTAATGTGCACTGTAATTTTAAAATAGAGCACTTGAGCAATGATTATAAAGGGTAATGATTATAAAGCTATTCTACAAAGGTCATTGAAGTATCAAAGCTACAGTGCTGCAATATAATTACCTCATTTTTTTTCAATTTTTAGAAGAATTTTAGAAGAAACCATTATACTTGGCTGATATGCTGTTTGTTCCCAAAGGGAATAATAAGAATGCCAACACAAATTAATACCCAGAAATGCCAAGTACATGTAAAAAGATAACAAAAAAATTAAAATGCCTTGCCCCTATGCACCTCACCTTCAGCTATAGCACAGCCTCCTCCCATGAAAGACTAGTGGCTGAATGTATAAATTGAAATTTTTATTTCAGTAGAAAAACTAATAAGAATGTGAAAGTTTCATAATGTTACATTTTCAACAACCATTCACATATTAAAGATTTATTTATTTTCAAATAAGACTGGTGCATTGTGCCATTTTGTAAAGCAAACCTGTCTTTAAATATTTCCTTTTGTAGCATAGCAGTTTTAATGTAAGAAAAAACATTAAATTAACCCTTAAATAGAAATTGTAGAAGAAACGTATTTATTTCTGTAATTTAGACATGCAGAGCCAAGCTGTTGCAATTCAAAAAACATGCGTAAATTATTTTTTAAGGATGTAATTTTACTAGTCTTTATAGACTCACTCTACTTGCAGTTGGTTATTACAGTACTCAGTGTAGGAAGTGGTCATTTTGGGTGGAGACCTTAAAATACACAAGAAATTTTTAGATATTAATTGTTCTACATTAATCTGTTAAAACCTGGACAAGTAACTGTTACTCTGTCCTATAGAAACAACAGACAGGTCTGTTACAATCAATCTGTTTGCCCATAGAGCAGCTAGAGGTTTTTGTTATTGTACTTGGCATTTCTAATAACAAGCCTTCTGTTTCTTTTATATTATGAAATAATATACTGATTTAACCCTTCTGAAAGAAATAAAAATATTGGTATGAAATGTGTAGAAGTAAAGAGACACACTAAGATCTTCATAGAATTTCTTGTGCTTGCTGGATCAGTTTCTAATATGTTTATGAAGTATAAAGAAAATACTTGCTTACAAGAAAGTGTTGTTTCCATATTATTTTACATGAATGAAAATACATTAAATTCAGTAACAGTGCACTCATGCAAGTAGTTTCCACTTAATAACCACAAGAGGGACCAGTTAATTTGTTGTTAAACAGTGCAGTCCTTAAGTTGTTACATGACTGTGACTTGCAACATCTCTCCCAGCTTCCCATTAATGTTGGTTGTCAGAAACCAGCTGGGAGATCCCAAATGGCAATAACATGACCGTGTGATGCTGCAACTCTTGTAAACGCCAGTATCTGAATCACAATCATGTGCCTGCAGTGATACTGCAACGATTGCAAATGCAAGGTCCAGTTGTAACTTTGAATGGTCGCTAAACAAATGGTCCTAAGTCGAGAAGTACCTGTAATGTGATACATTCACTATTCATTATTCTAGACATCAGAAAGAACCTTAATGTATAAGCAAATAAGTGTTTTGTAAGGATAGACATGAGACCATGCTTTAAATAGCATAGCCTTAAAATGGCTTTTCTGCAAACCATGATGAAGCCAGTTCATTAGTCTGTTGCTAATGTTTGGCAGCCTGCAAGGACTTTTCAGCTAGAGGTCTGTCTTCAAAATAGCACAGATATCAGAAAGGTAATAAACCGTCATACTTTTGTTTTTTGTCTTCTGTGATGGTTTATGGATCTGTATTATATTGTAATGTAAGTGTATACATAATTGCAGTCTGAACAGTGACATTACATATTTATTTAAACATAGCAAATTGTAATGTGGAGCACTTTTGCCATGGCATGTGCAGCATTTGTGCTCTTGGATTTTATTTTTATTCTCTTTAAGTCCCATAACAGTTTAAGTTTGGGATACTAATCTAAATTGTGATTGAAAGCTAGCACTTTAAGTACTTGTAGTCACTTTTCTTCTTACTATATGGAGCACCGCACTTTTATAAATACTATTAGCACTGAGTTTTCAACATATAGTTCCCTGACCCCCATTATTGTGTAGTCCTTACAGGGTGTTTGTTTAAAATAAATGGTGGCTGTATGAAGATACCTTTTCATGAATGTAGCCACTGCCTGGTGCCTAACTTGTATTTAGTCATATGCTAAAGAATTACATAAGTTGATGAAAAGATGGCAGGGTAAGGATAGATCTGAACCATTTTTAACTTTAAAAAATATTAAATTGTTGACATCTAGACAGGTTTTTAAGACAAATATGTGCATGTATAATCCACATATCCACAGGCTTTGAAAAACACCAAAGACATTGGACATTTAAAATGAGCAAGAACAGCATAAGAGGTTGTTTTTAGGTTTGTGTTAAATTCACAACAGAGGATGAAGTAGTTAACGTGATTTAAGCTATAGAGTTTTGGGTATATCGTGTTGATATGCTTTTTTTACCATGATGGATGACATGTCAATATAGTTAGATAAGAAAGTAAAAACTGTCATTCAGCTTACATATGCTGCTGCAACACAATTGCATCCATATAAAACTTGCTTTAGCCAGATCAATATAATATAGTATTCACATGTGTAAATTAGTTTAACTTATTGTAGTCTTAACCATATTAAAGTGGGAAAGAGCCAAGATGCTTTTAGTAGAACAGGTGTAACATTCACTTACATATGCTCCTCCAATTGCAGAATGCTGTGTTATATGAAAAGTTCACAGGGCTGAAAAGAGGTTTCTGGAGAATTTTTACATTATCTATTAGTTGACTACAAGAGAAATTAATTGGATAGATGTTTTATCTGATGTTGAGTCTTGTCATCAGGCATCAGTGTACTATCTCTACCTTACTAGAAGTTCTTAAATATGGTGTTCAATGTTCACTTCATGTTGCTAAATTCCACAGGAAAAATATCAAGGTCAGAGCAATTTTCAAATAATAAAATAATTTATAGACGCCATAAATTTTACCTCTGAATACATATGCTTCTAGATAGCAGTCTATAAATGCTAATGAGGTTATTTGTAAGAACTCAAAAATATTTTTAGTCTTTGCTAAGGACTAAATACTCCTGAATCCTGATCTAGCTAATTAACCATGCATATACTGAAGCTGGCTTCTGTGTGTGCATCCTTTATTGAATTAAGAAATGTACATATAAACAGCAGCATTGCAACATCCAGCTTTTTAGCCTGTCATATAAAGTTCCCTTCCCTGTATCAAATAATATGAGTGCAGACTCACTTAAATAATTGATGTTCCTGCACTGATTATTCAGGGATAAGGAAATGTTCATTGGAGGCTTACTGTTATATACTAGAGCTTATGTTTTGCATTCTGTCTGAATGAGCCCATTTTATTAACTGAAATAATCTCTTTAAGCAACTTTGTGAACCAAAATGTTTCTTTTCCATTTAAATATATTCACTATTCCAGTTGGATAGAATAGCTGCAGCAGTGACATCTTTCTGAATAATTCTCAATTCTATATATTTTTTTCCAACTTCTAAGCATTAATAAGGGTATCAGTGTCTATCAACATAGAATTAAGCTAAATATATTTAATCATAATAGCATATTTAGTCCCTTTGCTAATTTGTGGTGACAAACGTATGCGTGTGGGTGTGGATGTGGATGTATGCACATACATGAAGAGCTGCTTCTTGAGTGAAACAGTAAAAACATAAAATCTATTAGAAAACTAGCAATTCCCCTCGCCCATAAATGTACAATAAGAACATGAAAATAAGTTTTACAAAGATGACACATTAAAGATAAAGAGCAGGATTCAAAGGGCCAATTATGGTAGCAGTCATACTACTGTCTGCCCTTTAGTATCATCTGACTACAGCTCCCGTAAAGAGCTGCTCCTGGGATTGGAAGATTCCATAGTACTGCATCTAGAAAGACGCATGTATGAGTTTTTTTGGATCCAATCAAAAAGAACTTGATCCAGGACAAATTTGCCAACTTATTTTTTGTAATTTCTATAGTTAAGTTAAATTATCTTCAGATTGTATTTCATTTTAGAGTGTTAGTAGAAGATAAATTAAACGTTTTGGAAGTCTTATTCAGCTAGATATTACGTCCTTTTTTTAAAAAAAGTTAAAGTTTTCTTGTAAAAGTATTTCTAAAAAGCAATGTGCTGCTTTTCCTTTATACATTAAAAAAAATTGTTAGTGGCACACAGGCAGTGTTTAACAATAGTCAGTGACGTGGTTTTTTGGGTTTTTTTTAACAGCATGTGGAGTCCTTTTAATCATAATTTTAGTATTCTTCCATAGATGTGTAAAGGTATTTTCACAATTGCATCTATAATCAGAGTACAGCATTACAATCATCAAGTTAATGAAAATCAATCATAACAGGTAGCAGTTTATCCTCTGTGTGTATTCTTCCCAAATGGTACTATTTTTCAGTAGATATTCTTAACCAAAAGGTGTGTTAAAAGTCATGGCATGAAATTGTAAATGTAATTGAGTACATGTAATACTAATTAAAGGAATTTTCTTAAACTTATATGATGCTTAATATTTTCCTTAGAAAATTTTGTTTTAAAGGTAGATCAGTGTTCTGAAGAATGTTGGTCCTATGGAATAAAATAATGGAAATAAAATGCATGTGTTACAATTGTAGACATGGTAAAGAATTAAATGTGAACTTACTGTACAATACTGACTCTGTTTTCAAACAATCTGTTTTGCTGTTTTATTGTTAACATATATTTAAAAAGCAAATGTACTGTAATTTAGCACTTTTTTCCCTATGTTCTCTCAATATACTAGAGATATGAAATGGCATAGGTGTGGAATATGTAATCATGCCTGCATGAATACTTTAGGGTATATATTTTC
Source organism: Bungarus multicinctus (assembly GCA_023653725.1). Lineage (NCBI taxonomy): Eukaryota > Metazoa > Chordata > Lepidosauria > Squamata > Elapidae > Bungarus > Bungarus multicinctus. The sequence continues at coordinate 177,941,316 of CM042834.1, forward strand.
CTTGATGTGCAAGATTTGTCTCTATAGACATCATTTTAAGTGGAAAACCCTCTCTATCTATTGGCTTATATTATTTTTTTATAGAATACCAGAATTGCTTTTGAATCATTTTAAAAATTCAGGGTCTCTTTACGTGATTGCTTTACATAATTGCAGTTCAAGAACAGACACCACAAAGTTCAAGTTAAGGCCCAGCTACTTTGGGAGATCATCTGTTTGAGCCATTATACTCTTTACTCAAGATGGGTTATTCATTATGCCTTTAACATGGTAACATACAGGAGTTCTATTTATGTGGTGTCTTTGTTTGAAAAGGGTCCCTTACTATATAAAACAGATCATGTTAATACAAAGCATCCTAACTGCATTACCAAAAACAACCACATAGCTAATTGGCCTATATTTAAGATACGTAGATATTAAAGTATATTTGAATGTACCAAAACAAATCTATATTGAAGTGACATAATGAGGGAAATGATGTAAATAAACAATAGTAATAGCAACAATGAAGTCAATGAATAAATTCTACACTTTGCTATCTCTGTTTTCTCAAGAAGGAACTGGTTTCAAGATATTTTCAATGCTGACATAAAAATGAAAGAGCAGGCAAATAAATATTTTGAAGATACTACTGACTAGAAGAGGAATGTATTTCCCACAGGACAAGATACATGTGAATAGGATACACAACAGATTTATATTAAACTGTATCAATTTGGGTTATATTGCAATAAAAATAGTTTTAAGTATGTACTCACACATCCATGTATTTAGTATGATCTTAGAGGTGATTGATATTTACAGATTGCAAGCAGTTTTACTAAGTTCTTGCATGGGGATTTTCCCTTCCTTAGTTCCAAAATATTATGTATTTTCTCTGAATGAGATCCCAGTAAATCTCTGCAATGATATATAGTACAAATTGCTTCCACTGAAAATGAAAGTACTTTACTGATTTCCAGATACACTGATTATTGCTTGGGTTGATTTGTAATTAGCCTGAGTTAAAAAGTTGTTAAGAAAATCAAGGAAATTATTATCTACTGTCAGAACAGTACTTGTGTATTATAATAATAAGTTGAAGATAAAACTTGAAGACAAATTAGTTTTTAGCTGGGAATTAGGAAAATGAAACACCAATCAAAAATATATGAGGATGTTACTAGACTATCTTCAGAAGAAGGTAGGGCAAAACAATAGGAAAGTAGAAGTGGGGGGAAATACTTCAGTTTTGCTGCCAATCTTCTCCAAAGTTATTGCTCAATGAGTATCATGTTAAAGGCAACAGACAAGAAGGGTTGTAGTGGCAGTGAGATATTTACATTTGTACAAATAAAATTAAAGCTTGAAAAAATATCAAATGAAAAAGGACATAACTTCCCATTTCAATTCAATGACAAGTATGAGATTAAAAGAACTAGTGCGCTTCCTAGGATGAAGAGGAATAGGAAAATTGAAGAGGGTTGCATGGGACTAATATGTTATGGAAAAAACCAGAAGATTAGAATTATGGTACCAGCAGGAGTCACTGAGGTAGAAAATATGAGTTGGAGGCAAGCTTCTTCAATGAATTTAAGTGTTCCTTCTTTGAAGATCCTGGTGATGAAAGGGGAAGGTCAATTATTATGTTCCACTTTGTTCTGGAGAGTCCTGCAATGAACATCCAGAATATATATTAAGAAGACACAAATGGTTATGGGAGAATTTTTGGGTCTCCTATGCTCCCCTTTTCAGCAGTAGGATAATTTTCTCTGCATAATTGGGAGTGCTTCTGCAGTGAGAAGAAAAATGAGCCCCAGAATCGTGGCTTTTGTTTTTGCTTTTAAATCCTAAATGCATAGATGTTCATCCATTTTAAATGTTGCTGCAGCAGGAAAAATAGAGTAAATTTCCATATTTACTCCTGTAAAAGCTGCTAGCCCCTAAATATTAAACTATTCTGTTGACTGCTACCAGACTGATTACTGTATGGTTCAGACATCTCTTAAATTCTTCCACAACATTTCTTCAGTTTCACAGGGAAAAAGGAAAAATTTAAGAAAAAAGCCTGAACTTGGGTATCTGATATTCTATGTTCCCTAGATATTGCTTTCTTTTTCAAATATATCTTTTAGAGCTGGTTGACTATTTGGCATTGGTTTCAACCAGCCATACAATGGTTGGAATGTTCCTATCAAGACCATGTAAATATCAGGCCCTGAATTTCAAAGAGGAATGAAAATCAGCCAAACAATGAAGTCCTTGTGGTACTCTCAAGATGCTTTTAATGTCTACAGCATGCTCTAGTATTAACAAGGTGTTCAGATGTGACTTGTAATGTATTCAAAGATTCATTGATCAGTGACTGTATTGTACTGTATGGATAATTATAAATCACCATGTATTGTTTATAATCACTGTACCACACAATTTCCATGTTTCAGATTGTCAGCAAAACATGTTGCCAGTTAGATCCTGAAAATATATGGTGCTAACTCTTCCATATTTAATGGTGCTTTTGCAGAAGCTAACTGCTGACATGCTGCGGGTATGTGGGAAAATTAAGAAGTGTTTCATCTCATAGAAGAAAAACAAACGAACTTGAATTGTTTTACAATATCATCAAAGATTCAGTATGCGTTGTACTTTTTATTGAAGTTTTCAGCTGATTTCTTCAAAAAGCAGCTCTCTTCTGCTATAACAATTTCTTCCTATAAATTTGTTTTTGAATGCTGGACTTGCTTATGTAGTTCAAAAAATATGTCTCATAATTTAGGGCTTTGATTTACATAGTTATAATCTGGAAGAGACCTGAAGGCTATAAGAAAAGTCTTTATGAAAACAAGATCCTGCATATTCTAGTATCCACAATTCTGATAATCTTTTGTATAATTAAGTACATTCATAGGATACAGTAAGATGTAGCTTTAATATTTAATAATAAGCCACGGGAACATCCAATCATAGCTGATTGTGTTTTATCTGTTGTATGCTTAACAATCATTTAAAGTGCACATCTAAAAAGTATTACATAAAGAAGCTCATAGTAGAACATGAAAAGCTGATCAAGATAAAATCACTGTTTCATGCAGCCAAAGATGATATTTTAATGAATAGAGAGCTACATGTCTGAGACAAAATAATGTTTAATTCATTTAAAATAAAAAAGTACTTTAATGCTTGTTTTGTTCTTCATTTGGGAAATGATACAAACCATAATTGCTTCATCTTAAGAAAAAAGAATGATTCTATTTTTTTCCTTTTTTTTTTCCAGCAAAGTATTGGAAAAGAAAACATTGTACCGTAATTATTTTCTTTTGGTGATGAATAAGAGAAAGGGAATTGTTCACCTGCATATGAAAGAAACTGGAATATTTCTTAGTTGTCAATTTATATACAGTTGCTTCATGTTATCTCAGTTGTTTCGGTAGATTATAACTTTTTGAAAGATAAACCTCTAAAGGCCACATCAACTTTTAAGTATTAATAATTATATCTTGAACATTTCAGAAAATTGAAGAAAATTTAGAAGTTTTTCAGTAGTGAGTTAGGAAAGAGAAAAGAAATGATTGGTCCATGTTCCAGGAAAGAGATAAAGTAACCGTGGTCTTCAAACAAATTGAATGGGGCCTAGGTACAGAAATCATTTTACTTATGGTATATCTGAGGCTATTTGTTGTATCATTTTGCATGCAGCTGGCATAAATATTTTTGAACGTTACTTCATATCAAGAAAGCCTTGAGTATACAGTACTGATTAACATTTCAGGAATACATTCCCTTTCTTCTTGATGTACTTGTTTTTCCTACTTCATGCGAAACTATTACAAAACTACATTTTTCCATATGCAGATATTCTTAATTTGGTGAAAGAATGTATCTTCATGAACTCCAAAGTTAACAAATAAAACATAGGACAGAATGAATAAGTGCAATACAATAAAATGTGTAAATATACATTTTAATAAATCTCAGCACTTTAAAAAATATAATTTCATGTCTCTTCTAGCCCTGTGGGATTTTTTAAAATTCCTATTTACCTTGCTGTTTTTTAAAAAATGAGCTGCTTTTTGCAAGAATTCATATAATGCATATTTGTTACTTCAAGAAGCTTATTTTCCCCATTATTGACTGAATTTACTGTTACTTGCCACTCTTTGTTCTGTCTTACAATAAATGGCTTACTTGTGTAGTCTTAAGCTTTTATTTTAGCCTAAGTTTGAATGGAGAGATTTTACTGCTGATTGTAAAAGTATATACTTACTTTTCCCAATTGATATAATTTCAGTTTAACTGAGAGCCTTATCTAAGCTTTTTTAAAAAAACAACAACAATCACATTGGAATTATCCAGTATTCTTTATCATCTTATTTCCTAGTGATCTCGTTATACTATGAAACCAGTAGAAGAATTGTGTTGTCCTAATAATAAAACAATTGAATATAAACTCAGGAATTTTTGATATAAACTGTTCTTATTGAGTAAAGAATTTCCAAGCACACAATCTTAATATTAGCAAATATTTTAACATTCACTAATTATACACCAACAAATAGCTTCTAAATCACAGCATGGCCTTGTGATGTCTAGATGTCTTACCCAGGGAGGAGAAAAAATGATAACGTGCCTGGAATTTTTTCATGTGACTTTGCTTGAGCCATGCTGATAGATCTGGAAGTATCTACATGGGCTAGTAAAGGCAGTATTGTATTGTCTTTTTTTTTAGTTCTACATAATTTTGTGATACCCTCCATAGCCATATTCCTGCATACAAAATATATAAATGTCTTATCTGAACAAGAAGGGCAATTCTCCTTCTAAACCTGAAATGCAAAAAAATGAATGCTTCTTAATCCTTCACTAATACAGAACAAATGCACAATAACAAGGACACTTCACTTCTGAATGCAATGTTACTATGCTACTACTATAACAATCAATAATAACAAAGGGAAATGGAAAAATTGGCAGAAGGAAATCTTCAGGATTACACCACTACACCACACATACATTACAAAGCAGAAATCTTAATAAAATTATTTGCACCAAAATTACAGTTGAAATGAATCTTCTCTGTAGCTTTTAGAGAATTTATACTGTAGGCACTCCCATTTTTTCCTCAATGGAAGAGGCTCAGAACTGTTCAAACTAAGAGAGATTTGGGAACCAGTGAATCATCAGTGCAAAGTATTTTGAAAGGTATGCCTTCTATGGGTTGTTGAAGACTTTAAAAAAAAAGAATTCTCCATTGAGGCAAGTATGGAAAGTGCACTACAAATAATAAGGCACAGCTGTTCTTTTTTATTTTTATGTTTCAGACACAGCCATTGTGAAATTGTGACTAACACTTTTTCCCATTGTACTACATAAAAGGATGTGAATTTTAAATTTTGCTTAAAATGAAGAACTCTGGCGAAGCTTAATTGATATGCAAAACTATCCTGAGTGTATGACAGGAGGGAAACCTCTTGTACTGTGTAAGACAAAAAATTAACTCTCAGAATAAGCAAAATATCTGTAGAAAAATACCTAATAGGGTATTGTCAATGTGTAGTGGTTTGAGAAAATGTATGAGAGCATTAAAAAACCTGCTGGTTAAGCCAAGACTCATCACACAGTGGTTAGAATGCAGTACTGCAGGCTACTTCTACTGGCTGCCAGCTGCCTGAAATTTGGCAGTTCGAGTCTCTTCAGGCTCAAGGTTGACTCAGCCGTTCATCCTTCCAAGGTGGGTAAAATGAGGACCTAGACTGTTGGGGGACGATATGCTGACTCTGTTAGAGAGGGCTGTAAAGCATTGTGAAATGGTATAATAAATCTAAGTATTATTGCTATTGCTATTTTGTTTATCAGTGGCCAGCCAGATTCCTCTGAAGTGCTTGCTAGAATGAGATAGAGCTCTATCTTTCTCTGGTTGCTCCTCTACAGCTAAAATTTGCAAATGTGGTCTCCAACCTGGAAGTGCAGGTAGTCCTCAATTTGGGACCACATTGAGCCCAAGATTTCTGTTGCTCTGTGAATCATTTGTTAAGTGAATTTTGCCCCATTTTATTATCTTTCTTGCCTTAGTTGTTAAGTTAATCACTTCAATTGATAAGTAAGTAATCTGGTTGTGAAATGAATCTGGCTTCCCCACTGACTTTGCTTGTCAGAAGAACATAAAAGAGGATCTCATGACCCTGAGACACAGCAAGAGTCATGCATATGAACTGGTTCCCAAGCATTTAAATTTTGATCACATGATCATGAGGACGCTGAAAAGCTTGTAACTCTGAAAAACAGTAATAAGTCATTTTTTTCAGTGCCGTAACTTGGAACGGTCACTAAATGAATGGTTGTAAGTCAAGAACTACCTGTGCTTTAGGTCTTCAAGATTATTAGCCTCTTGATATAATTTTCTTCCAAAAATTTATCCAATCTTCTCTGAAAGTAAATCAGAGTTAGTGGTTCTTACCATGCTTTTCTTATAAGAAGGTCCTTCAAGCTTGTGATTCATTTTGGCGGTTTTCCTCTCCTTTCTCCAGTTCTATTATATATTTCTCAAATGTAACCAGAATGATATACAGCATTCTTTCCTAATGATCTATAATAAGAAATTTGCTGTTTCCACAGTTGCTGCACACTCTGTTGACATCTTTATTGAGCTGCTATGATCCCATATTTTTCTTGGTTAGCTGGACAGTTCAGATCCCATAAATGAACAGTATATGCAAAGTTAAATCATTTTTGCCTTAAGTCGTATTATTTAAACTTACTTAAACTGCATTTATTATTTTGTTAACTCTTCACTCTTTTTAAACAGGCCTTGTGATTATTTTGATAACTACTGTTGGCGTTCATAAATTTGAATTGATATAGTCCATTTATATAGTCCAGTTATTACCAGTATATAACCCTTAAAATTAGATAAGATAGATAAGTTAAAAAATATCACTCTCAGTATATATTTCTCAGTAGATTCTAGAAGGCCTTCTCTTGTTATTTCCATTGAGAATACTGTTGATTTATTCCTACAATTTTTGTTGTTTTGTTTAACCAGATAGCTATAAAAAAATACACGCTCTATCATGTTGGATCATATTGGTTGATCAGGAACTTTGAAAAAAGGCTTTTTTAAAAAAATCTAAGCTATACCATTTCAAGAAAGTCATCTCCATGTCAGGTCTCAAAAGAGGCAGGATTAACCTTTGCTGAATCCATGCTGATCTTCTTTTAGTAAAGCTTGTACCTCTACATGAGGAGTTTCATATATATTTTTAAGAATTCATGGTTGGTTGCTATCAGGGCCTTCTAACCTGCTTTTGTATAAATCTCTCAAAATGTCCTAGAATGTCTTCTGTTGTATTTATTTTTCCCAATTCTTAATTATTTCCCTTTTCTCTCGCTATAGAAAATATATGTATATAAAAAATTTTCTATCAGAGGGTATTTTTCTTCTTCTCCTTGATAGGACATACAAGCCATTCCTATGTTGTGGAACAATTTTCAGGTGAGCTTCAGTTATTGTGGTTTTTAAATGCATTATGAAAAAAAATGGTATCAGTAATCTTTATACTTCTCCATCAGCAGGATTCAAATATGTTTGAATCTTGCTGATAATTTCCCATTTGCATATATTCTAAAAGAAATAGCATTATAGTCACTGCTTAGTAATTGATTCACAATATTTACATCTCTCATTCAATCGCAGTCAAAATTTAGGATTAAATTTAAGGTTCCCTTTGCTGTGATTGCTTCTAAAACTGACTAATAAATCTATTTTATAATGGTTCCTGGAGACTGGTGTTTATTTTTTGAAAGAAAAAAAAGAAAATTTCATTTACATTGATTATGTAAGAGCTAGTTGTATTTTCAGGTAGACCATGTAATATTATTGCCCAGAAGATCTTGTCTACCGACCTCTGTGGCTATCTAAATACCTCCAACTCAGACATCTTGGTTTCAAGGCAACAGGCTTGCTAACTAAAAGCCTAGAATTCACTGCCCTGAGCAGAAACCTTGAAATATTGTACAACAGGCATATACTTATTCCTTTCTCACACCTAATACACTAGGTACCTGCAGGAATTGTTGGTAACTTGTCTTTCTTCTTTACATAAACACTGAATAGTAATTAAGAATTAATAGATGATGTCCTCAGTGAAACAGCTTAACAAGTTCTGTACTTGGCCTCATGCTGTTTTCAGACCTAATTTTTGGCTTGAAATAAAAACAAGAAAAAATGAAGACATTCTGAAGAAATGTTTGAAGAAGAATCTTTGAATACTAACCAGATACTATTCATAGTAACCAAACAAAATCAAATATATATATAGCACCAAAGGAAGGTTAGGAAGAGAAGGTAAGTGTTTTACTCAGGGCTGTATTTGATTCACTTTTACTCTTGGTTTGAGCACAGACTAGATAGATGCAGATAAATTAATAAACTGGAGGAAAGCACAATGTGCGTGTATGTGTCCCCAAATCTGTTCTCATTTAAATATTGGGGCCATCTTTCTGAATACTAATCTCGTCAAGCGCATCTCTGGCGAGAAAGCAGGCCCAGAACGCTGCACATGGCCCTCCGGGCCTCTATTTCATTGGTAAAGCACTTGAGGATTGCAGCCCCTTTCAAAAAGCCTTTGCTGGTAGGTAGGAACAGAGCTTCAGAGAGAGACGTCTGCCCCTCCCAAGCTCCACTGGTGCCAACAAAGGCTTTTTGCAAAGGGCTGCCAAAGCCTACAGGAGCACAATCTCCCTGCAGGTTTCGGCAAGAAAATGGCAAATGGAGGGAAGACTTGAAGGACCGAGGCCTTCCCTCCATTTGCAAATGTCCAGGCCTCACATTGCAGAGAATAGAGGCCTCCTAAAGTATGAGATCACGCGAGATCAGTAGCACAAGATCTTGCAGTACATTAGGCCTGTGTTCTCTGAATGCACCGAAAGCCTGATGTAATGAAGCAGACAAAGAAACTGCAACAGAGAGATTTTCACAATTGAGTCTTCACAGGCGAAATGCTGTGGAATACTGCGACCCGGCTGGGGTGGGGGGAATAGGTGGGGCAAATGTTGCAGAGCCTTTGTGGTCATTCATAAGAGCAAACAACTGCCATGGTGCTACAATATTCATAATTTCGGGACTTGTTCATAAACGCTAGGGGCGCTTATCATGTAACTTTGAACATTCGCTAAAGGAATGTTCGTAACCCAGGGATTACCTGTAATGCTTCCAAACCAGACAGTAATGCAATATGACAGGATGCTCTTGATTGTCCCTCAATAGAATAGAATAGAATAGAACTCTTTATTGGCCAAGTATGACTGGACACACAATGAATTTGTCTTGGTGCAAATGCTTTCAGTGTACATAAAAGAAACATTTGTCAAGGGTCAAGAATCAACACTTAATGATAATCATAGGGTACAGTAAGCAATCAAATCATACTAGGAAACAGTCAGTATAAGTCGTAAGGATACAAGCGACAAAGTTACAGTCATACAGTCACAAGTGGGAGGGGATGGGCGATAAGGAGTGATAAGATTAATAGTAGTGCAGACTTTGTAAATAGTCGGACAGTGTTGAGGGAATTATTTGTTTAGCAGAGTGATGGCTTTCAGGAAAAAATGTTCTTGTGTCTAATTGTTCTGGTGTGCAGTGCTCTATAGCGTCATTTTGAGGGTAGGAGTTGAAACAGTTTATGTCCGGGATGTGAGGGGTCTGTAAATATTTTCACAGCCCTCTTTTTGACTCGTGCAGTATACAGGTCCTCGATGGAAGGCAGGTAGGTAGTAATTGTTTTTTCTGCAGTCCTAATTATCCTCTGAAGTCTGTGTCTGTCCTGTTAGGTTGCAGAACCAAACCAGACAGTTATAGAGGTGCAGATGATAAACTCCATAATTCCTCTGTAGAACTGTATTAGCAGCTCCTTGGGCACTTTGAACTTTCTGAGTTGGCGCAGAAAGAACATTCTTTGTTGTGCTTTTTTGATGACGTTTTTAATAGGTTCTATTTTAGGTCTTGTGATATGATAGAACCTAGAAATTTGAAGGTCTCTACTGTTGATACTATGTTGTCTAGTATTGTAAGAGGTGGACAACATAGGACAGGTGATGGAAGAAGCTATCTCAGTTGTGAGTTGAGGATGAAACAAAGGCATTTTCATAGGGGCTAAGAAAGGGTTGCCAGGGAGGATTCATACTGTGGTTACAGGGCTCTGAGAAAATATCCTAATTACTAATCACTGATATACAGCTTCCAGGCTCAGAAAGACACAAAGATTGAAATGGAGTTAGACATCAACATCCATACTCGTATTTATTTCAAAAAGGACAATTGGGAAATGGTTTTGCTATCCTATCCAATCTCATCCTAATAAAGGATTAACTATTGGAAGAAAAATGGCAACAATTGATCAGTGTGTGTCTTTTGGCAACCATAGGTCATCTGGTCTAAAAAAAAGTCTGTCAAGCACCATAGATTGTACATCTTGTGCTTGTGGTAGAACTCTAGTAGTTTTAATCCAGAAGGTAGAGGTAGAAAGTTGATTAAATTCTATATTGGGAATTAGTTGCACCCAGCACTATACAGTGTTACACAGCAGCAGGCATATTAAAACTAAAGTAAGCCACAAAGCAGAGAAGGGGCTGTACAGACTGAATTTTTCAGTTACTTATCACAACATCAAAAACAGTTATGTATGTAGTCACCCTGAAGAATGCATATGAAATACCCAGAATATTTATTAATCTGAAGCCACACATTGGCTTAGTATGATGAGCAAACTTAGCTACACAATTGACATCAAGACAACTCCACAGTTGAAATTCAGGCAGAATCATTGTTAGGAACAGCCAAGTATAATTGGGAGTCATAAGGAAAAGGATGGGCTACAATCCGCACAATCCAATCTATATATATAAAAGCGAAATATCACTTACACATCATCACAAAATCTCCAGAACCGTAAAGCTTACAAACTTGAAATTTGGCACATATGTTCCTCTTGGTTTCTAGGTGCTCAATAAGAAAGGATTTTTCAAAATGACCATCAGAGCATTTGTATTTCATATATTAACACGCTCTGATGCTAAGGAGTTCTACTCCCCCTCTCACCTGAAAAGAAATCTGTTCCAAATGCAAAACAAGCAGAGGAGTTTGAGTTTTAGTTTCACAGTAGCAACCAGCTTTAGTACAGAACAGTTGAGCTAGGCTCCTTGCTGTCTCCTTGCTCACACAGCAAATACTGTTTCAGTTTCCAACAGCCCTCAATTCTCTCACACACTGACAGAATGCCAGCCAGATGAATACCAATGGTAGGCAGAGGCAGATTTCCCTCCCTCCTTATTTTCGTCCCCAAAAACTAAGCCCGTAGCAAAGCACAGGTATCCAGCTAGTACTACATATAGTTTAAATGTAAAGTAGTAAGAGTTGCATTTATTAAAGATACTTCTTTTATTTACTTTTATTTACTTTTATTTACAACTAGATACAAGAAAGTTTTTCCCTAATGCCATCACTCTGCTAAACAGTTTTCTCAACACTGTCCAACTAATTACAAAATCTGCACTACTATTACTATTAATCTTCTCATCACTCCTTATCACCCGTCCCCTCCCACTTGTGACTGTATGACTGTGGCTTGTATTATTTATATTGACTGTTTCCTAGTATGATTTGATTGCTTATTGTACCGTTACTATTATTAAGTGTTGTGTCTTATGATTCTTGACTCTTGATGAATATATCTTTTATGTATACTGAGAGCATTTACACCAAGACAAATTCCTTGTGTGTCCAATAACACTTGGCCAATAAAATAATTCTATTCTATTCTTGATTCTGAGAGAGATATGCGATAAACAACATAGGGCATCTTTTATGTCAGAGCAATTGTAGTTGGAAAGGAAATCGTCATTAAGCTAAACCAAGATCTTGTTCGACTTGGGTTTACTAGAAAATTCTTGAAGTTTCTGAGGCGAGGCGTTCTGTCAAACTACATCGCCTCACGTGACGTATATCGCAACGGATTTTTTTGCCTTTGCGAAGCCGGGATGGGCGTGGCCTGCGCGTGATTCATCCGGCCCGCGGGCCGCTAATTTGACACCCCTGGTCGTATGGCGAAAAATAATCTCCGTGTGCTACAAGTGGGAACCCAGTCTCCGCCTGTCACGCAAACCAGCGGTCCTTTCCCGAAGAGGAGGATTAAACAGCTGGGCCGGAAAAGATCCCGCCCCCGCCGAGAACGGTAAGATGCTTGGCTTCGGCTCCGCCCTGATCCTGAGGAGCCTATAGAGGGCTGAGCCCTGGGCTGGCGCTGCAGTTGGTGCGATGGTGGCGGTGGCGCGTCAGCAGCAGGAGCTTAACGTCCGCCCGAGGCAATGGGCGCTCAAGCAGCATCTTGGATGCGCTGCTCGGACGGGGATCCCGGAGCCCAGCCTGGCGCGGCGGCAAGAGGAGTGCGGCAGGGAGCGGGATGGAAGAGAATCCAAGGGAAGTTCTGAAGACGCTTTATGTAGGCGGGAGGATGGTAGTGGTCACGGATCGACCGTGAGTAATCAGCTGATTATTCCTTCGCTTTTACTCGGGATGGGGGCGGAGGTGGCGAAAGTCCCTCCGTGCTCGGTTCCCAGGATCTTTGGGTCCCTGTAGTTTGGAAAAGTTAGTCATTGCTCCCTATCGGATCCCGGTTGCCCTCATCCCCAAGTAAAGTTTCAGTGCCGGCGCTGTTGTCCCGCTTGAGGCGAGAGGCTCGCCGCTTGCGGCTGAGACGGGGTCAGTGGGTTGGATTAGTTTCCCTGTTCGGGGCCAAAATAAGCGAGTGTTGCTGGACTCCGCTCAGTCCAGCAGAGGTTAAACTCCAAGTGTCTTTTAAAAAAGTTAAAGGAGGGCTTGAAAGCAGTGACCGCTCCCCCCGTCCCGTTCTCCATAGCGTTGCTCATTGCTGAGGCGTTGGAAGTGCGCGAGTGTAGTTTGAACGTGAAGGTTCCATTTCGTTAATGCGGCAAATAGCCGTTAATAATTCGTTACACTACCCCCTCCCCGTCCTTTTGGTTGTGAATCCAGTGTTTTAGTACAGAAGGCTTTGGGACTGAGGCGATGTAACCAGTTGACAATCTTCACTTGCGCTGTTTTTTGCTATAAATCCGAATTTCTTTTGCCCCGGTCCCCAGCTTTTTTCACAATAGGAACATTTAGTACTCGTTGTAACTAGTACTTTAGTACTCTTCCTCTCTAGTTCCTGGCTTGTATGATTGGTTTTAACCTTGAGTGCTATATCTGTTCAATCCTATTTAGAGATACTCTTAACATGTTTGTATGCATTAAAGAGATTAAAATCTAAATGCCACCCATCTATACAGATTGAAGTCTCTGTTCCTTGCTTTTTTGTTAGAAATTTGTTAGACAGCGCTGAAGTAGATATTTATCAGTTAGATTAACAGTGGATTGTTAGCAATTACTTAAAGCTTTAAATTGTACATTAATAACTTAAGTACTGCATTAAGCCTCTTTTGTATAAATGTATAAAATAGTTTAATTGGAAGGCAAATATCATATTCATTTAAGTTTAAATAATAGAGGTTATTGCTTAAATATTCTTTAAACATTCTTTACTTGGTTATTCCTATGAAAAATACATTAGCTTCTTTTCAAAAGTTATTTTAATGTTTATTATTGAGATTCTTAATATTGAAATCAAGCAAACAAGAAATTTGCACCCTCTCCTATTCCTCTTTTAAAGTTTACCATGGTTTAATTTCTACTACAAGTCTACAAACAAGGAAATATAAGCCAAAAGATACTGTATTGGGTTGCAATATATTTAATATCTTTTAATTCCATGGGGCTTCCATTTATAAAGGAATTATCTGCAATTCTTTGTTGATAAGAAAGGGAAGGGATTAGATTTTAACATTTCTTATGTTTGGCTATGATTTTTGCAGTTGGCATTTTTCATTATGCTCCTTCAGAATAGTTACTACTGAAAATTACAGTAGTCTGAGGAACAGTTAAATAAATCTGAACATAATTTTTAGTTTCTAGTAGATGTTATAAAAAGTACTGGAAGCACATTGCACAACTTTTAAATAATGCATTTTTTACAAAAAATGGATGCTTCATTTTATATCCTATTTAATAAGAGACTCAAATTATCAGATTGCCTTTTAGGACACTCAGAAATAAATGTAGATCATGTAGCCCTTTAATTGTGCAATTCATGAGGAAAATTATCAACATTTCTCAACAAGGACAGTTGTGGCTGAATTCATAGTAGAATTCTAATAAATGAATAAGTAATGTGGTTAAACTGATACTAGAATTTATAGAATAGAATAGAATTCTTTATTGGCCAAGTGTGATTGGACATACAAGGAATTTGTCTTGGTGCAAATGCTCTCAGTATACATAAAAGAAAAGATTTTATAAATAAATGTCTGTTTATATAAGTAGGCTTTTAAACATGCGTATGTAGTTTTATGTTATGTATTATGAAACTTTTGTAATAGCTAGTAAATGATACTTATATAATTAATTCACAGCTATTGGTTATTTTATTTAAATTACAATGAAATTCAACTATGAAGTGATTATTATACTATTTCAGAGCAGCAAATTCTCTTTTTCTAGCATTATGAAATTTTCAGTTGAGTTTTCATTATTACATATTGTCATTATTCCTTTTACTTTTATTGAATATAGTTTATGGTAGATAATGTTTGCTTTTCTCAACATTGCTTCTCAGCATCACTCACTATTAGACATTCTGGTTGCGGTTGTTAGATTAAATTTCCTAATGTATGGAAGAATACAGTTTGCCTATTCCTGAATAGGTGTTTCTAATTTAGTTTGATAAGAAAATGTGATGGTATTGAAGAAGAGTATTAGGATGGAATAATGCAATAGATTCTTCATCTATATTAACTAACTAGAGAAAATCCAGAAGCCAGATAGGTTTTTCAAATGATGGTTTAAAATACTTTTCAAGGATGTTGTTAATAGAAGAGTCATAATATTTGGTTTACATTAGATATATAAGTTATTTGTTCTATTCTAATATTCAGAAGATGAGTGGGAAGCTTAAATTTATTAAATAGCAACTAGTTTATTGACTGTAATGAAGAGTACCCTTTGCTCATCTATATTGCATCTTAATAATCAGAGCATAATAGAAGCCTTTGCATTTTTAGTGAAAAGTTAGTTACGTAGTATGCAGGTTCTAAATCTTTAATAAGTGGCTTAACTTTTAAAATGGTAAACAGTTTGAAACCTGAAAACCCTAAGACAGGGATCCACTGTACTTATCTTAATGTAGGAGGAAATTATAGGAAGAAAGCTTCATCTGTATCTGATGAAGTGAACTACAGCTCACAAAGTAAAGCTTTTTAATAAGATTTGTAGGAAGAGATGTTCTCACACTCTTCCTGCTTTGGGAAGAGGGAATGAAAATGTTAATGTATGGGAGGATAACACAGAATGGGAAAAGCAAACTGAATGGGGTAGCATCATAGATATGGAGATTTCTTTCCTGGGATTCTTTCAAGGGCAAATTTATAAGTTCAACAATGTGAATTTGTAAATGTCAGTGATGTAGTTGGAGAAAGTTCTTTTAGCAATGAAAAAAGGCCACAGGAGTGTTAAATATTACCTGTATCTTGATCGTATGTACCTGAGCATTTGGATCATCCTAATTCACATCCCCTAATTTTCAATAATAACATTTGGCTTTGAAAATATCCTTCACCAAAACACTATAGTAGAGAGATATTAAGATGTCTGCAGCTAAACTTCCCCTTTTGCTCTCTCTGTGGCTTGGACTAGAACTGTGATGATGCCATTGCCAATATTGTTTAGTGTGGTAGAGTTTGAAGACTGAAAATAGACTGAAAAGCCTATCATAAACCAGGGTGTTTAAATATTTGAATCCTTGACTTTAAAAAAAGTTGCTCTCTGCTATATGATATATCTTTCTGTCAGTTTTTTCAACCAAAAGAATTCATTTTTTAAAAAAAGCAAATATGTATGAATGGATGCCTACGTATGAAAGTTGGTTAACCAAAAAAACAAGGTAGTAATTTTTGTATATTCCAGATATAAATTTAAATTGTGGATATCTTTTAAACTGTGTTTAAAAACACCTTCTTCAAAAGAAAGGAAATTAATCTTTTCAACCCTCCAGTAATAGAGAATAAATATGGTACAGAAATTATGGTAGGGAAACCTGTATGCTCTTATGTTAAAACAAAAAAACCCTTGAGTGTATTATAGAGGGATGGATCAGTTTCTGAGCTGACTACTTATCAGTGCTGTAAAGTTATGAAAAATTAAAATTTGCTGTATAGCTCATAATGAGGAGGGGGCAGAATGGCTCAGCGGTTTAAAATGCTGAGCTTGTCAGCTGGAAAGCTGACATCCTGGGTTTGATACATGACACCATGCAACAGGGTGAGCTCCCATAGCTTGCTCCAGTTTATGCCCACCTAGCAGTTTGAAAGCATGCAAATTTGAGTAGATAAATGGTGGAAAGGAACAGGGTTTCCTGCACCTTGTTGAATAGTCATGCTGGCCACATAACCATGGAAATGTCTTCAGACAATGCTAGCTCCCTTGGCTAAGAAACAGAGAGCACTGTCCCCTAGAGTCAGACACAACTGGACAGGGGAAAACCTTTACTTTTACATTTACCTATATCTGGGGATAAAGGAAGTGTTTTATTTGTTCACTTCTGAAACTGTTCCCACTCCCATGCACACTCTTTAGAAGGCGTGCAAGCCTCATTTGAGACAATTTCTCTCTTCTCATTTCTTTTTCTGGTAGTTTAGTGTTTTGGGTACGGAAGAGCTGTTGTAGTCTGTCTCTGATTTACTCAGAGGAGCAGTTTATACAGTGTTAAAACTTTACAGGAATAACTTTGTAGGAACTGATTACACAAGATTGTTTTGGCTTAGGGATACAAATGTCATAATTGTTAACACATTGGTAGTTGATTTTCTCACAGAGGCCGACAAAAGTTCTCTCTTTTATATATCCTGATCTTGTTGATTTCCTTGCCCTTCCATCTTTCAAGTTCTCGGAGGTTTTTTTGCTCTGCATTCCTTACATTTTCAGTCCTGCCATAATGATAAGAAAATGCTTGGTTATTTCTTTATGTCTGCTAATATAGCAGTATCCTTTCTTCACAATTTCAAAGAACTAGTATCCTATTTAAGAAGAGTAGCTTTTATCCTCAAGTAATTACCTGAAGGGTGGGTGGGGATTATATTAACAGACTAGAGGTAAATAGTTTTGAAAGAATGGTGTCTATGGGGAGGGGCCACTTTTCTCTTACTGCAGATAAGGACTCTAGAAAAATCATACCAAATCCATGGATGGAGAATCTCCTCTGACCCTAGATCCCATTTTTCTGGAGTTCTAACTCAGTGAAACAGAAATGATGGCCGTAATTTTGTCTTAAGAATGTGTTGCCATTTGGATTACAACCTTCGGAGTAGCTTTCAAGTAGCATGTTTGTTCTAGAGCAGTAGTCCCCAACCTTTCTGGCACCAGGGACCTGTTTTGTAGAAGACAAATTTTCCATGGACCAGGGGAAGGGGGAATGGTTGTGCACACAACCTAGATCCTGTGCATACGCAGATGAAGCTTTGTTCACTTGCCCACTGCTTGTGTGGCTCAGTTCCTAGCAGGCCATGGACTAGTACCGGGGTTGGGAACTCCTGTTCTAGAACACTCTGCTGTCACCTTCTTAACCCAAATATATTCCTGGATTGCATAGCTATTCTGGCAAGCTCAAAGTGCAGCACATCTTTGGTTTGTCCCCTTTCCCATCACACCACAGTTTTCCTTTACACATGAAGAGCAATTTTCCCCTTTCTTGTGCCACTAACCTTTTCACATTCTGCCCAGTTTTATTTTTCCCCTACTATTTTTCTTTCAATTTTATTTCAACCTCCATTTCCCTGCTCCAATGCAATAAAAGTATCCATCATAATTTTATTGCACTTATTAATAAAGTTGTGCAGTGCTTTAATTAAAAAATAAAGGCTTCAGAACAACTATCTGCAACTGGTATGGTAGCCCTGAAGTTTCGTCTTTTCCAGAGATTCTGAAGATAGAAGTGACAGTTTTAAAAGAGTTGCAGATGGATGCCACATCACATGGTTACATATGCAGCTGGCAGGCTTCTCTCCTCCTCCTCCAGCCACCTGTTACAATGACCTTGGTTCCCACAGGAAAACTTTTTATTTTGACTGTAAGCTAGGCTATCTACTCCCCCCCCACTTCCTTCTCAGGCTTCATGGCAACTTGAAGGCAGTACTAGATGGGTTCAGCCAGGTTTGCTTCAAAGTTGACAAATTATTCCTTACACTTCATCCTTAAAGCCTCTAAAAAGTTTTTATGGTATAATAACAAATAAGTTTTCTCTACAAATTTATAGCCTAAAAAGCAGTGATACTGGAGAAAAAATAAGATAGCAAGAATGCAAAGTATTATGTTCTGAGTGATAAGCATGTACTTTATCTCCCTCTAGTGACTGGTTAATATAGGTGCCTTCACAAATAAATCCTTTAGCTCCCTCAATACAGTTATTAAATAAATAAAATGTATTGCTGAAATCTTATTCTTCTTAGCTTCAACTACAATTATACTGAAGCATTGAATTTGAATTTGAAAAAGATTTAACTGATGCCCATTGTAATTATAGCTACCTGGTTGTGATATTTCAAAAAAACAAAACTAAGTATTTTTGTTTTCCTATTTTTGTTTCTGAAATTATGGGAATTAGTTTGGATTAAAACTGGAAAAAAGAAAGATGGAACACAATTCAAAAGCAAAGCAATTAAACATAATATTTAAAAAGAAATCAATTAAGCATGCAATTTGATGCAGTTTCTGTTTTTGTCCTTAATTTAGGTTGAAAACAAAATAGAAATGGAACCAAAGATGGAAGTAATAAGGAAAAATATAAAGGGATTATTTTTGGTGGATCAAAATTGTCTGAAAAAATTTACAATTCCTAAAAAACCTCCTGATAAAGGTACAGTAAACACAGCAACAACAGTTCCATTTATAAACTATATTATGGTATGATATATCATGATCTGAGTTGGCTAATGTTAAGAAAATTAACTTTTACAGCAGAAATTGTGCCATGTGCAGCCACTACTAGTCCTCATTTAGTGACTACCTCAGACAGCAACCATTTGCAATTACAATGGTGATGAAAAAGTAACTTCATTACCAATGCCTTAATTTACAACCTTATTGGCATGTATTTCTAAGTCACATGTTCACCATGACAATCATTTAGTTTTTTTTTCCTCCCCCACATCCATAGAGATGACCTAAAGAATCACTCTTTTTTGAGTAGCTTTTTTCTGCAGTACAGGTAGTTCCTTGACTTACATCCATTAGTTTAATGACTATTTGAAGTTACAATGGCATTGAAAAAAGTGACATGACCATTTTTCACACGACTGTTGCAACATTCCAATGGTCATATGATCAAAATTTGGATGCTTAGCAACTGTTTCATTTTTATGACAGTTGCAGTATCCCAGAGTCATATCCATTTTTGCGACCTTCTGACAAGCTAAGTCAATGGGAAGCCAGATTCACTTAACTGTGCTGCAATGATTCACTTTACAACTGTGGAAAGAAATGTAGTAAAATAGGGGAAAACTCACTTAACAGATGTCTTGCTGAGCAACAGAAATTTTGGGCTCAATTGTAGTTGTAAATTGAGGATTACTTGTATACCACTGTTTCTCTAAAAATTGCTAATCGTAAGTTAACAAGCTCAACTCTGTGACCTTACTTCAGGAGTGTCAAACTCAAGGCCCGGGGTCTGGATCCGGCCCGTGATATGGTCAGATTCAGCCTGTGGGACCATCTTGGTCTATCCAATGCGAAGAGGAAAGATCAGGACAACATGGCTTCGGCCTGGTCTATCCAATGCGAAGAGGAAACATGCCAGCAGTTTGGGGAGTGGTGTCAAGATAGCCATGCCCACCCAGTCGCCCCCTCTGAGGTCAACCACAGCCCTGATGTGACCCTCAATGAGTTTGACACCCCTGCCTTACTGTCAATTGGCAGCTGTCAATTGGCAGCTGCTGCCTATAACTGATAAGACTTTAATCACTTTCACACTAAAGGCTTTTCTTTGCTTCCTAAATGATTAATGACTCACAAGCTGATGAGAAGGCAAATCCTATAAACCCTTTTCCCCCACTCCTTCCAAGCACATTTTGCAACAGGCACCTCAGTGCTGAGATAATTAGCAAGAATGTAATGGATGTTTGTGTTTACATTCATTGGAGAGGAAGGGATTATAAAATAGTGAGTAGGCACACAATAGGGAATATACATCAAAATGAATGCAGTGGCACCAGTTAGCGCCAGTTTATTTGCCTAGCCTGATGCTGTGCACAAAAGATATGTACCAACCGACACACTATACAATGGAAAGATGGTTTTATTTGTTGTTCTTTGTTTATGTTTGTTTTATGTTTGTTGTTAAAAAAATTAAAAAACCTCAGAAGGATTGAAGGCTGAGTTAACCTTGAACCAGTCAGTGTCAAACTCCTGGCAGAGGGCAAAGTTAGCCTGCAATACAAACCACTGTGCCACCACGGCTCTTATTAATTTTGAAACATTTAAAATTATCTTTGTAGAATTACAGTACTCTCTACCATGGTGAGAATACTTATTTTTTATATTTTTTTTTTTGTTTCCTTTTCTTTATGTTTAGATTTTTTAACAGAGTGCCTTGCTAATCAGAGGGACTATAACGAGATTAAACAACGTCTGAATGAAAATTGCCTTGATATACAGTGCCATTTGGAATCTTTATGGAAGTTTCATAAAATAGAGATGGTTCATAATAAAGATTTGGAAGAAGAATTCATTGCAAAAAGGTGAATTGTTATAATATAAAAATTCAGATCATTAACAATTTTACTGAATGGACTTTTTGCCCATGATTAAGCTTTTCCTCATGCATCTTCACAACAAATTGAGATAATATTAGCCTAAAATGATCAGCCTGCTTGAATGAGGATTTGAACTGGTATCTCCTCTGGTCTAAATCTGGTGTATTTGTCAGTGTTACATGTTTCTGTGAGGAAAAATGCACATATAACATGTAATCAAGTTCAGCAGAGATCCCAATTAACTAATCCTTCTTCCAGTCACAAACCATACACTAGATTTCGATCAGTTGCTATTCATCAAAATTCTCATTACTTCAGATAATTTCTCTATCTTGGACACATCGAGTTTCACCAATTTCAGAATAAAACCAGACATTAAATTATTTATGTTTGGTAGGCAGTCTAATTTCTTCCTGGATCTCTAACCTAGTGTTAAAATCAGTCCTAATCTCTAAACTCTTTGTACAAATATATGGGATTCTATGTTTATAATACAGATAAATATAATCACAATAAAATCAAAAATTTATTAGTAGGACGTGCCTTGAAAACATCTTTTTTATTGTTAGGACTGAGTTGCGTGAAGAAGGAAAGCAAGATAAAGAACTCTCTAGCTTTTTAGTTGTCTCTAGAGATGAAGTGCCACAAATTTGTCAGAATGGCCTATGTACCGGTGATTCCAAAAGAGAAATAAACATTATGAAAGAACTAGGAAATCCTCAACTTGGAGTTTACTTGTTCCGATATGTTGATATTGCTTTGAATTATGCATCCAAACATTCATTTCCAGTAGAAAATATAATTATATTCAGGGTAAGTTTTTATGTATCTCTATATTTTAAAACTATAAAGTAATTACTCTGTAATGTGGGGAATAGCTTTGGATCCTGAAGTAGCCTTTATTCTGTGGAAATTCAAACAGATTTAAAACTTTGAATATAAGTTTAAAATGGGCATTTATAAGGATATGTGAAAACTGAAAAAGTATAATTACCCTTTTTTTAAAAAAACGTAAGTGGAAATCGGGAGCGCAAAGGAAGACAAATGATGTAGGGTTCACAAGGACCTCATGCAAACACTTTCATTTACATATATTTGAATTTTATATAACGTAGTGGTAACATCAATTTGTATCTGTATGTGAGAGTAAGTTATTTTAATGCCTCTGTAGTTTAGTGCAGACATCGCTGATTGAAACAAAGTCCATGATTGTTCCAAGGATTATTTCTAAAATTGTTTACCAGAATCTGTAATTATTATTCACCATATTATTCATATGGTGAGAATATTTCAATTAAAAAAACTCATTAGGCAAAAGGATTAGTGTAAGAATCCAAGGGAAAAAGGCAGAATGTGTCTGAAATTCAGACTTTATTTAGGGCAGCCATTAGTGCAAGCCATCAGCTTCCTCTACACCTGTTAATAAGCTGACTTTGTAAAAATGCCGCTTAGGGGCCCAAAAGCCCTAGTAATAAGCAGGCATATACAATGAAATGAAGGCTATTGCCGAGCACCTAGCATGGTGCTCCATAGACTGTAAGCCGCCCTGAGTCTCCGGAGAAGGGCGGCATATAAATGCAAATAAAAAAAAAAATATAAGATTCTGTCCAGCAATCTAAGAATTTAATCTGTTATAAAAATTACTCCAACATCTTTTCCCCCTCTTTTCCCTTCCCCCGGAAAGACATTCTGTAGCTTATTTGCAATACTGATAATGGTGGCAAATCTATTATAGTATTTTGCTGAATCTCAGACTTAAGCTTTAGCTGCTTTGCATGATATTTGCCATCATCATGGCAGAGTAGTGGTGCCACTTGAACCATGATGTTGTACTTATTCCTTTCTTAGCCCCAAGGACAGGCCAATCCTTGAAAATTTTGGCAGAATATAGGAAAGAAACAAAATGGGAAAGACAGGTGAGAAAACACAAGCAGAGTAAAAAAAAAAAAAAGTCAGTATAATTAAAGAGATCTACACATTTTTCTATCTAAAGTACCCAGATAGAGTTTTCCTATTAATGAACTTAGTATAAGTTATAATACTGTATTTTGAGCCCAAGAATCACTATCTTCATGTGTGCTACTGCTTTTTAGTGTGAGGGAAATGTCCTATAAATGGAAGACGGTATATAATCTACAGAATGCCCATATTATTTCTAAATGTCATTACTGGGAATAATTTAAAACTATAACATTCTGGTATACAATAAAGCACTTTACTTTTAAAGATTCATAGCACCAAAAAAGCTCAGTTGAATTGTGTTGCTATTAAGCTATATATATATATATATATATAAAATACTGAAAAGGTTTTGTTTGTTTTGTATTTCTAGGTTCTTCTAGGAAGAGTTAAAAAAGTTCAACCATCTAAAAGCCAAAAGAAAATTGTACTGGATCCAACTCCAAATTTCGATTGCCATATGTCTAGAATTCATCCTTCACTTAAGGATTCTTTGGAGGATCAGGCTACTGGATCTTTGGTAAGTAATACTTTAGTGGTTTTATTAATGACAAGATACAGCATAATGTCCTACATTTCTATTTTTGAAGTTACTTCATTTTTAAAGTTTATAATAACTGGATTTTAAGCAGGGGCGTACAATTTAGAAACAATATATTCAGAAACTATAGCAAAGCTTGAATAAAGCCTTAGATAACATTTAGTCAAACAAAAAGTATTTGGTGAGAAAAATGTATATTTCTGACTTCATTATAAAGAAGACCCTTTTTATGAGCTCTTCAACATGGACAAAATCTAGCATTTCACATGAAGAATCAAGGGCTGGTATTTTCAGTAACTAATTATGCTAGAAATTAACATTTGGAAAATGGAAACCTTATCCTGGCCTACGGAATGATTCAGTGCAGGAGAAATTTATCGTAAAAAGTACCTAGGGTTATTTTTGTGGTTAGATTATTTCTGTTCATCATTCAGCCATTTTTGGTATGGAAATATCCCAGTTTTCTCCAAGCTTGAGAGCCACAATATATATACTGCTCAAAAAAATAAAGGGAACACAAAAAGAAGACATCCTAGATCTGAATGAATGAAATATTCTTATTAAATACTTTGTTCATTATATAGTTGAATGTGCTGACAACAAAATCACACAAAAATTATCAATGGAAATCAAATTTAGCAACTCATGGAGGTCTGGATTTGGAGTTACACTCAAAATTAAAGTGGAAAAAAACACTACAAGCTGATCCAACTTTGATGTAATGTCCTTAAAACAAGTCAACATGAGGCTCAGTAGTGGGTGTGGCCTCCAGGTGCCTGTATGATCTCCCTACAACACCTGGGCATGCTCCTGATGAGGTAGCGGATGGTCTCCTGAGGGATCTCCTCCCACACCTGGACTAAAGCATCCCCCAACTCCTGGACAGTCTGTGGTGCAATGTGGTGTTGGTGGATGGAGCGAGACATGATGTCCCAGATGTGCTCAATTGGATTCAGGTCTGGGGAACGGGCGGGCCAGTCCATAGCATCAATGCCTTCGTCTTGCAGGAACTGCTGACACACTCCAGCCACATGAAGTCTAGCATTGTCGTGCATTAGGAGGAACCCAGGGCCAACCGCACCAGCATATGGTCTCACAAGGGGTCTGAGGATCTCATCTTGGTACCTAATGGTAGTCAAGCTACCTCTGGTGAGCACATGTGCGGCCCCCTAAAGAAATGCCATCCCACACCATTACTGACCCACTGCCAAACCGGTCGTGCTGGAGGATGTTGCAGGCAGCAGAACATTCTCCACGGCATCTCCAGACCCTGTCACGTCTGTCACATGTGCTCAATGCGAACTTGTTTTCATCTGTGAAGAGCACAGGGCACCAGTGGCGAATTTTGGTGTTCTCTGGCAAATGCCAAACATCTTGTACGTTATTGGGCTGTAAGTACAACCCCCACCTGTGGACATCGGGCCCTCATACCACCCTCATGGAATCTGTTTCTGATCATTTGAGCAGCCACATGCACATTTGTGGCCCGCTGGAAGTCATTTTGCAGGGCTCTGGCAGTGCTCCTCCTGTCCCTCCTTGCACAAAGGCGGAGGTAGCGGTCCTGATGCTAGGTTGTTGCCCTCCTACAGCCTCCTCCATGTCTCCTGATGTACTGGTCTGTCTCTTGTTAGCGTGCTCTGGACACTACGCTGACAGACACAGCAAACCTCCTTGCTAGAGCTCGCATTGAGGTACCATCCTGGATAAGCTGCACTACCTGAGCCACTTGTGTGGATTGTAGACTCCATCTCATACTACCACTAGAATGAAAGCACCGCCAGCATTCGTGCCAGAAACCATAGGAACTGAGAAGTGGTCTGTGGTCACCACTTGCAGAACCACTCCTTTATTGGGGATGTCTTGCTAATTGCCTATGCTTTCCACCTGTTGTCTATTCCATTTGCACAACAGCATGTGCAATTAATTGTCAATCAGTGTTGCTACCTAAGTGGACAGTTTGATTTCACAGAAGTGTGATTGACTTGGAGTTACATTGTGTTGTTTAAGTGTTCCCTTTATTTTTTTGAGCTGTGTATTTTACTAGCCAAGACAGGTATAATAAAAACTGCCTCTTTACAGGTAGTCCATAACTTACAATCACAATTGAGCCTGGAATTTTGGTCCTAAATCATTGCAGTCACACATTGAGTCACCACATGGACAGACTCAATTTTATGACCATTTTTAGACTGTCATGAAGTGATTTACCACTTCATGGTTAAGTGAAAGTTGTGGCCATAAGTCTGAATCCAGCTTATCCAACATGCATTTTTGGCCAGAAAACGGTAAAAAAGTCACAAATTGAAATCATGTGACCGTGGGATACTGCAATCAGTCATAAATGCAAGCCAGTTCCCAAGCACCTAGAATGTGATCATGTAACCACAAGGATGGTAGGGCAGTCATAACTCTTCGAGGAAGGGTCATAAGTAAAACCAAGAAGCAGGACCCTAACACATTCCAAACCACAGATCCGGATACATAGCCAAGTTTTTAAAGTCTTACAAAAGGTCAAAAAGGTTGGACCATTTTAATCTCCAAAGGGAGAATGTTCCACAAAGCGGGCTACAGCAGAGAAGTTCCACTTTTTGGCTGTCAAGATCTGCAGCATACCCATATTGAGCTGCTGGATCAAATTGGATGGGTAAGAGGCTCTTGGAAAAAGACATTCCCTCAGGTAACCTGCCAAGCCATGTAGAAATTAGTTGGATGTTGATGCGCTGTATAAAGTAGACATACACACGGTATATATACGGTATATATATATGCAGGTCTTGGTGTGTTCGGGTCTTTTCCCGTGTAAGATTGAGACTATCTGGGGAACGTTTTGACGAGATCCAACATTGACCAGATAGTCTCAATCTTACACAAGAAAAGACCCGAACACACCAAGACCTGCATACCTGTATCCGTGAAAATCTACGAAAACAAATGTGTGTGTGTGTGTGTGTGTGTTAGGTTTTTGAGCTGATAAATAACTAAACAAGGGAGACTAGGATAGATCTATTTTGAGCTAGTTAGCTCTCGTCAGCTAGCCATACCCTTACTGGGATTCGAAACAAGGAAGTATTACATGTGAGGCAGTTGTAATTGCCATTAGGCCATTAATAGGGTATGGCTAGCTGACGAGAGCTAAGTAGCTCGAAATAGATCTATCCTAGTCTCCCTTGTTTAATTTATCTGCTCAAAAACCTAACACATATATAAACAAAAGACAACGAAACAAATAGCTTTCTGCCTGGATCGTCTCTAGTGATGAGCCGAAAGGCAGAAAAGGACAGCAGTATGCTTCCTCCCTTGATTGGGGCTTACCAGGATGTTGTAACACAAGTGTATATACTCATTCCCCTGTATTGCTGATCTGGGTGAGAACCAATGGCCTAATGGCAATTACAACTGCCTCACATGTAATACTTCTCTGGTTCGAATCCCAGTAAGGGTATGGCTAGCTGAAGAGAACTAACTAGCTCAAAATAGATCTATCCTAGTCTCCCTTGTTTAATTACTTATCAGCTCAAAAACCTAACACATATATAAACAAAAGACAACGAAACAAATATTGTGTGTATATATATATAGGTATGTATGTATGTATGTGTGTATATATATATATATGTGTGTGTGTGTGTAAGGTTTTTAAGCTGATAATTTTAAATAATAAATAAGGGAGACTAGGATAGATCTATTTCGAGCTAGTTAGCTCTCTTCAGCTAGCCATACCCTTACTGGGATTCGAACCAGGGAAGTATTACATGTGAGGCAGTTGTAATTGCCACTACACCACCTGGCTCTATCCTTATATATATATGTTTTCTGAGGTTTTCACGGGTATTTGTATGTGGAACTTTGATTATTCGGGTTTTCTCCACGTAGAATTGGAAGTATCTAGGCGACGCAAAACATCGCCTAGATACTTCCAATTCTACACGGCAGAAAATCCGAATAAGCAAAGATCTATATATATATATATATATGTGTGTGTGGATCTTTGGTTCTTCGGGTTTTCTCCCGCGTAGAATTGGAAATATCTAGGCGACGTTTCGATGAAGTCTCATTCATCATCTTCAGGCTTGTGTCTTCGGCCTTGTGCTTCTCAGAGTGTGCTTCTGAGTGTCACTCTGAGTGTGCTCAGAGTGTGCTCAGAGTGTCACTCTGAGAAGCACAAGGCCGAAGACACAAGCCTGAAGATGATGAATGAGACTTCATCGAAACGTCGCCTAGATATTTCCAATTCTACGCGGGAGAAAACCCGAAGAACCAAAGATCTACATACAAATACCTGCGAAAATCTCCGAAAACATATCTATACACACACACACACACACAAACACACACACACACACACACACATATTGTGGATGAATATTGTCACAGATTTATAGATGAAGAGGATTTTAAATTCTGCTTCACTTTTGAGGTTATTAAATATTTTTCACAGACATTTTATCCTGAATTTCCTAAATCTTCAGCAAATAATTTTATACTAAAATTACAAATTGTGATACAAATTGTCATTTAAATCAGGCCTGCCAAACCGGCAGTCCATGGGCTGGATACAGTTCATGCAAGCCATTCCTACCCCAGCTCCGCAAAGGCAAAAAACATCATGATCCGGCCCACAACACAATCAAGTTTGGTACTTTAATCTTTTCAGAAAAACAGTACATTTTGCACCTGGTTTGTATGATACTTTTTATAAGAGAGTTGTGCTGCAATATATTAAAAAGTTTTACCACTCATTTTGTTGATGACATTTGATTACAATCTGGTTATTATTTTGATCTTTGTCTAAGTTTAAAGTTAATTATCCAGATACTTACTTTTATGTTCTTACAATACTTCCATTCACAGGTATATTTTTATGAATATAATGAACATTCAAAACCTGTGGATAAGCCTAGGCAATGTCTTCCATATGCTGTAATACATGTAAAATCTGTTAATCAGAAGGGAGGGGCTGATTCCTTCCTATCATCTTTGAAGTGTAAACTTAAAAGATTACCCAAGCATACTGGTAAGCTTTCTTGTGCTTTTATGTTAATTTTATTGTATTCCCTCTTGAATTCTCAGTTTTTCATGTTATAGACATTGTTTCATGTCTTCTTCTTAGCTTGTGCATTTAACTTCATAGCTAGGACTTCCAAAACTGGAATGGAAAAACACTAGTACAGTATTTAATAAAACTTGATAACTTTGTATAGACTTCTTGCTAGCTGAGGAATTCTGGAAATTGAAGTCCACACATCTTAAAGTTGCCAAGATTGACAAAACACTGCAGTAGATTTAAAGCAAAGAGACATGTATTTGGAACACTTTGTTGCCATCTACTGGTCATATAGATTTTTACAGCACATCTGATTGTCATTTGATGCGTGTCTTCATCATTTATAGGTTGGATTCATATATCTGGCTCAGCTGTGGTCTTTTTTAGTCATGGCTTAAAAATAAACTTGGTAATAGTAGTTGAGTCTTAAGCTACAACTCCAAAACTAAACAAATCAACATATGGTTTAACATAATGTGTATGAATAAGGTCACCAGCAGAGTTCCCAAAATCTTCTGTCCATCACATTGTCTAGTTTTTCTCACTTGCTGCATCCCAGTCTGCTTTTTCACTATTTTCCTGCTTCTCTACCCTTGTCTCATCTTTCTTCCTGCCAGCAAGGTAACAGCTTTTTCTGTAATTTGCAAGGGGGGGGGATCATTCAGTTGATTTGAATTCTGAATATAGACATACATGTCCTTTAAAAACTACTGTTTTCTCTCACATTCCTATTCCTTTCTTCCTTTTTCCCTTTCTGCTCATTTGTTTCTGATTTTTCCAGAGGTTAGTCATCTTCAATGATAATCAACCAAAAATACAACTGGATACAATTTAATAAGACATTTTTATTTCTTATAGTTTTATATCTGCATTACAATGCAAAAAGAGGTGTAGGTTTACACAAATGGAATGTGCAAAGATTGCTTCAAATTTCATTTAGGTCTTTCTGAGTTGTAATTTCTGGTTACCAAATTTTTCTTTTCAGATTAAAATATTCCTTCCTCACTACAGTGCTCTTGAAATTGTTCATTCATAGGTTTTTGAAAAACCTGCACTCTTTTTCTCCCATCTTAATATTAAAAAGCAGCAGTTGGATTCACATAGTTGTGATTTGTTTGAATTTTAGTTTATTTTCTTCATATGAGCTCAGTCAGCTATAGTTTGTTAAACTATGGTTTTAGAGGCATAGGTGTTCAGTACAAGCCACGATAATATAACATTTGATTTATTATTAAATTTATTTGCCACCCATCTCACAGTCTGACACGAGATGAGTAACTTACATATATCAAGGCAACATTAAGTCATTTGCATTGTGTGCAAAGTGATGTGACAAGGCAAATGATATCTTTTGTCCCCATATCTTCTTCCCCCACAGATAATTATGGCTTAGTTGGATGTATAAATCCAGTCAAAGTATTAAAAATGTATTTTTTGAAATTGTACTTGAAACTTTCTTTTAAAAAAAAAGATTGGTGCTAGTTTGGTACTGGACAGCCTGGTGTTGGATTTATGCTGATGGATGGCACAACCTGGCCAGCAAGAAAAGGGGAGTATATAATGTAAAGGCTAGAGGCTGCATAAGTAGAAGGAAATAGATCCTCAAGGGACAGGTTTGGCATTGAGTATTGCATTGAGATCCCAAACCCCCATCTGGCTTCTCAATGCTGCCTTCAGAATTACTCTTCCTTTTTTAAAAAAATCCTTAATCAGACCATTCTGAGCCCTCAGTACAGGATCAGGCTTTTTAAAAAGACTTTCTAAGATAAATTTTCAATGGCCTGTTCCATTTGCTACCATTCAAAAGGTACTGTGCTGCTATGTTTTTCTCAACCTGATAGATTTTTAACAGAAGGAAAAAGATGTGAGAAATGTTGAGAAAGCATAAAAAAGCTACAAACAGAAGCTTCCACTCTAATAAGATTTCGAGGGTCCTTCTGTAATAAACTCTTGGCTGGAAGTGGCCAGAGTTTTTAAAGTTATGTTCAGAAAGTATTGATAGATTTGCCTCCTTATGTCACTGCCCTTTGGAAAAACAGAAAAATAGCAAGAAATAATTCATAGGCAAATACAAAATTATTACTCAAGCATGTCAACATAGCAATCCTACAGTAAATGCTGCTACAAAAATTTGCTGTCTCTTAAGTTTTTAAAATACTACTGGTCAGTCTTCACTTTTGATAATACAACTTGTTCTATCCTTGGATTTGTATAAAATTGTTTGCAAGCCAAACTGAGTTTGTGGAAAATTTCCCCCTTAGAATTTACTGAATTCTTTTAAGTTTATTGAAACTTAAGAATCAGAAATATACGTTTGCTTCCTCAAGTTACATTGGCTTAGCAGTTAGAATATTCCTGGGCATTTTAGCCATTGTAAAAACTTGGTGAATGGTTAGAAAGACTGCATTAGCACATCACCTATCAAGAAGTCAGAGATAACTATCTATTTGGTTAAAATATGTTTTTACTCCCTTAGATAAAATATTACAATCCTCAAAAATCATATCTCTCTTTCATTAACAGGAGGAGTTATCCCTTTGGAAAATTGTACACGGGTGACAAGGATAGGTAAAAGCCAACTCATCTACGAACATTTCAGAAAACCATTAGAAATGTGTGTATCTGGAGAAGTTTCTTCTTTTTCTAAAAGCATACAGAACTGGAATGATTCTGAAGACAAAATTCATTATGAAAAAAAGAAACACAAGCCAGCTACAAGATGGGATTTAACACAAACGAAAGCAAATATTCCATGTAAATCTGGTATGGAAGCCAGCACAGGTATCAGAGGTGAACATGTGGGGGATGATAAGAAGACTAGTTTAAAAATAAATCTGGAAGATTTTTCTGACTGGGAAGTTGGTTCAAGTACTGTAACTACTTCAAGGTTAATTAAAGATCCAAGATTAACAAGAAGAGAACAGAATGTGGTAAAGCAAAATGAAGAACTTATTATGAAACCACCTTTTTGTAATGACACAAGTATAAGCACATGCAAACTAAGCCCTGACAATATAACATCTAGCAAAGACAAGAAGCACAATCAAGGAGAAATGGGTAGCCAGTTTCAAGGGGATGCTATTTTTTCATCTGAAATAGAGCATTCTATTCAATTTGACACCAAATGTGCTACAAATAATTGTACTTCATCAAAAGTACAGCATTGTGGTAATACTTTTCGGTCTTCCTGCTATAAAAAAACATTTGCTTCTGACTGGCCTTCAGATGAAATCACATCGGAGGATTTTGAACAAAATAAGCTTCAAGCTCTGAAAATTTTAAATCTAAAATCTAAAAACTCCAACATGGCTGAAAGCAATCAAAAAGATAAGCAAACATATTCAGCATTTGAAAAAGCAAATAAATCCCTAAACAATGATTATACAATAAACAATATCAAAGAAAAAACTTCCAAAAGAATTAGCAATGTAGACAGCCTCGGGTATCATCCTTTTGATACCTGTCTAACTGATGCTATTATAAAAGGCCTTAGTGAAAAAAGTATATGCCTTTCCAAGCCAGAATTGTTAAACAGAAATAATTTTGAGGATAGGATATGTATTTCCTTATTTACTGAAGGACAAAAAAACTGTGAAACAAGCATCACAAGGGAAACATGCTTTAATGAAATACATGTAAACCAATTAGAGGAGAAGGTTCCATGTGGACTAGAAGGCAAAAAGTATGAATCTGCAACAGAAACTACATTTAAAAATGCAACAGAAAGCTCATCAAGCAAAAAGCAAGAATTTGATAAGATTTTGAAGAAACCGGGAGATAATATGAACAATTATACAGAAACATCAAAAAATTCAGATACTTTAGAAGGTGCAGATTTAGTTTTTAATTTGAATCTTCAAAGAAGCACCTTAATAGAAACAGAGCTAACAAACATAGAACATTGCAAAGGGAAGTTTAAAGAATTGAAAACATTGCCTACTAAAAATGACTTGACAGATCACAAGAAAGTAAATCATACAGTGTTACCCACATCAGTTCCTATACATTTGGGGAGTATGGGAAATACGGAAATCAAGCAGTCTGAAAACACATCTTCAAATGTCGGTTCTGATAGCTTTTGTAGTCAAGTTCCTGAAATATTTGGGCAAGATTTAGAGATGAAAAGTGATAACATCCACAGCTTAGACATGTGTGGTGAGATTGAAAATGTACAAGAGTGTAAGAAAGATCTCTCAGGGTGGCACAAGCCACATAATCATGGAAATATTAGTGAAGAGAATGTCTATTATTATTTACAAGCACGTTTGGATTGGGATAATATGTTTGGAAAACCTGGCTCGAACGTAAATCTTTCCAAAAATCCAACTTTGAAGGAGAATAAAGATAATTCTTTATATAGGGAAAAATGTGGGAAGGAAAGAGGAACTGAGTTATTGAATACATTTCCATGCCCTGATTTACAAATTACAATAACCAATATAGTCCAGTCAAAATTAGAAACTAAAATGGAAAAATGTGCAACTAAATCTTCAGCACCCCAAAAATGTATTAAGTGGTCAAGAGGGGAGAAAAAGAAAAAACATAAAAAGGAACAGCAAAATTCCAAACAGTATCGCAAAAAGAAAGAACTCAACATACAGTCTTCACCCCAGATTTCTTCACTATCCAAGGGACAGTTAAAAAATACCAAGCAGCCTGAAAAACACATTAAGAATATTTTAAGTGCCCTTGACAACACTGAAGCCTTGCTATACAAAACCAAATGCCCATCTCAAAAAATAATTGGTGCAATGTTTCACCTAAGAAAAGCTCGGAAGAGTGTTCAGAGTTTAAAAACAGTGACAAAAGTTGGAAGAAAATCTCCAGACAGTGTCTTCTCGAAAGCAAAAAGCATCTTGCCAAATGGTGTCTTAGTGTTAGATTCTTTTGAAACATTAGATTGCAGTACAGATATATCTTTTAGCAGCGATTGTATGAAAAATAAAGCAATAAAAACGGTCTCTGAAAAAAATATCTTAGATACTACAGAAATTAAAAGCATAGAGCCACTTAGCCCTGAGCCTATCTTATGCAACAAGAAGAGATTTGCTGGGAAAGGACTTTTTGAAAATACGCAAGAAAAGAATCGAGAGAAGGTAGTTACAGCCATGGAAAACAAGCACACTTTGTATTCTGGCACGAACAGCTGTAGAAGCAAAACAGATGGAAATCAATTTAACTCTTCTTCCTGCCTTAATACATTTAGTCAAACAACTGAACGGGAAATGTATACTGCAGAGAATAGGCTCTGTAAATCATTGAACAAGTCAGTTGAACACCAAGGAAATACTAACAGAATACCATCTTGTGGTAATCTGCTATCTCCTACATCCTTTGAAGATAATTTGTGCCAATCATCTCATCGTTGTGTATTACAGAAACCTGGAGAGGAAAATATAAAAGAAAGAGAACTACCAGAAACCATGAGTGACTCTGCAACTGAAAGACTAGATATAATCTATGGCACTCCTCTGAAGTCATTAAATAACCTAGATTTAAGGCAAAAAAACTTGAAACAAATAAATCATATTATACTGAGGGAATCCACATGCACACAGACTTCCTCAGGCAGTGCTGATAACTGTGACCAGCTTCATTTTAATTCTCCACTAACTGCAGTTTATCATACCATGCCTGATAAAACAAATAAACCCTTCACTAGCACTGAGGCCAAGCAAAATGAACGCTATTTTTCAAGCACCTCTTCTAATCATTGCAGTGATTTCAGCAATCACATCAAACTTTCCAAAGTAGGAATTGGTTTAAAATCCTGTGATTTCAGCTCTAAAATATCAGAGATCTTACAAAAGGCCGATAAAACTTCATCTCTGAATATACTGCACGAACAGGTTTCATATTGCAAAAGTGCTCTTCCTTGGTTCATTACAGCTTTTGAAAAAAAGCAAGATTGTTCTTTTGAGCATGCTCTGATTTCTAGGGAAATACTTGGAAGCTCTAATGGAAATACGCAGGTGAGTCAGAAATTAAAACCTTGTGCTATAGAAGCATTAGTTGAGCTGCAAATTATAATGGAAACAGTGGAGTTTATAGAGAATAAGAAAAGATTTTTAAAAGGTGAACCAACTTTTCGAAGTTTGCTTTGGTATGATGACTCACTGCATAGTGAATTGTTTGGTGGGCATTCGGGTTATCAACAGCAATCAAATTTATATCCTGCTTTTCAGATGAGATTAAAATACAATGCCCTTAATGAATTACAAATCTACCATAAGCAATTAATGGAAGCTTTTGAAAACACTATATCTGAGAATAATTCTTATTATTGCTTGTTGAAATTAAGACGAGAAATAGAGGAATGTGAATCAATAATGAAACAGAATTCCAATTTATCTGATTTTTTTTTATCTGTGCCTTTTACTTGTGGAGCTAACTTTGGAGATTCTATTGAAGACCTAGAAAATTCAAGAAAAAATACAATGGATTTAATAAATATATCTAAAAGCCTTCCAGGAATGAATTTGAGTGTTGAAAAAGATAATCATCTCTGGATTATTATTGAGATTATTGGTAAAAAAACAGAATTTGTAAAGACTTGTACCAATGAAGAGTTTAATCTTAAAACTTCATTATTTGGTCTGGAACATATATTTTTTGACGCTGCTAAAAAGCTTGCATGGCCAGAAAGAAATACATCTTTAAATAACAATTCAAAGGATGAGAAAGAATTCCTCCAAATATATGAAATTGCTGTGGCTAAGCTCTTTGATATTTATGAACATATGATGGAAGATTCTGGATGTGGAAATAATAATAGAACTTTTGGAGGAAATACTGAAGAATGTAAAGAAGACTCTTGTAACAGTAAAGCTGTTTGCTCTCAACAAAATGCAAATTGCTTCATTGAAAAGTCTGTAACTTTACAAGATACTTGTAATATAAGTGAAATCTTGGATGAAGCACAGTCTGCCGATATTGAAAGACTGCAAGAGCTCATGGGCAAATGTACAGTTCAGATGGAAATTCTGAAAAAGTGTTTTCAGATTTTACAAGAAGAGGATGTAACCATACTGATAACCCAAGAAAATATATTGAATTTCATGAAGAATGGAGGAATTAATCCTGTCATTCTGAAGCCGGAAGCTATCGAAATATACACTGAATTGGCAATGATACATGAAACTATTTTTTTCCTGAAAAACTCAATAGCGAAACAAAGAGATAATCCGCGATTTCGTAGTTTACTGTGGTTTGATTTATCACTTCTACCTGAACTTTTCCAGTGCCAAGAAAAAATGGCTTTCCTGTCTTATCGGAAAGATAAGCTTTTAGAAACAGTGGAGGCTTCCATCTTTGAACTTCAGGAGGAGATGAGCTTTATTTATGACTATACAGAAACCTTAAATTGCTCATATGCGCTTCATCTTCTCACAAGAGAACTTACGGAACTTTCAGAAACAAGGAAGATGTTAAGAACATCTAAGTCACCAGTCTCCATGTGTGTAGACTTGGAACCACATGCTATTGGTTTAAATTATGGAAGTACAGTTTCTGAATTAGACTTTAACTATAACCAGTTTTCTTTACTTCTTGAAAAATTGATGTTGTCCAAAAAGAAAGACGTAGGAAAAATGGCTCAAATTATGAAGGTGATGAAAACCATTGCGCATATGAAATTTATCTGCTCCGAACAGGGGAAATCACCTCTTCCTGTTGTTATACATCAAATGCTTAAAAACTGGAGAAAAACCTGTCAATTGAAACGGCAGCTTGTGGGAACACGGTTGGATCACAGTGGCCAAAATTTTCAGGCTTCCCAAATCCTACACAAAAGATCATTTAATGTAATTTTAGAAGACGAGCCCTGCCCTTCGGAAGGAAAAAATGATGTCTCACATAACAAAAAGAAAAAGGTAAGGTCATCTAAATAGTGTTTTGTATATTCACTTATTTATTTATTTATTAAATTTACATGTCACCCATTTCCCCCATAGGGCAACTCTGAGCGGCTTATGGAACATGATACGTGAACTTAAATCATGTATTATGTAAATGATAGATGATAAAATTTCAAGAGCAATGAGATTGTACTTTGCTATCCTACATATTATTGTATTTGACAACTTTCGGATATAATTTAGATCAGGGTGGATTAAAATTGATTTTTAAAAAAATAAAAAGGTTGGTTTTTTGTTTTTTGTTTGCTTTTGGAATAGAAATCTATCTACAGATAGTTTTCTATTTAAGATACATTAATAATTTAGTTTATTCAGCATGAAATGGAATTTAATTATATAGCATGAGGCTGTATATTCTGCAATATTTACATTTTTGGTAAACCCATTCAATGAACCTGCAAGTTAAATAGGAAACCATTTTGTTTGGAAGTAATAATATTAAAGATTCTAGATACCAACAAAAATAAGTTCTTACATTTAAAAAACACCAGTCATTTCAGATCCATCATGGCAGCGCCTGTTAGCAGGCATCCACTCACCTGCTGCCCACCACATCCCTCAGTTGTGTTTCTGCCGCATCATCAGCCGTCCCATTAAAGTGAATGGGACTGTTGATGAGTCAACAGCAGGTCAGAGGAGAAGCCATTGTGGGACAGAGATGACAGTTGCTCTTAAAATTATGATTTAAATGGAGTTGATTTAAATCAAGCCTTTATACTAGTGATTAAAATCATGATTTTAAAATGTGATTTAAATCGACTTGATTTAAATCAAATCCATCTGATTTGGATGTACAATATTTTCCCTTATTTAAGTCCTAAATGGGTAGATTAAGATCATAATAGGGGTCTCATAGAAAATAATGGAAACTCTGCTTTGTCCTTAATACCAAACACCAGTTTCTGTGTGCGTGTACACGCACATATTCAAAACTATTTTATATACAAAGTTAAAAAATGGCTTTTTTTGGAAGGACAAAGAATATAATTTTTATTGTAATTGTACCACTTTAGTTTTAGTCTGATCTGTTATTTGGGAGTAAGGAGGCCTATAAATATAATAAATAATGAAAAATAAACGCATAGAAATATTTGGGTGATTCTGATTTACTTCCCCTGACAATTCTTGCTGTGTACATAATTCCATTCTTGAATTTAAAAGTAATGTACCAAGCACAGCACATTATTTGCATTAAGATAAAAAGACTAAACAAGGAAAACCGTGCTTTACAGTATCAAAGTTTCATAAATGGAATAGTACAGGTAGTCCTCAACTTATATCAGTTCATTTAGTGATCATTTAAAGTTACAACAGCACTAAAAAAGTGACTTATGGCATTGTAGCATCCCCATGGTCATGTGATCAAAATTCAGCCACTTGGCAACTGATTTCATATTTATGTCAGTTGCAGTGTTCTAGGACCAGGTGATTACCTTGTGCAACCTTCCAACAAGCCAAGTCAATAGGGAAGCCAAATTCTCTTAACAACTGACTTAATAACTGCAGTGATTCACTTAACAGCTGTGGCAAGAAAGGTCGTAAAACGTGGCAAAACTCACTTAACAACTGTCTCCTTAACAATAGAAACTTTGGGCTCAATTGTGATCGTAGGTTGAGGACTAGCTGTATATATGGATTTGATTTTAAAACGCCAGATTATTTTTCATTTCATTTTGCAAAAATAAAATGTCTTTAAGTCTCAAAAGTTTGCATACTAGCATACTTTTAGACTAAAATTAATCCATTGTATGATTAATGATATACAGAAACAATTCCCAGAATGTTTGGGGATGCACATCACAGCACTTCCTTCCAACTTTCTTCTCTAGGGCCCTAGATCTTGTTTTACGGCAGAGAAAGAAATGGAAAGAAAGTCCCGCAGGTATTGACAGAGCAACTGCTTGTCATTAGAAATGGAGGCATAACTACATCACTCTAGCAGTTGCATCTGACGTGGAAAAGGATTGAATCAGCCCCATCCTTTCAATACTCATGACTTTTCAAGATAGCGAGCTATTAAAAGAAAATTGTGGAAAACCTGTTGTCCTTGTTCCTTGTAAACTGCTTTATTGGAATGCTTGATCACTTGTAATTAGATTGCATAAACTCAATGTTCCCTTATCTGCAACTGCTGCTTTTTCAGGAATGCTATTCTTTGTATATTTTTTTTTTTAAAAAGAGTTACTATAAGTACATTTAGGATGCTTTCTAATCCATGTGTATTTTGCCAGTAA
The DNA here is from genome assembly GCA_023653725.1 of Bungarus multicinctus. Lineage (NCBI taxonomy): Eukaryota > Metazoa > Chordata > Lepidosauria > Squamata > Elapidae > Bungarus > Bungarus multicinctus. The sequence continues at coordinate 177,979,896 of CM042834.1, forward strand.
ACTGCTTTGTTAATAAGAAGTTCCAGGAAGATTGTTACAAAGAGTAAATACAAGTCTGTTTTTTTTAATCATTTCAGTTAATGTGGATTTTGTTGCAAAGGAAATAAAAATATGTAACTAATGATGGAATGTTACGGTATTAGTTTCTGTTGTTATATCTTGCCTTTCAATCCTGTGGCCTCATCAGTCCCATACTGAGATTTCTATGTAACTCATGATGTAATTAAAATTCTATATTATGCATTCTATAAAAACAGATAAAATAAGCAAATCTGAACCAAGAATCAGCATAGTGGTTAAGGCACTAGTCTAGAAAGCAGGAGATCATGAGTTCAAGTCTCACTTTAGGCATTAAAGCCAGCTGAGTAACTTTGGGCCAGTCATTCTCTCTCTCAGCCCAAGCTACCTCATAGGGTTATTGTTACGGGGGAAATAGGAGGAGGAAGGTGTGTTGGATATGCTTACTGCCTTGAATTATTTGTGAAAATAATGGCAGGATACAAATAAAAAAAATATCCAGGTAAAGCAAGAAGTAAGACAATGAAACTTAAAATATTAGTTCTGTATAAAAGTTCTAACTATACCAAAGTGAACTGTAGTTAATATCCCCAGAGTATCATATCATGGCTAATAATTACAGTAGGCAGGCAAAGATTATCCATACAGTATTCCAAATCACTGTTGACTTCAATGATAATGCCTAATTTTTTTTGAATTGGAGCAGTGAAGTCAGTGAAGCAAAAAAAATGATTCTCTAAAACAGAGATGGACAAGTTTCAGATATTTAAGCTTATACTAGATACACTGAGTGGAAAAATAGGATTGTTTTTGTTATTCATTATTTCTGCTTAACAGAAATTTTAAATATTTTAAAGCATACACTGTACAAGTAAATCTTATTTCTACATACCTTGCCTAAATACTTGCCATAACTTGAGAATACTGTCTTTCTTGAGATTCTAAGACATCCTTTCTTAGTTCTATGTTAGAGAATATTTCTTCCAGAGGCATCAAGCTATACCCATAATTTTCAGAATGGCAATTTTGGAACTCATCTACATTGAAAAAGGTTGATCGTTCCTTTTTTTTTTTTCAACAATTCTACACATTCCTTTAAATCAGTTATTTAGATTTCTTTACTTTGACGTAATTAGACCTACAATTACCATACTAAGAATGGCTCCCAGCATTCTCTGTGAAGTGAAAAGTATTGTGGCTTTATTTTCAGTTACATAGGTTTCTTATCATAATTCATTTCCACTATCTTTCACTGGCTCTATTTGCATCCATATGCAGCATATGCACAGATTTTCTTAATTGCCCTGCTAATATTCTATATAGAATTTGTTAACATCCATTTCTAACCCTGAATATGTTTCCCAAAGGTGAGACCCTAGAACAGGGGTCTTCAAACTTGACAGATTTAAAACTTGTCAAGTTTGAAGATCCTTGCCCTAGAATATTTTTTTATTTTACTATTAATTTTTTATCAACACTTCCTTTTGCCCATGATACAATTTAGTATTTTCTTAATCACATAATATCTCCAATTATTACAGCTTTTATGTTAAAAAAACTTGCTAATTGCTGTGAAGATGCATTATTGCAACCAGGAAAAATGAAAGCTACAAACTTTGTTTGCAGCATAAATAAGCGTATGCAGAGCATTGGTAAAGAAAACAAAAACACATAACATATTTAATTCAGTTTATATTACTATTTTTAACCTCTTAGGTAGCTGCTTCATTGAAGACAATTACCAAGATAGATGAAAAAGAAGTCAACAGAAACGTGAGGTATACATAATAAGTATAAATATTGATTTAATACAAAAAAAAAACCCTTGGATTTGTTTACATCTTTTATTATTTCACTTTTAAACTTCTGTTCAAAAAATGTGCTTGGATAATACTGAAATTTTTCTTCCTGCTGCACAGCCTTTTTATTTCCTTCTCCTCCCACATTTGCATGGGAATAAAAATTGCCAGTTTGATTGATGACAGATGGCTGGAGGAGAAAATAAAGAGAGGTTACCAACCTTCTATGTTAAGACATTGCACCATTTAAAACATAAGCAAGTAGATCTTTATTTTAAAATTCAATTTCCTCTTTTTTCAAATTATTATTATGTCACCTTAAATATCCTTTACTTTTGGGTTACATGTTTAAGCATGTGGCTAACAGCAAACTGCTGTATTTATGATTCCCTTTCAATCTAGTTTCAAAACCAGTTCTAGAGCTAAAATTATCTTCAGTACTCTTGATAATGGCTTACACTGGAGAAAATCAACCTGTAATTTGTTTAACTTTGTGGTGTTCACTGACATCAACCATAGTGCTGATATCCCTGAGCAATGTCCATTAAAATTTGTGTTTTTACCATAAGAAACAGCATCCTAAGTCTGGACTGACCATGCTTATGGTTGGGCTTTTTGAAATCCTCCATGGTTCTATTTTGTCTCCTTTTATCAAATCTAGATGAAGCCTCTGGAATGTAGCTACAAATTTGGCTTATGGTATCAGCAATCTGTATCCTTCGTTTCCCCTTCTCAGGAGCTTCCGGAGAAGTAATGTGCAAATCAAATCATTACCTGGAAGCAGTGATGTATTAGAAAAATGGTTATAAAATAAATTGAACCTAATCCTAAAAATGTGTAGGCAATGCTTGGTTGCTGTCAAGGCATTAATGTCTATGGACATTCTCAGACATCCTAGTCATGGTTGTCCCAAACATGCTTTCAAAATGGCAACTGGACTTCCTTGATTTTTCTTGAAGACTTAACACTCTAGAGCAGGGGTGTTAAACTCGATTTCATTGAGGGTTGTGTTTGACCTTGGTGGGCTGGGGTGGGCGTGGCCAGCTTGACGTCACTTGTATCGGGGCACCTAGTGGCCAAGTGCTAAGGCAACACTTTCCTCAGACCCTCCCCCACTCTCATTATAATCTTCTTTCCTTCTCTTCTTTTTCCTTCCCTCTTCATTCTCCTTTTTTCTTCCTCCCCCTCTTTCCTTATTTTTCCTTCTTTGCTCTCTTCCTATCTTTTCCCTTCTTTTTCTTTCCTCTTTCCATTTCTCCTTTCCTGTCCCTTCTTGCGTGTTCAAATGCAAAAGGGGAAACATTTCTCCTTTTGTTTTTAGTTTGTTCTTCATTTGTTCTGCAAGTAAAAATGGAGCTTGGGGAGGTATGTGGCCCCCTGGGACCCAGTTTTGGCCACAACAGCCTCCTATAGCACTCTGCCAATCAAAATAGGCCCCATTTGTGATATAGTTAAATATTAGTGGACTAGTATTTAAAATTAAATTTATACAACATTAAAACATATGGCTTATTTTGCTTTGACTTAACTTGTACAATTTCAGCCAATTGCAATTTATTCAGCAAACCATAAAACAAAGTGAGTATATAGTCAATTTAAGATCATGAAAGAAAATATGCTTTGGGTCTTATGCCTTTTGGATTTTGTAACTCATTAAGCTGAACTTTAACACTGAAATTTCTTAAAATCCTTTGTTCAAGATGCCTTGTCCATACACCACAGCTATTTTGTGTTCTCCAATCTGAACTAGAATAAAAACTGGTATATTGCACTTTAAACAAAATCTTCACATTATTTTTGCTCCCATATAATTTACTTTGTGTACACCTACATGAAAAAGCAATGAGAAGGATTACAGAACAGCTAGTCGAAATATTTTTAAAGTTGATGAAGTATTGTCCTTAACATTTAGACAATATTTTAGATTGTTTTTACTATTTTAATTTTAATGTTTTTCTTTAAAAATCATGTTTCTATTTTCATATGATATGAAGGTGTTACTTTCAAAATATGAGTTATGAATGTAATAATTGAAAGACCTTAGAATGAAATTTCATGTATACTATGTATACATGCTTACAGCAAAGAATAAGTCTGTGCTGATTATGCTTACCATATGAGTCCTAGACCTTGATATTTATAATCAAAATTTAAAAAGCTATTTATATAGGCCTGATCTTCACTACTTTAATGCCTCCTTCTGGGTTCATAAATATAAGGACAGCAATTTTGATGAATTCCAAAAAATCCTATTGTTTTAATGTGTTATATTGAATTCTTTTCTTTATAGCACTTCTGGGACATTTGGAGAATTAAGAACCTGATTTTACAATGAAGGATATTATAACATTCCACCCTTTTGATATTGTAAAAATTACTTCAAAAACTGTAGGAAATTAATCTGATATTTGTTTTGCAGAAATAATGGAAAGTGTATATCCTCAGGAGGTGGACAACAGTTAAAAACTCCACTGGAAACCCAATATAGAAACAATAGGAATTTGAGAGAGAGAACACCAATCACATTTTCACAGTTAAAAGCTGCTTATCCTTGTGAACTTCATGCTTCACCAAATACCTCAGAACTGAAATTGAATAATGCAGATGCATTTTCAATTCAGCAAAATTTGCAGGATCGAAAAAATGTCAAAGAGGGAATAAAGACCAGTCAGTATACAAAGGAACATGATGAATATTTTTCATCTTATAGTGGTGTAAATAAATGTATGTCTATATCTCCAGTGAAAGTTCAGAGATCTCCTGAAGAAGCTATTAGCTCAGTGGAAAAATTAGGTGAAGGTGATTTTGTACTGGCCACAAAAAATGCACAGCAAAATTTAAAATTGGGTGATTTTCAGAATTATTCAAATGTAGAGGCTGAATGCAGCATGGACATCAGTTTATCCCCAGACAATAGTGCCAATAGTGAAAAATCTGAAATTCCCAAATACCCACCCCTATATAACTCAGAATCCTCAATTGTGACAGAATTAAATAAATTCATGGAACAGCAAAATTTCCAATCTGAACCTTTCAGTGACAATATCCAAAATTCTGATGAATGGTCTGCTATTAGTCAAAATGAATATTTTGAGGGAACATCCATGCACATTTATAGGACTGTCTATCCTTACTATTCATGGTATCAAACTAGTAATTCCCACTTAGTAACTCATACTTACCAAGAATTAAATTCCCATGAAATATATCCACTTAATACCTCAGTGTCTGCAACTGCATGTACAGTGAATACTGCATATTCCAGTAGGTTTCACACAGAGACTATTAGTCACTTTAGTGTTAATATTGCACAGGCCTATCCAATGTACCAGTACTTCAGTTCCATAGCAGGTTATCCATATAGTTATCAGCAGCAGCAAACTTGGTATGAAGAAAATTGGCCTTTGTCACATACAGTTTTTCCATATCCTTCCGCTATTGGTTTGTGAAACAATGCCATTTCAGAGGTGGTATTCAGCAGGTTCTGACCAGTTCTAGAGAACTGGTAGTGGAAATTTTGACTAATTCGGAGAACTGGCAAATACTACCTCTGCCCACCAAGCCATGCCCACAGAACTGGCAGTAAAAAAAATTTGAATTCCACCATGTGCCATTTCAATAAATACTAAATATTTCTGGGAGTAATATTTTTTGAATGACAAGTAATGGTTGTCAGTATCTTTTTGTGTGACAAAGATACAATTTCAGTTATGACACAGGGATGGTGAATTGCTTTTGAGCTTCTTAGGTTTCTTCTTGCATATTAACACAGCTCTGACCGTATGGAAGAAATAGTACCGACTCCCCGATATATTTGTTAAACTTATTTGCTGCCTATTTCACCATGGGGCTATTCTGGGTGACGTAACAACAATAAAAAAGAAGAAATGTGTCAGGTCCCATAGATCTTTATCTGGTGGGGAGGGGGCCTGGAGGCGTTCCTCAGTTTATAACTTTCTTCCTGGTGCCTATCCTGTGCTTTAATTTACTTTCCTGGGAACAAGACGGGGAGGGCCATCTGTTTTGTCTCAGCTCCAGAGCCTCCAGCAAGCAGCGCCTGAGAACAGCTTCTTATCACCTTCTCGGCCAGCAATTATCAAAACATCTTTGTACCTGCGGACTGGCTTATATGACACCAGACTGAGGGGAGGGATCTCTAACTATTTTAATCTAACGGAATTGCGCAGGAATCCTCAGATCCTGCTTTCTTTGTCTTGCTATCACTTTTCTTCAATAAATGTTTCCTTCTGAAATGTCAATTGTTTTAAGAGTCCTACTTTGAGCGGAGAGAGAAAGGCAAGTTCTTACAAAATGAAAAGAGAAATAAAAGAACAATAAAATAATGAAAAAGAACAAAATACAATGGGAATACAACAATATGAAAACCCTAATATATGAATGGTTACAAGGACCATTTCTCAGCAATTTTTTCAAAACTACACAAACCTCATTTACTAAACTTCAACTAGGAAGTGCATTTGATACCTCCAGTTTACTCTTCTGAATTCGTCTTGCAATGTTAATAAAGCATCTGCCCAGGGGAAGGGGGGACGACTAATGATCATAGATTTCTTAATGCTGCTCCACTATTTTGTTCTACATACTTACGGTACTTATATTTAACTTTCCATAAACCAGAAAAATATCCTGATCTGGGAGAGTAGCCTGATAAATAATTAGAAAAATACCTACATCCATCATTTTTATTCTGTCTCAGAATAAATACAGGCTTGGAAATGCAACATATTTACTAATGTAGCATATAATTATCTAATCTATCCCTGTGTCTTTAATGTCTCATTTGTTGTGAGACAAACTGAAAATGTTCTTTCATTTGTTTAACTAAAATATTAACCATAAGATGAGATAAACATAGAAATGAAGACAGAGTCCAGCATTAGGTAAGAGTTGTTTTGCACTAAAATGCTTACAGATGCTTTGGAAAATTTTTGTGTAATACAGATGACAACATGGAAATTACCACTGTACTTGAAAAGGCAAAACAAAATGGAAATGATTTAGAAATAGCTGAACTTCAGAAGAGATAAAAGGTAAAGGTGTCCCGGCAGAATTTACTCCACTAGTTGTAGCCATCTTTAGGGGTGATTTCCTCTCAGGGATGTCAAACTCAAGGCCTATGGGCCATATGCGGCCTGCGGGGTGCTTAAATCCAGCTCACAGGGCTGGCCTGGAAATAGCAAGGGACTGTCCCGCGGTGCCTCTGGTAGCTGAAATGGGCCACATGCAGCCACCCACACCTCATTTTCACCTTCATGGCCTCCTGCAGTACTCTGCCAGCCCAAAATGGGCCCAAAACAGTCTTACCATCAAAGAACCAAGTAAGTGTTTAATAGACTATTTAAAACATTGGAGAGAGAGGTCATGGAAAAAGGATTTGATTTGGGACAAAAAATGACCACTATTAAACTTTTGAAAATAAAGCAAAAATATGAATGTTAAGTGATGTTACTTATTCTCACTAACAGCACAAATCTTTTTTCTGCAGTACGGCAGTACAATAGATAGGACCCATGCTTGTAATTTAATTCATGCTATATGTTACTTCTACCTCTTGATGGTGGCTTAAAAGATGCTGGAAAAGATCTATACTCTGGTGGTTTGAGTCTTATCGTTGTGTGATGGAGTGAGCTCCTGTTATTTGCCTCTCTCCTGCCAACCTAGCAGTTTGAAAGCATGTACCACAACTTCGGTGGGAAGATAACAGTGTTCCCTGCTTCACACTGTGGCATGATGTCATGCTGGCCACAAGATCGTGGAAACGTCTTTGGACAGTGCCAGTTCAATTGCTTAAAGCAGCTCCTTAACTAAGCTGAGCCTGACTCCTGATGATATCAATCATACATTAATGTAGGTTTGGGGGTGATAATATTACTTTCTACCAATGTGTTTTTGAACCTGTCTCAGCCTAATCTTTGCAGATGAACTTCTCTCCAAGTACTAATTAGGCCACATCCAGTTAAATAATTAACACATAGTTTGCAATATGGAAGAGATGCTTTAAAATACAAAGACACTAATGAATCTTAAGGAGAGATGGGAACTCTAGTTCTATTGACTAGAACTATGTATTCATCTAAACCTTGAAAACAAATTCAGATGCCCGAGGTCAAGGCAAAGATACTACAGGTTGTCCTCAACTTATAACCACAATTGAGCCCCAAAATTATGTTATTAAGTGAGGAGTTTTTCCCCATTTTACAACTTTTCTCGCCACATTTGTTAAGTGAATCACTGCAGTTCGTTAAATGAGTAACACAGTTAAATGAATCTGGCTTCCCCATTGACTTTGCCTGTCAGGAGGTCATAAAAGGGGATCACGTGACCACAGGACACTGCTAGTCATAAATGTGAATCGGTTGTCAAGCATTCAAATTTTGATCACGTAACCATGGGGATGTCATAAGTGTGAAAACCGGTCATAAGTAACCTCAGGGAATTATAACTTCGAGCGGTCACTAAGGAAACTGTTGTAAGTCGAGGACTACCTGTACTTTATTTTTCTTTCCCTTTGTTCCTACTGCTATATCATAGGGCTGTTTATGCTTTAGAAAGTGGTTGGAAAACTTCACCGACGTTTCCTTTTCCCGACCACGGACAGCGCACGGTTCCAATGTTCTATCTATCTACAAGAGTTGAGTCCTCCGGTTGGAAGGGGGCACTCTCACCCTTTTGACGTGAGACGTAGAGCGGAAGTGCGCAATGCCGTGACCGTCGGCGTCCGCCATTACACGGTGCCGGAGAAAGAAAAAGGGAGGCCTAGGCTCTCGCGCGCCCATATCGAGACGGGCAGTTGGGCGTCTGCCCGTTGGTCCCTCCCCTTTTCCTTCCTTCCGCGCCACGGCCGCGGCGGCCTTCCCTTCCCCTCCGTCTCCTCTTTTCTGCTTTTGGGCCTCCCCGAAGCACGCCGCCCTGGCCGCGCCGCCGAGCGCTCTCTTTCCTCGAAACTGAGCTGGCGGCAGGCGGCGGGCCGGCATGGAGGACAAGAGCTTCACCAAGGAGTTGGACCAATGGATCGAGCAGCTCAACGAGTGCAAACAGCTGAGCGAGAGCCAAGTGCGGACCCTGTGCGAGAAGGTGGGTGAGGCGCGGAAGGGGGAAACCGGGCTCTTGGTTGGGGTGGACTCCCGCTCTGGACCTCTCGCTCGCTCCCTATCCGAAAAATGTCTATGGGAGGGAAGGGTGGAAAAAGAAAAAGAGGCTGAGAATTGCTTCACAAAAGGCGTTGGTTTGTTTCTTTCTGCTAGTAGCCTCCGGGTACCGTAGAACGCTCTGAGAGCCAAGACGACTAAAAATGGAGACAATTTTCAGAACAAGGTGATTTTGTCAAGAAAGATTTTTGATGCCCACACACACACACACACTCACACCGCTTAAAGGAGAGCCTGAGAATCGTTCCCAGGCGGTACTTTTCTCCTCTGCTTTTAATTTTTTTTTAAAAAAAATGCACACATTATAGCCATGAGAATGTTTTTGTAGCCTTAATTGTCCTTCGAATCTTGTTTCTGAGATTTTGTCTTGTGATCGGCGAAGATGGACAAGGGGAGGCTTGCATTTCTGTTTTGCCAGGGGAGAATCAAGGTCAGGCGGGATGAAATTGAAAAACCGTGGAGTGATCTTTGTAATCCGTGGTATGGAAGACAAAATAACATAAAAATGAGTGGGATAGATTCCCCCAAAGGTAGCTCTTTAAAATGTCATTTCTCTACCCTCGCTTGTTCGCTTTTTATTTCTGCTTTATAAACAGCACTGACATTTGGAGGAAGATAAATAGAACCCTCTCGCAGGACTTCCTGCACCATAATAAAATAATGAGTATCCAGGAAGAGTTTAACATCATTTTAATTAAATATGGAGTTGAAAAACAGGTTGTGGAAAGTTAATGAAAATGCCTCTAGATTACTTTTCTTCCCTTTATTTTTTCCCTGCATACATTTAGAATATATATTTAGAACAAGATTCACAGATTTTAATTTGTTTAAATACGCCATTCTTATTTACACAAACTACAACCCATAGTACATGCTATATTTATAGCTAGAGCTAGTAAAAGATTAACAGGGTACAGTGGTTGTGTACTTGGTGGCCTTTGATGATTCATTTATCTTCATTTGTGTAAGATTCCCATCTTCTATCAAAATAAGGCATACATAGAATCCAGGATATTTGAAGAATTTTTATTCAAAATTATACTCTTTTTAGTTGCCAGTGGTAAATAAAATTACTTTTACTGAGATATCAACTAATGTGGCTTTCCTTGTTCTAGTTAGGTTATTTCACTTAAAGAACTTTTGTTTTTTCAACAAAAAGTGCTGAAGTACAATAGAGCGTTTAATGCATATTGTACCTTTCCCATATGTGGCACAACCATAAGGAGATTAAAACATACACATTTTTAAATTAATAGGATTTCCCTAAGTTTGAACATAATAAAGCAGTGGTTAATAAATAAAGCTTTGGATTTCTTAATATTTTATTAAAGGTAGGAGAGATGTGATACTCCAGTTACATTGGGGGGTTTTTCTTGATGTTACTCTCAACTTCTATATACACATAGTTGCTTAAATTTGATTAAAAGTGATTGAAGAGATTCCTTTTTGGTTAAGGTACCAATCCTTCAAAAAGGAGTCTTTACTCTGTTTTACAACAACCTCAGTCTGTTATTTTCAGCCTTTGGCTCTAAAAAAGCCTCTTATACCCAGAAGCTGGCATTGAAAATATTGTTTGGTCCTAATAAATAATTGACTCCCTAGGACCTGATAGACCAGCTATTTTTGCATGAGCTTTTTTCTGCTTTAAGATACAGCCTTGAACTGTGGAATGAAACATAATTTACATGAGCCTCTTTATAACAGAGCAAGCAATATGAAATAATGGCATTCTTACTATTAAACATAGAAATATTTGGAAGTTGGTAGTTTGAGTATTAGGTAGTCCTTGTTTTACGACCAGTTGCTTAACTGCTTTTCAGAGTTACAACAGACGTGGAAAAAATCAACCTATTGAAATTATGACTGCCAAACCATCACCACACTCAGATCGCATTTCAGGTGCTTGACAACTAGCTGGAATTGACAGCTGGTTGCATTGTCACATGTTTTATTGAAGTTTTCCCAACAAAAAAATGCCATTGGATCAGCCGCCTTTGGACTTACAACCACATGATTTGCTTAATAACCCTCATAAAAACAATTGTAAAGTTGAGTCAGCCATAAATGGTGACTCTGCTTAACAACTGCAACAACTTACGAATTCCAGGCTCAATTGTGGGCATAAATCAAGGACAACCTGCATAAATGCAGTAGTTGTTACTTTGCTCCCAAAAAAGGAATGAACATGAACTAGTAATAGTTGAAATAAAAAAATGTAGACTTTCAAGTTATGCAGATTGATTTCTGTGTAATTTAAAATTTAGATATTTCCATCTAATTTGGTTGGGCCAATATTTGAAATTCCTTTATTATTTTCTACCTGTTTTGTCTTTGCAGTATTGGAATAGTAATTTTTTTAGCCATTTCTAGCAAAAGAACAGTAACCAAGACTGTTACTGATACAAACTAACAATGTTAGCATGATGTTAGGTAGTCCTCGACTTACGAACATTCATTTAGTGAAAGTTAAAAGTGGCTCTGAAAAAGTGATATGATCATTTTTCACACTTCCATCCATTGTAGCATCTCCATAGTCATATGATTAAAATTTGGATATTTGGCAACTGGTACGTATTTATGACAATTGCAGTGTCCCATGGTCATGTGACCACCTTTTGTGATCTGACAACTTAGAGTCAATTGGGAAACCAGATTTACTTGACTGTAACTTAATTGTAAGTGTAACTTAACAATTATGGTATTTCACTTAATAGCTATGGCAAGAAAGGTCGTAAAATGGGGCAAAACACACTTAACAATAGTCTTGCTTAGCAATGGAAATTTTGGGCTCAACTGTGATTGTAAGTCAATGACTAACTGCATTGGATTGAGAATTAAATGAAGCCCCTTCTGGTATACTCTATTACATGCAAAACTTTCAGCGTAGCCCTGGGAGTTTACAAAATAAACAAAAATTCTTATTTAAAATTCTCTTTCAATTAAATTGGGTTTTTTTTAAATTTAAGTTGTCTTTTATCTTTAAAATTATTAATATCGTGGCATGTTTCTTATTCTAAATATAGATGTGTTAAGATATAGATATTTCATGTTTACATGGAGTTCCTTTACCAGTCACACAGGTATTCATTTCAGATTTCAATCATAAATTTAAAAGATGTAGGAGAACCACTTTTACAATACATAATTACTTGTGTTGTTGAAAAATGTTTCTATTAAATTTGTAGAAATATTAGGTAAGCACTTAATTAAAACAATTCCCTTAATTGTGAAACAATTTTTACAATTTTGTCTAATGGTATAAATATTAAATCACCATTTAATATTGATTAAAAATAAATAAGGTAAGACCTAATAGTAAAAATGTAAGGATATAATAATGCAATTATTTCCAATAAGAATTGGTACATTACTAGATATACAAATGCATGTAATATTTAAGATTTATTCAACAGAACTATATTGTACTTCTGTAATTTTATACTATTTCTGAAATGTGTAATAATGTGTACTTTATTCTAAACTAAGAAAAATGAAAATTACATGCAGTATAATGCTAACTTTAGACATTACATTCATTTAAGTAATACTATATGTCAGGGATGTCAAACTCACGGCATCATGGCGGCATCACATGATGTATCGTAACTTCCCCCCCTTCACTAATGGACTCCAATACATCCAGCCTGCAGGCTGCGATTTTGACAGCCCTGCTATATGTGAAGACCTATCAATGATTTATTAGATTTATAAAGCATAGATTTTCAAATCTAGTAATCCAATCCACTCTGGATTTTATTGTTGGCAAACGATGTGCTTGGGAAAAAATGTTCTAATTCCTAAAAACTGATATCTTTTAAAAGTTACTATTGGTAAAAGATTACAGGTGGAAAAAAACCATGTTCTAGTTAGTGTTTAATTTTTTGGTACCTTCAGTTTTTTAGCCTGTTGCTGATGAAATTCAGGTTTGTATATATATACTGTGCATTTGTAATTGAAAGCCTTCCTGAGTTTTTTAAATATATGTTGACTTTCATTCTAATTTTATTAGACAACCTTAATTGCCAGTTATAAGTAAGAAAATGAGATTAGAAGGAAACAACCGAGTGAGCAAAATTATGAGTATAGTTGATGCTGAAGAGGATTTTGAATCTCTATAATGAATTCAAAGAAATATCCTAGCATTTCTGTTAGGAATTTTTCTTGAAATTTGTTTAATTTAGTTGTAAATCTAATTTAGGCAGATTTCCCAGCTGATCAGCTGTTTGTATGTTTTTTTTTCCTCCCTTTTTAGGCTAAAGAGATACTAACAAAAGAATCAAATGTTCAGGAGGTTCGGTGCCCTGTCACAGTGTGTGGGGATGTCCATGGGCAATTCCACGATCTTATGGAGCTTTTTAGAATTGGTGGGAAATCGCCAGATACAAACTATCTATTCATGGGAGATTATGTTGACAGAGGCTATTACTCAGTGGAAACTGTGACACTTCTTGTGGCATTAAAGGTGAGTTTGTAAAACTGAGATTATTAGAAGTCTATTTTAATGCATTTTTAGACTGAGTTTTTTAGTATACATTATGTATAAAGGCATAAGTGTGAAACGGAGTAAAATGATGTGACCAATTATATGGATGGATTATTACAATGTCTGTTTATTCTCTGTGATTAGGTGCGCTACCCAGAACGCATTACAATTTTAAGAGGCAATCATGAAAGCAGACAAATTACACAAGTATATGGCTTTTATGATGAATGTCTGCGGAAATATGGAAATGCCAATGTTTGGAAATATTTCACAGATTTATTTGATTATCTTCCTCTTACAGCTCTAGTAGATGGGCAAGTAAGTAATGTTATGCAAAGTTCGAACATTTGATAAAATAATGTAATTTACATAATTATCTTTAAATAATAAATGAGTACCTGGTATTGTCTTTTTTGTTACTCTTGGAAATCTTTCTCAAGGATGCAGGTGTGTGAAAGTTATAACAGTTGCCTAATGGTGGTATAATTGCCTGATGCTTTGCCTCAGATTTCACATCCTCAATTCATGCTATTAAATGAAAATGTTCATATACACATTCACAATACATTTATACATAATAAAGGGTAAATATCCAGAAGACCATATAGTTGTAGATAGACATAACTTTTAAAATACTAATCTAGATAAAATGTGCTATTATCTTAAAATTTTGAATACCGAGGAAGATCAGAAGCTGCATAATTTTAACTATACCTTATTGTGTGTGTTACTTAAACTGAATAGTTGTTAAATGTAACAGTGGTTAGAGGTAAAAAGTCAATGTTAAGAATTTCAAAGACAGTGTCTACTAAGCTAAACTACAATTATCCAGTGTCAGTGACTTGACATTAGATTCAGATCATCCAAATCAAAGTAAAAATTGCCAACATCTTCCATAAATAAGCCAGGAAGAAGGAAGTCTGCTCAGAGTCACAGACTTAATTCGGTGGCCTTAAAAATTTAATCAAGAAATAAAGATTTAAAGTAGACTGCCTGCATATGTATAATTTGATCTTTTCTCTTATTAGATCTTCTGTCTCCATGGAGGTCTTTCTCCTTCTATAGATACACTGGATCATATTAGAGCACTTGATCGTTTGCAGGAAGTTCCACATGAGGTAATATTACTGGAAGTCCTTTTATGGAGATTATGGTATTTTTCCTATTGTTGAAGAACTTAAATTTTAGAACGTTAAAGCAAATTATCAAATTTTTAGAATTGAAGAAACTAAAATTAACATATAAGCAGCTGCTACTGTTTCAATATATTGGAGTTACATAAACATGTACAAACTACTTTTTCCCATTTTTAAATAGGGTCCAATGTGTGATTTGTTATGGTCAGATCCAGATGATCGTGGTGGCTGGGGGATCTCTCCACGTGGTGCAGGCTACACATTTGGTCAGGATATTTCTGAAACATTTAACCATGCCAATGGACTTACATTGGTGTCTCGGGCTCATCAACTTGTAATGGAGGTAAAATTACATTGTACCAATCATTTGAGGATTCAAAATGTCTTACCTTTGGACAAAAAAAGTTTATGTGAAGGAAATAAATCTGAAATGTCAAAAGTGTTTCAGATATGGCACAGTTCCACTAGCTGAACCCTTCAGCAACCATGCCTTTTCTTAGACCTGTAATCTTGCATTCTCAGATAAATACTTGTCATAGCAGAGACATGTTACTGTCTCTTTAATGAACCAAAATGCATTTTTTGTTGTACCATTTATGGCTGTGCAAGATCATGGAAAGATTCGACTTCTTTAAAGTTCTGCTGACTGGTACAGTGAGCATACAAATCTCAGTGGAAGTACTTACCTGTCTTTGGATCAGAATATCACAGCTTAGTATATATAGTCTCAGTATAATTGTTTTTTTCCAGCAGGTTAAAGGTCAATACAATATATATATTGTACTGATCTAATATATATTGTACTGACCTTTATATATATGGAGCAAATTTCAACTAATACATTAATCCAGTCTCCTCTTCAGACTTTGTAAATTCCTTCATCAGTCACTCGTGTGATACCTCTGCAATTCTAAGTAGCTTTATATTTTATCAATCTTAATGAAGTCTCAGTTTAACATAACTTTTAAATGAGTGAATTGGAATGCTTTTTAAAAGACGTGTTTAGTGCTTCACAATGCAAACATAAGTCAAAGGTTTATGATATTAATGATCTAAGGGTAATATTTTAAAGAATTTTGTGGAAAACATGAACAGTTAAGATTTTTCATCTGAGTGCATTAAACTCACTGTTAATGTCTTATTACATTTCAGTAAAACACATTTGCAAAAGATAAAGCAAGGTATTTGTTGTCTCTTAGTGAAGTCAAGTATCTTGTTTTATTGAAACTATTTTTCTCCCATTACAGGGTTACAATTGGTGCCATGATCGAAATGTAGTCACTATTTTCAGTGCACCTAATTACTGCTACCGTTGTGGAAATCAGGCTGCTATCATGGAACTAGATGACACTTTAAAATATTCCTTGTAAGAACCTACAGTTTTAATAAAATATATTTTAGCAAAAAAATAAGATTGTAATTTTTCTAACATGAACCATAAACTCAGTAGGTTGTAATTTTGCCACAGAAAAATCAAACCAAATGAACTAAGGTAAATAGAAATTTAGCATGGGATGTACACGAATAGTTATTAGGTTTTTAACTAAACTGGTTGAATATGTTATGTGAACAGAGTTTGTGAAAGACATGATAGAATTGAGAACACATGAACTGAAATTTGCTGTTTTTTCATAGTTCTGATTAGATAAGACAACCTTTTAAAAATAGGACTCGCTAATAACAGAATTGGAACAGACCTTGGAGTTCTTCTAGCCCAGGGGTAGGGAACCTTGGCTCTTTTATCACTTATGGACTTCAACTCCCAGAATTCCTGAGTGAGCCATAAAAGGTTCCCCATCCCTGGCCTACTGGTTTTTCAGTTGTGGGGGAAATCAATTTTTGACTGGAATGGGACTGTTTAATATACAAATGTAGGACATATTCTTTATATATTCTTTATATGTCCTACATTTGTATATCAAACAATCCCATTCCAGTCAAAAATTGATTTCCCCCACAACTGAAAAACCAGTAGGCCAGGGATGGGGAACCTTTTATGGCTCACTCAGGAATTCTGGGAGTTGAAGTCCATAAGTGATAAAAGAGCCAAGGTTCCCTACCCCTGTTCTAGCCCAACCCGAGATACTCCATACCATTCTTGACAAGTGGTTGTCCAGTCTCTTCTTAAAAGCCTCCAGTAATGGAGCACCCACAATTTCTGAAGGCAAGCCTTTTCACTGATTAATTGTTCTCACTCAGGAAATTTCTCCTTAGTTCTAGGTTGGATCTCTCTTTAATAATCTAATTTTAGAGTAATATAAAAAAGGTCATTTAAATTGTACCTTTCATTTCAGCTAGTGCAAAATATTTTCTTTTGGTTTTATTACAAATGCATAGTGCATCGTGTTTAGACCTGTTATAAGTATCTCAAAACATAGTAGAGAACCTGAAAACAAGTTGTATGTGTCCCTTTTCCACAACAACCTAAGCTCAGATAAAATAGCTGGATTTCAGCCTTTTTCCAAGGATTAGGTGATTTTAAGCTTGGAATGAGAAGTGCTTGTCCAAGATGCCAGTTGTTGCCCACCTATTCTTAAACACCCTGTCTGCTCAAAACTTGATAGAAATATTTGAGATGTCAGTATTATTTGTTGGAGTCCTGCACTCCTCCAGAAAACTACTCTTTCTCAAACATTGCTTGTTTGTGGTATAGCATCTTTTTACTAAAAATAATATCCTCTTAACACTTAAAACCTATTTTGACTTGATTATATGCATAGAGATTACATAAATACTAACATCAATATTAATATCCTTTACAAGTTGAGAATCGCATATAAATAAGTCTATACGTTCATAATCAGTTAACGGAAGTGATTTTGTTTTCTTTCCACAGCCTTCAATTTGATCCAGCACCTCGCCGTGGAGAGCCTCATGTTACTCGGCGTACTCCAGACTACTTCCTATAAACATCTCAGCCTGGCCTTCAGCAGTACTAGTATACTTGGCTTTTTTTTAAAGCAACAATTTATTTGATAAGTTGAGGTCTGTCTCAGCCTAAAGCCTCTTTATGGACCAAACTGTGCCAGAATGAGGATGAGCAGTTTTGAGCACAACATAAAACTGACTTCATACACTAAACCTTTTATCAGTCAATCCAACAGTCAGTTTGCCTGCTGTAACTGTAGTAACTGGACTGTTCAGAGAGAAGAGGTAACTAATTTCTCCCTTTTTTGCTTATATGTACATTTTAGTTGTAGTGTTCAACTGGCATGTATTAACATTTTGAAGTTTAATGAAAATGTACAAACTAATGTCCCTCTTAAGCCTATTGCCCTCTATTTTATTGACATAAGTAACTTAACTGGAGAAAAGAAATCTCTTGGGAGTATATTGTTATAAGCTTTCTTTCCATTTAAACTAGGTTACTGTTCTGTGTTGATCCCTTTTTTCTGTATATTTGTCATGAAAGTGCTTGCATCTTATTGATGTATTTGAACAAATAAATCTGCAGATCATTATTCCAAACAGATGGATATGCTGAAATGGAATAATATATCTGTTTGTGTTTCTCTTCAGCATGCACACAAATAATTATCTGCTTCATTGTGTAAGACAAATCAGGTGACATATTATGACTGGAAATTGAAAGAACTTGGTTAGATATTGCCACTCTGAGTATGTATTTGGATGACAAATTTCACTGGAAACCTTGGCATATATAATTCTTTAATTAAATTTTCAGGCCTACTATTAAGATGAAATTCAAAATGACCACCATCTTGTGTTCTTTTAAAAGACTTCAGATCTAAACTAGTGAATTTAAAATAGTACACTTGAAATCTTAAGTTAAAATCTGTTTTAAATGAAGAGCAAAATGATGCTATAAACTTACTAAACTGAACATAAAATACAAATAGTCCAATTCTCTTAACAGGACACAAATGTTGCAAGATTTTCTTCATCCCATTTAATTTAGTATTTGTGAAAATGCAATGGGACAAATTCCTAGAATGATGTTCATTAGTCCCATTATATTATACAGAACTTATGTGCAAGTATATTTTAGAATTAATATTTTGAATTGCAAATATTTTGTGAAAGTGAATAAATATCATCTTACTGGCTGCTGATTCAGTAATGCAGTAGCAATATATAGTTGTATATTATTTAATGTATGATAAGAACATGGCAAAAAATAAGCATACACACTGTAATTATATACAAATCTTATGTAGGGAGACTGCAGTGGAACAAAAGTCACCCCTGTCCATAGCATCCCTTAAGAGCTATATGTGCTCCCTATGCGGTGCTAAATAGGTGATAGCAATCAGCCCTATGGCCTCACGGCAATAACAAACAAAAGAGTGCAGTGGTATATATCACCTAGGATGCAGTGGTCTCCCCAGTTCACATTTTTCAATTCTCATAACTGAGAAATCAATATTGCTTAATGTTATAATTGAATGGGAACTCTTACCGCTGTGCTTTACAGAATGTGATATTGCTTGCTAGAATTTATTTCTTGTGATGAAAAGCTTGTTCCCTAATTTATAGTTATAAATACCTGTACATTGGTAATTTCTGTGGGAAACAAATCAAAAGGGGGATAGCATAAATTAAACAAAATGTTTATAGAGTTTTACAGAATTAGTAAAGTACTGCTCTTACTAAACTCTTGTGAGGTAAGTTCTACGTGGTTACACTTCCCAATAGTCAGGAAATGGTATCTTTCACAATCCAAGGCTCAGTAAACCAAAATACTAATTACTATAGAGTTAATGATTGCAGTATTTCCTCCATTTGTTCCTCTATAGTCCAAAATGGGTTTTTTTCTGCTTTACTCTTAGATTTTACTTCCTCTTTGGGCTTAAAGTATGAAGCTATATGATAATTTGCTTGTCATTTTAGCACATTTTATTGCAGTCTCAACAGGTGGTAGCATCTTACTACTTTTATCTCTGCTCAAACGCTAACTAGGTAGGGTTGAGTCTGGCCAGTACTTGGATAGGAGACCACTAGAAAACACTAAAGGAGGCTACACTGGGAACCTGAAAACAGCATGCCAGATCACTTCTATATTGATGCCAAAGTCACTATATGAATATGTCTAAATGATCACAAGGAAACTAGGTTAAAAAGGGAGGCTTTTTAAATTACATCCATGTAATTTAATTTATAACAGCAGAATGAAGACTTCTCTTGAACTGCAGTTTTATAAAAAAAAATGTCTTTAATTCACCATGGGGAAAGCCAAGCTATGTAAGCTTAACGAAGTGTAACAAGTTCTTCTGCAGAAGTTGGATGAATAGCCACCGTCCGATCAAAGTCAGCCTTTGTTGCTCCCATGTTGACAGCTACTGCGAAACCTTGGAGCATTTCATCACACCCCAAACCTTGCATATGAAGTCCTACCACCTTAAAACAAAACAGTCAGGTTAAGGTTAAAGACATGGCTTCAAAAGGACATTTTTTTTCAGACTTCACAACTGCTCCTATCTTTTTACACTAGGAGCAATATTTTGTACACCTACATTTTTTTTGTATTGCTGTGTCATTTACTAATTTGATACAAAATCTTAATACATCATGCCTGGAAGAGTATTGGTACAACTCATAATTGCTTCAGACGTGGACTAAATATTGGTTTGATATGAGTTAGGTTTAATAAGATGTGTGAGACTAGCTAATTAGAGTTTATTCGAGAAGCAAAGAATGGGTGTGATGTTTCGGTTCTGCTTACATGTTAAGTAACATTGGTATCTTCTGTCTCATTTCCTTACCTTGAATAGAATATACATGAAAAACAATTTTAACATGCAACGTCTTCACTCTTCCCTGCTTTATACTTACTTTTTCTTGTTTAGTGGCACAGACCAATTTCATCACGCATTTTGTTTTCCTTTCTGTTACGGCGTGGTACATGGGGACAAAAGAAGTTATATAAATTTTCACATTCTCTTTTCCATATGCATTTATGGCTTCCGCTGGAACAAAATCAAATGACATTAGTTATATTTGAATACGAGGGAGAAAAAAAGCAAAGAATCTCATGCAGTTGGCTTTCTGACAATACTACCAAATCCTATATAATACGTACATCTCAAAAGGATTAAATATTGACAAAGTTTGGTGATAGGTGAACTGGTCTCTTTCACATGTGGCTTAATTACACACCTCAGTGGTTCTAATTATGAAAAGACTTGTCCAAAAGAACTTGAAGATCACAAGTTTACCAACTGAGACTGTTACATGTGTCACATCTTAGAATTTGATGTGCAATTTGTTTATTTAAAAAAAAACAAGCTTGATATCAGTTTGCAATTTCAACTTCAAAAATCCTATGAATAGAGGTGCTTTATTCATACTTCTCATTAAAATTTTTAAAATGTTTAAACAATAAAATAACATGATGGGTAACAGTATTCTGAATTTGGGTATGTCTAATGTAAAGTGAAACAACAGGAATGTATGATAATTCCCAGTTCAGCTTTTTTTTTCTTTTGTTCAGTTGTACCCAATTTTCAGAAGCTGCCTGTAAAAGTCCCTGCAGTTTTCTTTGCAAGGTTTTTCAGAAGTGGCTTGTCATTTTTCTTGGCTCATTCCTAGGGCTGAGAGAAAGTGACTTGTTCAAGATCACCCAACTGATTTTGTGCCTGAGGCAGGATTAGAACTCACAATCTCCCAGTTTCTAGCCTGATGCCTTAACCGTTACACCAAGCTGGCTCTATCCATAGTCCATAATTTATATTACTGTATCAGAGGTAGGAGTGACCTGTGCATCAATAATATAAACAAACATAAGTAGAATTTCCATTAATATCCCGTTAATTTACAAATTCAGAGCATACACATCCTTATCCAGCCACTCTTGCAGAGAATGTCCCAAAGGAAATTGGGAAACCTACTACTCTCCATATATTATTCAACACAATTCCAATCAGTCACAAAATCTGTAGATAGTAGGGGTATCTCATTTTAGTAAGAGTTCTATTTCATATCTTTCTTATTTATGGGGGAAAAAGAGCAGAGAAACAAGAGCTTACCTTCTGTTAGTCCCACTGTTCCAATTGGTGGATGACTGAAAACCACAGTCGGAATGTTGGTATAGTCCAGTTTATAATCCTTTTTATTTTCAAAAAGCCTATGTGCCAGTTTTCTTCCAGCCGCAATTGCAACTGAAAAATGCAATATTCATTGTGTAGTAGTAATTCGTTCTGTACATTTTATTACATAGCATTAATAGGTGGTCAAGCTACCGTTCCCATGTCTTCACAGCCCTTCCTCACCCATTTTGCTTTGTTCCATTTTAGAATCCCAAATGAATTTATTTGATAAAGTCCTTAAAATATTATTACCTGGGGTGAGGAGTGCTTTCCCACATACGTCTCCAACAGCATAGATCCCCTTTCTGCTGGTATTTTGGAACTCGTCAACAATAATGTGGCCTCTTTTGTCTACCTTAATATTCTGATAGTAGGAAGAAAAATTAAAGTCAAAGCTGGAATCCTAAGAAATGCTACCCAAGACAACGAACAGTATGGTATCAACTTTTTACTGCTCATATAAAGGAAAAGAAGGAAATTATTTCAAAAAGTAAACATGCAATCAGCCTATCCATAAGATCAAGAGCTTGGGAAAAAAAATATTTCTATAACCATTTTTCAAGCTAACTAACCTATGCAATATGAACATTTAGGTTAGGATAAAATTATGGGACAGGGTGGGAAGCTGAGCCAAGAAATACCAACTGTCTCTGCCCCTCCTCCCCCCCATGTTTTAGTGTACCACCCAGTTACCATATTTGTTACATTTGTTCTCTGTAGTAGGAAAAAATACAGAATAGCAAGTAGTAGCAAAGAAAGAAAAAATAACATTCCATTGTCGATCATGGCTACTCTCTCCAGTTAACCCTAACCACCACATGCCAATTGCAATATAATCTGGATTGTGTATGTCATGCATTTAATATTCCGTACAGCATCAAGAAACAAAATTCCCACTTACCAATTGGTCAAGGTTTAGCTCCTCAGTATTGGGCGCTCTACCAATGGCCCACAAGAGACAATCAACATTCTCAATAGTGTTCACAGTGGGTTTTTGATTAGGAAAAGAGGATGTAACTGTTATTGCCAAGAGCCCTGAAGCTGATTTTGTAACCGATTGAATCTGTTGAGAAACAAGATAATTGAAGAACGCTAGAGCAAGATCACACAACTAATTATTCGTTTTAAGGCTCAAGTCCTAGTTCTCTTCTTCAAAAACACCTTCCTCACTAAATGTCTGTGTGTTGTGAAGTTACATATACTTTATGGCTAGAATTAGGTAGTACTGGTAGTCCTTGACATACAACCACAATTGGGACCAAAATTTCTGTTGCTAAGCAAGGTGAAAAGCAAAGTGAGCCATACCTAATTTTATGAACTTTTTGCCATAAGTGTTAAGCAAAGCACTGCAACTGTTAAGTGAAGCACACAATCATTAAGCAAATCCATTGATTTTGCTTATTGGAAGCTGGTTGAGAAGATCATAAATAGTAATCACATGACCTTAGGATGCTGCAACTGTCATAAATATGTTTCCAAGAACTTTAATTTTGGTCATGTGACTAAGGATGCTGTAATGGCCATAAGTATGAAAACTGGTTTTAAGCCACTTCTTTCATGTCATTATAACTTAAAACAGTCACTAAATAATGGTTTTAAGTCAAGGGTTACCTGTACTGTATATACAGTTTTGTTGAGAGTCCCCACTTGCATGTGAAGAGAAAAAAGCAAAGGTAAGTACAATGGCTCTGAAGTTTCCAAATGCCAGAAGAGACTCAGATATGTTTACTGAGGTCAGAAGATAAGGCTCAAATATCCTGCAATGGTCTCATGAAAAACTATAATTACAAAGTGAAGAACTATCACTATGGGTGATGTGCAAAACGTGCTTAGTTGCCAGTTTCATCATCTAATTTCTCTTTTAAAATACTCCTTTTTTTAAGTATGCTCAAATCTGTGTTAACTAAATCTATTTGATTTAGGATTGTTTTTTTATGCTTCTGTAATGTCCAGGGTTTTTTAAATCTCTCAAATAAAGTAAAGTTGATTGGTTTGTATGTTAAATTGGAAGACTATTTTTGATTCAAAGTTTATGGCCTCAAAATGGAATTTTACTAAAATGTTATTGTTATATATCAATTAAATCTTGTGTATAGTTTTTAACCATTCTAAAATAAGAAGTAAACAAAACTCTGACATAAAATCCTATTAGTAACAACCAGGTAAAGCTCAGGGCCTAAATAGCTTGTTGTTGCCTCAATTCTTACAAAGCAATTTGACAGAGTGAGCAATGCAGGTTATTAATATGTAATATGTAATATGCAGGTTACAAGGAAAATTCCTTAAATGTAATGATAAAAAGTATAATACTGCAAAACTCCTTTCAATCTGTTCAGGAATGCTGCAGAAACTATCGATACAATAGCTGTTGTTCATTTATGAAAAAGAAAAGCCATATGCAGGATGATTATTCGTTTTTGCTTTCTCTCAAACGGCAACCTTTGGATCATTTATACACATGCTCAAAAGAATAAAGCTAAGCTCAGTTTCTCAAACTCATATTGTTTGGCAGTTGTTAAAGCAATAGAACATAATGAAATGGACACTTCCAATTGACGCTGGAATGACTTAGCTGCAACTAAAGAAAAATTATGCATAGACAGTTCTCGGATTGCAACCATTCATTCAGCAATCACTCAAAATTATGCTAAAGGTGGTGCTGAAAAAAATGGTAGTTCCACACAGACCTTGTAGTTACAGCTGTTGCAGTTCTCCCATGGTCAAGAAATCAAAATTTAGGCACTTATGACTGCAGGGGCAATTCAACTGACCCCATCTGCCCATCTCTCCCTTTTCTGCCCTTTTAACTGCCCTATGTTCTGTTGGCCATGCCTACCATTCCTGTTCCCTACACTTGCAGGCCCTGCCGCCCAGTCTTGATGACCTACCCATCTCCCTATCACTGCTTATGAGGTGCACCTGGCTTGGTCCTCCATGAGCAGCAGTAGGCTGCGCCCACCTCTTGTCCAAATTGCATGAGACCTTGTCAACTTTTGGAAGGCAGGTGCCTGAAAGAAGGCCCAGCTGTGCTGAAATGAAATCATTCAAGCCTGTGCACAATTTGGCCAAAAGTGTGTGTGGCCTTGGAACAAGGCTGGGGTAGCCAGCAGTTGTCTTATGAAAGGCCAAGCTGTGTGCATCTCATCAGCGGTCACAGGAAGAGGAGGGCAAATACCAGTTGGGAGTGGCAAGTCTGGGACGGCCAGTGAGCACAGGCTGGCAGAAGTGACAGACTGCAAGATGGCAGAGAGGGGGTGCGGTGGTGGGGATATGTGGGTGGGAGGAGTTGAAAAGGAATCAGTCCCTTAGCTGGCCCAGACACAAGGCTGGGAGGGACTAAGCCAGGAGTGGTTTGGATCAGGGTGGGTCCTTGGTTAAGAACTGATGGGATTCGGTTACCAAGAACAATTCGGATTGCCTGGACTGCTGTTGCTAACCAATGCACTCACATGACATGCTTTACAACTGCTTTGCCAATCTCAGTTGTCATAACTCGAAGCCTATCTATACATGAACATTCAAAATTAATCATTATAACCCGGCACTAAAGAGTTTACCTTACAATGTTTCCAGACTTCTACTCCATTATGTTCCAATTCCTGGGTGCAGTTTGAACTGATCATAGAATCAAAATTTCTCAGCACCTATACAAAAAAAATACTTCATCAGACTGCGAGTAAAGGTCTTTACTTACATTTAATTCCTTTGTTTGATCAATATCACAGAACATCTAAGTCACACCCTCACAAGCCTGAACTCTGAAATGCAAATTTCTCTCAAATTTATTCAGTTTACAATTGACATTTACCATAGAACTATTGCCAAAGTTATTAAGAATTAATTCTACTCTATGTACTACATGTGTCATTCAAATTTCATAATCTCACTGTAAGACTGAATAATATAGCCTAAGAGCACACCGCAACTTTCATGGTTAAATTTAGGTTGGAAATTACATTCTCCTTACATCTATATTCTGTTCTCGCTACTACACCATACTAGATCTTACAATCAGAAATATACCATAGACTTCAATCAAAAGGAATGACAATGTGAAGAGGAGGCGATGGAGAAATTGAAAATGTCTGTTGAAATAAACAGTAAACATACAAATACACATAATTAGACAAGAATATTATTAGCAAGTGGTTCTGAATTTCCAAGAGAAAATAGTGCATCTTGATTTTAAAAGGTGGTTTAATTCTAATTATAATCAAGAAGTGGAAAAATAATGAATAGGTTTTTTAAAAATTGTCAGATTATCAATACTTAAAAAATAAAAGCAAACTTTTTAAGGGTCTGCATATGGTTAAAAAACAAATATTGTGTAATGAATCTATAAACGATCCACTCCTGTGGTAAATATGGACACAGACAAACTGATTCTGCCTTTTTGCAAGTTTATATTCTCCCTGTGGGTTCCAACAAGAACTCGTAGTACTTTAAACTGTCACATAGAAAGATGAATAAGTGAGGGCCCCTTACCTCATTATAACGTATCAATAAGGATGTCTTGGAGCCTAATGCAGAAAGAATACCAGCTAATTCAACAGCTATATATCCAGCACCAACAATAACACTTCGCCTAAGAGAAGGAAAATGGATTATATGTCATATCTCTCAGATGGATGTCCTCTTCCACAAATCTGCTCATTTAAATATGTATTGGCCACACCAGAAAGTCCAAACCTCTTCACATTTATTAGATTCAAATCCCATCATCTTTTACCACTTACCGTGCTGAGTAGGCTTAATGAAAGCAGTTAATTCAATAATAATTTTAATGATTTTATTGCTTTCAGTAATTCTTTTAATGATTCAATTCTCATGTTTTGGATGGTGTTCCTCCAAAAGACTTTTGATTGCAGTGGTATAAAACAACAAACAAATGCCTAAAGGGCTTTTAGCTGATTCTATCCAATTTATAACCTAAACAATTAGATTTTGTATCTAATTTGGCTTTCATGAAATCAGAAAGGACAAATGGTAATCAATGCTGGGATAATTAGCAAGAAGGAAAAGTTTGTATTTACATTTGTTGGAATGGAAGGAATTACAAGAGAATAAGCAAGCACACAATAAGGAATACACATACAGTAGAAAGCAATGCAGTGCTGCCAGCACCCAGCCTAGGGTATTCCCCATTATCTGCCTACTTATTCTTTATTTATTTATTTTATTTGGTTTGTCAATTGCTTACAAGATAATAGGTATAAGTAAAAACATAGTTATGAAGACATGGATACTTATAAGAAAAATAAAAGAAACAATAGGACAGGGATGATGGGCATGCTGGTGCGCTTATGTACGCCCCCTACAGACCTCTTAGGAAAGGGGTGAGGACACTGCCTTAGGGGACACCACTATTGACAGGTACAGAATTTGATAGGACACTCCCAATTTTGACCATTTGTTGTCTGTTTGACAGGAATGCTTCTATCCAGCTATTCAGGTGTCTGGAGATACCATAAAATTTTAGTTTTAGGAGTAGTTTGTCATGTACCACTGAATCAAAGGCTTTACAGAAGTCTATGTAGATTGCATCTATTGCTTTGCCCTGATCGAGTTGTGTAGTCCATATGTTTTTGCAGTGTAAGAGTTGCAGATTGCAGGATAGTTTTTTTCTGAAACCAAATTGTTTATTAGAGAGTAGGTTGTTTGTCTCTAAGTAGAGGATAATGGATTGGTTAATAATTGATTCCATGACTTTACAGGTGACACAGCAAAAAGAGATTGGTCTGTAATTTTCAACTAGGCTGGGGTCTCCCTTTTTGAAGATGGGGATGATCATGGCTTGTGACCATAGTTTTGGCAAGGAGCTGTTCCTGAAAGATTTTTCAAAGATTATGTTTAGAGGTTCTGCTATGGCAGTGGATAGCTT
Organism: Bungarus multicinctus; assembly: GCA_023653725.1. Taxonomy (NCBI): domain Eukaryota; kingdom Metazoa; phylum Chordata; class Lepidosauria; order Squamata; family Elapidae; genus Bungarus; species Bungarus multicinctus. Next base: position 178,007,428 of record CM042834.1, read on the forward strand.
TTTAAAGAAGTAGGCACATATTCCGTCTGGTCTAATAGATAGAGATGGTTTTAGATTGCGTAGTGCTTTTTCAACATTGTCTTCTGTAAAATCGATATGTATTAGATCATTGTAGTTGTCTGTGGTTCGACTAGGAAATACTGGGCAGGATCCATTCTCTTGTAATCCCTTCCTTTCTAAACTTTCTGCTTTGTGAGGAGGGTTGAGAAAAAGAAAAAGAGTCAGGCAGAGGAGAAATCGTCTAAAGAGATTGCTTATTTAGACAATCCGCTGGGTGGGGGTGTGAATGGATCAGGCATAGGACAATAATTATTGACTAATACTGAATGCATGATTGAGAGAGAGAAATGCTGTGATAATTGTAAATGCATGCCTTGGTTATAAATTATTTTCTTTCACCACCATCTTAACTTCACTCACTGCACAAAGCACTTGGTAAGGAAGGTCTATCTATTCACACACATCTTACATTTAAAGGTAGACGAAAGGATCTTGGCTGGGAAAACCGCATTCAGTCCCCTCTTCCACTTTGAGGGATGGGTGCAGAGCCCCACTACCACTGCCATGCCTTCTTACTTACAAATCCAGGCTTTTAGCAAACATTGCCTGCTTTTTCTCAGCCCTAAAGAACCAGCCTAGGCTTAATGGCATATACAGGATGAGGTTCTCAAATATCAGCAACAAAAAATGAAAGGAATGCAAGGACAGATGAATTCACCTGCAGGTTAATTGTGACCAAGTAAGAGTGATAGAAAAGCCACAGTGCTTTACTTCGTTTCCTGCTTTCTACTCTAAACAGCCTTCTGATCATCAAATAAGCAAAAATGAGAGAGAGAGATAAATAGGATTTTTTTTTAAAAAGTACTGCATGAAATTCAGTAGGATCTTTATGAAATTCAATAGGATCTTTTTTAAAAAAGTACTGCAAGAAATTCAGTAATTTCTTTACTGGAAGCCAGTACCTTCAATAGAAGCTTATTCTGTTTGTTGATAGGAACATTGACCATGAAGTTGACATTCACACAAGTGAACAACAAAAGCTAACTAGCTGCACTGATGTCTACAGCACAACTGCTCACAGAGGCCCAGAGGCCTGCAGCCAGATGCTTAACAATGGGGTAATCCTTCAATGGAAGGATTTGTTTTTCCTGTTGTTGGTTTTATATCCTGGGTTTCCTTCCAGAATTCAAGTGTGCACAATGCTCCCTCCCTCTGTATTTCTCCACACGTTTTCCTCTAATTTCCTCATAACAAACAGCACTTAGTTTTTGCCTTCATCCTATTTCAGTAGTGGGCTAGAACTGAAATAGAGAAGATGTTTCCGCTGCAAAAGGTAACACCTAGAAGGATGTAAGATGAGTCCCAGATCTGGGCTACTAAGAGGTCATACAAGACCGTTCATCAAATCTGAAATGTAGGATGGACAACTACTGCAGCCTTGTAGCAAATGCTAGCTTGCTGTCTACATCTTTTAGTGGAGAATGAAAGACTGGAGTATAATAATCCCTACCTGCTTTAAAAAATAATCTTCACTGCAATGCGGCAAATTGAGAATATTTAAAATGCTCAGAATTAATTGCAACTTACTTGGGCAACTCTTCAAGTTCAAAGAAATCATCACTAGAGATTCCCAAACTGGCTCCTGCAAAGCAACAAGACATTATCTTCAATATTCATCATCTTCAGCTTTAGATATAAATAGATGTAACTTGCAGAAACATTCACTCAGTTAGTTAACTATTTGTTAGAGTATACTATTAAAAAGGTGTTAATGAAATATTACATGGCAACTATGTACTGTACTACTGAATCTTTGGCAATGCTAAGGAAAATATTTTAATGTCAACTCAGCTGCATGCTCTTTCTTAAAAATAGGGCAAACAGCATCACAGAACCCATACCTGGTATTTCACTTTCACTGGGAATTACAGGCTGTCCACCAGTAGCAATCAGTATGTGAGGTGCCGTGTATTTTTTGCCATCAACTTCAATTGTAGGTTCAGGGTCAGCTGTGAATGATGCGTGCCCACGAATGGTTTCCACGTGGTCCTAGCAAAACCAGTTGTTGATTTAAAAATTAAATCTATTTATATACTAAAGAAGGGCATCATAACATAGTGTAATGTGAGCCAGCATATGATGCATTTAAATAATTGAGCTGTATAATAAATTTGTAGATAAATTTCAAAAGCAGAAGAATGCAATAAGATGCATTATTTTACTTTAGATTAAACTCCCATATTTTTTTGACCAGAACTAATCTCTCTACTGCATAATCCTTACACCTTTCAGAAACAAACTACATCATTCACAGGATGGCCTATCAAGACCATGAAAATTATAGATTTGAAATGTAGACTAACTGCAATGAATTAAGGTATGCCCTGTAAGTGATCTGGAGTTGAATCTTTTTCTCAAGAGAGAGGGGTAAGAGTTAACTTTTTTCTTTAGCTGTACTATTTGTTTTACATTTACACTCCAGTTTTCATGTCTTTCCCATCTTTAAACAATAGGAAATTAAAATTTGTGCAGAGGAAGAGTTGCTCATCTGTCAATTAAGCAAAAAAGCAAGTTTTACCCAAGTGATTTGCTCTGAATCTTTTTTTTTTAAAAAAAAAACTCTATACACCTTGATGCAAATTAAAAATTAATCAACACAGATTTCTATTTTCAGCTTGTGAATTCACAGGGTTTATAGCAGAAAGAAGTAATTTAAAATTCGTTGAAGTGAAAAAAGGCCATTTACAAACCTTATTCAAATTATTTTGATAGATTTCATTCAGTTTCTTCACATAAGCATCCCGCTTTTCTTTAATTATTCTACAGTAAAAAGAATTCTATTAATATTATATCCTACTTTTCCCTAAGAAACACATAATACCCCTCTTCCAATGTATCCTCACAAAAACAAACCTTTTGGGTAGTTTGGACAGAGATAGCCCAACACAATGGATTTCCACAGCTAGGCATAAAATTGGGTTTCCTAAGCTTCACTCAAATTGTTATTCCTCATGGGCTTTCTAGATTTACCTCTCAAATATTTATCTCTCTACAAACTGGATTAAAACACAACACTATTTGCTCCAAATCTGCATAGGTATCTTTTTCTTAAATAATAAACTTAAATATTATGCAGAAAATTATATTCCTGTTTCACAATTTAAGATGTTTTCCTTGCAGAAAAGAGGTTTATTCTATCCTATAGCACATTATACATCATACAAAACAACATTTATTTGCTACATCTAAAATAGCATTTTAGACAATGCAAATGGTGTATCTCAATGCTTCCTACAGGGAACACTACTGTCAGAGCAAACTCTAATATATGAACTATTTATAGCAGGCTCAGAATTAAATTCTGAGTATGTACTGTTTTGATTTTTCACAAGTCCCAGTTCAATCATGATTTCTTATAAGAATTTAAGAATAAAGCTCACATATAACTCAAAAACCAAAGTGAGATTATTTAGAATAAAAACAATATCACTATATTAAACTCTGTAAGCTTTAAATCATGAATGCTAAGTGGTACATAATCACCAGTTTTGGTCCATAATGGAGATTCTTCAGAATTGACAGAGCATTGGAATCTTACAGATAAAAAATCTGGATATGTGTGTCTGAAAAGCCTACTGGAGGTCATTTTAACTGACATTATAGTTTTCACTGTAAGTTTCAAATTAGAAACAATTCTATCCATTTATTTTACTTAAGAGGTATTCCAGAATTTAGCTCAACTTACTTCCAATTAAACTTCACATCAGCTATTTTAAAACCATAATCCATATGATCATGGATGAATTCAGAATGGACAGCAGTATTCCACATCACCTGTTATGAAAGAGGACATCCATACTTCAATATAATTAATATAAAAATGAATGAGCAAAGTCAATTAATTATTCTTGTGAACAGCATACATCAATATTTTATTTCTTTATTTGTTTATTCATTCTACACTGCCCATCTCATGAAAGTGACTCTGCAGCAAGAGAGAAGTACAAAACTTGGAGTTACTACTCAAAGACATTGGATGGGACAGATCAGGACTCATAACTCATCATTGTCATGATACATGTAATCCAGTAGTTACTCTACATATTGTGGTCTATGAAGAAGAAGGAAGCTCCTTGTTTTGTAATCATTGGCAGATGGCAAAACTGTCATATTTTTCAAGACCATGTGTGGTTAATGCACTATGTTCAGTTGTGCCTAATGGAACACATGTGGGCCTGGGCAACCAATTTATCAGTTCCCCTGCATTTTGCAGGAAGAAGAGGAGGGAATATCTTTTAAGTTCAGCCTGATAAAAGGAACTTGAAAGTGATCAACTTCCTTCAAGAAATATCATCAGTATTAGAATACCATCTATTTTGACCAATGTAAATCTTAACTATATATTTTTAGAACACAGAACATAAAATCATAATGCTGGAAGGGACCTCAGAGGTCTTCTAGTCCAATTCTTCCTCAAGGCAGGAGATTTTATATCATCCCGGTCAAGTGATAAGAGCACCCACTACTCTAGAAGGCAGGCTTTGCCAGCTAACCTTTTGCACTTTTGGTCTGTAAGATTGGTACCGTGTTTATATTGGCAAATACAGTTTGGGGGCCTTTTTAATTTAAAAATTGTGTGTTTAATCAGCAGCTAACAAAAGGAAAGGCATCATCCAGACAGAGGACAGCAGGAGTTCCAAAAGGGCAGAATAGACAATCCCCATTTAACAACTTTGTTGCAGCTGTTTCAAAACTATGAAGGTCAAATAAGGGATGAGGAAATCAGATCAGGGTTTTTTCAACTGGTACCAATTTTAAATTGGTAAAATCATTGAAGTTCTTTTAAATCTTATTCTTATATTTGGTCATTTCAAATTATTGCATGCAATTATTCCAAATTAAGCAATAAGTACTTAGACATATATACCACTTTATAGTGCTTTACAGCCCTCTCAAAGCGGTTTACAGAGTCAGCATATTGCCCCCAACAATTTGGGTCCTCATTTTACCCACCCCCGAAGGATGGAAGGCTGAATCAACCTTGAGCCTGGTGGGATTTGAACTGCCAAATTGTAGGCAGCTGGCTGCAGAACTAGCTCGCAGTACTGCACTCTAACCACTGCGCCACAGAGGCTCCTCAATTATGTTAGACTTCCATATGAAAGTGGAGATTTAATAAATTAAATATTTTCAATTTTATTTTAATTTCCACGCATCTGCTCCTCAAACTAGGACTAAAATTTAAAAGCCATGAAAACAGTTATGGTACTGAAAAAAGGCAGCAGAAGCTATGTTTCATGACAAGAAGTACTTCCACGTATTCCTTGAATCTTGTCAGGTGTTTTGCTAAAGCAGAGTAAAAGAGCAACACTGTTCTTCAGATGTCTTATGGTACAAATAACAGATAACAAAGTTGGAAGGGATCTTTTTTCTAGTCCTACCTCCTGCTCAAGCAGGAAACCTATACCATTTCAGACAAATGGCTGTCTAGTCACTTCATAAAAGCCTCCAGTGATGGAGCAACCACAACTTCTGAAGACAAGCTCTTTTCACTGGTCAATTACTCCATGTATTTTTTGAAATATTAGCAAATGCACAGCATAAATTTCTTTACCTTTTTAGGTACACACCCAACATTCACCTAAAAGAAAAAAAAAACATACCGTATTTACTGCAAACATGAATCGGTACTTTTAATATAAACAAAAATAGCGTTTAGAAAGTGTGCATGACTACCGAAACATTACTAATTTACAATTAATTTTATTCTTAATATCAACAAAATGTACATCATCTTATCAATAATACAGTATACTTAAGATATTTTTCAAGAGGGGGTTGCATTAAATTGTTGTATACTGAAATCCCCCTTAATGCCTAATATTAGGTATGAGGGAAACATTTTGACTGCATCAAGCTCCACAGAAATAAATTGGGTGAACCTGAAAATGCCATTGGGAATATGGATAACCTAAGAAACTACTTGCATTCTGCATCTCATTAGCCTGAGCATTATCTCTTAATCATAATAACAAATTTGAAGCACATTTCATTATTTAGTTAGGTAGATATTGGGTTGGTCAGTATCTGGTTAGGGTCTGCATGAGTACTTGTCTTTCTAAATACCTTTGAATAGTTTACATATGATTAAAGTTTGCATGAAAAAGCACCTTTTATCAGGCAATCTGAATGATTTGCCTGCCCCTTGGTTTCTTCTTGAAGAGAATCCTTGTTAGTTCTCAAAGCAAGCCATTTTATAACCCAATCAACACATTCAACTGACATTTTTACTGATTCCACTGAATGCCTAAATTCAGAAATTGTCTTTCATGGATGTTTCATTCTAGTAAATTCTTTTTCACTTTGGACTCCTCCAGATGTTGCTATTACTTCTTGATTTATTACGTGCCTGCAAGTTGGCACAGGCTGTTGGCTGCCATGTAGTTCTTCTCCACGATCAGCTCTCTCCAATCTGCTCCTTCAGGTGTTCCAACAGCACATCTAACTCCATCCACCTTGCTGCTATCATCCTTCTCTCTTTCGTTCCACGGTTTGCAGCATTATGCAATTTCAACATCTTCCAGAATTCCCAGCAAACACAATCAAAGGATGGGAGCTTGAGAAACTATAGCCTCACAACTTTTGAAGGGTTATTAAACTGGGGAAGGCTGCTCTATTTAATGACAGAAAACAGTTTAGAATTAAGTTCTTTGAATATACTTACATTCTAAACTTTACTCTTTATTTAGCCCTTTCTCTAGAATTTTATTCACTCATATTTTCTGGTCTTTGCATCATTACCAAATCATCAATTTTAATATTGCCAACTCATTCTCTCCACAACTAATTCGACATTTTTCTTCAACAAACTATAATCAACACTAATAAGCACCAAGCCACCTCTTTAATGTTAAGCTTTTTAAGTTAATTTCTTCAGGCACAATCTATTTTCCTGCTTTGTGCATAGCATGATGGGGGGGGGGACTAACAATTACCATTATCTCATAAATTAGAGGAAGCTATAATTCCAACTGGGAAGAAGTAAAGTTTAACACTTGGGAACATTCTATAATCTGATACAGAACAGCTTGTTACAATCAGAAAAAGACCCATGAATAATAATAATAATAATGCTACGTTCTTTTTAAAGGCATCCCATAGACACAGAAGAGATAAATAAGAAATGTATAATTAAAAACATCCCCTGCTTCCTGCTTGAGATACAGAAGGATAAAGCCAGGAAAGACACGTTGGTGGAGGGAGGGGGGCGGGGGAACGCAAAAAGCAAAGCACTTCCTGAAATTTCGGTGAAAACTGAATTGGCCCAAAAGTGATGGGTTCTACCACATCCCGCTAGCCTTATCTTGAGGGTAAAAATAGAAAAAGGAAAAGAAAAGGTATATTAGATGCAAGATGAACTGACATGTCATAAGGCACGGAGTTGCAGCAACACAATCCTAACTCAAGGACAACAACCAAAACCCAACTGCTGTGTTCACGCAACAGGCTGAAGCCCCAGGCACCTGAAATCATAGCCCTGTTTAGACTTAGAATAACTTTATTTAGTCACTATGAACGTACGCTAATCGGCATACCGCTCTCAAAGGGTCTCCACTTCCAATTTTCGCCCAACACTATTTAACTATTTCTGCCCTGCCCGCCCACGGTGTGTGGAAGTGGAGGGAACTTCCACGCCCTCGGGCTCTTGCCGAACTCACTGCCTTGGCATAAGCCCACTCAGGTAAGCCTACCCACCAGGTGTGCAGGCGAACCTCCTACGAGTATATTTGCAGGCAGCCCCCCCCCCCCCACACACACACATACTTTCCTCTTCCTCCCCCACCCGACACCCCGTTTTGGACTCACGCAAGTGCCTCCAAGTCGCCCTTTTTCAACCACAGCAGCCCGGGCTCCCAGTTGCGCGGCGCGTCGGGCACTTGCCAACCCGCCCGAGCCGCCCCCCAGCACCAGGTAGTCAAAGGTGGTGGCCGACGAAGAAGAGGCTCGGAGTTGGGCCATGGCGGCGCGACGAGGAGGACGGAAAGGAACTGGGCAGAAAGCAAAACGCGGGCGAGGCAGCCGCATCCCGCCCCTCTTTCCTTCCTCGGGGTCGAAAGGGTTAATTCTCTTGCCCTCGGCCTGGATCCCGTCTTGCGACAGCTCGAGACGAGCAGAACGCTTCCAGCCTCTCGGATTGGCTGCGACATCCGTCAATCTCCAGCGGAGGCGAAAGAGATAAAAGAATTCCTTCTCGGAAGGAAGCCCAAGCGGTGGGGGGGGGACGAGAGGGGAGGGACGTTTGCTCTTCTCTTGCTGCCGGCTTCGCTCTCGGTGGGGTTTTGGTGTCGCTGCGTTCTAGGTTTCTGCTTTGTGGCCGTCGGTGGCTTGCTTGGATAAGCGCAAAGCCATCTTCTAACCCAGAAATGGTGGCTTGGGGTTCTCTTCTTCCTATATACAGATATTGAACTGCAGAGAAGGAGCAGAGTCATCTGCTGCCGGTGGGAGAAAAACTGACCAAAAAGGAGGCGCCGAAGGCAGAGAATCGCACAGCGGACAGAGGTTCCGCGAGGATGCAATGTAGGCAACCCTGGTTTAGGCGCGCATATTGTACAAATGCAGAAAGTAGAGTCAGTTAAGTAACCGCCTCGGTCAGGCAAACACAGCATAAGTAAGTCCCAAAGGTGCTTTTTCAAGAGGCAATTGGACTTTCTGTTTTTTCTTTGAAGACGTTTCTCTTCTCATCCAAGAAGGTTCAGTTCTGAAGAAGAACTGAAGAAGCTTCTTGGATGAGAAGCGAAACGACTTCAAAGAAAAATCAGAAAGTCCCGTTGCCTCTTGAAAAAGCACCTTTAGAATCTCCATGGACACAGCCTAAAAGTAGTTCTTTTGTATACTGTAGTAACTTTAATTTTAGTGGAAAGGCAGGAAATCGTCTTGTTTGTTTTGTTTTGAGCTTCATCTGAACAGTCTTTGCCAACAGCCTCCTCGATTTTATTCCAGGCTATTACATAGTCCAATTTCCCCAATTAGAGGTTTTAAGTTGGATAAAGCTGGGGGTTTCTGTGATATTTATTTACAAAAATGGCACAGATGAAGGCATGCACAATAAACAGTCCGGTGAGCATCAGGAGAGATGCCACTCACAGGTTAATGTATGTTCTTTCCCTTCACTCCAAAAAGAGACTTCATTTCCTTCTACTTAAAAGCTTTTTGGATTAAGTTTGTTTTGTTTCAAATCACATGGTTACCTATTCTCGTTCTCAAAATGGCAGGGAAAAATTTCAAGTGATCTTTATTTATTCATTGGGATTGCATTAGAGTTATATTTTCGTTCAGAATCTCAAGGGAGTCCATTCTGTGCTTGCTCCTATTTTTCTCTGGAACAGCTCAAATATGTTGGGCTGAAAGAGAGGGATTGCACTGTCTGTCATAACCCTAACCCCTTATTATGCAATCACTTCTGGGTGTCCCCCTTCATACCTGCTAAGGAAAGACAGAATTGCATAACCAGGTTTGGCTTACCTAAACCTCCCTTTGTTCTACACTCAATACAGTGCATTTCTGTTAAAGGTTTCAGTGAATCAGTACCAACCAATGACTCAGCAGGAAGAGGCCATGTAGAATTTCATACATGGTGCAAATTAAGAGACCGTGTGGAAATAACCAATTGCACAATGCTGTTTGACCAGTAATACTAGAAACCAGCCACTGAATCTTCTCATTTTTAGTAGGAAGGATAGTAAAGAATTACTTCTCAAATGGCCATCACATTCTAAATGTGTTTTAGGAAACCCTATTCCTCCCCGTTTCCAATATGAAACATGTTTTTCTTGTTCTTAATGATGAGTAGGTTGCAACTGATTAAATTGCGAGCACTACAGAGTTGGAAAACAAGGAATTGCAGAAGAGTTTTTTATTGTCAAATTTAGTTAGATAATATTTTATTTACTCATTTCCCCCCCAAAGAATAATAGAAAGCTTAGGCTTGACACAGCAATCTAAATATGTTGTTTGCTAGTTATAGTAAATTAAATGCATGGAAGATGGGCAATAATAATCTTAGCAGTAGACTCATCAGTCTTCCTCATTCTTAGACTCTCTAAACACACAGCATTACCATTTGCAGAAACTCCAGCTTTAGTCATGCTGGCTAGGAATTACGGAGAGTGGTAGTGGTAATCACCTCAAGAAGATACAATTTGAGAGAAGGTTGATGCATGGTTTGTGCTTCAGATGGATGACTTGAATCTAATCTTCTAGTGATTCTTGAAAAGGGAAGAGGCTGTTGACATGCTAACAGTGAGCAGTTCCTCTTAGTTACTTATCACCACAATGTCATGTGTTCTTGTTTCTCTTTGATAGCTCCCACTTTTCCCACATACTTCCATGTATTTCAGTAATTCTACAGTGTTGTACTTCGTCCAATTTCATATTTAGATCCTTATTATCCCTTTTATGTGTGCATTAACCCTACATGTCTCTAACAACTACTGATGTACTGATCTACTATTTTCATGTTGTCACAGAAGTGTCTGTAGGAACTGATGCTTTCATCAAAATGACTAATACCAATCACTCATCCCTTCATGTTACATGTGTTCTCCTTTAGTATCTGCATGGAAAATCACAGTCCTTCTACAAAAAGGGTGGAGATGCTGATGGCATAACACTGTTTTGTCATTTTCCTTCCTTGGACCCCCTTTTCAAGACATCCATATTCTATATATGTAGCATGAAAGTCAGGACATATTATGCACATGACGTTTCATTTCATCTAAGAACTTTACACAGCAAGACAGGTGAAAAAAGAATGAGTATACTTTTATCATTTTCCATTAGAAAAGAAAGCAAGCAAGCAAAAGACTCCACAGCTGTTGGCGATCCAGTATCTTTACGGACAATTTGTGGTGTACCACTTGACGAAAACTAAACATACAATATCTATAAAGTTTATTAGAGATCAATTAGTGGCAGAACATGACTGGAATGTGGACTTTCTGCTGCCAAGGGATAAGCCAGACTTCGAAATCACATGTGAGTTTCTGAGGGGAAAAACAACCAAAGACATTAAATCAGACAAAAGAGAAAAGCCAGAAAATTACCTTGATCCCTTTACAATTTTATTATCAGCTGTTTAAAAAGTTAGACAAGAAATGTTGTATTTTTGCCGTCAGCCTAGCAGTCAATGTGATAAGTGACTTATTGCAAAGTCATCTTATGAAACAACAGCTTTCAAAGGAATTTTTCCACCTAATTTATTCTAAGAATCATTGGGAGACAGGTGGCATACATATTTAATAATAAATATTGTACAATAATAGAACGGCTTCTAATATATTTTAGGAGGATATCTTGTGCAGAAACCATTTGCTCCATCTTCCTTTTGTATATATGAACACAATTTAATTCCTTCCACTACAGTGACAGGATACTGCAATCAAAACTAGTTCCAGAATTGAAGAGGTCTCTACAAAAAGGCTTCTATGAAATCCTTTTCAAACAGGTAATCCTTGCTTACTGGCCACTTGTTCAGAAATATTTGGAGTTACATCGGTGCTGAACTAGGAGACTTATGACCAGTCCTCAAAATTGCATCTTATCGCAGCCTCCACACAAATCAGTAAAAAATTTTGAATCCCACCATTGGTTGACATCACTTAGTGATGGAGTTGTTACACTCAATTACCATTGTTAAGCAAGGACCAGTATTGTGCGATTCCATGATGTTGATTTACCTAACACCTACTCATCCAAGTTTGTTGTTTTATTTATTATTTTTAATTATTGCTTCTCCCCATCCTAATTTTCCATCTAGCATCTTTTCACTGTGGGAAAGTCAAAGCTGTTCCATGAAATAAATCATTATTTGCTTCATTTGGAGAATTTGGGACAATTGCTGAGGTCACTCAGGAAACCTATTCTGGAAGCAACACAGCTGCCCGAAACTTGGGACAATGCAGATATAAATAAGTGAAGCAGAGAATTTCTCATGTTTGCTCATACTGTTCTAACAGCATGAAAAAGAGGCTTCAAGACCATTCTAATAGCAGGAGATTGAGCAACACTGTTGTTTCTGCTAAATGGCAAGAACTAGAATTATTAGTTGACCCTGAAAAAGGCTTGCGTGTTCAAACCATTAGGGTGCATCCCATGCAAAATGAATTGTGGAGAAGTAACTCTTCAGTTGTTGCTACTGGTTGTCCTCTACAAAGCTCTAGACGATTGGCAGAAGGCAATAAGATAATAAGGAGGCACAGAAAATCATTGCTTTTTGCTGCCGTCCAGATTTTCACAGCCCTGATCTGGTACTCCTACCCACCCTGGATTTCTTAGAACAGCACAAAGAAGTTGAACATACTTTTCTCAGCATCTTCTTCTTCTGGAAAGCACATATGTCCAAATTGGGATGCAGTATTCTTTTGCTGCATACAGTCCTGCGGATATCGACATTCAGTCTATATTTCAATCCTTTCACAATCTAAAAAAAAATCAGTTTTCATATAATTAAAAAGCACCGAGAACAGGCAAAGTAAAGAGAACAGAGGTCAAAGAGAGGTCAAAAAGATTGGGAGAGGGGGATGGTAAGGAAAGGGGAGGCAGTTGAGAACTTGTAACCTACTGTTCACAAGTCAATCTGCAACTATTTTGTGTAATTATTTTTAAAAATAACTTCAAAGGACAGAGGCTATAATATCAGAAAACACATTCTTGATTTCTAAAAACAGTAATCTAGCCAGGAATTGGAGAACATTGGAACAAGTTTCTGGTTTCACATAAACCCAAAGCAACATCAATAAAAAAGTATGACTACCATCTGGGTTTATCCGGCCATCAACACAGCTGTGACAGCTGCTGGACCAAGACATAAACAATAGCGTTTTTCCCGCCCCCCAGAAAGACTGAAGCAAGAATACAACCAATGCCTGAAGCAAGGGTGGTTTGAAGAGGACCTTCCATCTTGCCAGGTGTGCAAGGAGAGTTTTGCAGCAGTGAACTCTGGCCCTTCCTTCTCTTTGTTGCTCTCTTCTTTCCCTGCAGACTTTAAGATCTTAGGAGCAGTATTGGACCATGGGTGGAGCTCTAACTACAAAAGGAAGAGGCTGATGGCATCTGAGCATGTAGGGAATCTGCTAGAAGAAGATACATGAGTGGGTGAGGAGAACACAAGAAGATGCACGTGAGAGGGTGCAGCAGCTGCTAGAAGAAAGGACGGGGTGGTTGGTGGTAAAGAAGAAGCTGATATGGATTCCAGCACACCAACATGGGAAAAAAGGGGAAGCAGAGCTGTTGTAAGACGCCTCCCCTCCCCAATGCCAACACGTAAGACTGTAAAACCAATTGTTTCTTGTTTCAGCTGCACTTAGAATAACAGCTAGTAGTAACAGACCCAACAAATTCCAAAGTGGCTAAAAAATGTGTTACAGCCCAGGCAACGAATGAGAAAAAAAATGTTTATAGGACTGTCTGTATTGTTTTGTTGTGGTGGTTGAAATTTTCCAAGTTTCGTGAACTCTGATTGGCTAAAAAAAAGAATAAACAAACAATGGGGCGTGCATAAGTGCACAATCATGCCTACCATCCCTGTCCTATTATCCCTATTTATTCGTACCTATTTCCTATATTCATACTCATGTTTATTTTTATACCTATTATCTTGTAAGCGATTGACAAATCAAATCAATCAATCAGTAACATTTTGACCACTAGAGGGAGCTATGAAGATGTTTAACTCTGAACTGGAGACTGTCATCAAGGAACTTTTTGATGGGTCTATAGTACAGAAAATCATTTATACCATAAATCAGTTAGGGTTCAAAGATACTAATTATACAGAGGATATTAAAAAAGAAGAAGAGACACAATTAGAAAAATTATCAACCCACTGTGTCAACTTGACAAATGGTGGATAATGCAAGTAACTTTATGTTTGGAATATAAATCTGACACCAGCCTTTATTATGATGATGGTTTGAATATAACCCAGTGCATCTGAAACAAGAGTGCCAAGAAAATTCACGACTCTTAAGAGGTCAGGTTTGGGACTTTTTCTCCATGGATATTAACAATGTCGGGAATTTTTTGAGAAAAAAAGATTTGATAGACATAGAGAAGGAGACCTTATTCTACGAGGAATTCCTCCAGGTTAATTTACAACATCTAGCAGAACAACTTTGGGACACTTTTTCATGGATATAAGTGAGGCTGAGAATTTCTTGAAGGAAAGAGACTTGATAGACACACCTGAAAAGAAAAAGATTTCATTCTATGAAGATAAACAAAGGAGTGACTTAAGTTTAATGACTTAGGATGGAGTTTTATAATTTTAATATATGTATTGAAAGAAAGCTTTAAGTTATTGTGTCTATACAATGAGTTTGAAAATGCATATTTTCTGTCTTTTTATGTAATGTTGAATAATTCCCAAAGTTTGTAAAATAGTTTTGATTAAATTTGAAAGTAAGAGAAGAAAAAGATTTACTCCATGAGAATAAACTTGCGGGAGAGATTTGAGCTAATTGGACTTAATTGGATTTATATTGGTGTGATATATATAATCGAAGCTTTAATGTAATTTTGTGTTTTGGCTTCTAAGTTTAAAATGAAGGGGTTCCCCCCCCCTTATATAATACTTGAGTATTTTTTAAAGTTATAAAATATCAAAACTAGAAAAGATGTTTTCTCCCTTTAGGATTTAAAAAAATTGAAACAATATAAAGGATTATCTTAATAAGAAGTATGATAAAGATTAATGAGTTAACAGAAGCATATATTATTCCCCATAGCAAAGAGAAGCAGAGATGGTCACATTGCTTCTTTTATCCAAAGAACAGAATATATCTAACGTTGTTTCTTTTTGGAAATTGCTTCCAGATTTTGTGCTTGCAATGGAAAAAAAAAATTAAACTTTGATTTTGTTTTTGCTAACTAGATAGGTTTGTAGTTATAGAAATGTCTTGTAGATACTGTATAAAAGTAAAAAGTTGCACTTGTAATGTTATCTTCTACTGTGCTAAAGAGGAAGTTGGTGCCTTCCCCGCACTTTTCCCTCTTTACACTTTTCCCTCTTTACACTTTACTCTTTTCTCTTCCCTTCCTCCCAGTTTTCTATTTTTTTAATTTCTGTTTGCATTTTATATTTTGATAAACCATTCAAAAAGTTTGACTGGAGAAAGTGAAAGAAAAAGGACTGTCTGTGGAGCTTCTCAATCATCCAGGTCATCGTTGTCTCAAAGGTGCTTTCCAATAGGGAACTGGGTGTTCCGGGTCTTTCCTTGAAAATGTTTAACTTCTCTTCCAAGAACTTCTTCAGTTCATGAAATCCAGTTCTTGGATGAGAACTGAAACATTTTCATGGGGGGGGGGGGGGAATCAAGAAAGTTCAGTTGTCTTTTGAACAGCATTTTTGGGATATGTTTATAGGACTCTTTATGACTTAGATTCATACTATTCATAGGAATAGGTATATATTAGAGTATTAAATTATTATTAGATTAGATTAGGCATTACATTCATAGCAATGATGGGCATATTATAGCATAGGTATAATATATGTTTAGTGATCAGGCTAAATTCAAAGTTGAGAAAAAGCTGTAAGCTCATTAAGCCTTTTTTGCATATTAAAAGCCTCCTTGGAAACAGAGAAAAGAAGCCTCTTTATCAGTGACCTGTACCATTTCTCAAGGGAAAAAAAATAACCTACCCACGAGGACAGGAGCAAAAAAGCAGGTTACGTTTTGCATTTTTAATCAGCAAAAGAATTAACTGCATTTATTGCCGTAAGAATCAAGCAGTACTTACCTGCACTGTGGCTTTATTTATGTGAGATTCTTTGAACAAAAAGATATCATTTGAACTGTTGTTGTATTTATAAACCCCAAGCCGAGCAACTCTTTGAACTTCGGGATCATTTGCCTTTACAGGGAAAGGAGATCCAGGTTGAATCAATGAATTAAGGAACTGCCCAGGGGCACCTGTGTAAGAATAACAATTTACAAATGGACAATTCTTTTCAACTCTCAGCCTGGGAAGAAATATTTTATCAGATGATTATTTCTTTTGATAGAATATATATTTTAATGCAACACACACATGCATGCACACGTACACACACACAAATACCTATAGTGCTCATTGTGCCCTCAAAGTTCAAAGAGAGTATAGATAGTCCTCAACTTACAACCACTCAAAACTCAACCATTTTGAGCCCAAAATTTCTGTTGCTAAGCTAAATATTTGTTCAGTGAATTTTGCCAAATGTGTTCTGACCCAAGCCTTGTTCAAAGCAAGCAAACACCAACCAGAGATAAAATCAAAACCTTTTTAACGCTTCTCTGTGAATTCCGTTCATTCGCAGTAAAGCACTATTAAAAACTAATTGTCCCAGATAAGAACAAGCCTTGCCAAGGTTGTGCAAGGCCGCCAAGAACATTAGATTAAATTGCAAGGAAATAATCAAAACCAAAAATCTCCAAACACAAACCAGGATAGTCCAAACTTCCACAAGACTTGAAGTGCAAGAACTTCTTTGCTTCCTGCAAAGAATCCCACCTCTGAGGGCTGGCTTTTATCCCTTAAGGGAGAGGCCATTACCTTGCAGCCTTACGCCTGAGTCGCCCGTGCTACTGCAGCTGCTCTTTCCTTCGAGCAGCCCTGCGTGCACGCGCACTGAGCACAGGCTCCTTGGGGTCCTCTGCACAGGCTCCGAAGGCAGCATTCCACTCTCTGATAGTCCTGGCCCCCTCCCTGCATCACATGCAGGCCCTTCATCCGAGACCTCAGTCGTCTGCACTTGCTGCTGGCGAATCACAACAAAATGTTATGACCTTTTTTTTGCTACAGTTGTTAAGTAAATCACTGCAGTTCTAGTTAGCAACATGGTTGTTAAGGGAATCCAGCTTCCCCATTGACTTTGCTTGTCAGAAGGTCGCAAAAGGTGATCATATGATCCCAGGACACAGAGACCTTCATAAATATGAACCAGCTGTCAAGTATCTGAATTTTGATCATGTGATCATGGGGATGTTGGAATGATTCTGTGAAAAAGGGTCATAAGTCATTTTTTTTCAGTGCTGTTTGGTACCATGAACCATCAGGAAACGAACTGTTCTAAGTTGAGGACTATCTGTACACTTCCAGAAATCCTAAATATTAGGAATGAATTACGAGGGCACACCCTTATTGTAAATTCCAAGTAACGCGTAGCAAGCCAAGAACTGAAACGTAGCTCCAAATGCAATAAGCTATTTAATAGATTTTGACATTTAATGTGCGTGGAGTTTCCTATCTGCCCTTAAGGACTCCAGAAACAAAATATTCTCCAATCTCATTGTGCTTTGAAAAGATCCCTCTTCTAGGTGGTCTTTAAAACTATCGCTTTTCCTTTCCTGCAGGCTGAATGGCATCTGTTGGGGTTGTTTGTCTTTACAGGGAAAGGAGATCCAGGTTGAATCAATGAACTAGGGAACTGCCCAGGGGCACCTGTACAAGAATAACATTTTACAAATGGACAATTATTTTAAACTCTCAGCCTGGGAAAAATATTTTATCAAATGTTTTATTTCTTTTCACTAAGCTAAGGATTAGGCTAGATGTTTCCAACGCTTGAGCAATGGCAAAAATTAAGAAGGCTTATGGGAAGAAAATACGAGGAAATTTAGAAATAAATTATGGGTCAATGTTTCAGTTATACCTCTTACTTTACAGTGGTCTTTGCAGAACGCAATAGTAACCTCTGATTTATAGAATGAAAGCCCTTGTCTGTTTTTCAACAACTCTCAACCGTAAACTAATTGTCTTTGCTAAATTAAAATAGGACATTGAACTAAAATGTAGTTTATTACTTTGTGGTTCAGTTTGTCTGTGAGCCCAGCCAGTATTAAACCATAAGCAAGCTACCTGTTTTGCTTGTTATCAGTAAAATATATAGTACTTGCAACTGAATATACTAAGTAAAAGAATTTAGTGGGTGGCTCACTCAAGTATCGATTTGCATCAGCATGTATTGTGTTTCCTCCTCCCCTGGAAAATGTCACTTGTGCCCATATATTAAACATTCCTTTTGAACATCTAAAACAACATAAATGTCAGTGCTACCCTCTAATTCTAGTGTAATTTCATTTAACTGTAGTTTAACGAATACTACAATGGAAGGAGAAAGATAGCAATTTATCAAGCCCCAGATCATTTTTAAGCTTCCTGCCTCTGCTTTTTCTGTGCATTCACATTTGATGGTTTATTTAATTAGTTTTGTTGGTGATCGTACAAAATGAGCCATAAAAACAAAATGCTGTGCTTCTCTGGGAGGAAGAATTATATATCATGATGATAATAATATAAAAATAATGACAGCATGGCAATATGAGCAACGAGAACTTTCTAGCTGGGAGTCTCTTATGTCACAAAGGTACTCATCAAGTTGTCAACCTCTTTTAAAATAAACTTCTTGAAAAAACAATCCACCTGTTTGAAGAACATTTTGCAATGGGCAGGCTTTGAAATGGAATTATTCAACTGCTTGCTATCATAAACTAACAATCCACCCAATATTAAACAGCATTAGGAAGATCAACATTCCCTCTGTTATGTAAACTATTCAAAATATTGAAGGTACATCCTGATCTTACCAGTTGAAGAGTTGGGCGCGCCATAGAGAAGCAGAAAACAAAGAATAGTAGTTTCCCTCCATCCAAAGAACATTGTTGTCTTGCTTTACCATAAACAGAATTGGGGCAATGTGGTAACTTCCTACCTTCACTCAAACAGGAAATGGGGATTTTCACTGCCTGTTCAGAAATTCTCATTGGTCAGGAACACCCTGTGTTTTAAAAAAAGATATTAGCTTCTCATTTTTTCATATCTCTGATTAACAATTTTACTGGATCATTTTAGAAAAAAGCAGAACAAATGCACAGTGGAATAATTTGCCTCCAAAAATTGTGATCTCTTTGTGCTGTATATTATGAGCTGGCAGATAACTATCCCACTTAGGAAGTTAAAAAAAAATTTTTGTGGAAGTTATTAGGACTGCAAAGGCAATTTCCGTGTGATTTCCTAACTTCTGCATAATTGCCTTTGCAAAATCCATACTTTTTTTTTAAGAACAGAAAAGGACACACGGTTACAAAACTTGGTTTGTTGGTTTGAATAATATCTTGCCTTTCCTACAGAAGCTGAAAATGACATTCATTTCCCTCCAGAAATATACTCCTATGAGATAGGTTGAGATGAAGGACAATGAATTCACCTATTCTCAGACTGGTAGAAAATCATCCTGCTGGCCTTGATGTTTCTAGATTTCTGCCAGTCAGATGACATCTTTCCAAGGAAGTGAGGGAGTTTAACATATTTTTATATACTTTGAGGCTAGTTTTGGAAATACTCATTAACAAAGAAATGGTCAATGTAGTTTCTTAAAATAAAGGAAGAGGACCTTCTACAAGCAGTCCTCGACTTAAACAGTTCATTCTGCAGAATGGTTTTGACAGGATCCATGCATGGGATGTATTCAGCTCTTTTCGGAAGGTTGTAAAATAGAGCAAAAATCTCACTTTTTTGTGTTCAATAGGGTTGTAAATTGTGGATTACCTGTCCTGTACCCTTTGAATGGTCAGCAAATTTATTATGGCATAAACTTATGGTTTGCTGAATGAGTGAAATACTTTGCAGACTTTATAAAGGTACAAAGGGGAAATGATAATATAAATATTTAATTAACAATTCATTTACTTTTAAATAGGTTTCAGATTGGCCCCTCTATTCATTTTACCTATATTTAAAGTTTAATTTAATTGTATTTTGGCATATGAACCCTAGTGGCGCAGTGGTTAGAATGCAGTACTGCAGGCTACTTTTGCTGTACAATGGCAGGGATGTCAAACTCATGTCATCATGGTGGCATCACGTGACATATCAGGACTTTTTTCTCCTTTGTTAAACTGAGTATGGGCATGGCCAGCACATGATGTGGGCTGGGAGTTTGACAGCCCTATACTATGCAATACATTCCTCTTCCCCAATTTTGTTCCCTCTGGGGCTTATCACCTAAACCAGGGCTGTCAAACTCCTGCAATTTGGCAATTCAAATCCCAGAAGGCTCAAGGTTGACTCGGCCTTCTATCCTTCTGAGGTGGGTAAAATGAGGACCCAGATTGTTGGCGGGCAATATGCTGACTCTGTAAACCGCTTAGAGGGGGCTGTAAAGCATTGTGAAGTGGTGTTTAAGTGCTATTGCTATTCATCATCACCATCTAACTTCCAAGATTTACTATTTCTCACTTCTTGGCCCATGCAAAGATAATCTCCAGATGCACTGATCTAGTGCATGAAAACTAATATCAGCCCTCCCTAACTTGGTGCCAGAAATGCTTAGCTCACAACTACCAGAATGTAAAGCCAGCATAATTTAGATCAGGCATGTCAAACTTATGTCATCACAACAGCATCATGTGTCATTTCTTGACTTTTTTCCCCTTCACTAAACTGGGCATGGGCGTGGCCAGCGCGTGACGCATCCGGCCCGCGGGCCAGGAGTTTGACAGCCCTGGTTTAGGTGATAAGCCCCAGAGGGAACAAAATTGGGGAAGAGGAATGTATTGCATAGTATAGGGCTGTCAAACTCCCAGCCCACATCATGTGCTGGCCATGCCCATACTCAGTTTAACAAAGGAGAAAAAAGTCCTGATATGTCACGTGATGCCACCATGATGACATGAGTTTGACATCCCTGCCATTGTACTTGTTAACTTTAAGAAGTTACCACACTATTGTCTCTGCTAAACTAAAAGAACTGAAATTATTAGTTGATTCTGATAAAGTTGTACATTACATTCAATTAATAATGACAAACATCAAGTAGTATGAATCTCATGTAAAATGAGCCTATATTGGGGATATAATCCTTCAGTTGTTGTTGAATAATAACTCCCTACATATCCTCATACTTTTATCCCCATATGGTGACAAAGAAAAACAGAAAATGTCCAGATCTCATTGTATCCCATCCCTGACTTATGAAAACAGCAGAGTTATGCCTGTACATATTTTATGTGATGTAGTATACTGGAAATCACACCTGTCCAAGCTGGCATACTATATCAACAGCATATTTCTCTTTTATGTCTTCACAATCTAATCAAATCACTTTCCATTTTACAGTACAAATGATAATGCAGAAATAATATATCAATGCAGGCTTTCATAGCCAGAGTCAATCAAATAACGATGAACTTCAGGCTGGTAGACCATGGTCTAATTATTTGGTATTGATAATATTTTGCCATAACGTGGCTGACAATGTCAGAGGAAACAAATGGTCTCTACCCCGTAGTTCACCTCTTAACAGTTCACAGACATCTGAACAGGACTGAACCCTAATGTTTGCAAAGAACTGTTGTCCAAATGGAGTAAGTAAGTCATTGGAATTCTGGACATCCAGTTACTGATTGGTTCTTTGTCCAAGTGAATTTGTAATTGGTCTGATTTAAAGATGTTCCAAAGCAACCAATTTTTGATTGGTCTTTGAAACATGCAGCTGTTTGTTACTTTTCAGGTGAGACTACTGAAGGTTCTACATGAAGTTGATTAATTACAGTAAATGTTTTATTATGGCATGATATAAGCCATACTTTATCAATCTTCAAACTCTTTTTCTTCATGTTAAAGTTATTGAGATGCTTATAAATCTCTAGACAGGTAGTCTTTGATTTACAACAATTCACTTGTGAACATTCAAAGTTAGAATGGAACTGAAAAAAAGTGACCTATAATCATTTTTACACTTATAACCATTATAGCAACCCAATGTCACATGAACAAAATTCAGATGCTTGTCAACTGACTCATATTTATGACAGTTATAGTGTCCCAGGGTCATGCAATCACCTGTTGTGACCACCTAACAAGCAAAGTCAATGGGGAAGCCAGAGTCACTTAACAACCATGTTACTAATTTAACAACTTCAGTGATTCACTTAACAACTATGGCAAAATAGGGCAAAATTCACTTAACAAATGTCTCACTTAACAACATAAATTTTGGGCTCAGTCATGGTCATAAGTCGGGGACTACTTGTAGCTTCTCTATGGTGTTGTGCATGATTTGTCATGATTGCTAGTGTTTGAGTATGTTTAAACTTTGTTTGTTTAGATTATCTCAGAGTTCCCATTATCCTGTAAAATCCTGTCATGATATTTTATCTCAGCTGACAAACTTTTAGTCTCACAAATATATTGAACATAATTGGTGAGAGTTTTAATGATACTTCTTTTCTGGCAAGGATGAGGGTAAGACTTTTTATTTAAATAGTGATCTGTATGTGTTGGTTTACAACATAAGCGTCAAACTGGCGGTGTCACGTTGCTGTCACATTACATTTCTGATGTTTTCCCCCTTTGGGGAGCTGGGGTAGGCATGGTTTGCATGTGACACATCTGGCCTGCAGGTTGCCACTTTGACACCCCTGGTTTGCAATACAGTCTACCTCAGCTGTTGATTTTTTTTTTCTTTTAATGATTACAAAGTCCCCAAAAAGGCAGTTGGCATTCCTTATCTTCTTTCACTGTAAATGGAATATTTGGCTGGATGCTATTAAAATGCTCTAGACATTTATTGAATTCTTCCTCACCATAACTACAAATCACAAAGGTGTCATCCACATGGCAAAACCAGATGGTTTTAAAGGGGCGATGTCTGATGCCCATTGTTCAAATTCTCCAAATAACAATTGACTATAAATGGACTCTATGACTATAATTGGCTATAATTGGACTCTGGGCTGCCCATGGCAACCCCCTTCAATTTGTTCACAGAATTTATTGTTAAACAGAGGTGTAACTAAATAATAGGCCATAGTTAATTCAAATATTTAACCATATTTGAGGACCACTCCCGATTTTCTGATAAGGTAATTAAATACAAAGTTGGCAACTGTAAGAGAACTCCACTGCTTGATTGAACAATGTAATCCTCAATGATTAGTGACAAAAATCAAGTTTTGCAGACTACAGAATCTCACATGAAACCATATTGAAATCCTACACAAACAGAAAAATGTTATTGTAGTCAATTATTACTCTAGCATAAGGACAAAATGTTGAAGTGGAATGTGGAGAAAAATAATTGGAAATTCCTCAGTTGTGTTTTTGGATCAAATCTACACTGAATGAAAAAATAGGATTTTAGCCTGGAAAATAAATGTGGATATGGTATCCAATTAAAAACACAGTAAACATCTTCCTCCAGTCCAAAACCTAGGGTTAGTCTGCAAAGTATTATTTAATTATGCTAATAATTTGCTGTAAAAGATTAGGTTGTATATCCTAGTTTCAGTGGTCATTTCAAAGTCCATAAAAGCATAATACAGACAAGCATAATCCAACAGAGGGCAGAATTGTCCCATCTAAATAGTTGGTTGCAGGCCATGCTTGCATCCTTCCTGAACCACATTAATAGCAATAGCGCTTAGACTTATATACTGCTTCACAGTGCTTTACAGCCCTCTCTTAAGCAGTTTACAGAGTCAGCCTATTGCCCCCAACAATTTGGGTCCTCATTTTACCCACCTTGGAAGGATGAGTCAACTTTGAGCCGGTCAGGATTGAAGGAATTGAACTCTGGGCAATGTGAGCAGGAATTCTGGGAGTTGAAGTCCACAACTCTTAAAGTTGCTAAGGTTGAGCCTTACTCTGGGTAATATTTTTCTATGGCAGCTGCTAAATCTTACTTAGGGAACAGTGCCTGGTTAAGGTCCTTGTCCTTGTAAATGAAATAAATCAGACCTTGTCAGAAAAAACATTATATTTTTCTGGTTAGTGATATTTATATAAATGAGTGATTTATATAAGTTAGTGATATTTAGTGATATTTATATAAGCTAGTGATATTTATATAAATTGAGCATGTGGCATTTATAGCTGATTCTGTTCTGCAAAGCAAGATTGCCAGGAAAAGTCCCCCCCCCAAAGGGCAGCTAATATTATACCTGTTAGGGGTGATTAAACACTCTTCAGCTATTCCATTTCCCATCTTAATTCTGAAATAATGTTGGAGAAGCTGGACCTGATTAAAAAAATAAAATAAAATTCAGCATGAGCATGCAGGTATTGCCAAAAAATAAATGTACTGTTTAAAAGAAAGCAAAATAATACATTTTAGAAGAAAAATGGACTGTAGATTAAAATATACTTGATACAAAAATGCAATGTATCTCATTCTGGTGATCATTATCTACTTGATGTGCTGTCCAAATATTAAGTCACATATCTTCCACCTTAAGCTGGTGGACATTTTTGGATTTTAAGAAAACAGTGTGGTCATTCCTAAATGTAGGAAAGCATTCAACTGATAGGGGGAGGTTTTCCCATTTGTAAAATGCTTTTGAAAAGGAGGGAAATAACAAAATAAAAGAGTTTGAAAGGATTTTGGATGTAGGTCTTCTAATCCAATCTCCTGCCTAATCACAAACCTTACTATACCATTTCAGACAAATGGCTGTCCAGTCTTTTCTTAAAAATCTCCAGTGAGGAAGAACCCATTAGTTATAAAGCTTAGATTTATTAGAATCATATCTACATCTGGCTTAGAGTCCAGCTAGTATGAGTACAGAATAGGAGAAGCTTGAGGATGCAGTGTGGATATAGAAGGAATAAATTCAAATTTGAGTTACCCACTCATTCTTGACTTTGCAACCATGCATCTTTGCTGCCCCACTGCCAATCCCTCTATTGCCCCAGTTGCTTCCAGTTCCCTGACTTTTCTCCAAGATCATAGACGAGAAAGCATAACCAATTTCTGTTTCTTGAGGCTGTATCTTTCTGTATCTTGGATCACTTGGAAAAAGAGGGTAAAACACTACCATAATCCCAGTAGAGTTAACAATGTCTTAAGTCATGGAGGCAAGAGGAATAATAGGGGTTGCTTGGGCCTGGTTGTGCTCTAGTTAGATGCACTTAGCCTATGACCTGTTGCTAACAACTTGGCTGCTGACTGTCTCTTGCATTAATTATCCTGGAAATAACTTGTCTGTTTCTGGTTTCCAATACAGATTCCTTTAGTGTATGCTCCAATTATCTGGATTTATCTTTCCAACTTGCATTTGAGAGGCCCAGGAAAGGAGTAAAAAAGCCTGGAGATCTCTATTCTATTTGCACAGGAAATACTTTTAAAAATATGAACAGCACAATAAAAAAAGAGCACATGTGTCTCAGAGTCAACACTGGAACTATACTGGAACTTGTAGACATTTTGAACTAACATTAAGGATTTAAATGACAGCTCTATACACACATAGGAATATCTTGCATTTAACTTAATGAGGGCAGCTTCTAAGCTACACTGAAATCTGTTTACTAAACTACTTACAAAATAGTTCAATTGTATTTTAATGACACACATATTAAAATTGCTTGAATTCAACAACTTTTAAATAGTTGCTTCTGGAAACACTGTATTGAAACTCTGCAAATCACTCGTGAAACAATGTACCCTACATTTATTTTTGGACAATGTGTTTTGGTCTGTGCCTATTTACAAGCTGCAAGTCAAAGGAGACCCATTTCATGATTAAGCAAGGGTCGTCTTCCCCCACCACCTGGAGTTTGCAAACAATTATCTGATCCTCTTTATCATGTGGCTACATCTAAAACATGAGTTTAGCCTTTAAGGGCCAATGGCATAATGATATAACATCAAGTAGGAGAGATCAATATTTTGGGCTCAGGTTTTGATAGGTGTAAGGGGTATAGTAAGATTTTAGGGATATACCCCAAGAATAACAGTGCCAGGACTTTGAGGGCAAGCAAACAAGAAACCAGGTTTTTCCCATTCAAGAGATAACCCTGAGGTAATGTACAAACACTAATCCAGCTAACAGGAAAAAACATGCCTGATCCCATTGCCTGGTCAAAATCTCTAGATCAAATATTTTGAACAATAAAACAAACTCTAGCATCAGCTCCTCATATATTCCAGGCCCTTGGCATCACCCAGAACCTTCATGTCCCTTACTCACCAACTTCTTTGGGTGGGATAAAGAGAGCCAACAAAGAGTTCAAGACCCTGATGGGCAAACTCTGCCAAGAGACACATCTCACATGGTGTGAGATGTTACCCATCGCTCTGTTCTATATCAGGACTAGACCCCGATGAGACATAGGAATGATCCGCTTTTGAACTCCTCTTTGGTCGGCCCCCTGACCCATTACAGAGCCTGGACCCCCAATTCCTCAGCCTAGATAGTGGGGATTTGGTTCTCTGTTCTTACCTTACAGCCCTACACAAGAAACTCCAGATCCTGTGGAAGCAGTGTGCCCTGACGCAGACGTTGGCCCTGGAAGAGGCCCTGCAACCCTTCAAACCAGGAGCTTGGGTGTGGATCACGTTTTTCACCAGGACCTCACCACCTTTCAACCCAGGTGGAAAGAACCCTATCAAGTCTTGCTGAACCCACAGACAGCTAACAAGGTTGCAGAAAGAGACTCCTGGATCCACTGGACTCGTGCAAAACCTGCTGTAGTGAACCACAGCCCACCTCCAGCCACAACTCCTAAAGTGCCACCCGTGAAACTCAAGAGGAACCCAGAGACAGAACAGTAGACCTTGGAAGCTTTCTTCTACATTCCACAAAAATGGGGAGGGAGAAAATAATGGGAAATATATTTTGTAAAACTACCGTATTTATTCGAGTATAACGCGCACACATGTATAACGCGCACCCCCTAATTTTCGATTAAAAATCGGTATAAAATTTTGTTTCACATCAAGCATTGTAATTGACAAAAAAACGTTGGAACACGTGATAAAAATTATAAACGAGGGCTGGGGTGGGGTGGCAATGGCGGCCGGTCCAATGAGGGCGCAGGCGAATTGTGAGTTCGCACTGCGGTGACCATACAACGGATAATAAGACTTCTCACCCCCAGTTCGGGCCGCGCACTGTACGCGACAAGGGGACGTTTTTTTTTTCTTCGCCCTCGCGTACAGTGCGCGGCTGCAGCCCGGAAAAAAAAAAAGTCCCCTCGTCGCGTACAGTGCGCGGCCCGAACTGGGGGTGAGAAGTCTTATTATCCGTTGTATGGTCGCCGCAGTGCGAACTCACAATTCGCCTGCGCCCTCATTGGACCGGCCGCCATTGCCACCCCACCCCAGCCCTCGTTTATAACGCGCACCCCCTAATTTTCGGTTAAAAATCGGTATAAAATTTTGCGCATTATACTCAAATAAATACGGTATATGTATCGTCATGTTTGTATCCTATGTAACACCATTCCAAGAACCCAGTCTTTTTCCAGAGAAAAGGAAACATTTGGGAGTACTTAGCTACTGAAGTTCTCAACACCACCAATTTTTGCCTAGCTGGAGGTAAATCTGTACATATTTAATGGGAGTGGCTACAGAACTACCAGCCATTTTTGATCACACTAAACTAAGGGACCTTCAACTAACAAATTCATACTCCAATATCTTCAACTGCCCGCCCCCCCCAGACATAAATGACCACACCATGTACAAATTCCAAGTGGCTGCAATCACTAATGCAGCCATGTTTTAACCTCAGTGGATGCTCCACACCAAAGGTCCAAGAATGCATGATCCTGCATAACACAGACCTTACATGCAACCACACAGAAGACATTCCATTTTCTTACTTTGTGGATTAAGACCTTACTCCTACCTTCCACCTAACTCCACAGGGGGACCTTGCACCCTGGGATGCTTAACCATATTAATGCCATCATTTCAGAGACAACACAGAAGGGCTTTTCACACTTGGGACCCCTGATTGCAACTCAAAAATCTCACTACCCACCAAAGCTAGGAACAGGGAATGTAGGCCAGATTTTTATTCTGTAGCAAATCACTGCAAAGAACATAAATGTGAGAAAGGCTATTTGCCCTTTGCTTGGTGAAGTGTGAGCAACTGCTAAATTAATTGGCTTGAATGATGGAATGTCTTATGCAAATATGGATTTGATATTTGGTGGCTGAATATGGTAACAGCAGCATATGATGGATTAAGAAGATGCAAGATTTAATATGAATGATTCAACGCTAAACAGGAAATAGGAGAAGGTTATGATGTCCCCTTAGTTCAGTGGTGGGATTCCAATTTTTTTACTACCAGTTCTATGGGAGTGGCTTGGTGGATGTGGCACGGGAAAGATACTGTAAAATCTCCAGTCAGAGGTGGGATTTGCCAGTTCTCTGAACTACTCAAAATTTCCGCTACCGGTTCTCCAGAGCTGGTCAGAACCTGTTGAATACCACCTCTACCTCAGTTGTTTAATCATTTATGGGTCCATGTATAAGGAAGGTTTCTGGTGAAGGTAGAACTTGGCTGGGTGAGGAAGTGAATGTATGTGAATTGTAACCTGTAGTAGATCCTATAGGGGGCGCAATCAGCACACTGCTGTGCCTCTGGGCCTCAAATACAGTAGTACCTCTACTTACAAAATTAATTCGTTCCGGAAGCCGTTTCGTAACCTGAAAATTTCGAAGGAGAGGCACATTTTACCTGTAAATATCCTAATCCGTTCCAAGCCCCCGAATTGTACTTCTTCGTTCTTACTTCCTGCTTTGCTGGATTGCTAGCGTGAGACTGAGAACGTGGCGTGGTGCGTGCACACAGATCCCTCCTAGCCAGGAAGACATACCAGGAAGATAACCAATGGCAGCGCAGCTCGGACGCGCCATTTTTCAGGAAAGCCTTTCGTATCTTGAAACATATTCATAGGTAGAGATGATATTTTCTCGAAGAAGCGTTTCGTAACCTGAAACTTTCGTAGGTAGAGGCTTTCGTAAGTAGAGGTACCACTGAACCTACATGATCTCACTTAGCAGAGCTGTTCCTGGATTGTATATGATCTCACCTGCTAACAGCATCACTTCCTTACTTTCTTAAGGATTGGTGGGGGAATTCACCAATCCAGTTACTGTTTCTATATTATCTTTTTCTGCTTGTAAAAACTATATAAAAGCAATAAACGCTGCCCAGGCAGTCAGACATCTTGGCATCCTGCAAAATGACTGGTCTTTGAACTCCGTCAGTAACCAAAGGAGACTGTGTTGTTAGCTGGGACAGTGAATGATTTGCAGGAAATTATTTTATAATGCAACAAATAGCATAGCTCTGAAAGTGAATTAGGGAAGAAGTTGGTTCCGTTTGTCATGGAAAGTGGAACAAATGGATGAAAGGAATGCATCAATAAATGGCAAAAAATAGCAAGTACAGGTAGTTCTTGATGGTCACTTAATGACTGTTCAAAGTTAGAACGGAACTGAAAAAAGTGACTTGTGTGACCATTCACACGTATGACCATTGTAGGATCTCCCTAGTCATGTGATCGAAATTCAGACATTTGGCAACTGATTCATATTTATGACGGTTGCAGTATCCTGGGATCACCTGATCACCTTCTGCAACCTTTTTACAAGCAAAGTCAATGGGCAAGCCAGATTCACTTAAGCACCGTGTTGCTAACTTAACCGCAGTGATTCACTCAGCAACTATGGCAAGAAAGGTTGTAAAATGGGACAAAATTCACTTAACGAATGTTTCACTTAGCAACAAGATAATTTGGTCATAAGTCAAGGACTTCATATAATCGAGTTTGGTAAACTGTTTACCAAAGAAGGAAAACCAAAGAGATTTTAAAATGTATAAATACTGGTGAGAAGATAGTGATATGTTCCAAGAACGAATATTTGTCAAAATAAAAGGAATGCGATGAATAGAATAGCATGCTTTTATCCACTTTGTTACATGGAAGTAAGAGTTGCATAACTCAGGAAAAATATAAACATTGAATACAGTGGAAATGAGGTACTTCTGAAATCTTGTGCTACAAGAAGAGATAGGATCAAGAAAAAAACGGTGCTCAAGGTAGACAAAATGGATAACCTCCAAGCAATTGATACTGGTACTATAGATATACCTAGAGGTGATTTGTGATTATCCCACAGCATCTATGGGAAATTGAGAAATCTGTACCCAAGTATTCAAACTCATAATGGTATTTAAGCATGTAGAATCTGGGAAGTCTTGAGTTGGATTGGATTGCAGAATATCACAAGCTTGTTTGAATAAGCTTTCTCCCCTCAGAATGATCTATGCACATTTGGTTGTGATTGGTCTCATTCAAGGCAATGATGAATCTGCATACAGACGGGAGGTTGAACAACTATCCTTGTGGTGCAACCGGAACAATCTTGAACTAAATACACTAAAAACTGTAGAAACCCTCCTATACTACCACCTCTTACAATACTAGACAACCCAGTATCAACAGTAGAGACCTTCAGGTTTCTAGGTTCTATCATATCACAAGACCTAAAATGGACACCTAACATCAAAAACATCATCAAAAAAGCACAACAAAGAATGTTCTTTTTGCGCCAACTCAAAAAGCTCAAACTGCCCAAAGAGCTCAGTTCTGCTGAGGAATTATTGAGTCTGCACCTCTATAACTGTCTGGTTTGGCTCTGCACAGTGGTGGTATTCAGCAGGTTCACACCGGATTGAGCGAACCCGTAGCAAGAATTTGGCATGGGTCACCGAACTGGTAGTAAGTTTTCGCTGGCCATGACCCCACCCGGTCGCCCTCCCGCCCAATGCTCGCTCACCCCGCCCGCCTGCCTGACATTCGCCTAAGGTATTTCTTTCTTTTTTTCCCTCCCAATAATCAACTGTAGATAAGATCAGCTGTGCCGGGATTCCCCTTGCTGAGGCCCAGGAAGGCAAAAAATGGAGGGAGGAGCTCTAGCCCTCCCCCCCTCTCCATTTTTTGCCTTCCAGAGCCCCAGAGGAGCCTTAGGGGAGCAAAAATGCCCCTCCAGAGACTCCTCTGAGGTTAGGAAGCTCCCAAAATGGAGCTTGGAGGGGTGCTGTGTGTCACTCCCATGCCTGTTCCTTTTCTTCCAGAGCCCCAGAGGAGCCTTAGGGGAGCAAAAACGCCCCCCAGAGGCTTCCCTGTGGCTAGGAAGCTCCCAAATACGGGTGAGGGCTGCAAAAAAAGCCACACCCACCCAGTCACATGGCCATGCCCAGCAAGCCATGCCCACAGTACCGGTAGTAAAAGTTTTTGAATCCCACCACTGGCTCTGCAACCAAACAAGACAGACACAGACTTCAATGGATAATTAGAACTGCAGAAAGAACAATTGCTACCAACCTGCCTTCCATGAGGACCTGTATCCTGCACAAGTAAAAAAGAAGGCTATGAAAATATCTACAGATCCTTCATATCCTGGACAAAAAAAATGACACTATAGGGCACTGTACACCAGGACAACTAGACACAAGGAGTTTTTCCCCGCATGCCATCACTCTGCTAACAAGTAATTCCCACAATACTGTCAAATTATTTACTAAGACTGTATTACTATTACTCTTCTCATCCTTCCTAGTACCTATCTCTTCCCACTTATGACTATAACTGTGTTGCTTGTATCTTTACAATTTATATTGTTTTGTTTCCTAGTATGATTTGATTGCTTATTCTTAACCTATAACTATCACTAAGTGATATTATTATTCTTGATGTTTTTTTTTATGTACGCTAAGAGCATATGCACCAAAGACAAAATCCTTGTGTCCAATCACACCTGGCCAATAAAGAATTCTATTTAGTGATAGTATACTGATGTCTTGGGTTTTGAGGGGACCAGTGTGAACTGGGTACTAGTGTTTTTCTGATATAGAAAGAGTCTGTGTAATGTCTGAGATATGGCTTGCAAAGCAAAACCCAGCTCAGGCATCGTGTGGAAAACCCAGCTCAGGCATCGAAGAGATGTAAAAGCTTGATAGATCATGCCCAATGACAAGAGAGCATTACCAATAGTGAAAGGGCAATTAGTAGGAGCCAAGGCATGTACCTTACATTGAATGAAGCCTTGCAGATGGATGAAATGCAATGGCTTGTGCAACAGAACTGAAAGCAAGCAAACAAACAACCCACACCACCTCCTACTAAGGAGGAGAACAAAAGCTACATTCACGATGGGAAGGGGGTGAGCAAAAGACAACAACAGTCATGTTCTACAAGCCTGTTTCACAGGTGTGGCAGGCTGCATTTAGTGAATGATGCAGAAACATACGTAAAATTTATTTTTTGTAAAAATAATAAAACACAAGATAATTTTTTTGTAAAAATATGAGAAGTGCCACTTCTGATTTTGAAAAGTTCCATGCTGTAAGGCGTGAGTCTATTACATGAAGATATTTTTTCCACCAGGGACAAGACTTAATAAGACATCCTCAACACAGAAGGCAGTTGTGAAACTAACACTACAGGACCAGAAGCAACGGGAGGAAACTAATCAAGGAGAGAATAAGCAACTTAGAACTAAGGAGAAATTTCCTGACAGTTAGAACAATTAATCAGTGCAACAACTTGCCTCCAGAAGTTCTGAATGCCCCAACATTGAAAGTTTTAAAGATGTTGGATAACCATTTGTCTGAAGTGGTGTAGGGGTTCCTGCCTAGGCAGGGGGTTGGAGTAGAAGACCTCCAAGGTCCCTTCCAACTCTGTTGTTCTGTTCTGTTCTGTTCTGTTCTATTCTATTTCTATTCTATTCTCCCAGAGAGCTTCTGCCTTTACTACTCAGAAGAAAATCCCACCGAGTTCATGGTGGCTTCTCCAATAGCTTACACTATCCATTCATAGGCAGAATGTGGTTTGTTGGGCGACTAGTGGTCGTAAAGCAGGCGTATCTACACCTAGCTAATATGATTTGTTGGGTCAAATCCCAAATGAAGCACGTTTTGGCTCGCTTTCATTAAACACCAAACTTTTAATACACCCGCTTGTAGACCAAACTATCTTTCGCTTCGGCGAACCACCAGTTGATGCTAACAGGCAGCCAAGAAAGGACGCGTGCGTGCCAGCGCCAAATTGCGGCACGAGCCCCCACGGGGCCCTAATAAGCCTCTTCCGCTCAGAGCCATTAACGTCGACGACGCGCCCTTCGTCTGAGGCTCGGCGGGGTTGAGCGGGACTCGACTTGGTGCAACCTTCGCCCCGGGAGGAGGGGCCCCAACAGTAGCAGCTGGAGAGGAGGAGCCTCAGCCTGACATTACGACTTTCCTCCTTCCCCGGCGAGTTGGCTGTAGCAGTTGGCAGGCGAGCGGCCGAGGGCTGTTAAGCGGTTTCGCTGCCGCTCCGGCCTGCTGCTCCAGGGCGCAGCCATGAGGCGTCCGCGCGTGCCCGACTCGACGCACTAAAGTTCGCTCAGGATGGAGCTGCCCGGCTCTTCGCTGCAGAAGGCTTGCCGCCTGCTTGTGGTCTTCTGTGCCCTCCACCTCTCGGCTGTGCTCTTCTACTACCTGAGGGGCAACACGGTCGGTCACGGTCGGAGCCCGGAGCCGCCGCCTCGCAGCCAAACCTTCGGCCGTCGAGAGTCGGAGACTCTCCTCCCGACCAATATCTCCAAGACCGTCGCGGATTGCCCCGACCCTTCCCCTTTGCTGGGTAAGTGCGGAGCGCCGGCGGGCTCTCCTTCGCAGGCGCGCCCAGCTTCTCTCCCACCCCGGCTTTCGCTTCGTCCCCCCGGTTTCCTCGCAGTTTCCTCCTTGAACCCATTTACCCCATCGTGCCTCGTTGCTTTAATCCCCACTTTTCTTCCTCCACCCTTTCCTCTTCCTGTTCTTTCGGGCCTTCGCCTGCCTTCCTCTTCTCGAAAAGCCGCTCGCTCGCTCGCTCTGTCCTTCGGGATCTTCCTTGCCACTCGAGTCCCATTCCGCTGGGAAGCGCCGCGGCCGAGCGCGGAGCAGAGAAGTTTCTTGCACGGCCCGGAGTGCGTTGCCCACCCGCCTTCAAACTAAACTTCGCTTTGCAGATTGGCAGACTTCCTGATTAAGGGGAAGGAGAACTGCCCGACTCGACTTGGTCCATTCCCCTTTGCTCCGATGTCTATTTTACCGAGAGCAGCGCTCCCTAAAGTCGAAACCGGGCTTATTTCCGAGTAGCTGTTAACTCTTTATTATGCCCAATTATTCAGGAGGAAATCTGTCTGAGTTCAGGGATAAAGAGAGAATAATGGGATGAGGGGATGAATTCTGAGTCAACAGTGTATATATAAATGATTTGGACAGAACCTGTTTTTCCTGTTCCTGCTAAGTTAATTTCTCCTATTTTCCAGAGGTAGTAGTAGATTGGCCTGATGGAACAATTCCAAAATCCTGTCCTGCCTTTCTTGCAAATGATGATGCATCATGTGTGCCACGTTGCTGAAGGTGGAGGAACCTTTCCCCCACTCCCCAGCTAAGGTTGATTTGTTCTGCTGGATATGAGTTGCAGCTGGACCCTTTGGGTCTTACCTAAGGGCAGCTGTCTTTGGCAAGCGTGTCCAAATTGATCTAAAGTATCAGGTTCGGTCAGATGAGGGCTCTTGCCCCTGTTCTTTGGAGTGATTTTTGCCTCAGCTCTGGTGAATTCCTAGGTCGTGCTCCCCAACTTTGTGGGTACAAGTCAGAGATCCCTGCCCTCCATGATAATTTTGTTCTTGATAGCTTCATTTTTTTAAATTTCCATTTTATTCGATTATACTATTACAAATGTTTTTATAATTTGCAATTCAAAATTAATTGTAAATCAAAAAATGCTTGAAAATTATTTGGCACCATTATCCCAGGAGATTCTCACTCCCTTTAGCTAAAGGTTCATTTCCTTCTGTTTGATTTTACAATGGTCTTTTTTAAAAGAACCCAGTTTCAAAGAAAAGTTTATGAATGGGAATTTTGGAGAAGAAATCTCTAACTTTCTATTATTATTACCTTTATTATCAGAGTACAATATGTGTACAATGAGATTGGCTGAGCCTCCCTTCATGCACCCCCCCCCAACACAAGTTTTAAAAGTAACTATAGTTTTGTAGAGGTCTAACAAATGTCACAATATTTGTATGAGCTACAATATTGTCTTCATTTTCTATTAATAAAACCATTTCTGTACAATCCCCATTAAACCATACTTTTTGAGATTCCTTTAAAACCTAGGTTTGTTGCAATCATGGAAGCATTTAATATTAAAATATTAAAAAATGTTTTATCCCAGTTAAAACATAGTTTGGGAAAGGTTAAACAACAGTGAGAGACTATAAAAAATATGGCAAACTGCATTGGAGATTAAATCAGGCCAGAACTGCATGTCTCTTAACAGATGTTAGTGACTTCCTTTGAGAAATACTTCAAAACTGTCATGCTGAGGGAGTGGGGAGAAAAGCATATATTTTTTTGAGTAAAGAAAATAATGGGTTTTATTTTTTTATTACAGAAGAAGTGAGATATCTGAGCTTTGTTTGGCAGTTTTGTGCATCTTTTCATAATCGATTATCAGAAGGGAAAAAGAATATCTCTGCAACAAGAAATGAGAAACTATTGGAGGATACGTCTGGTGGGCACCAGATAGGGTAGCTTTGAAGTAGAAATCAGTTTTGTATGTTTAAGATGATGAAAGCCACTTCCAATAAATGATTTTACTAAATCACAGAATAACAGAGTTGGAAGGGACCTTGGAGGTCATCTAGCCCAATCCCCTGTTCAAGCAGGAGACCCTATACCATTTCAGACAAATAGCTGTCCAGGTTCTTTTTAAAACCCTCCAATGATGAAGCACTCACAATTTCTGAAGGCAAATTGTTCCATTGGTTTATTGTTCTCACTGTCAGGAAATTTCTTCTTAGTTCTAGGTTGCTTCTCTCCTTGGTTAGTTTCCAACCATTGCTTCTTGTCTTGCCTTCTGCTGCTTTATGTGCAATAGGTTCACATCCTCTTCTTTGTGCACCCCCTCAAATATTGGAATGCAGCTATCATGTTGCCCCAGTCCTTCTTTTCACTAGACTAAACATATCTTCTTCCTGCAACCCATTCTCTCTCTCTCTCTCTGTGTGTATATATATATATATTAGCCTCCAACTTCCTAACCATCCTTGTTGCTCTTCTCTGCACTCTTTCCAGAGTCTTAACATCTTTTTAATATTGTGATGACCAAAACGCAATGCAGTATTCAAAGTATATTTCAAGTATATCCAAGTATACTGTAGTATATTTCCCTTTTCTTTTTGCTTAAATGAGATAAGCATTGCTATGTGTTTAGTTTTTCCTCTTTTTCTCTCATGAGAGAGAAAAAAGAAACCTTTTAGAAAGATAGCTTATGTGTCTCATACTAAAGTGCTCTGACTTGTTCATTTGATTGCTTTGAAATATTGATAGCATATCTCACAACTGTGAGGCACTCTGAATTGAATGTCATACAGTATTAAATGCCCAGAGCAGTGGAACAGCAGTGTTTCATTTACAGGCAGCTTATGCTGCATTGCTTTATGTACAAAGCTATGCCCTAGTTTTTCATTCTGGCATTTTTGGTAAATAACTAAAAAACTAACAATATTAATATACAATATTACAGTTCAACCTGCATCCTTAACAGAATGTTGCATTTAGAGTATCAATTTATGAAGAATTATTGCATGAGTTGGGTATGTCTAGTCTTATTGAAGAGAAAGATTAGGAGTGGCATGATAGTCTTCCAATATCTAAGAGGTTGCCAAAAAAAAGAGAGAGTAAATCTATTCTTCAAATAATCTGAAGGCAGGACAAGAAGCAATGAATAGAAATTTGTCAAAGAGAGTTCCAACCTAGAACTAAGGAGAAATTTCCTGACAATGAGAACAATTAATTAGTGAAATGGCTTGTCTTCAGAAATTGTGGGTAGTCCTTCACTGGAGGTTTTAACAAAAGATTGGACAGTTATTGATCTGACATGGTGTAGAGTGTCCTGCTTGAGCAGGGAGTTGGATTAGAAGACCTCCAAGGTCCTTCCAACTGTTATTTTGTTATCCTATCACTATTTCTCAGAACAGAAAAAGGAGACTTAGACTACATCTTGACATTCTGTTAGTCTGTTTTCTGGAACATTATCTTTTTGCTGCTCTCCAGATGTTTTGGATTCTCATTAGCGATTAACGGGAAGGCATTGTAGCTAAAGTAATTAAAAGTATATGAAGGAGACCAGGTTGCCTGATCCTGCTCTATTCCATCCCTTTCCATTTTCTGTGTCTCTGTACAAGTACAGTCTTAACCTCACCATGTGCCCTCTTGAATTTCAAGTTTTGTCATTCTCAGCAAAGCAAATGCAAGTTGGTGTTGAAATCCAGCTATCTGGAGGCCACCAAAGCTACCCGAATATTGGGATTCTGTTGAAATTGTTGATAGTCCACTCTCTCTTAGTAGTCCAGTCTGTGAGTTTGATCTTGTTCTTTAAAAAAAAGAAATCTGCTTCTTCCCCACTCATCCATCTGTAATCCATTTACTCTAATAACCAAAACCATAATTAGCAGCTCCTTGCCCCCATGTAGAACAAATGTTACAATAAATGCCTGAAATTTTTCTTCCCAAGATAGGAATAGAATTATAGGAAATTAGTTATTTTGTAAAAAACAAAAAGTCCTTTGACTAATACTTTGTTACAGCTATGGTTCTCTTCTCTTCTCTTCTCTTCTCTTCTCTTCTCTTCTCTTCTCTTCTCTTCTCTTCTCTTCTCTTCTCTTCTCTTCTCTTCTCTTCTTCTCTCTACTCTCTCTCTCTCTCTCTGAGAGAAAGACAAACAGACAGATACTATAAGGAAACTTTCACAAATCTGATCTGCGTATATGTTAGTTGATGATGGAAATTTTAGAAAAATCAGAATTTAAACTTATCAAGGGAACTGGGAAGTCTGCTATAAGCCATTTTTAAAGCCG
Organism: Bungarus multicinctus; assembly: GCA_023653725.1. NCBI lineage: Eukaryota > Metazoa > Chordata > Lepidosauria > Squamata > Elapidae > Bungarus > Bungarus multicinctus. Next base: position 178,045,160 of record CM042834.1, read on the forward strand.
AATAAGGTTTGTCCTAATTGGAAGTTCTGAGTTTATATATGTCCAAAGTTTCAGTACTATGTTTGCTTAAATAACCCAATCCAGCAGTTTGTTATAAGTGAGGCAAATATAACATGGTCAACTGATAGTATTTAGAATCACAGTCTGAATCTGTTATTCAGATTGTATAACAGTATACTTTGGTAAGATTGAGCACTTGGTGGGTCAAAAATTGATAAATTGATCAGACAAATATTAAGAATTATTTAGAACAAGAAACTTCATTTTGCACATTGTCTTGATATCCACTCAGAAATTAATCTCAGTTCTCAGGAAAAAGCACAAAGATTGGAGTCTTACCACACAACCACGTACCTGTTTACTAAAAGTAAATCCCACTGAGTCTAGCAAAGCTTCATTCTGAAATTAGAGGGTACAGAATTGCATTAATCCTTCAGAGGCTTACTTTGAATAGACACAGATAGAATTGTGTTGTTACTTATTAGCAGGATTAATGGTTAGCAAACTTGTTTTTGTAAGTTTAACACTATATTTGTGAAGCAATTGAATTACCATTTTTTAAAATATTAACACATTGAAAAGATTTAGCAGTGTTAGTTAAGGCATCTACAAATGTGATTAGTTATTTCTTACTTTTCTTCATTTGCTATTGTGTAAGGTCTACATATAGTTTTGCTGTTATCAAAAGAAATTCGAACACAAATAAAGCAAACTGTAGCCAGTTTAAATACCCAGAGACCAAGGAGACAATTGTTTCCATACCTTGATCCACCTGCCTTTCTGACAGGCTTCCTTGGTCAGCTGAGTGACCTGTGGAAATGCTGAGCAGTGAAGCTGTAGAATTCAGACTTCAATATGGAGACGCATCATACTTTACTGTGTCTGATTTTTCAAAGCACTGAAACACTGTCACTGAGATTCCTCTTTTTTTAATGCAGTGAACATTTCTGGGTTACTAAGCTGTGAACTATGTACAGCTTGCTGTTGCTGGCATACCCTGCTATCACTGTATGTAAAACATATCTGGGGAACCTGTTTTGATCCAGAACCGTTCACATACCCATATAGTATGAAAATTAGACCAGAAAGTACTGAAGCCTGATCAATTAAGTTTAACACTGCTAATTAGTCTTGTGTTCCCCCTCTGGAGGGCTTGTTCCACTCTGCAGCTGCTAGTTATTTACTAATACTATTGCTAATACAGAGGCTGCATATTGCTAGCATGTTTAATGACCATTAAAATACCTTGTTTTCCATGCATTTATGGAATCTTATTTAAGACTTCTGACATAAGCACAGTTCACAGAGGTTGTGACCAAAGTGTTCATGCATGTGTCAGATGGGCAAGAAACTAGTTTTAATAACTGAAATTAAAGAAAGCTGTCTACATGCATAGTCTTTAATGAAAGTGTCTGATGATGAACATGAAGTTTTAATATTGCTGTTTAGACTCACTGAATCATACAAAGTTCTAGATTGAATAGAAAAACAGAATAACACACTTTAACCTGTGTGTGACATTTCTCCTGATGCTTCCCAGTCTCTTTGCCTGCCTTCACCTGTGCTGTTTTTGTAAATAAATGCTATAGAAACATCCACAAATTTATTTATACCCATATTTAGAGGTTTCTCAACTTTTTAAAGATTCTGGGTGTCTTACAAATAGATAAGAAAAACTATATATGGAGGTAGAAATAAGAAAGCATTTAGTTGACTAGAAAAACAATATACTAAGCGATTTGGCAGATACAACAATTAGTACATATGTAACAAAAGCTCTCCTGAATCCCATGTCCTGGGGAGGAGATAACGACATTTTTAACCATTTCCTAAACCCCCATGATGAATCTATGCAGGGAGGTTGTTACCAAGGGTCAATGCTGGAGCAAGTTAGGAGCATTTCCTGGATCCTGTGAGATGACACTGTTCAATTGATGGGATCCAGAGGTACCCAGGCTGTCTGATCGTACCGGGCATGCTAAAGAAATTGGAAATTGGCAGTTATTCATATAGCAATCCTATGCCATGAAAGGCTTTAGGGTGATAGCCAGCATCTTGAAAATTGCACTTGGAAATCTCTGTCGTTCTCACTTTTATTTTAAATTTTTCAAAAGTAGTTTGTACATATTTTTGCCGTCCCTTGCAGCAAACGTATTCATTGATATGGCTCCCTTCTTGATTTGGACTTGTGATGTTTTAGCAACAAATGTTTATTAAGATGGCAACAATTATTTTGTGTGTTACACAACATTATGCTACTAGAGGATTTTGGAAGAGAGATAATCTGCGACAAATATGTAGTATGCAAAGAGCTCAGCTTCCAATCAGATATCCATGTATATATAGAATGTAGTTTATCAAGTCAGATGACTGCAGGAATAAATCCCTCAAAGGTTTCTTGGCAACAATTTGACAACACTTTACCAACTTTCACAACAGTATGTTTCTCAAGTTTCCACCATATGTTTTTTTAAAAAAACTCTTGGCTTCAGATCTTGGAAAGCAACAGAGAATTCTGGTTGGTAATGAAGCCGTGAGCATTTGATTCCAAATGGCAGCATATTTTTAAGAAGGAACTATAGAAGCTGCTGAATACGTATCTCTTGAAGACACCAGAATGCCTCCTAAATAAATTAACGTGCCTGCTTTTTAGCAATAGCAATAGCACTTGGACTTATATATCGCTTTATAGTGCTTTACAGTCCTCTCTAAGCAGTTTACAGAGTCAGCATATTGCCCCCAACAATCTGGATCCTCATTTTACCCACTTCAGAACGATGGAAGGCTGAGTCAACCTTGAGCCTGGTGAGATTTGAACTGCCAAATTGCAGTCTTTTAAATTTCCTGTCTTTATACCTCCCAGCTGATTGTATTTTAGCACACCAAAAGTCGATGCCACTATGTATGTAATATTGGAAGAATTAGCCATTTTAATGCAGGAAGATGAATATGAATTAAAGATATTACTAAAACCTGGTGGAATGAAACCTAGTAATAAAATACTAAGATTGATAGGTATAATTTATTGAAAAATAATAGACTTGATGAAAGAGCATAAGGAATAGGACTCTGTATGAAATAAGTGCATATACACCTGTAGAGACTCAGGAATTTGAACATACATCTCCAGGTAGAACATCTTATTAAAAATTAAAAAAAAGATTTAAAAATGCGAATCCGGATTATTTTGGTGGCATTGTGCTGTTGTCTACCAAGCCACATCAAAAATCTGGATAAAGCTTGTTGGACCAGATTTTGGGGAGGAGACGCCTAAAAATAATGCAAGATTTCAACATCTCAGGCATATGTTGGATGTCCAACTTAACCAGGACTTCAAAATCCCTAAAAATTCTTATTGATTGCTTCTCTTTCAAGAAGGTTAAAATAGAGACAGTGGGATCAGTTCTCCTAATCCTAGTCCATCGGAACGAGCTGGGGCCCGGAGGCCTTAGACCCAACCAACTTGGGTTTCAAGGTTTTATTGAAAGTGAAATAGAAGCATAGTCATACATGGAATATTTTTTCTTCAGAAGCATCAACTTAATCAGTCTTCCTGCATAGTCCTAACATCACCCCAAAAAAGAAGGACTGGCTTGGCAATGCTATTAGTAAGACAAAGACAAAGGGAAAGTGTCACTGCTTAGAGAAGATGGTAGCATGGTTACAAGTGATGGGGAGACAGCAGAGCTTATAAGTTCCTGTTTTGGTTTGATCTCCCAGCTCGTAAGAGGAATTGTCTTCCAATGGATCTAAGCAGAACAGCTGACAAAAAGAGGGAGTAACATCCCAAGTCATGCTGAACTAACACAGTCTCCATTTTTTACATAATGACCACTATTTCACCCATGATATCCCTGAATAAAGCATTTAATGAAGTGACCTATGAGTTCCTAATAGAGAAGAGAGCAAAATATAGCCTGGATTGTGCTACCATTAGATGGATACAGAACTGGTTATACTGTCATACCCAAAGAGTGCTTATCAGTGCCTCCAAATCAATCTGGAAGGAAGTGAGAGGTGACATACTACAGGCTCTGTCCTAGGCTATGGACTGTTCAAAATATTTATCAGTGACTTGGAAAAGGGCTTGGAAAATATTACTAAATTTGCAGGCAACACAAAGATTTAGAAAGGGAACAATTCTGTGCTCAACAGACCATGTCTACAGTATTGCGTTCAGTATTAGGATACATTTTGCAAGCTGGAATCTGACCAGAGGAGAGCAGTCAAGATGATAAAGGATCTGGAAGGAAAAAGAAAAATATGAGAAGTGGTTAGAGGTGCCAGTTCTGTTTAACTTGGACAGGAGAAGACTGTAAGGAGATTACAGCTATTTTCAAGTAGAAGACAGGGCAGACTTGTTCCAAATTGTTCCACAACTGAGACATGGATGTGTATTTCAGTTGTATATCAGGAAAATGTCTTAATGATAAGAACTGCTCTACAAAGGAATAGGAGACTTCCTCAGGAGATTATGGACGCTTTGCTGGAGATATTTCTGTATAAGCTCAGTGATTATCTGTTGGGATGGCTGCTGCAATAGCGGATTCATGCAATGGGCGGGATGGTGGTGTTGGATTAGTTAAATAAACCCTCAATGCTTGCCTTTATTTTATTTATCATTACTTCCCTTGCCATGTTTGCCTTTTATTTATGTTTCTCTAGCTTTTAAAATCTTTTTTAAAAAATTAGATAGGAGAAAAATGCTAGTTTGCTTGAGCAGAGTGTTTTTTCAAACTTGGCAACTTTAAGAAATGTGGATCTCCACCTGCTGCTTGGGCAATTCTGGGAGTTGAAGTCCATGCAGCTTAAAGTTGCCAAGTTTGAAAAACACTGCTCCAACAGCTACTTGTAAAGTGATATCTCTTGTTTATATTAAGTTGCCTTATCGGTAAGAGGGGCAACATATACATTTCATAAATTATGTTATACTGTCAGATTAAGACACTTCTTGGGAAAATGGTATAAAAAATAAACAAGTAGAAAAATGGATCCCAATCCTGTGACATAAAGCCAAAGAAGTCTTAGCCAAGGGCAAGTTAAATGAACAAGGGGCTGTGAATCAGCTTCCCTTAAAAAAATGTGATATTTGGGCTCTTTAGCATTGAAAGAAGGTGAATGATAGGAGATATGATTAAGGCAGAGGTCTCAATCTCGCGGCCCGCAGGCCAATTGCGGCCTGCAGGATGATATCTTGGGCTCCCACCATGATATGAAAGTATAATATTAGTGCGGCCTGCAGGGGAAGTGGACCTGCAGCTCGACCCCGAAGGGGCCACCGGGAGAGGCTGCCCAAGGCAGTGATAGCACCCACCCATCCATGGACAGGGAGGCGAGGCGACAGCAGTGCTGCTTCCCTGGTCGGCAGCTCTAGTGGAGCTCGCAGTCACCTGTCCTTTCCACTCCTCACCCAGCTCGCCCCCATCCCCTCACATATCCAAATGTGCCAGCAGCTCCAAACGCGGCTCCAAATGCTCCAGCGTCTCGGGCATTGGCACTCACTCGGCGGGGCTCAGTTCACAGGAGGACACAGCACGGGCCGTCGCCTCGCCTCCCTGTTCGCGGATGGGTGGGTGCTATCACTGCCTCGGGCAGCCTCTCCCGGTGGCCCCTTCGGGGTCGAGCTGGAGGGACTTGGGAAGCCTAGATCGGGTTGGCCCGTCTCTTTCTCTTGGCAGGAGGGCGCGCGCCCGTGGCTCGCTTCCCCAGCTCTGCCCAGCCCTCCCAGCTCCAGCACAGCCCTGGCAGGATGAGCAGAGGGCCCGGTGGGGAGGTGCTCGCTGCCTTGGCCAGAGCTCTTCCGCCGGGCAGGAGAGCCCGCCTGTCAGCTGCACGGTGCATCCCAGGCGAAGCTCTTTGCACTCTGCTTGGCGCCAGGCAGGGATGGTGGCTGGGCGCTTCTCCCAGGGTGGGCCGATCCTGCGCTAGGGCCCCGGGAGATTCACCTCCCCACTTGGGGTTGAGCTGCTCTCTCGGGCAAGGGAGGCTTTTTCATAGTAGGGTGTCATTTTTAAAAGAATGGGCTTTGCCTTCAAATGATGCCTGGGAAGGTGGCGACAGAAGCGCCCGAAGCTGAGTATCTCCGGCAGGGCTCTGTTTGCAGGGAGGAGCCTCGCGTGGCTGCGTCAAACGCTGCAGCAATGCTCCAAACGCCGCGGCAGTGATCCAAACCAGAAAGCAATGGTGGCGGAAGGATGAGGATATTTTTTTAACAACGTTTTTTGTGGAATCCCTTATGTGGCCCAGTCTCACCCAGCCTCTGCCTCCAGCGGCCCCCAGGTAAATTGAGTTTGAGACCCCTGGATTAAGGTGTACAAAATTCACATGATGTGGATAAAGTGAATAAGGAAAAACTATTTTACCCATCCCAAAATATTAGAAATAGAGGCTGGCCGTTCCCTAACTGGGATATGAAATAGGCTTCTTCTCTCAGCCTTTCCTCAACATATCCAGAAGATGCCAGTTTGTGGAAGGTTGTGCTGTGTAAACCTTTTTCTTACTATTGTTATGCTGGATTCTATATAGTAACAGTTTGTAATTCAAGTTCGCTAGAACATTTATTTATACTTGAGAAAACATATGATAGAATTCAAAGACTTTAAGTCTTTGAATTCTTATCTGTGATAATAATTTTGAAAATTGAGGTCCCGGAACTTAAACCTGTTGTAAGTAGCAATTTCTATGGAAGAATTCAAACAATCATATCTTCACTTAATTAACCATGATGGTGAGTGAGCCTTCGGATTACATTTTGTACATTCCTATTTTGTAAGCCCACCAGGAATTTTGTACATTCCTATTTTGTAAGCCCACCAGGAATTTTCCATTAAAATATAACTTTCTTGGAAAATGTGGGTCATGGCTTCAGAATTTGCTAAGGTGGATTGTCTGTCTGCCTTCCTATTATGTTTATATATCATTGGACTTAGATGACATCCAGTGATGAATACTATAAAAATAAAAATGTGGTAAGAAATAAAAACAAAGCATGTTTGGAAAAAAATAAAAATAATTTCAATTGTTTAGCTGTTTTAGATAAAAATGTTGCTTATGTCTTTCATCCTTTTGATTTTTTGAATTATAGCCCACCTACATTGTTTCTGTCCATTAGCCTCATTGATTGTGGCTGATGGGAGTTGTAGCTCAACCCATCTGGACAGAACTATATTGGGTGTTTATTCACTTGATTTTCTGGAGGAACTGCATGTGTCACAAGATAAAATAGCAGAAAAAAGCTTTTCATGGGTGTCAGCATTTATCTGACTAAATATTGCTTGGGTAGTATTTACATTTCTTCATTTGGAAATGCAAAACAGGAAGAGAGATTATTTGGTGGAGGGAAGAGGACTATAGGAGAAAATGTCCTTTTATTATGAGGAAAATGAGGTTGTAATCTATTCTATTACCCTTAATCAAGCAGGCTGAGTAACAAACTTTTATGATAAATTGAACAGAAGCAGCGGTCAATATTAGAAGAGTGACTAACACTACCAAAAATATTAAGCAACTATCTTGAATTATTCAAAGCAATTTTTCATTTCCTGTTTTCTCTGAAGAGAACAGGTGTGCACTATTTGGCAAAAGTTCACTCTTTAAAAATTATTCCAGGTGGGGTTTTTTGGTAAGTTATTTTGGAATAAACACATTTGAGTAACATAACCTTTTAATGGGGAACCAGTAGTCTCTGTTCTGGAAAATGACTTGCTTAATTTATTTATTTATTTATTTATTTATTTATTTATTCATTCCATTTATATACTGCCCTTCTCCCGAAGGACTCAGGGCGGTGAACAGCCCATCTAAAACCCCCACAAAGAATACAAAAGTTAAAAAATATTAAATTTCAATCGGCTGCTTGATAAAACTAACAAAACCCCACCCACCCCCCTTAAAACCCAATTTAGAATTAATAAAATGGAGACCAAATTAAAACCATCTCAGCCAAGGCCGGCCTGCTCAAAGAGCCAGGTCTTCAACGCGCGCCTGAAGGCCCTCAGGTCCGTGCCGGTACGGAGCTCCGGTGGCAGAGTATTCCAGAGGGCGGGGGCACCCACAGAGAAGGCCCTACTCCTCGGCGCCGCCAGACGGCACATAGCGGCCAACGGCACCCGGAGCAGACCCTCTCTGTGGGAACGCACCGGCCTGTTGGAGAACGCTGGCAGAATGCGGTCCTGAAGGTAACCTGGTCCCATGCCATGGGTCGCCCTAAAGGTCAAAACTAGAACCTTAAAGCGAACCCGGAGAGCCACCGGCAACCAATGCAGCTCGCGCAGGAGAGGCGTCACATGGGCGCTACGTGACGCCCCCATGATCACCCGCGCGGCTGCATTTTGCACCAGCTGGAGTCTCCAGATGCTCCCCGCGGGGAGCCCCATGTAGAGGGCATTACAATAGTCCAGGCGAGAGGTGACAAGGGCCTGAGTGACCGTGCGCAAGGCGTCCCGATCCAGGAAGGGCCGCAACCGGTAGATCCGACGGATCTGATGAAATGCCCCCCTGGAGACGGCCGCGATGTGATGTTCAAGCGACAGCCGTACATCCAGGAGGACTCCCAGGTTGCGAGCCCTCTCTGTGGGGGGCAGAACTTCCCCCCCGATAGCCAGCGAAGGTGTCAGCTGGCTATATCGGGGCGCCGGAAACCACAGCCACTCGGTCTTGGATGGGTTGAGCCGAAGCCTGTTCCCGCCCATCCAGTCCCGCACAGCCTCCAGGCACCTAGACATAGCCCCCACGGCATCGTTGGGGTGGTCCGGAGTGGAGATGTACAACTGGGTGTCATCTGCATACAGATGACACCTCACTCCAAGACCACGGATGATCTCACCCAGCGGCTTCATGTAAATGTTGAACAAGAGGGGAGAGAGGACCGACCCCTGAGGCACCCCACAAACCAGGGGCCTAGAGGTGGACCTCTCCCCCCCCGCCAACACGAATTGCGAACGGTCGGAGAGGAAGGAGGAGAACCATCGAAGGACGGTTCCACCAATCCCCAACCCCCCCAACCGTCGCAACAAGATACTATGGTCGATAGTATCGAAAGCCGCCGAGAGATCTAATAGGACCAGGACAGAGGAGAACCCTCTGTCACGAGCCCTCCAGAGATCATCAACCAACGCGACCAATGCCGTCTCAGTGCTATGTCCAGGCCTGAAGCCCGATTGGAACGGATCGAGTTAAGTAGCTTCCTCCAGGTATCGGGGGAGCTGACGTGCCACCACACTCTCAACAACCTTCGCCACGAAGGGAAGGTTGGAGACTGGACGATAGTTGTTTAAAATAGCTGGGTCCAGGGAAGGCTTCTTGAGGAGGGGGCGCACCACCGCCGCCTTCAGGGCGGTAGGGAGCACCCCCTCTCTCAAGGAAGCGTTGACAATCCCCTGGAGCCAGCCTCGTGTCGTCTCCCTGGCAGCCGAAACCAGCCAGGAAGGGCACGGGTCCAATAAACAGGTGGTGGCATTCAGACCCCCCAGCAACCTGTCCACACCCTCGGCAGTCACAGGGTCGAACACCCCCCAGATAACACAAGACCTGCCCCGGACACCTCCCCCGGGACCATCCAATTGGAGTCGAGCCCCTCCCGAATCTGAGCGATTTTATCATGCAGAAATCGGGAAAACTCCTCCGCCCTACCCTGCAAGAGGTCATCCCGCGCTCTCGGTTCAGGTAGAGAGCGGGTCACTCTAAACAGGGCGGCAGGCCGATTTTCTGCTGATGCAATAAGGGCGGAGAAATACGAAGATTTCGCCGCCCCTATCGCCACAAGGTAAGTCTTAATATGAGATCTCACCTGTGTTCGGTCAGACTCAGAACGGCTCGCCCTCCAAATGCCCTCTAGACGTCTTTTCCGGCACTTCATCTCCCGTAGCTCCTCCGTATACTACGGAGCCACATGGGATCTGTGCTGGGTCAGAGGTCGCAGGGGCACAACTCGATCTAGATCCCCGGCGGCCAACCCATCCCAGGTCGCCACCAGGTCTCCAGACGAGCTGTGAGCCAGAGACTCAGGAAACGGCCCAAGCTCCCTCTGGAACCGCTCCGGGTCCATCAGGCGCCTGGGGCGGAACAATCTAAGTGGTTCCGCCTGCCTACGGTGGGGGGTGGCGGAACAGAAGTCCAACCTAAGGAGGGAATGATCTGTCCATGACAAGGGTGTAATAACTAACTCCCCAAAATTACAGTCATTCAACCACTGCCCAGAGACAAAAATCAGGTCCAGCATGTGTCCTCCAATGTGAGTGGGGGCAGAAACTAACTGGGTCAGGTCCATGGCCGTCATGGAAGCCAAGAACTCCCGAACCAACCCCGAGGTTTCACCGGACGATGGCAGGTTGAAATCCCCCATGACCAGAAGCCTGGGGGTCTCAACCGCCAGCCCGGCTATCACCTCGAGGAGTCCGGGCAGGGCCGATGAGACGTGGCAGGGAGCCAGGTACGCCATCAAAAGACCCATCTGAACCCCTTGCCCCCACTTCACAAATAGAGATTCACAGCCAGCCGTCTGAGGGACAGTGGCCTCCCTAGGATGAAGGGCTTCCTTTATAAGCACCGCCACCCCTCCACCCCTTCCCTGAGCCCTAGGCTGGTGAAATGCAAGGAAACCTGGTGGGCACATCTCAACCAGAGGGACACCGCCCTCTGGGGCCAACCAGGTTTCGGTAACACCTACCAGGTCCGCGGCCTCCTCCTGAACCAAATCATGGATCAGGGGAGCCTTGTTAACCACGGACCTGGCATTGCACAACAGCAGCCGGGTATTCAGGGCCTGAGAATCCAGACAACCAGGGCTGCAGGATGGGTATGGAGGGTCGGAGTGCGCTACCGCTTGCAAACATCGGGAGCGCGATCCCCTTACTGGATATGGCCCTCTACCCCCAGCATATCTGCCTCTCCCAGTCACCGTACTGATAAAATTTGCCCCCAAATTTAATCACACTGATGTGATCGTTTTATAGCAAAAGTGAAGTCTGTAGGGTGAACTTCAGGGAGAAAAAAAATCTTAGCCATTTTCTAGCCAAGTACAGGAGTACTTAGGAGAACTTGGAGCACACTTTTGTTAAATCAACTTCAGATAATATTTTACTTGGCTAAGAGTAAGAGGACACTAAGAGTATATAAAAGTGATTCAGACATTTTTACTTCAGATTTGAAAGATGTTGGAGTCTTCAGTTTTGCATCTATTCTTTTCACATTTAAAATTTTTGATACCTTTGCCTTGAGTGGTTCAGATATGTAAGACTAGCAAGTTTAATTTAAAAACTGAGAGTTATTCATTTCCTGCAGCAAATTGAATAAGGGAAGAATAATCACATGTGGAAGTTCCTAGTTATTTTGTTCCATGTTGATTGCTAGAGCTCCATGATATAAATCTTGTAGTGCACATTTTAATTCCTCAGATTAGAGTGACTAATAACATAGCAAGTATATTAAAATAGAATTGATTAAAGCAAATTTTGTTCTTGGCTCAAGTCATTTTTAATTAAAAAAAACCAGTGACCACATAATGACCAGGAAGCAGTACATGACCAGTTTCATTTGTTTCTGGGAATCATTAGACTTATAAAACCAATTATTACTGTGGTGTTCAAATCTACTGGGAATTCATGGGCCACCCCAAAGGTGCTTTTTCAAGAGGCAACTGGACTTTTTTCTTTTTCTTTGAAGATATTTTGCTTCTTATCCAAGAAACTTCTTCAGCTCTGACTAGATGGTGGGAATGGAAGGATTTATATTCCTTGTAACAGCTGATCATTTGCATTAGAGATTTATTTGTGTCCTCAGGATCTCATAAGTACCTCATAAGTAATTGTAGAAGCCAATGAAAGTTAAAGGAAACTGCTAGCTTGTTCCACAACCTCTCATGAAGGACCCCATCAAATGCTGCTTTCAGATCTGTGAAAATAGGATGAAGAGCACCTCTAGGAGCATACTGGGTACAGTGGTAATGCAAAGTGATACATTGATCAGCAAAAAGAAAACCTGTTCTAAAACTGGTTTGCTTCATTGCTAAAAAAAATTCTCGGACTATCTCATCAGTAAGTGTATAAAAATGCTTAGCATCTAATGTGAAAGTATACATAGTAAGCTTATAGGGTGGTAGTTGCCTGGATTTGTTTTTACAGCATTACTCTGTAATAGAAATTGAGCAGAATGTGACAGGGAATCTGCTATTATACTTAAAGAAGGTCCAAGTTTCTAAAGATGGGGAGAGAAGGGTGTAATGAATTAGGAGAATCAGCCATATGACAGCTTGAGGTTGAAGAAGCAGATTCTTCACTGTTTTTTTCAGTGGTAGTAGGAGTTTGTGTCAGATTACCCTAGATCAGCTTTGAGTTGTAAAGAGGGAGGGAGAGAGGAAGGGAGAAAGAGAGGGAGAGAGTGTGTGTTCTTCCCTTGACACAAGGCCAGATGGGTGACCTTTGGTCAGTCATTTTTTCTCATTCCTAGGAAGGAGTCAATGGAAGGAGTCACTTCTGAAAAACATTGCTAAGAAAACTGGAGAGACTTGTCCAGGTAGACTCTGAGGATTGACACAGTTGAATGGGGGGAGGGGAATTCCCTACTATATTAGGAAAAAACCAACAGCTAGATACAATACTTGGTCTGGTCACCATAGCCAATTTTACACAGCCCTTTGCTGATAAGGCTGCTCAAATTGGCTAGAATCTTTGACTTTAGCTTAGTTTTATTGATTTTATTTTATTTATTTTGTCAAACAATTATTAGAAAACAGGTATAAGTATAAACATAGTTATAAATACATGAAATGGATACGAATAAAAAAAAAAAGAAACAATAGGACAGGGGACGGTAGGCACGTTTTGGTGCGCTTATGCACGCCCCCTACAGGAAAGGGGTGAGGTCAATAGTAGACAGTCTAATGTTGAAGATTTTGGGGTTTGGGGAAGAAACCACAGAGTCAGGAAGAGTATTCCAGACATTAACTACTCTGTTGCTGAAGTCGTATTTCCTGCAATCAAGTTTGGTGCGGTTTATCTTTAGTTTATATCTATTTTGTGCTCTTGTATTGTTTTGGTTAAAACTGAAGTATTCATTGATAGTTATTCCCAAACCTGAGAAAAGTCGGGTAGAGGCTGGGCTGGAGATTATAGGAATTGTAGTCTCAACCATTTGAAGAACAATATTTGTAGAAGACAGATGAGAACGTTGCTAGAGTTTGAAGCAGTCTCTGTATGAATCACAATTTCTATACTGGGTGCGGTTCTTGATGACAAGGCAGTGACTAAGGCAGTGGTGATGCAGTAAGTATTGCCTTCTTTGATTGGGCAACCCTACTAAGTATCTGCTTTGTGGTGTTTGCTTGAATGAGCAGCTCATATCCCACACAAGAGAATCTGGCACAATCAAACTGATTAGAAGGAGGCAAGACCAAAGCAAAGAACCATGCAAAAGTATGGGTATGCACATGTGCATGGTAATCTCCCTGTAACCTTGCTTTGAGTTTGTGGGAATCTAATTTAACTTTGCTGGTTTCATGTGACACATCATCTGAACATCAAGAGACAGTAATATATCTAAATGCAGTTTTGCCCTGTACAGAATGCAGTAAGCTAGTCATAATGTTGCCAAAGCTAGAATTAACTGCTGCCGTGTCTTTCCTACCCCTTATTTTAATCAGATTGGGGCAGATACATATTTAAATCTCCGTCTTCTACCATCAGGTCTCATTTTTCTTAAGAAGAATAAATGTTGCCCTTTCTCAGACTTCCTGGAGCCTTTTGCTACATGATCTTGTTGCAGTTATTCTGAGCTGCTAATCTAATGTGGAAAAAGGATGGGATTGTGCATGTGTGTTTGTGTTAGAGAGAGTGCAGAAACCAGGCAAATGGCTTGCCAGCTGCAGTGTTAGTGATCCCATTTGCTTTGTAGTTTTGATGTGGAAGCGTTTGGAAGGGCATAGTTTCAGTGGGTGAGCTAAACCCAAAAGAGGTTTTGTTTTATCTGTGGTTAGTTTTGAAAGTTTTTCTTTAAAAGGGGGGGGGGAGGGGAAGCACCTCCCATGGCAGTTAACAAAGTGATTTAAGAATGACTGTAATAAATTTCCACTTCTGAATGGCAATGTATTTATTGCTGGATTGAGGTTTGTGGATTAAAATTAGGCAAATTCATCACTGTCTGCCAAGTTGAATTTTATTTATGTTACTTTCATAGCTTTGATTTTAATTCCATGATAAAAGAACAAGGCAATGTGGAGTTCCCAGACAGTATCTCATCCAGGAATGTTCCATATAGATTCCCTGTTATACCACTACAGATACGATTATAAATACTAGCTTGTCCTAAATAGTCATTGTGGCAATACAATAAAAAAGAACCCCTAAAACGATAAAAAAGAAACAATCCAGTTTAGTTTAGAAAAGGTTTATAGTAGATCATCTGAAGATGTAATTTCTATAGGTAACGTTTAGCAAATCTGATTTATGCTTATAGTACCTACAGGCTGGTGTAGATGTAGTATCTTAACTATGATTAAGGACTCCATCTGTAATGTATCATAATATATTATATTACAAATCTCTTACCAGAAACACTTTTTGAACATTAAGATTGTAACATACAAATATCTTTTTAAGACACACGTTACCTTTGAAATATAAACCTTCTGTGTTCGATGCATCTATTAGTTTGTCTTGAATACAAACCTGATGATGATGATGATAATGATGATGATAATGATAATAATAATAATAAAGCAATGCCTCATAATTATATCTTCCTAAAGCCTTGTAATATGTTGACCACTGTACAGATATGACCAAGTTTCATTGAAAGAACAAAAAGCTTATATGTGTGTGTGTGTGTGTGTGTGTGTGTGTGTAAGGTTTTTAAGCTGATAATTTAAATAATAAATAAGGGAGACTAGGATAGATCTATTTCGAGCTAGTTAGCTCCCTTCAGCTAGCCATACCCTTACTGGGATTCAAACCAGGGAAGTATTACATGTGAGGCAGTTGTAATTGCCACTACACCATCTGGCTCTATCCTTATCAGCTGAGGCAAGGGAATAAGTATATACTTTGTATTACAACACCCTGTTAAGCCCCAATTAAGGGAGAAAGCATGAAAAGACAACGAAACAAATAGCTTTCTGTCGGTATGGTCTCTGGTGATGAGCCGAAAGACAGAAAAGAAAGCAGTATGCTTTCTCCCTTAATTGGGGCTTAACAGGGTGTTGTAATACAAAGTATATACTTATTCCCCTGCCTCAGCTGATAAGGATAGAGCCAGGTGGTGTAGTGGCAATTACAACTGCCTCACATGTAATACTTCCCTGGTTCGAATCCCAGTAAGGGTATGGCTAGCTGAAGAGAGCTAACTAGCTCGAAATAGATCTATCCTAGTCTCCCTTATTTATTATTTAAATTATCAGCTTAAAAACCTTACACACATGTAAACAAAAGACAACGAAACAAATAGCTTTCTGTCGGTATGGTCTCTGGTGATGAGCCGAAAGACAGAAAAGAAAGCAGTATGCTTTCTCCCTTAATTGGGGCTTAACAGGGTGTTGTAACACTAAGTATATATATATATATATATATATATATATATATATATATATATATATATATATATATATATATATATATATATATATATATATATATTTATTTATTTATTTGTTTAAACTTCTATACCGCCCCCTCTCCCAAAAAAGGGACTCGGGGCGGTGTACAGCCTACTAAAACATACAAGATATACAATAAATACAGTTAAAAATAAATTAAATAATTTAATCCGGCTGTCTAATTAATATATAATTTATTCATGGTGTGCCAAGATGCTCTCACCAAGCTTAGAAATATAGCAAGACCTCTGAAAGATCTGGGAACTAAGAATATTTAGAATAGGTGGCACACAAACTTATAATTAAAGTAAGTTTTAAGTCTTAAGTAAGTTTTAAGTAAGTATACCAGGGGTAGGGCCAATCTGCAAAATGGGTCTCTTATGTATTGCTGATGCTATGCTCCGTTTCACTACAGTATTCAGAAGAGCAATGGAAATGAGCACATGCAATCTTGAGGCCATTTCTTTAATCTAGGATATCAACCTCCCCCTCCCTCTCCATCATCATTCTAACCAGCAGTATAGGGAATGTGTTCTAGTTACTGGTCTAGATCCAGTTCCTTACCCTGCTCAATAAAGTGCATGAGGAGGGAAGTCCAGAATCAGCAATGGCCAAGGGAAACTTGATGTGCCCAAAGTGTAGGACAAGAGTCTCCAAACTTGGCAAGTTTAAGACTTGTGGACTTCAACTCCCAGAATTCCTGAGCTAACATGACTGGAGAAGGAATTCTGGGAGTTGAAGTCCACAAGTCTTAAACCTATCAAGTTTGAAGACCTCTGGTGTAGGATGCAAATACCCAGACCAAGTGCAACAGAAGGAGGGGGCCAATGAACTAGAGTTTTAAACTAAAATGATATAAGAAATGAGAAGGATTGTATCTTGACTTTTGACAAGGGGCTGGTACCTATGAGAATAATGTTAACCTCTTTGCTTAGATACTACCCTTCTATAGTAAAAAAAATTCCAGAGATGCAATACTTAGGAACCCAAAATGAGATTTCTGAGATACGTTTCGAGTTTTGTATATAATGCCTTCATAAATATAGCTAGAATGAACCTTGGCACCTACCATAGTTTTTAGATTCTTTTAAAAGTCTTGCAATAACTCTCAAAGAAATGTCACCTGCCACCCACAATCTCTTTTGATCTGATCCTGTGTTTTTTTTTCTCCTCCTCCCAGTTGGTCCACTGCGTGTGGAGTTTTCACAAGTTGTGAATCTGAAGAATGTGGAGAAGGAAAATCCAGAACTCAGGGAAGGAGGCCGCTATACACCTAAGGACTGCAAAGCGCTTCAGAAAGTGGCAATTATTATCCCTTTCAGAAATCGAGATGAACACTTGAAATACTGGTTGTTTTACCTGCATCCAATCCTGCAAAGGCAGCAGCTCGATTATGGTATCTATGTGATTAATCAGGTAAGAGTTGCAGTTCTGAAGAGATTGGTGCACATATGAAAGAGATATGTGTGTGCTGTTGGTTTCTTTTGGATATGTTTTTGTACTGCATAGTGATGAAATCTTTTTAAAGATCCTTGCTTTGCATGCTGTAACAAAATCAGTAACTGTTGCTTTATTTATTTTTTTTAATTTCTAAACTGTCTGCCCTGCATTCCTGACTTACGAAAGCCTTTAAAAATGAACCAATTAAAATAGAAAACCATTACAACACTATAAGCCAAGGCTTCTATAAGAACTTCAAAGTAGATTACAAAAAAAACCCCAATCTTTTATGTCTGCCCAATTCCAGAATTGCTGCCAATGATCTCAAAATCAGGCCAAAGCATTCAGAGAGATCCTTGTAGATCTACATTTGAACCTCCAATAATAAAACCATAAAGAGATGGTGTTACAGTGATTTCTGTTGTTGAATATTTAATACAGTAAATTGACCTGTCATCTTGTTAACCTATACAGAACTATAATGAATAACTCTCCCATAGTGAGTTAACTTATTCTTATACAATTAAAATAATCATGGGGGCCTGTTATATTTTGCCTGAGTAGAAATAATAAAGTTACAGAATTCTATAAAAATCCAGAGATATATGTAGCAATACTAAGTTGTGGCCTGTGATATCTCACAATGTTTTTGATTAATGATTTTTTTTGGTGTTATATCTTTATTCTCAGACATCAGTTCTTAGAATAGTTTGGGTGAATTTCCTTCCTTCTGTATTGTTAGTCCTATTGAGATGCCTAGGTTCACTTGCCAGAGAGAATACATTTTTATCTTTGTGATAGTCAAAGAATGACAATTACCCCCTCCTCCCACTTTTGACTTCTTTCTTTTAGGACACATTGGTGATTGCATAGAAAAAAGGTGTTATTGTCAGGTTATGAGGGTAAAAGGCCTGTAGGTAATTTGGGCAGGTGAGCAAGGAAGCTAAGGATCAATACTGTGACATAGACAAAGAAAGTTGAATTTTTCTTTAAAAAGTTACCCAGAACTCAATATCTGGTGGATCTAGGAATTTAGATTAGTGAACTGCAGGGTGTAGATTTCATAGTTTTCTGCTCTCACTGTTAGCCCTGGCCACCAAAGAAGCTGATGCCAGATCTCATCACATTATTTTTAGTTTATGTCTTATGGCATCCATATGGCTTCTATTATATAGCTACCTTTCTTGTATTAACAAAATATCAGTATCAGAGCACATGGCTACAAACAGTTAAGAAATGCATTAAGAAAGTCATGGCCAATTTTTCTGATAAATAATGAGTGTGTTTATACCACTAAAACAATCCACAAGTGATGTATCCTCCCATAATGTGAACCGTAAGTCATGGAATATTTGTTCTCTTCTAAGTTGTTGCAAATTTTAATGTATTTGCATAAATGTGTCCGTTCTAGGGTTTTTCTTGTTTTATGAGCCTTCAGGATGTGATTTTCATGTGCCAGTTTCATAGGCTGTGAAGTTTTGCCAGTTTCATAGACTATTCACAGCTGTATGATGTGCTTAGTAATACCTGATTCTCAAGGAAGAACTAGTAGTTCTACATTCTGTGTGTGGGTAGAGACTGCATCAGTTAAACACCCTGGTTTAGATGTGATTTCAGTCAAGATGTTCTGAATATTTATGAACAATCTAGAGCCCAGGTTAAATTTCTCCACTGTTATATGCAAAAAGGTCGAGCATATTTTCTAAATTGGCTTACAAAACAATTGGTGGGAATAATCCCTTTTCTTTCAGGACCAGACTAGCCTATTTAACATTGCTTGCTGGCATCCTAATATCTATATCTTGAGCCTTCACAGTGGTGGGATTGGTTTTGATACCTGACATGTGAGGAAAACTTCATGAATTCTCTCTCTCTCTCTTTGCCTAGGGAGTTATAATCCTTTTCCTCTATATGCTATGGCTCAGATTTTATATCTGAGCAGATTTTACTAACAGTTTCTACTAATGGCTTAATCAGAGGGCAACCATTGTACTTAATTGGGGTTGACTACTTAAACTATCCTTTTTAAATCTTCATGTTTTCTTTTGCAGCCTAGGATAGGATATGGTCATTTAATTGCAACATTTTAATGGCTGGAAGTAGCCCAGCCATTCTCAATCTGATCATTTTCAGATGTTTTTTACAACAAAAGCCTACATTCATTGCTTAACTAAAATGTTTGTGTGTTGGAGTTTAATGCACCCAGAAGGCCCAGATCGGAGAAACTGGGCTGAGTAGACATGGGTCTCAGGTGTGCTGTTGCTTCCTCCATTGCTACTCAAAGGCCACATAAAATGATTGAGTGCCAATAACTAATTTTGTCAATGGAAGTATTCAGCTTAATTAACTTTATTACGGCAGGATGTTTTGAGAGGGTTTTTTTAAAAAAAAACATATCTAACAGTTAAATATGCAACAAACACTGTTGGCCATGATCCTTAAATTATCTGGATGGTGGTGGGGTTTTGCAAGAATTGTATATCTGCAGGGTTTTTTTTTAAAGTCTTTCTTTACTTTCTTGACAATTGCTTTTCTCTTTTTTTCTCTTCCTTGTCTGTCCTTCCTTTGCATCTATTCTTCCTTCTCTTTTCCCCCCTTTCTTTCTAGGGGGGAAATCTTCCCTTTTTCTTATTAAATCTGTCCTATAGCAAAAGCAATCACTGAAGCAACGCGAATTTCTGTGTGAATGGTTCTTACTACATCTGCGTCCTGTGTTCTGCATCTCATAGGAAAAAATAAGAGAGGGAAGAAATGCTGCTGCTCCTCCTCCTCCTCCTGCTTCGATGGTAACGTCCCACCTCTTACCTTTCAGTACAAAGCAAATTGCCCACAAATCCCTTGCACTGACTTTGGAAACATCTAAAATGTGTTACGTGGAAACCCAACCTGAAATGAGGGTAGAGAAAAGTGAGAATTTGCAAGAAGGCAGGGGTTGGATTCTTTGAGCAAGGTGGGAAGAGAGGCATGTCAACCTCCATTTTCTTGAACTGGAATGTATTTTCACCCATCTTTGCTAGGTATATTACTTCTGTCTAGCTCCTCTGCATCCTACTTGAGGAATCTGTACTATGGACCTGGTTTTTGCTTTGTGAACAATAAATGCATCAAAAAATGCTTCAGCTTTTTTCAGGGGAGCTCTTTCTCAAGATTTCAAAAAACAAACAAACCCTGGCATGTTTGCCTAGAATTGTTTTGCATTGCTTTAGCAAGATCTGGGCAGAGCACGGCTTGAACATCATCACAAATGGAGAGGTAGGGAAATCATTAATAAAGCACAGGTTACCTTATGGAATAGCTGCTCCGTTTCTGTTGGTCCGTTCATAGAAACCAGAGCGTCGAACCTTGGTAACTTTTAAGGCTGTTGGCTGGGGAATTCTTGGAGTTGAAGTTCCCAAGTTTTAAAGTTGCCAAAGTTGGACGCCCTTGCATTAGATAGTCTTGGATACAATGCTGCAAGTTGTTGAGTTTCTTAGAGCACAGCGAAGAAGTTATCAATATGGAAGTAGCGCAACTACTCTCCTTGGTCTCACTAGTCAAGGAAACCTGCGTCTGTTACCACTTCCTAATCCAATAACACTTGAAAGAAACACGAATTCCACTGCAAGACCAAGCAGGGTGGGAAGCTTCTAACTTAAAAGAGTTTGAGCAAGAGAACAGCCTCAGTCCAAAGCCTGATCTGAGCCTCTAAACTCATAGGGCCAATTTGGGCTGTTTGTTGCTTTGAGGTAAGATTTGTGCCAGATTGTTAATGAATGCCAGCTGTTTGACTTGTTGCAACTTAGGAAAGCTTTGTGTGGGATTGGCTCACTTCATGGAGACAGCAGGGCTTGTTTCTGCAGACCTGACAGAAACCTACAGCTGCTGCTTCAGGCAGAAATCCAGCTGGCGTGTCAAACTGGCCGGTAATTAGTTTGCAGCCTCTTCTTTGACAAACACCATGGGGAAGGAGCAAAGGGTGTCCTCAAGTTGTGTCAGGACAATAGTTCTTGTCAATCTTGTGCTTTCCGTCCGACAATAGCTTGAATTGCAGAATTGAAAAAATCAAGAGTGGTGGACTATAGAAACAGCTTTTCTTCAGAACTGCAGCAGATTGAGAATAATCTGAGATTCCTGAGTACCAATGTGAAAAAAAGGAAAAGGAAAATACTGTATGAACCTTTAAATATATATTCATATGGAAGTCTCCCAGTTCAGTGGAGTTTCATCTAGGGCAATGTCATTGCAGCCTAAGAATATGAAAAAGGATCCCCATTCTCTGAGAGAAGGAAGCAATGAATATATATCATTGTGGATCATTTACTTAGACAACATGTAGATCCTTTATCCAAACAAACGTACACATATATTTATCCCCTGAGACCAAATTCCAATTACTTGCTGCTATGTTTATATCTTGCCACTCTCTTTGTTATTTTAAGGATTTTATAGAGTGATTGCTATGTATTCTATTTTTGGCAAAGAGAGAAAGCTGAGGAGTGGTGGGGAAGCATCCTTTCCTTAACTTATATGGGATAAGAAACGGTGCTTGGATCACAATTTTATAAGGCAAAGTGGAAAATATGGTGGATTTTGGAAGAATTGGCATAATTGTTGAATAGAACATTCTGGAAAAAAAATCTCCCAGTGTGCACTGGGGCTCCCCTTTCGTATATAGAATTGCAAACTAATTTTTCTGTCTTCCCATCCCCCCTTCCTGTGTCTCTGAAAGCTGTAAACAGATGGCTTTTACTACAAGATTAATGGATTATATTGCAAATGGATTGTGTAATTGATACTGCTGGACATCAGTTGTCTAAAATGCAACAGGAAGTCCTTCCTTTTTGAAACTACATGCTCCAGAGCTGCTATTTTCCTGTCACCCTTGTTGCATTCTGATTTTAGACTGCCAGTTCCTGCTATGTTGAGGCCCCTTCTGCATGTTGCTTCCAAATGAATAGTTTTCTTCCTGGGTTCCAAGTTTCCCTACTTTCCTTGACTGATAGCCAAATGAGACACGAAGTAGTAGACCAGGATATGGGAATCTGCCAGACTGCTGAATTAGAGGAGGGGATGCAAATTGGAAGGAAGACAGAGTAGGCTGAGCAAAGAGATAGAAACCTTCCCCTCTATTTACCACTTCTTACCCCTTCTCCATTCTTCCTCTCTTCCAAGTGAGATTCCTAGCCTTCTTTGCTATGAAGATAAGAAATAATGGCAAAATGGTGTGTCGAAGGAGGGCTGTGCTTGCTCCTCAGGTCCATCTTTGGTTCCAATCACAATTTTGGCTATTTTAACTACTTACCAGATATTTAAACTCCCAGGTTTTAGTTTGACTTGATTCTTCTGCAACAATGACACTTTTTTTCAACTGATGCATAGATACAAAAGATAATACGTACACATTCTAGTAATGGTTCAAGCCCCACTTTTACCTGCAATGTAGGTCAACGTGGAAATTGGTTAGCTGCAATTTGTGAGAATAAGTGATAGGATGGGATTGGAGGGATAAAATAGGTGTTTTTCCTCCAGGTCACATAATAGTCTAGCAGCCTCTTCCTTCTTGCCTTCTTTGAGTTGAATCAGTGTTTTTTGCTCAAACTTGCGGGATAGATTTCTTCATGCACTGATGCTGTATAACTGAAACTTTTGCAATGCAAAAATGTTCCACAATTATGCAGTGCCAGGAAATTATGTGGCAAATAAAGAAATACTGTAATTCCTTGAAGATTAGGGGTTTGTCCCATGGTTAAAGGGATGGACCAGAAGATCTCCAATCCAGCTTTTCTGGCCCAGTGATTCTATGGTGTTCAGTTTGTCTTAAAGAGCTGGTACATTTGTATCCTTTGCAAAAGGATATCCTGGGCTAAAATAGATGCAATACATATTATCTTGCTTCAACTGAGCCAGAATCCAAATGCATTTGATCTTGCAACCCAAAGCAAGCATGTGTTTTATGAAAGGGATACTTGGGTGTTGTTGTTTTTTTGTCTCTGCATCAAGTAGAAAATGATGTAAATATAAATTTTGACTCAGCTATTGGAATATTTGTTCTCTTCTAAGGAGAAGGCTGGAATAGGAGCCTTAAAGTCATCCGTCACTGTTCCTTTATTTCCAATTACATTTTTGCACTAGCGCAGAGGTGTCAAACTTGTAGCCTGCAGGCCGAATGCGTCATGTGCTGACCATGCTCACCCCAGTTTAGCGAAGGGGGAAAAAGTTACGATATGTCACATGACGACAACGTGACAACGTGAGTTTGACACCCCTGCACTAGCTGATTTTAGTTTCCTGATTTGCTTCCTATGCTTTGGTGACTGAAAGTAGAGGATGTAGGAGATATTTGCTGTAGATATGAGCACACACCGGTAAATGGGAAGCAATTTCTTGACCTTTTAATGAATATATTTCATGTTATTTTTTAAAGTTGAAACTAATATACACTCTAAAAATCCTACAAATCTACCCTATTTACCAATTTAAGTACTAAGCATCCTATTATTTGATTAAATTGCTCAAATGACATTTTTCAGTTTTCAGTGCTTTGCAAAATAAGATTTTATGCATCAGGTTACCAGTGGGGGTGTGAAGTATCAAATAACTTTGCAATATTTTTTTTCCGGATCGGCAAGAATTTAATCTTGAGGGTGTTGTTGTCCCATATCCATTTTCCAGTTATTCTTTATTGGAGGTATAATATGTCCCAATTTCCTCTCCTAATTGTTCAGAACCAAATAACGCAATAAAGTGCATTATTGTTTTGCTCACATTGGTGTGCTATATTGTTGTTAGTCAGGCTTTTTGTATGAGTCCTTCAACCAATAGTTCATTTCACAAATGGCAATGTTTCCTGAAGGGAAATGAAATTACATGTTAGCCTAGGTGGATTGCTGGTTTCACATCCTCCAGTGTAGTAATTGGATAAGGTTGTTGTCAATCAGAAGACGTAGAAAGTTGTCCCCATTAAATGCAGAATGAGGTGCTTCTATGTAAATCAGTTGTGGATTCTGCTGCAGGCTTTGGAACTTTGCTGAAAATGAGAAGAATAACACATGAGAAGAATAATGCAGCTGTCTAAGCAGCTAACCAAATGAATGAGAAGTTTTCTAATTAAGAAAGTAAGATGAAGTAAAGCCTTTTCTATCTATATTTCGGTAACTTCTAGACATACAGTATAATAATTCTATAAATGTCCTCACTCTTCAAGCTTCTCAAGCTTGAGAGGCATTTAATATCACCTGCTGGTTGGACTTGAATAAATAAGAAAGAAATTCAGAGTTTAAGTCTCCATATTCAAACATGGAAGGCAGAGAAAGTGAATGCTTACTATAGTTGAATGGATATTTTTATCATAAATGTGAGTGTGAAATTGAAGAAGTTATTTAAGATATTTTTTAGATCATGATCTTTGTCAAAATGTAGTCTGGTTTGTGGTTCCTTCCTGCATTTTTTTTTTGCCTTTGTTTATTCCCCTGAGAGGAAGCTGAAGCTAACATGATTAATTTAAAGAGATCGGCCATTCAAGAAAACATGCCAGGAAATTCTCTTGGCAAACTTGGCTGGTTGTATTTACATTTTCCTAAAAAGGAAATATTGAGACAGAGCCAGGAGTAATGAGAAGAAATTATAATGGGGGATTTGAAATATACTGTACAAAGTGGTTCATGTATATTAGCTTGGATCTGATAGTCAGCTAAGACTGAAACAGTGGCTTCTGTGGAATGATTTTGTGGTTGAGAAGATTTGACCTGAGACCATCCAGCATATCTTCTTGTTTGCTTAGCTAAACTCTGAGAAAGCCAGAAGTTCATCTAATCCAGGTCAGATTCTTTTGGCCATGACTTGCTCCATTGACACCTTTTTGGAAAAGTTGAAGCTGCCAGTGCTAGAATCTGGCAGGTGTCTTGTTCTGTCAAAGTACTTTGTTCCAAAGAAAATTCTTCCCTCATCTTCTGATACCTGTACAATTAGCATAGCCCACCACCCCCAGGCTGTGTGCTATCTCACTTCTCTTCTCCCTATATACCAATGACTGTATCTCAACCGATCCATCTGTTAAAATACTGAAGTTTGCAGATGACACAACAGTAATTGGTCTCATTCAAGAAAATGATGAATGCGTATACAGACAGGAGATTGTACAACTTGCCTCGTGGTGTAACTGGAACAATCTGGAACTAAACACACTCAAAATCGTAGAAA
Source organism: Bungarus multicinctus (assembly GCA_023653725.1). Lineage (NCBI taxonomy): Eukaryota > Metazoa > Chordata > Lepidosauria > Squamata > Elapidae > Bungarus > Bungarus multicinctus. The sequence goes on from CM042834.1 coordinate 178,070,361, forward strand.
TAGTGATAGTCTTTAGGAGAAACCTTCCCATACTACCACCTCTTACAATACTAGACAGCACAGTATCAACAGTAGAGACCTTCAAATTTCTAGGTTCTATCATATCACAAGACCTAAAATGGACATCTAACATCAAAAACATCATCAAAAAAGCACAACAAAGATTGTTTTTTTTGTGTCAACTCAGAAAGCTCAAAATGTCCAAGGAGCTGCTGATTCAATTCTACAAAGGAATTATTGACTCTTTGTCATCTGCACCTCTGTAACTGTCTGGTTTGGTTCTGCAACCCAACAAGACAGACACAGACTTCAGAGGATAATTAGGACTGCAGAAAAAACAATGACTACCAACCTGCCTTCCATCAAGGACCTATATGCTGCATGAGTCAAAAAGAGGGCTGTGAAAATATTTACAGACCCCTCACATCCCAGACATAAACTGCTTCAACTGCTACCCTCAAAACGATGCTATAGAGCACTGCACACCAGAACAACTAGACACAAGGACAGTTTTTCCCCGAATGCCATCACTCTGCTAAACAAATAATTCCTTCAACACTGTCCAACTACTTATAAAGACTATTACTATTAATCTTCTCATCACTCCTTATCATCCATCCCCTCCCACTTGTGACTGTATGACTGTAACTTTGTCGCTTGTATCCTTACAATTTATATTGACTGTTTCCTAGTATGATTTGATTGCTTACTGTACCCTATGACTATCATTAAGTGTTGTACCTTATGATTCTTGACTCTTGACGAATGTATCTTTTCTTTTATGTGTACTTAGAGCATTTGCATCAAGACAAATTCCTTGTGTGTCCAATCACACTTGGCCAATAAAAAACTCTATTCTAGGAGGCAGTTTCATTTCTGTTGATTGAACTAGAAAATGCAAAGAACATGTGACAGTTTCCAAAGAAATGCAACCAGCATATTTTCATTTTGCAACACCATTTACAGATGGTACAATATAGAAAGGGCTCTACAACTGTGTTGAATTTTCCCCTTGCAGTCTCTTGCGCAGACTGCTGCTTTCAATGATGGGAAGCTTTCATATTGCTATATTTCTATACCAGACTGCTACTGCTTTGGCAGTGTGTCTCCAATGTATGCTGAATAAATTCATCACAAGATGCATCCTGTTGGGATGCAGCTTATGATCAGTTCTGCTGAAGAAGCTGCTTGGATGAGAAGGAAAATGTTTTATCCCCCAATAAAGTCCAGTTATCTTTTGCAAAAGCACCTTTGGGATAACCATGACCTGGATGATTGAGAATCTCTATAGATGTCAGCTGCATCATTTAATTAACACTTTTGTTTTAGTAGCTATTAGCTCACCATTTAGGGGAGGAAGATTAAGCACTCTCTCAGTTTTCAATGTGGAATAAGATTTACCCTACAATACTTTAGAAATACCGTATACAGATAGATAATCCGCCTTTTCCCACAATTTAGCCAATTTTTAAAATAGGTAAAACTGTATGCACCCTTCTAACTAACATAACAGCTTTTCTGTTTTGCAGGGCTATTGTAGTAAGCATAAAATAAGAATTAAAGTAATTCTAGCTTTTTTCCGGAGAAGAAAAAAAAGCTAAATGAGAAACCTCTCTTTCAATAGGGCATTTTCAAGCTAAAATACTGTACATTAACTAAACTTGAATGCTATTATGAGTTGTATTTTTTAAAAAAGTAATATGCAGTTGAATATTTGGTATTGATTAGCCCTCTGCTTAATACAAAATTGTAAACTGGTAATCCACGCACAAATCTGGTTTTTAAAAAATAATAGTTGATTTACCAGAGATAATGGCTAGAACTAACTGCATGTGTTTTGCTGCAGTGACTTTGTATAGGGAAATATAACAGGAATAGCTATAACCTGTCACTTGAGACTATAAAAACTCTCTCAATCTATTTAAAAGACCTCTATGGTATCCATCTTAAATAAGTTGTGTTAGAAATAAATAATTCTTCTCCTTTGTAACTGATTTTCCAGTTCAACATTTTATCCACTCTGGGATGTTGTTATGGTTTGTCTTTGCCGAATCTATAGAAACAGAAATGGAAACATGTCTCCATTTACAAAACATACCTCTAATAATTCTGGTGCTTCGAAATTCATATTTAATAGGATCTTGTGAAAGTGACATTCTAATTCTGCCCCACTCTTATTATTTTGCTTATTTATTGATCCACAATAAACAGTGACTACAACCATATGGTTAACTAGATTCTCTGAAGAGAGTTAATTGGAAGGAGAGGATGGTAATTTCATCCAATCCTTCACTTAAAGGGTATTTTCATTGCTGTGTTTGGCTGTGTAATTTTTGCCAAGGTCATAAACATTTCCATTACATTTCAAGTTCAACAAATGTAGAACTGGATTGTCATTTAGAGACTCCCAAAATGTACATTTTATTTTTAGTAATCTCTGAAAACTTATGAAGAAAAAAAATATTCACTTGCTAAGAGTTGACACTGTTTTGATGGCACAATCAATCAATCTGTGAAAACAACTACAAGAACAAAGCAAAGGGTTTTGTCAGATATTTCTTTTAGTTGTGTTGGAGACTAATCTGGGTATGGAGTTATTAATAAGTATCTCAAAAATTTCTACTTGTATGTAGTACTTTTTTTTTTCTACTGAAGATTGCCAAATCCTGTTCTGGCTCTTCTCTGCTTCTTGTCACACCCTCCAGGTGTGGCCAAAGAATGGTTCTGTGGAACAAGCAGGACAATTCTTAAAAGAGAACCTGATGATGGGGTTTCTTCATTGGTTAACAAAACATAGAGGAGAAGAATGGAAAAAGAAATTGGGAACAAACACAATTGATGTATAGAGCTTTTGTTTTGCTTCCCATTATAATAAATATGATGTAGCTGTTTGTATGATGCCAGGTTCTTTTTACTAAAGTAAACGTAAACATTAAAATATGATCTAAATAATTTTTTATTGGGAAGCTGATTTTCCTTTCCTCCCTCTTTAAATGAGGCTTGCAGGCATTGTTCCTCATTGGACAACATCTGAACGACTGTATATGTATTGACAACGTTCAGGTAACTGAATGAGCAGGAGAGACAGGTCTTTACACGAGACTGTACGCAGTCTTAATGTGAAAATGAACAGTGTCCCCCAACTTCATGAACTGCAATCTGGAGGGCTATCTCAGCAGCAGCCCCAATGCACTGAGAAAACTCCAGATTTGGGAAGGCTGACACAGAGCAAAGTGAAATTCTGTGCTGTGTGTCTGCTTTCCCTCTTCCCATGGTTTGAAGAGAAGTTCAGTGAAAGGCCAAAGGAGCACATTTCTTTCGTATAAACTTTGTGGTTGGTCTTAAATATAAGCCAAACTGAACAGAAAACTGACAAATAGTAGGCTTATGAGAGTAGGTGGTAGGTGTTGTATATGTTGCCTCTGATGAAGGCCCTGGGTGGTAACAAATAGGGACTACTAACCAGTCTTTTGAAGGCTCATAACAATTCTTCCTTTTCTTACATTAGGATGGAGAAGAAACATTTAATCGTGCAAAGCTTCTGAATGTAGGCTTCACAGAAGCTTTGAAAGAATATGATTATGACTGCTTTGTATTTAGTGATGTTGACCTAATCCCGATGGATGACAGGAATATCTACAAGTGTTACGACCAGCCCAGGCACCTCTCTGTGTCTATGGATAAATTTGGATTTCGGTAAGAAGTTGGTTGTTTTTTACATTTAGAATAAAACATATACCAATATGAGTGAATTACTGGGAGTTGGTGGCAAATAAATATAATAAACAATCTCTAGTCATGGGGATCTGGAGACGAGAATATGACCACATCTACACTTGTATTATACTATTGGAAGGAGCGCCAGTTTTCTGTTGCATGTTCTCTGTTGGAACCCAAACAAATATTTAGGGGGATCTTGAAAGTGATTCTTTTTAAGACATAGCTTGTGTCACCTTCACAACTAAATGTGGCATCTGTTCTAATGACACTCTTTAACTGTCCAGTCCAGCTTCCAACCTTATATTCCCATCTAAATTCTAACCAGTCCCTACTTTACCTTCCGAGCTTGCCCTCCCAGCTCAGACAAGGTTACCTAGATGCTGCTGACACCTCAGTTAAGCTTGAATAATAGTATGTGTATACATATACAAATACATATATGTGTGTGTGTAAAATTTAAACAGATGTGTATACATATGTATGTGTACATATGTAGCATAATAAAAATATAAATTTAATGAAGATTTTTTTTACAAAATTAAAACTACAGAAAAATTTAAAAAATATATAGAAAAACAAAAAAGATATATACAGATAGGAAATAAAAATAAAAAAGTGAACAATATACTGTAAATCCAGAAAAAAGAAAGAAAAATATTTAAAGAAGCAATTTACGATCTTTGCAGTAGTTACAAACATAGCTAATACTGTTTCCATCCTCCTGAATTACATAATTATTCTTTCTATATAAACCTATAAAAATGAACCATAGAGCTCATTTTTTCCATTTTCATCAAAATGTCCATAAAAGGTTTCCAGTCTTTTAAAAAGGAGTTATGGTTTCTCCCAACTTGAAAAATGGTTTTAATGAATTCTGAACTCAGTTTTCAGAAAACACAGACTTATATATTGGCACAGACAAGTTTACAGGAGTCTGATGCAACATTACTTTTTCTAATCACTTCTATCTAGAATTGTGACTAGAGATATAATCCAAGTTTCTCTGTGATCACATGATTTTAAATGAACAATTTATCTTTGTCTCTTCCAGCTTACCTTACAATCAGTACTTTGGAGGTGTGTCTGCTTTAAGTAAGGAGCAATTCCAAAAAATCAATGGGTTTCCCAATAATTATTGGGGCTGGGGTGGCGAAGATGATGACATTTATAACAGGTAAGATGCCTCATCTTTTTAGTTAATGTTGAATTTTGAGCTGGGGCTGAATTTGGGGCTGGTTGTTTAGTTTTGGGGGTTGTGCCTTACCGGTACAGTAATTTCTCTTTGTACCTGCCTATGTTGCTCTGGTATGTAGCCTTATGGGTACAAGAATGCAAATCCAGAATTGGTCTTTAAAAAATATTTGCATGTGAAGAGTTTATCTTGACAAACATAGCTATGATGGCCTAAGGAATTTCAGGGCCTTCAAGCCATCTTTGACTTAGAGAAACAATCATCCACAGCCCAAATGTGGACAAAAAAGCCACTACCAATTTAGTTCAGATTATCATCTCTGGAGGCTACTAATTTGCTTAGAAACTAAAGTTGAGAAAGCCTATATAATCCATGGTACAATAAAGCTTGATTTAATTAAGCCATGCTTTTTTGTTGTGGTGCTTCCCCTATCATTGTCCATTATCATTTCTGAGTACCAATCTAGAAGGGGATCGTTAAAGATACATTTATTTTTCAAATACTAGCCCACCTCTCTCCTATTAAGTGCATCTATTTCTCTCACCCTGATAGGGAATTGTATGATCTAGGAGCCTTGTTGAGACTACAGTAAATGACTAGAGGTTTTCATACATGTCCCTGTGTCAGTTTCTTACCTGTTAGTGAAATGAGTATTTATCTTTTAAAACTATCTCCCTGCCTTGTGTTCTCTTTTCATCAAGATGCAGGTGTGATACAACTGAGAATCCTCTACCCTCACCCATTTCTTAAACAAATCTATCTTTTGCTTCAAATGAAATGATTGTTTATGTTAGTATTTATAACTACTGGTCTAAGTCCATATACTGCAATCAAGATATCATAATGTTTTTTAAAATTTTATTTTCATTAGGATGTTCTGCTACTTAATGACTCACTAATATTTTTTCAGCACTTTGCTTATTCTTAGTAGAAGATTTTAAAATAACTCCAACCAAGTTCTTTTCTCTGCCCCGGCACCTCACCTGTGTTGTAATATTTTAGTTGGATTACACAATAAAATATAAAGCCAAGGTTGTGCAATAAAATCAATAAGAACCCCCCTCATCAAAATAACGAGTCCTTTGTAAACATCCTGTGAATTTTTCAGATTGAAATCTCAAGTGAATATTCCAACTATAAGGAATTCAGGAAGATACTCTAAACATAAAGATATTGAATGTCTACCCATCCTGCAGTCTAATTGATTGACATACGGATGTCCTGTATCATTCCTGCATTTTCTGTGCAGGTTTCAAGGGCTTTCCAGTTTCTATGTGACATGCATGAGTCTCAGAGTTACTGTTTTTATATGACTTGCTGTGATGTACAATCATAATGCCTATAAGGGGGCATTGAACTAGAGATCTAAACTGAAAGGACTTAAACTTTGTGAAAGTCCAGCATTTTGCTGATCACAGGTCTGTTTTAAAATGGACATTCTGAATCTAGAATCTGTGCTAAATTAAATGGAAGTTCTGCTTTTCTAAACCAGATGCATTTGTGAACTTGCCATTTGTTTGCTCTGGAACAAATCCAAATGCTTTCTTTTAACTCAGATTGGAACATTTTAAGAAACACCTCGGCACGTTGGCTTTAGATGACACTCTAGTGAAGGTTGGGATAGTTTCATTTCACTATGGGATAGTTTCATTTTTATTGCTTTAATGAAAGTTGATGTATGTGCTGCCATTACTTTGGTTTAAGATCTGGTTTCTCTTGTTGGCTCCTGCCATATTATTGCAATGAGGTTTAATGCTAATGATATAACGAATCAACTCATTGCCTATAACTAATGTATAGCTCTGGCTTCTTTTGTTTAGGGTACAATGAAGCAAGTGCAGAGAAGTTGTAACTAGCCCACAGAAATGTCTCACTCCCCTTCCCATGCTTAGTTGTGGATAACTTGTTCATAAGAAAGCAGCTTATGACTTTGTGGAGCGTGTGTGTATTTTGTCGCTTAGAGACAATATTTTCCATAGCATGCTGGAGAGTGGCTAGCTCTTTGTATATGCTAGAAGGAAGTGAAACATTTCAGAAGAGTCCTGCTAAAGCAAACCAAAGGTCTATTGGCATTTTGAAAGGCCCATTAGCACAAGGACATTATATGCTCATATTTTGCAGCAGCTGATATTTGGAGACAATTTTTCTCTTACTTTGATGACAATAAGCAACATCATGATTAAAAGCTATTAATGGATTAATTTGCTTTTCAAACCTTCTAGGTTGGTAGCACTTTGAATAGCAAATTCCTTCTTTCAACTCTGCACAGCATGTAAGGTTTTCTTTTCATCTGCCTTAAATCTTCCACCATTCAGCTTCAGGGGACCATCCTGGAGGTGGCCTTAATAGCAAGGCCTTCTCTTGATTATTTTCTCACCTCTTGCATAACTTCGTACACCTTTTGACTAGATAGACTGTCAAATATTTACAGACCATGAACACTTGCATTCTCCTTTCTAATGGTATTAATTTTAGAGAACAAACATTTGTATGTCAGCCACAAAGCAAATGGAGTGGCCTGCTTCCAGAGGGAACCAAGGAACATTGCAGTGTTCCTTTTATTGCTGTTTTAGAAAGCAGGTGATCCTGGGATATTGCTCCATGCTCCATGCTTTTCAAGGGTCACTGCTTTCCTTGTCTTCTAGCACTGCTCTCTTGATTTATACCAAGTGAGAGGCTCTCTGCCTGCTGTTGGGTCAAGACATTAGTAACAAAGCCAATAGTCTTTCTTCTCAGTCCCTTTGAATACTCGTTTCCTTGGCACATACTACTAGGTGCACATTGTGTTTGGGATGAGCAGGAAGTGTTTTACGTCAAGAGGTGTTAAGTTTTGCAAACAAAAGGAAAATGCTTAGCACTTAGCGGTCAGCAGGATTTTTAGATGGCATTCTAGAATACCGTCAAGAGAATGAGAAATACCAGATTCTGTTTTTTTACAATAATTCATTTCTGGGCTCTTGCTGGGAGTCCTGCTCTCTAATTCTAAATAAATTCTGTTCACAATTTAGAGGAAAATGTTCTTTCAGGAAGCTCAGAAACATACTTAGCAAATATTACTTGTCACTTTACCAGTAGATTATCCCATATAAAACAATAATGTTTAGAGTTAAAAGGTCACCAGCATTTTCTGTTTCTTATTTACACATTTGCTCTGAAACTTATTTTTCAACCCTCATGTTCTTTGCTGCTAAGCTGACACTACCATTGTTTAACATTATTTTGTTTCTATTTTGTCAAGAGGCACATGTGTTTATTTATGTAAGCATTATTGTTCGCACCTTTCCTACAGTAGCTGGATAGCAAGGAGATCAGGACTGCAGAGGTTGGGAGTTGAAGTGCAACCCTTTTCTGGCAGGCAGGACATCTTAAGGGTAGGCTTTTAGAACTTCAAAGGAGAATCACAAGATCTGCCACTTATTCATCCTCTTTTGACCATCTTAAGTCAGAGGTCTCCAAAATTGGCAATTTTAAGACTTGTGGACTTCAACTCCCAAAATTCTGGGAGTTGAAGTCCACAAATCTTAAAGTTGCCAAGTTTGGGGACTCATGATCTAAGCAGATCATTTCTATATCCTTAGGAATGGCACCTTGAACAAAAACATGGATTAAAATAAAACTGTTTGATTTGAGATTTTCAGTTAATTACTGCAGCCTTCAATCATATTAATAGGGGAGAAGTTCCTTGATGTACATTTTGTGGTCAAAGTTTTTCTGTAGAATGAAATACAAAGCATGGGTTGAATTAATGACTAACTTTGGTTAAAGGGATGTCACATGCATTTCTAAGGTAAGGTTTATTTACTTATTTAGCATATGCCACTTCCTATAGGGACTAGCATAATATATTAACATTTTACCTAGATTATTAAAACACAATAAAATATAAATGTTAAAAAGATCTATCTTCAAATACGAACACCTAAGCCCCTTAACCATTGAAGCACAGCATTTCTTATATTAAAACAAAATCAGATACTGGTCTGGTCTACACTCTTAGTTTACAACTGTGGTGGCAAACCTTTTTCAGTTCCCGTGCTGATAATTGCGTGCACGCTTGTGCGTCGCGTGCCAGCACTCAGAAGGTAATGCATGCTGGCCCCTCCACACCTGCGCCTGCGCACACAATCCTCTCACAGTGCCGCATGTCTGTGCATGCACACGATTCCCCTTGCCACGCGCCACGCATATGTGCATGTACACACGATCACTCCTGCATGCCATCCATTTGCGTATGCGCCCGTGATCCCTCCACACATCTCTGCGCATGTGCCCGCAACTCCAGCACACACTGCACATCTCTACGCATGCGTGTGTGTCTTCCAACCCCCCATGCATGTGTGCCAGATACCCGAGAATCAGCTGTTGGGCAGTGGCATGCACACATGTGCAGTGGGGCTCTTCCAGACGAGCTCTCGCTTGCTGGGGGAAATGGCTCTGCATGCCACTTCCGGAACGCGTGGCGTAGATTCGCCATCATGGGTTTACAATGTGATCTACAGTTTGATGTGACTGTGGAGAGCATACTATTCTCCATTTATACAGAGAGTTCCAGCACCTGCCAAGTGAGGTCCAAATCTTAGTCAGCATTGTCCATTGCTGACATGATAATTCAAAGACTTTTTCATGGGGTCATTTATATGTCTTCCTATGTCTGGGCATTCAGCGACCCATTTCACTTTCCATTGGGAATCGATATTAAAGTTGTTGGGCAGATGTTGTGCAAGGGCCATTGGGGGCTTCCTGGATTTGAATCTTCCAGCTTGATAGATGAGGAAGGTCGACATGCACTGGCAAAGGCGAATTGTTCATACTTTTTCTGTATTTTCTCACTACTGCACCTTGCCTTCATATGACTCAGAACAGGAAGCCAGCAAGTCAAGAGTAGTTTTAATACATCTGCTTATAATCCTCATGGTATGGTTGAATCTGGCATCTAATTTATTAGTATGGCAGCTGTTAAACCGCTCAGGGGCACAGTATTCTGCTGCGGAATAGCAATGACACTTAGACTGATATACTACTTCACAGTGCTTTATAGCCCTCTCTAAGTGGTTTACGGAGTCAGCCTATTGTCCCCAACAATCTGGGTCCTCTTTTTACCGATTTTGGAAGGATGGAAGGGTGAGTGAACCTCGAGCCAAAGAGAATCGAACTGCCGAACTGCAGTCAGCAGAAGTAGCCTGCAGTACTGTATTCTAACCACTGCACTCACCACGGAGTAGACCAACCCTAGTGCCTGAAGCTCTCCCTTTAGTTCCACATAATTTCTGGAATATGCTGTTATAAATAATAGCAACAAAATGAGATAAGGAGTTTGCTAAACTATGCCTCCTTAAAAGAAAAAAAGATAAGGATGTTCACATAACAGAAACCTGATCTTTTATTTGCCTTTTCAGATTGGTTTTTAAAGGCATGGGGATTTCCCGCCCAGATGCTACAATTGGAAAATGTCGAATGATTCGCCATATGAGAGACACTAAAAATGAGCCCAATCCACAGAGGTAGGTCCTTCGTGCTGCTTCTGCCCACATAGATCCAAGTAGTATTTATTTACTTTCTTCTGTGCTCTGGAAATAAACATTGGATTATGAAATAGTCTTATCTTTATTTATATACATATATAAGAATTCTTTAAAATACTAGGACTGTCTTTTAGGATTTATAAAAAAATCCTAGGATGATGTTCAATAAAGCCATTTTAGAAGACAAGGAATGCAAGCCTTCTGATATGTTTTGAACAGCCTCTGTCGTGTATTCACAACTGGAAAACAAAACTTAGCTACATTTTCTTTGTTATATTTATATCCTGCTTTTTATTTAGGAATTCAAGGCAACATACATAGTAAACTTTCCTCCCATTACCTCCAACAACTCTTTGAAGTAGTCTGGACTGGTTCATAGCCATTAGAGAAAGATCTGTGGTTAAGTGTAGATTAGAACCTCAACACAATCACATAATCAGCAGCATAGTCAGTTTCAATTGAATTCTAATTTTTCATACTCAGAAGTGGATCAAAAGCAAAACCATGTTTCCATAATTCAACTACTACATATAACAAAAAAGTCAGTTTGGTCTAGTGCAGGGGTCTGCAACCTGCGGCTCTGGGAGCCACATGCAGCTCTTTCGGCCTTCTGCTGCAGCTCCCTGTTGGCTGATCCCACCACTGGCTACCCCTGCCCCTCCCCATCACTCCTTGCCTGGCCTGAGAAGGTAAGAGTAGTGGTGGGGGATGGAGACTTGCTCCATATTCCAGAGCAGGAGGTGACTGGGTGGGAGTGAATGATGTCTAATTGACCACGCCCACCAGTCACACCGGTTGTTAAATTATTGGCTCCTGATGTTTTCTTTTCTGTGAGGAAACAGGCCCAAATGGCTCTTTCAGTGTTTAAGGTTGCAGACCCCTGGTCTAATGGTTAAGGCAGCAGGCTAGAAACTAGGAGACTTTGAGTTTAAGTCCTGCATTAGCCATGAAAACTAGCTGGGTGACTTTAGGCCAGTCACTCTCTTTCAGCCCAACATACCTCGCAGGGTTGTTGTTGTGGGGAAAATAGTAGGAGGAAAATATATTGGATACATTTCCCCCCTTGAGTTATTTGTAAAAATAATAAAGGCAGGATACAAATCGTTAAATAAAAATATAGCGTAGCATTTAGACTTATATACCTCTCCATAGTACTTTAGAGCACTTTCTGGGCAGTTTACAATGTCAGCATATTGCCCCCAACAATCTGAGTCCTCATTTTACTGATCTCTGAAGGATGGGAGACTGAATCAACCTTGAGCCCGTCAGGATCGAACTCCAGGCTGTGGGCAGAGCTTGCCTGCAATACTACATTCTAACCACTGCACCACCAATCAAATGTATATTATAAACCAGTAATTCTATTCTATGAGCAGCCTTTTTGCCACTTTGCCACATTTTTTAACCTTTGAGTACAGAACTTTTTATATTATTCTTCTGAGAAACAGTTAGCAAAAATATATATGTAAGAGGGAAGTGAAATTCAAAATACATTTTTATGCAAATCAGTTAGCCAACATTTGCAGAAGGCCAGTGGCGATACTAATCACAAATTGTTATTTACCAACTGTAAGTCTACTTTATCTTTACAGGTTTAACAAAATTGCTCATACAAAGGAAACAATGAAATCTGATGGCCTAAACTCTTTGACTTACACCGTAATAAAAACTGATAAATTTCAATTATATACAAACATCACAGTGGATATTGGATCACCAAAAAGCTAGTGTGGCCAAAATGCAATAGAAGACTTGGAATACCCAGCCAGTGACAATTCAATTTTTCAGCATTTTATAAATGATTTTATGCAATCAACTTGGAAGAAGGACACCTGTTTTGTCATCCTGAGACCTTGCAATTGGCAGGACAAATGAGAATTTTAACCTCAAATTTTGCTGTATATTTCTTTTTTCATTTTTTAAAAACTTTATAAACCATAAATAGAAATTGTAAATAAATGAATTTTCAGGGAATCGTTGGAGACTTAGGTGCCCTCGGAAGGTCTCCCATGCAAATGTCACAAAAAGGAATGAAAGTTGTATTGAAGCATTCTTTTTTTTCCCAAAAAGTTCTCTTTTATGTCATGAAGCTAACCTAAGAAGGATTCCTAGTGGATACAGGCCTATATATTTGATGGACATCCTCTCCACTTTAAATAATGAGGGTCACAATTTGGGAACATTATTGTTTCCAAATTGTGAGGTGTTCTGCAGTGGTAAGTCATTTCCCTTTCTTCCTACTCTTTTCCCAATTTTATTTAAAAATTAGATCACTGTATGAAAATTCACTGCTGTGGGTACAGATGGAAGGATTGCAAAATACTGCTAAAGTGGTTTGAATTTACATACTTTGATTTATTTTCCCCGAATCTTGTCAAAATTGTTCCTTCTTGTCTATAAACTTCTGAGAAGAGGAGCTAGAAACCTCAAAACAAACAGCTTTGCATTCTGTTCTGCTGGCATGGAGATTTAAATAATGCAGGCCTCTTTGCCCCAAAGTGTATCTGCAAGCCAAAATCTTGAAACCACAGTGCTTGTTTTATATAACAGGACCATCGGCCCAATTTTTACACTGGGCTCACTGCACTAATGGGATGAAAGTGTGAGTGAAACGGTTTGATCGCAACTATTTTCATGCAAAAACCATTCATGTTAGGTTGCTAAGAAAAGCTTCCTAATTTTTGCTGGATCAAATTGTGTGATTGTGAAGAAGTCAGGTTAAAATATGCACTATAACCAGATCACGCAGTGTTCCTTGCCTAAGGTATAGAAAGGAGAAAGCATGCATCCAAGTCTGACACTCGGGGCAAATGCATTGTAGTGTGATCTGCGAATAACAACTTCAAAGGCACAAGGGATGCTGATAGGCAGAAAGCACAGTTCATGGGTTGGTCCACTCAGGCAGAATATTGATAGACCAGCAATACATAAACCTTAGCTTGCTATTACTATTTGGAAATGAGCCACTTTTAGAAGTATTTTAAAAGGACAAAGCCTGTGTGTAATGCTCAAACAGATGACCTGCGTAACATTTGTTTTGGAATTAAACTGAACATCGTATTTATTCATGTGAGAAACATCTCTGTTCCTGTGGAACACTGATGGAGTCTCTCCCAAACTAATTCTGCAAAGTTGTCCTTGTCTTAAGAACAAGAGCAGGAAAACATGGACATTTGGCAAGAGTGAGAGAGCATTATTCGCCAACTGCTAGGATTTCCTTGTCCGATGGGAAGTTATGCTTCCAAATTTTCTCTAAATACAGCTGGTGGAGGGAGCCATTCAGTTTTCTAGATAAACAAAGCGAAATTCTTGCTTAGTTAAAACATATAGATGGGGCTCAGCTTTCCAACGAAGTTGAGAGAAAGAAAAATGACCTGTTGGGATCATTTATTGCCTGAGTTGGTATGTTTATGTGTGAGATTGGGATGTAAAGCCTACCCAGATTGCGCAGAAATGAAAATGGTCCCAGGGACTAGACCCTGTAGGGAAGTAAAACCTTTTGTGGGCAAAAAATAGCCATCACTTCTGGTTGTAAAGCAACATGCTGCTTGCAAAGAATACAGCCAGGCAGATGTAAATGATAACCTGAAGATTTGGAGTACACTAACTAGTTTATTTTTATGGAAGTGGGGAGGACTTCATTACTTTCTTTTAGCTCTACCTGGCAAAATTGTAGCAGAGAGGTGTGCAAGTAACCAGTAGCATAATCTCTAAAATAAAAGAATAGTTTCAATGGGATTCCTCAGTAAAGCCCATTCTTGATACTGCAAAACAAATCCACCTAAGGACCAGTATATTGCCAGATTGCCTTACATGTGAATAGAAAGTTTTATTTAGTTTTCTACTGCTCTGATGCAGTCTTTTTCTTACTGGAGCATGGCACATACTTTGCAATTCTGGGTTTATAAAGTGACTTTTGGTTTTTAAAATGATTTGTCAGGAATGTTTACTATTGTAAAAGCCTAAATGTTGCAAAATGTCAAACAAAGATATATTTTCTCAATGTTTTGTATAAAACTTGAAGTCTTGTTACTGGATTTTATTGTTAAAAATATTACAGGGGAATAGGACTGCGGTAACTACATCATAAAATAGCATGTTACTACCATTAAATTAGCATAAGTGGCAGTAACATCATGTTTTAACTAGATTTGATTTATAGAATCAGGGTGCACAAGAATGTTCAGTTTGCCTTGCAAATATATTCATCTCCAAGTCTGAAGAATCATAAATTATGGCTTGTTGGAATGTTGTCATTTCTCCCACTCCATTACAGTTCATAAACTGTTGATGAAGACAGTGAAGCATGGTTTGAGGATCAAAGTAGAATTTGTGTCCCAGAACTCAACATCCCATTTTTTTACTTTCAAAAATATGTGTTTTTATGAGATTGTTTCCACTTATTTCCTTCTATAAAAGGAGTAGCCTCCCAAAAGCTTCAGCTTTTTTTATTATCAAGTTGATCCTAACCAATGATTAGGGACCTGCTTAGAACTCACATATTTTCAAGGAGGGATATAACTTTCAAGTTTAGGTTTCTCCCGTATGCACTCTTCCCTTTTTTTATGGAGGCAAAATAATCTGTTTTAAGAAAATATATCTTGGAAGATTGCAATATTCACATCCCTCAACAGTCAGAGAAAGGAAGGCCTACTTTTTATCCTACTGGCCATGAATAGTTTTTCAACTCCAATTGTCCAACTGCATCACCAAAGGAAACCATTCCCAGTTCATTTCAATCAGACTTTCATAAACTGGTCTACCTCAAATGTGTATGAGGCATTGTAATCCAGGATAACTCAAGGACACCAAATTGGCCAAGGTGGTTTTTGCTGCTTACAATAACAGAGAATGTGCACATTGCCCTCCAGTTTACTCACATCTGAGGCAACCCTGAAATAGAGCAAAGACATTCTTCCCATTATATAATTGGAAGCTATGTGTTTCCTAACTTCTCAAGCACATTGGCACCCAGCTGTGTAGCAGATGAAAGTTCTTGTGTATAGCTCTTAGTATATGACATTCTTAAATTTTAGATCATGGAGAAAGTTGGATGGGATAAGCAATTGGCTTCTTCATGCCAATTGCTTCCCCTTTTGTTCCTTTTATCACAGAGAGAAAAACGAATAGTCAAAATAAGCAACCCCACCATTATTAGAACAAGGGATCCCTTTGTTCTTTTGATATGAAACCACTTCTAAAAAAAAATCTCTAATAGAAATATTAAGCTTTTCCCAGAGTGAGATTAATTGAGGTAGGAGGGTGCAATTCCAGAGTGAAGGCCGTTTAAACAGATATTAGGTTTTCCAGCTTGAGCTTCTCCAATCTGGTTACCCCCAGAAACATTAGGATACAACTCCCACCGTCCTTGTCCAACATCTTTCGTTTGCTGTCACGCAATCGGGGCTTTTTCATAACATGATAGAACAAAGAGAGAATAGCAGGCAAGAATTCCCTCTTCTTACTTCACTACTCTTGCTTGCTTTTTCCAGTGTATGTGAATGTAATTTCTTACCTTTTACTGCCAATTTTATTTTTTTTTAAATGTTCATGTCCTTAATGCTTAATTTTCCCTCACTGTACTGTGCCATCCTTTTAAGGCAAGGAATGTGCCATCTTTTTTAAGATTTTTAAAATCTTAGGCAGACTGACAACAGAGAAGCAATTTCAATATCACTTACTCAAGGCCACTATTTCTCAACCTCAGCAATTTTAAGATATGTAGACTTTAACTCCAAAAATTCCCCTCCCAGAACTTGTAAAAGTTGAACTCCGTGCATTAAAGGTGTTGAAGTTGAGAAATACTGATCTAGGTAATCAAGCTCTTCCATTCTTTCAGGTTCCCTCTTCTTGTAGCATTTGGATAAAAATAAAGTTGTATTTAATATTTATCTCAGCCTGATATGTTTCTAAAATTTTCCTTAGTTTCTCTGGTTATAGAAACAGGAAGCAAAATGTTTAAATGTCTGCATTAGCATTAGCTTTATCTGTAGATATGTATTTGGGGCTCATATCCATCTGAGTCTCTGTTGCTGAGAAAACTGAATTTGTGATGCAAGTTAAATGTGAATTTTAAGGTTAGGATTTTCTTTTACATTCTTTACTACACAACAGCTCCTAATGGCATTAATAATTTCATGTACCCTATAAGTGAACACAATTTCCCTGCCAACCTCTTTTGGAAATTATAGAAATGAGAAACTTTTGTAGACATTTTAGATTAACCATTCTTAGTCAAAACACAAGCATGAAAAATTACAGATCAAAATGAAGGCTGAAATCCTATAACATTCTGAGAACTTCTAACTGAATACAGATGGTATTTACAGCTTGTCAGGGTTAATATGTTACATTAGACTTTGGTCAAATAAATTTGAGATGCAGTATAAACTCCTCTCCAGTCATTCTTTATGAGGGCCACGTTTCCATGGCAACAATATGGAAGTCATTTGCCACTGCTTTCTTCATGGGATGTTATTTCAACTGTTGAATTTCAACTGTAGTTTTGTAAGGATTTCCTTGTGGTGCCCTATTCAAATGCTAATCAAGTATCACACATTTCTGCTTTTTTGAGATCAATCAACTTTTGCCCACATTCTGTTCTCTACTGTGAAAAAATGTAATATAAAACATCCAAGAACCCATTTATTGAAATTCTATAGTAGGCTGAGTTTACAAAGTACAAGATGTGATCCTTTACCATTTCCCATATTTTCACTGGACACGTGGATACCTTTTAAAAATCAGGCTTAATTTCCAACATGGATGCAGCAAATAGGTTTTCTAGCCTATAAATATACATTCCAGCAAGCAACTATTATGTGGTCTACCAAACAGCACAGTTTAGACATGTGCTTACCTGTATGTAAGCGTGTGTGACCTCGATGTGCACATGAAAATCAGGGAAAATTGCCATAGAACCTTATTCAATAACCTGGTTATAATTTTCATCTCTTCAAGATGTTTGAGAGAAGTGCCTTAAAATATTTTGTGGAGTGCATAGGGGTAAAGGGATAAGTGTTTGCTCAGATACTTTAGCATTGCTGTGGATCATTGCCTTTCCAGAAAACAGTATGAAAGAAAAAATTAATAAAATTTGCTGTACAGTAACTACAAAGTTTCTGCTGTTGTATTTAATTCCTTGATGTTTCTCCTCTTATTTCTTGTGATTGCATCACAAACAGTCAGCTGACATTTCTGTTTAATCTGTGAATCATCGGAACATGTGGACTTTTGTTCTGTTTTCACTTTGCATGTGTGGTGTGTGGAGATACTTGAACAGCAAATGGGAAATTGGTATTTCTTATAATCCCACTGGCAATTCTAATTCAAACAAGCTCTTCTTCTGAAACTATTTTTTTAGTCTGACATTCAAGGCAGGGAGGCAGAGCTTCTTCCTGCACCGCTTAGTCGTCTCAGGAGTCCCGGATCCTGCAGGAAAACAGCTCCTGCCCCTCCTTCAATCTGGATTGATTATAGGGTGGAGACTGAAGAAGCCCATTCTGGCTGTTTTCAGGCGAAGGGCTCTTGCAGCTACCAATTAAACCAAACCCAGACTTGTGAAAAACAGGATGTGCAATAAGTCGCCTCTTTCATTTATTGCAATTAAATGGCAAAAAAAAAAAAAGTAGAAGCCATGATTATGGTTATATTTTCAGCTATTACAATAATCTTGGTCATAAATGATAACCAGAATTCTCATTTCCACAGCCATTTGTATGGCTAGGTATCACTGTGTTCCCTTCTATATTTATTTTATCCAGACAGCTTACTATCCTCGCAGAAAAGTCTGCCAGCTGGTATATTTTCAGAGCAACTTCACATGGATGACCACTGCCTGGATCTGTGCAGACTCCATAATTATATACAGGTAGTCCTCGACTTACTACCACAACGGAGTCCAATTTTTCTGTTGCTAAGTGAGATATTTTTAAGTGGGTTTTGCCCCATTTTATGACTTTCCTGCCACAGTTAAGTGAATCACTGCAGCTGTTAAATTAGTAACATGGTTGTTAAGTGAATCTGGCTTCCCCATTGACTTCGCTTGTTAGAAGGTGGGGGAAAGTGATCACATGACCCCAGGACACTGCAACCATCATAACTATGAGTTGATTGCCAAGAGTCTGACTTTTGAGCACATGGTCGTAAGTGTGAAAAATGGTGATAAGTCACTTTTTTTAGTGCCGTAACTTTGAATGGTCACTAAATGAACTGTTGTAAGTTGAGGACTACCTATATTTAAATGTATCAATAGGAAAAAAATGTGTGTGTGCGTGCGCGCGCATGTGCTTTGTGTGTCTATGTCTATACATAGCTGACATTCTGCACCTAAAACATTTAATTTCCTGTGACCTCTCTGAACTATGCAAACAGCAATCAGGCATCTCTCTCAACATACAGTCTAGCTGTAAATGGAATGATTTGGAGGGAAAAAACTGGAATTTGAAATACAGAAAGGTAATCTGTCTCCTAGTGCTATGCCTCCTTCTGGGCATGAATGTAGGAATGGGAAGGTGCCATTACAGGAATGTTTTCCATATGATTCCTGACTGTACTCTGGATCAAGATCTTAAAAGACCCTTTGTTTTGTTTCTTCAGTGCTGGTGAAGTTATATTGGAAAGGCTCGAATTATGTGTTGGCAACTAGTTCCTGAAAGAAGCAGTGAACTGTAAAATAACTCTATTGCCTATTGTTTTCGGGACTTGCTGATTCTTATGAGTATAAACAATTGGTGTTTTTCACTAATCAAATATTCTTCCATTCTTCATTACAGAATTGTTCCTCTAGCCCTCTGTTTGCAGGGCTGTGGGAATTATTGTTGTTGCCTGTATTAATATGTTAATATTGTGACATTTATTTTATATATATATTGGAAGCAAAATAAAATGTTTTTGAATCAGTACACTTGGTCACATTCTTGGAATGGAAGAGAGGGGGTTCTGTTCTGGTTCTTTGCTGAGATAAACTGGCTTTGGTGTAACATGATAGTAGTTCTAATAAAATCTGACCAAAGTCTGACCAAGATGGCTGCCGTGTGTCACGCTTGCAGTGATTTCCGCTGCATAGTTCGCTTTTCTGACTGACAACTCTGCTGAATTTTTGACCTGGCGGCCGTTAGGAAGGTGGCGGAGACCTTCGACCAACCGGACAGGCCACCTGAAGCGGCCACGGTGCTGCCGTTTTGACGGGAGTGATGGCTGTATGGACGGCCTGGCTGCCTTGGCCTCGGTTTCGGCCTCAGTGACAGCGGCGCCAGCAGAGGAAGCCATGGCCGGCAGCACGCAGAGCTGCGGGGAAGACCGAGGCTACAGCAGTGGTGGGCGGCGGAGGCCATGGCGGAGAACTTGCTGGACGGGCCGCCCAGCGCTAAGCCAGCCAGGCTCGGCTCACCCGGCTTCTCCACCTCCAATATCATAGGCTGCCTGCGCCTCATTCCGCTCATGGGAATCTTCCGGGACCTTCTCCAGCCCCCTTGGCACGGTTGGCCAGGCGCTGCCCAACGCGACATTGTGAACTGTTCAGGGATGGGTCAGCTGCCGAAGGCTTCAAGGTTGAACTTAAGAAAGCCAAGCCCCGTGACGCCAAGAGGAAGTGCGAGCAGCTGGGGGGTTCTTGGCGCTGGGCTCGAGGATGTCGGGCTCGAGGAAGTCGGGCTTCCCGGAGTTGGAGGTGTGGTCCCACCATGTGCAAGAGTGGTGGAGCGCCAAACCGGCCAGCCAGCTGTGCTTTGAGTGCGGTCAGCGGGGCGTCACCTACGTGGACACTACCATCGGCAGCTTCGTCTGCACTGCCTATTCGGGGGCGCTCTGTGGCCTGAATCCTCCTCACTGGGGTGAAGCCCATTTCCATGAAGTGATGGTACATGTTGCCTGACCAAACCAAAACCCAGGCCGCTCCGAGTGCTCAGGCCACCCTTGCAGAAACCAAGATGGCCACCAAGACTAAGCCAATTACTTATTCAGCGGCGGACTTATGGACCCTGTGAATTGTCCCCCTTTCCCTGAGGTGGCCTATTGGATTATCAGTGGCCTACCTTAAGGATGGATCCTGGGATCCTGAGAGGTGGCATGGCCAGAAGAAACTTTTTAGGGGTAAAAACAACTGTATTCATTTTTATTTAATTTTTTATCGGGGTTAGGGAGGGTGACCAGGTTGGGTTTGGGGAACAATCCACCTGAGTTGAGGGTCGGACCGGCGGCTGAGCGCGGCCAGGAGGATTCAGGGTCGGGGAGGGTCAGATCGAGGACGGGGGATTGTTTCCGGGAGGGAGAAGTTAATTTTATTTGTACGGTGAGTGGGAGAGGCAGATATGGCGGTTGTAGGGGGCCATATGTTCTGGGAGCACGCCCCTGCTGTTTGCGTGCGGTGGCGTGCTCCGACCCCCAAAGCATTTCCCGTTCCCTGGGTTGTCCGAATCATTGGGCCCTGGGACTTCGGTTGATGTTGTGTAACGCCAAGTCCATAGTAAATAAAGCCCCCCTTTTTTATGATCTGATTTGGGAGGGGGGAGCGGACCTGGCAGGTATTACCGAGACCTGGTTGGGCCAGGAGTGGGGTGTCCCCCTGGTAGAGATGTGCCCACCTGGGTTTCGGATTTTTCATTGATTGAGGGCACAGGGGAGGGGTGGAGGGGTTGCGGTTGTTATTAAGGAAGATCTATGTCCTAGGGAATCCACTGTCCCTCAGACGACCGGATGCAAATCCCTCTTGTGAAGTGTGGTTCTGGAGTTCAGGTGGGCCTATTGATAACGTACATGGCTCCCTCCTACGTGGCATTGGCCCTGCCTGAGCTCCTGGAGGTTATAGCCGGATTGGCAGTTGAGACCCCTAGGCTTATGGTCATGGGGGATTTCAACCTGCTGGCGGGACCTCCGGGATTGCTCAGGAGTTCATGGCCTCCATGACAGCCATGGACTTGACCCAATTAATTCAGGACCCCACACACATCGGGGGTCACACCCTGCATTTGGTTTTTATCTCTGGTCAGTGGCAAAATGATCTAGGTATGGGGGATATTGTTGTAGAGCCCTTGTCATGGTCAGATCATTCACTCCTTAAGCTGGACTTCCGTTCCGCACCCCCTCGCCACGGGGAGGAGGAGCTGATAAAATGGTTCTGCCCCAGGTGCCTGATGGACCCAGATAGGTTCCTGATGGAGCTTGGGCCTTTTCCCGTGGTTCGCACACACGACTCGGTTGGGGACTTGGTGGCCATCTGGGACAGGGTGGCGGCCAAGGCCCTTGACCGGGTCGTACCCTTGCGGCCTCTGACTCGGTGCCGATCACAACTGGCTCCTTGGTTTTCCGAGGAGCTGAGGGAAATGAAGCGCCAGAAAAGATGCCTAGAGAGTGGTTGGAAGGCTAGCCGCTCTGGATCTGACCGAACACTACTACGGTCCCATATTAGGGCCTATTTAGTGGCGATAAGAGCAGCAAAGCGTTCTCACTTTTCCGCTCTTATTGCATCTGCAGAAAATCGCCCAGCCGCCCTTTTTAGGGTAACCCGCTCCCTTTTAAAGGTGGGAGTGCGGGAGGATCCCTTACAAGGACGGGCTGAGGATTTTTCGAGATATCTGCAGGACAAAATCACTCAGATTCAGGATGGGCTGAACTCTGGGCAACTCTGGACGGGATGACTGGGGCAGATCTTGGTGAGGTCATCTGGGGTGAGTTTGATCCTGTGACCCTGGAAGACGTGGACAGGATACTGGGTGGGCTTAATGCCACCACATGTTTACTGGATCCATGCCCCTCCTGGCTGATTTTGGTTACCTGGGAGGTGACACAAGGTTGGTTCCAGGGTATTATTAACACTTCTTTGAGTGAGGGGCTTTTGCCTGCCACCTTGAAAGAGGCAGTGGTGAGCCCCCTCTTCAAGAAACCATCCCTGGACCCAACATTACTATAGAACTATCGTCCGATCTCCAACCTTCACTTTGTGGCGAAGGTTGTTGAGACTGTGGTGGCACGACAGTTCCCTCAGCACCTGGATGAAGCTGTCTATTTAGATCTGCTTCAATCAGGCTTCAGACCCGGGTACAGCACGGAGACAGCGTTGGTCGCATTGGTGGATGATCTCTGGAGGGCCCGTGACAGGGGTTGTTCCTCTGTCTTGGTCCTGTTAGATCTCTCAGCGGCTTTTGATACTATCAACCATAGTATCTTATTGCAGCAGTTGGGGGCAGTTGGGAGTGGGGGACACCGTATTACGGTGGTTCTCCTCCTTCCTCTCCGACCTTTCGCAATTTGTGTTGACGGGGGCAGAGGTCGACCCCGAGGCCCTTGACTTGCGGGGTGCCCCAGGGGTCTGTTCTCTCACCCCTGCTGTTCAACATTTATGTGAAGCCGCTGGGTGAGATCATCCGTGGTTTTGGGGTAGAATTCCATCAGTATGCTGATGATGCTTCAGTTATACATTTCTACCCCAGGCCACCCCAACGAAGCCATTGAAGTGATGACCCGGTGCCTGGAGGCCGTGCGGAGTTGGATGGGTATAAACAGGCTCCGACTCAACCCTGCCAAGACTGAGTGGCTGTGGTTTCCTGCACCAGATACAGCCAGCTTATTCCATCGCTGGCTGTGGGGGGTGAAATTTTGGCCCCCACAGGGAGGGCGCGCAATCTTGGTGTCCTCCTGGATGTACGGCTGTCGCTGGAAGACCACATAATGGCTGTCGCCAGGGGGCCTTTTTATCAGGTCCGATGGATCTGCCAGTTGCGGCCCTTTCCGGATCTGGATGCGCTTTGCGCGGTCACTTCTGCTCTTGTCATTTCCCGTCTCAACTATTGCAATGCTCTCTACATGGGGCTCCCCTTGAAGAGCATCCAGAGGCTCCAGTTGGTGCAGAATACGGCCGCATGGGTGATTCTGGGGGCTTCTTGTAGCTCCCATGTTACACCACTCCTGCGCGAGCTGCATTGGCTTCCGGTAGCCTTCCGGGTCCGATTCAAGGTGTTGGTGGTCATCTATAAAGCACTCCATGGCTTGGGACCCGGGTACTTACGGGACCGCCTTCTGCCACCATCGGCCTCCCGTCGGCCTGTGCGCTCTCACAGGATGGGCCTCCTTCAGGTGCCGTCAGCTGGACGATGTCAGCTGGCAACCCCGAGGGTACGGGCCTTCTCTGTGGGAGCACCCTCCCTTTGGAATGAGCTGCCCCTGGAGATACGGACTATCCCTGACCTGCAGACCTTCAGGCGCACCTTGAAGACCCATTTTTTTCAACGAGCCGGTCTGGCCTAGTAATATTGTGGGGTTTTAAATTTGTTGTTTTATATGCCCTTGTTTATTATTTTAATCTCAGCCACTTATTTAATTCATTTTTAAATGTTAAATTTCTCTGTACTGTTTTTTAACCTGGCTGTACACCGCCCCGAGTCCTAAATGGAAGAGGGGGCGGTATATAAATGAAATTAAACCTTAAACCTTAAATAATCAGTTCATATTGAAAGTGGCACATGAGGATAATGTACTGATTTAGATTGATTCATTATTTAATGTGGGGAATCCTTCAATTAGAGAAATACTCACATTGTATAATCAAACAACAACCACACCACACAATTATTTTAATTATCTGATCATGAATAATATGTAAGAAGACACATTTATTTCAGAGGATTTCTATACACACAGCAGGAGAAGTTGAGGGAGAGCGATTATTTCTTTTCTAGGGGTTGCCACCTACCTTAAAAATGAACGCAAGAGGATAACAATATCTACCCATCCATGAGCCATCAGTATCTTTTTTTATCCTCAGATTTTATTTCATACATATGTGTCAGAGGTGGTGTTTAGTAGGTTCTGACCAGTTCTGGAGAACCGGTAGCAGAAATTTTGAGTAGTTCGGAGAACTGGCAAATACCACCTCTGACTGGAGATTTTACAGTATCCTTCCCGTGCCACGCCCGCCAAGCCACGCTCACAGAACCGGTAGTAAAAAAATTTGAATCCCACCACTGATATGTGCACACGTGTTTGCTGCATGCCTTATGATAGTCTTCAAGGAACACATACTCTCTTCCCATCCCACTTGGTTTAAGGAGTAGAACAACAGAACTTTGAATTTCATGAGAACTTGGAAGAGATAAATGTTTATTTTTCTCCGTGTTCAGTGTATGGCTAATGTAAATTTCTAAATGTGATTTACATTTAACCACAATGTTTGCAGTCAAGTAACATACAAAAAGTGGAGGGATTTTCCATCTTAAATGTGTTTCATTGAATCATAGGGCTGGAAGGGATTTTGGAAGTCTTCTAAGCCCAACCGCCTATTCCAGGCAAGAGCCTAACACCATCCCAGTCAAATGGTTGTCCAGACTGTTTTTCTGATGAAGTATCCTCACTCCCCTAACCTAATCTCTCTCTCTTATCCCATGACATTCCCTGACCCTAATCTCCAAAGAAATATCTCTGCCAGAGAACCAAATAACCTCTTTGATTTAGTACGCCAAGATTAGAACAAATGGCAAATGATTGGATTTCCAAAATGTTCTAAATTTTGACTAATAAATTGCTAAGAATGAGGAAGAGGAGGATGCAAAGACCCAGATCAATCACAGTTGGTGATTCTTGGGTTCCCCCCCCCCCCAGGGTTTTCTGAGTTGGGAGGGTTTCCATGACTGCCCCTCTCCAATTGTGTTCAGCCCATTATCAGGTTCATACTACAGCATGCTGTAGATGAATCTGTTGTGCACCACTGTGCTGCATTTGGGTTGAGAGATTCAAAAGTTTCTGTATAGGGGGAATGAATCAGACTGGGAGGATCTTCATTACTGCACACAAGTGGGCAGAACTAAGATTTTTCCTTTTGGAAGTTTTGTTTTTGGAAGGGGGAGGTCTTTATATTTTAAATAGTGGTAAAAGTATATTTAATGGTTTGCACCACCATTGGCATTGAATTTCCTGCTTCAAAATCCAGGGATTTAACAGCGGAAGCAAAGTGACAAGAATTTATGGGAAGTCATAAATTTTAATGACCACAAATCAAAGCAGTACAAAACTCTAGATGATCATCGGTGTTCTGGTAAGAAGAATTTAGAGAGTTTTTTAAAATTTAGATGTCTTTTGTGGGCTATGTTTACCCTTTGTCTTTATGCCACATCACCACTCATCTCGAATGTGCTCTATTCCAGCTAATTTTCTGTTCCTTGTTCCTCCATAAAATACAGTATATTGTTGCATCACATTTGAGAGTGACGCAAAAGGAAGTGGCACAGGGAGTTTCCAGATGTAGCTGGGGAGACACATTTGCATTTTCAAAGTACCTGAGTAGCTATTCTTTCCTCTTAAGAGCTCTGGGAATCCTTAGAGTAACCAGCCTTTGGCTGCTGGGCTGGGAGCCCAAAATGGTCCTAACTGGAAATGGCTTCTTCCACAAAGGTGAGAAAAGGAAGACGGAAGGAAAGAAATGTAACCAAGGTTTGCTTATTGCAGGTCACAGTCTTGTATCTGGGAAGAATCAAATTTTCTGCTTTGGTAACTCTACCCTCATAATCACCCAACTATAATGAGACAGCCTCAATTTCCTGAAATCAATTAACTAGGCTTTAACAGATTCTCAGCTGCAGTATAATGAAGGAAATCCTATAAGGCTCATAGATTTAAGTTGTGGGGCTGCTTATGGCAAATGTATTTGATATTGCCAAGGTAACAGAATAAGCAAGGCCTTGTGAACTGGGGGGATGGAGGTAGTTGAGAAGGCGGTGTCCTCCCTTCTGATAAGAATCTTAAGGATTTTTAATCAAAGTTTTTTTTTCTAATATTAGCAACTGCTAGAGCCAAGAATGAATCAATTCAGAGATTGAGTTTTGCAGGAGATTTCAATGGGATAATGAAAGCCAAATTCTACAGCAGGGGAAAATAAAATCAATTCTGGAACCTGTAGAACTTATTTGAATTATGCAAATATATGCAATTACTCATGTTTTGTATCAACAATTCTAACTTGGTTGAGCAAGAAAATTCAAGCCCTTGGTGATATGGTTTTACTGTTGCCAAATACTGGTTTAAAATTCAAAGGAATGTTGCAAATTTTTAAGGCCAATTCCTACTTGTCCAAAATGCATTTGTTCATTTGAGCTATAGCACAGCTTTTGAGACTTACCGAGGATCCTTATCAAAGATTATAGATAGTTGGTGCATGAGGGAAGACACATGGAAACGTTAGACAATCACTGTATTCTCAATTCATAGTAGTGAATTCCTGAAATGTGTTCCCTGTCTGTGGTTAAAGTACTGTAATTCTTTTTAAACAGAACAGCAAAGAGTTAAAAATTGTGGTAATGTAGTAACACTTGCTTTAGTTTATTCATTTTGTCATCCTGTTAATTTAAAATATTTGCTTGGTTAAATTGCTTAATATATCCTCTAATTTGGTTCTCTCAAAATTAATTTCATGTCCTGGGGGAACCAAATTAATCTCCAATACTGAACACTTCAACAAGAGAATAATCAGGGAAGCCATTGAAATAGAGAAACACCTCCATAACATGAATAAATGGGATGATACCTCCCATCTACCAGACATTTGGAAACTAGCCCTTATCAACAAATGAGTCTCAGCCACGAAAACCAACACCGGACCAAAAACAACACATGATGCCACCACCAATCTCTCTCACTAGACTCAAACCCAAACCCATCCCATAGACGAAAGGCAACCACCATCCAGAAACCAGGCCATAGCTGTATCACACACCCCGACCCCCAAACCAAGCAAACTGACACACGCCATGAACACATAGCCAGACCTCAAATTCAGAGGCAAACCAAAACCCGGAACGTTACATCACAGCCACCCACTCAGGATATAACATCACGGAACTCAGGAGGTAACACCACAAAACCTCAGGATGTTACAACACAGCCAACAACCCAGGAGATTACAGCACAAGACCCAGGATGTCACAACAATAGAACTCAGAAGGTCACCACACAGCCCATTACCCAAGTTATTACAACACAGGAGGCTGATAGATACACAGCCAGCACCTCAGCCACACAGGTTCTTATGAAAAGCCAACCAATCTGCAAACATCAACTCCATCAACCAATCAAGAAATAACAACACAGCCAACCAGCCCGCTTACAACAGAGCCAGCACACTACACCTCCCCACCAGTATTTATAGAGAGACGGCAGCTCCGATCACGCTTTGCTCGCACAAGCACAAAGCCGAAAGCACCAGCCTGAAGATGGCGAGTGGGACCTCGTCGAAATGTCGCCAAGATACTCTTAATCTTACACAGGAAAAGACCCGAACAGGCCAAGACCTGCATATATATATATATATCCAACTTGGGAATGTATATAATAATAATAATAATAATAATAATAATAATAATAATAATAATAATAATAATAATAATAATAATAATAATAATAATAATAATAATAATAAACAACCGCTCCTCTCCCGAAGGACTCGGAGCGGTGCACAACCATACAATTAAAACATTAAATATATAAAAGTTAAAATTAAATTAAAGATTCTGGCTGAAAACAATTAAAACCCCTCCCTTAAACCCTAAAATTTGATATAAAAATTAAAATACCCAAATCTAAAATCAGCCCAAGCTGGCCTGGTCAAAGAGCCAGGTTTTCAATGCACGCCTGAAGGTCCCCAGGTCCGTGGCTGTACGTAACTCCGGAGGCAACCCATTCCAGAGGGCAGATGCCCCCACAGAGAAGGCCCTATTCCTCGGGGTCACCAGCTGGCACATAGATGGCACATAGATACTTAAATATCATATTCTCTTTCTCAGTATTTAAACCATGTTTTTAAAAAATGAGTAAAAAAATAATAATCCAAAGAAAAGCAGAGATAAGAACAAAAAAGAAAATCTAAGGATAGTTTAAACCTAGATATTTTGCTAGAGTTATTATTTTTGCAAACCATTCTTTTCACCTAACGTGCTCCATACATTCATTTGTATTTTTAATGTCCCTTTTTTATTAGTTCCAGCTGATTAATCATTAATGCAGTCAATCATGATACCTTGATCTTTTCCTCTTTTTTTTTACCGCTTTGTTTGCCAAACCATATCAATCTCTTTTTTTCACACTGGTTTATAATTTTTGTATGCAATCTGAATTTACTTGCACGCATTCGTTTTTTGACCAAATCACTTGGTTTTCTATGCTTCCTAAGATCCCCATTCCTACTGCATTCAACTTGTTTTTGAAATACCCAGCTTCCTTCTAAGATAGAAAGCACCAAGCTCATATACACAGCTATTTTGACAAATGTCCATTATTACAAGAGACCTTGTACTACCCACAGCCTATTAATATTTGTATAGTTGAAAATGTCTTCAGGCAATGGTATATCTTTAGTAAACATTTCATTAAGGCACACACATTCATTTGCTTGCTATAATAATTTACATGTTTTTCTGACCTGGAATCATTTGCTGTGTTTTCTGCTTTAAAAACAAACATGTTGCATTTCAAAAAAATTAATATTCAGATACAACAACTCCTTGTTTCATACAATCTATTTCCACTTGGCTTGAAATATTTGAATTCCCAGTGAACAAATAGCATCATCTGCATATATGAATTGACATTCCCAACCAACAAATCTCTCATACCACCACAAGTGTTGTTTTATTTCATGCTCCCATTATATTCAATTCCAACTCCAATATATGCATTGATTTTTCCATAACTCAAAACTCATTAATTTATTATAAACTTATTTTTAATTAACAAACCCTTTTTTCTTACATTTATGCATTACTTAGCAAACTGTTGAAGAGCAAAAATTTGGTCTGCATGCACCTTATTTGGTACCTTGCATTTTCCAAATGTTGTTAATTGTTGCCATTCATACACTTTGGATCAGAATTGGGCCAAACATCTTCCTAGAAATACAGTACTTAATAAACTAATCCTCTGATTACGTTTACTTATGTTTTATACTATGTTCTTACATGCAACACCAAACAGTTTTCTGTCAGAATGCTACAAGTGCAACCAAAGGCTCATTTTACTTCAAACATGAAGCTAACATCTTTGCAAGCTAACATCTAAATGTTATCCTGAAAGCCAATATAAGTGGCTTGCAGCATAAATTACTCTAATTAAGAGGTTCATCAATATAGATGCTCAATATTATTAATACAGATAAAATAAAAATACAGTCATGAAATGGAATATGGAGCCCTGTAGAATAATTGAACTCTGTCATCCATTCTCATCCATTCTTTAACAGCCTCTGGCTTGAAGGATTTGATTACATGTTGCCTATTTATTTTTTAAGTGTTTTCTATTCCCAATAGTTAAAAATATGATTAACAAAAATGAAAATGCTAAAGTTCTTTGGAAGCAGGGGTGGGATTCTACCAGTTCATACCTATTCGCTAGAACCGGTTGTTAACATTCTAAGCAGTTCAGAGAACCAATTGTTAGAAGAAATTACTGGTCTAATCCTGTAAAGAAGGCAGGAAGGAAACATTCTGATGTTGCTTACAGAAACTGCCTCTCCGTTAACCCTTATTACATTCTTGGCAGGACTAGGCTTCCTGTCTCTGGAACTTCTCTGGAGTTTTTTCCCCCTCCTCTGCTGGTACTTTGCTTGTGTGGAGTGACCATTCAATGTTACAATGGCACTGAATAAAGGGACTTATGATCATTTTTCACACTTACGACTGTTGCAGCATCCTCATAGTCATGAGAGGCCAGGTGAGGAAATGGTGCCTCGATGTGAGTGATACTGAGTTGGCCATGCCCAGCCAATAACATGATCACCAAGCCATGCCCACTAACTAAGCCACGCCCACAGAACCAGTTGTTAAAAAGTTTGAACCCTATCTATGTTTGGAAGTGTAAGTGCAGTGAATGTCTCATTGGACACAATTATTGGCACTTTGGTGCAAGGTTGGGATCCGACCGGTGTAACTAGCAGTTCAGTGATTTTACATTTTGCATGTGCATGCGCGCTGTGCGCGCATGTATATCATCATCTAGCTACTTGAACAGCTGAGCAGCGCTGTGCGCGGGTGCACAGTGGTTGAAAAAACACTTTTTTCCTGTTTTTTTCAACCACAGCTGTGTCGCGCAAAGCAGCTGTGGTTGAAAACGCAGGAAATAAAGGTCAGGTAAGAGCCCAGGCAGGCGTGTGGGCCAAAACAGCAGCAGACATAGAACTGGTTCTATGTATGCTCTCTGTTTGCTGCTTTTCAGAGCAACCGGTTCTACAGAAGTGGACAGAAATGGTAGAATTCCACCCCTGCTTTGGTGATATTGTGGTTTAGGAGCAACTTTATCTGTTCATAAGCCACACAGGAGGAAAAGAGACCATCAGTGGATATGTAGAGGATGGATTGTGAAGTAGTGTTTTCCTTATGAATAAATGTTGGTAGTTGATACAATTATAGAGCAAAATTTATCTTTATACCATCGTCCACTGTCAGAGCTGAAAGCGCAATATCCTATTTTTAGTCCACATTTTCCACATTACAGGGTGAAAGAAAGTTCTGCTGCTTGTCAGAGGCAGTTTAAACAACTGGAAAAGTTGTAACTAGGTGATAGGCACGTGCTCTTTGGCACATTGCTAAAGAAGAAAGCAAACATCATTCATAATCACCAGCCAGCTTGCCTGCAGGGAAAATTCTTCCCACCTTGATTTCAGATACAGCAAATAGTACAAAGCAAGGCAGATAGAATTATTATATAGCCTGCAGCTGTGTGTTATTAATCATGAACAGAACCCTACATATCAGTTACCAGCATTAATAAACAAAGCTGGAGAGTCTAACAAACGGGTTTTTCTCTTCAAAGTTTTCCATCATACGTTAAGTTCTCCTGAGAAAGAAGAAGAAACTTGCTAGATTGAAACACAGTTCACTCTAACCCAGTATTTGGTTTCAACGTGCCACTGGCCAGACTGGAATTCTACAATCCCAATATGGAGCCATAGTCTCTTAACTGTTGACTGCGATGTCTGGGCCTCCTGGGCATTGTAGTGTACAAACAGCAGAAAAAAGCAGTAAGATTCCTGGGCTTGATCCTTTAAATGTCAAAAAATGTCAAAAGCAACCCAATGATCTGGGGCCCAAAATTGGGGCCATTACTGCAACTGCTAATATTATTTATGTGGGACAGAGAAAAGAAAGGTAAATGTTTCCCCTGCAAGTTGTGTCCGACTCTAGAAAGTGCGGCTCATTTTTAGTTCATGGCCAAAGAGACAGCGTTGTCTGAAGACGTTTCTGGGGTTATGTGGTTAACATGACTCTACACATGGAAGGCACATGGAATCCCACTCCTTCTTCCTCCCAAAGTGGTACCTATTTATCTATTTGCATTTTGCATGCTTTTGAACTGCAGGAACTGATACAGCAAATACAACGGGAACTCACTCCCATCACATGGTACTATAGTCTCAAACTGCCAGCCTTTGGAAGCCCAGCATCTTAACCACTCAGCCACAGCACCTCTTTGTGAAAAAGCAGCAACATCCTGTACCAAATGCTGCTTCAGAACAAACCTGGGGAGGAAGTAGTGTGCCCCATGGCACACTACTGCAGGAGTCCCCAAACTTGCAACTTTAAGACTTGTGGACTTCAACTTCCAGAATTCTCCAGCCAGCGCTGGCTGGAGAATTCTGGGAGTTGAAGTCCACAAGTCTTAAAGTTGCCAAGTTTGGAAACCTCTGCACTACTGTCTTATTTTTCCCACTTGTATGTAGAATATCTATTCGTTGGCAGAATGTGACTGTTCCCCTGTTCCTGATGTGGGAGTTTGATTAAAGAGTGAAATAAAGGTGGTTGTTGCTTAATGTTCATCCATTCAGCAACTGTTTAAACTTATAACAGTAGTGAACAAGTAGTTATGATCAGTCCTCATACTTACAACAGCCTCAAAGTCAATGGGGAAGCCAGCAGGAAGTTGCTGATGGCAACCATGTGATGTCCTTGATTAACATCCTACATTGTGATTTGCTGTAAAATCTCCATTCCCTCCCCACGCCACTAACCTGTGATGACCCAGGGCATGGAACAAAAGCAACACAGTCACATAAGTAAAAAAAAAGTCCCTTTAATACCTCCAACTTTTCTCCCAATGCCCAGTTACCTTCGGCTGGAGAAAAAACTCTCCCAAGAACAGTCTTTAAGTGGAAGAAATTCAGCCCAAAAACAAAGTACATATAAACTCTAAATAAAATAAAATAAATAAAATAAAAATCCACACAAACCACGCAGCAGCAATTAACTGGACAGGGCAGGATAAGGAATTGAAGACTTCAAAAGCCAACAAAATACACACAGTTGGGAAGATGCCAGGAACCCAGATAAGCCTTGACAAAACAAGATAATATACGATTTGTTTCCAACAATTTGCTGTCCGCAAACTCCCTTTTTAAACACTATGTTCCCAGCTGCACCTAATGAAGGGAATCAGGGCCCTTTCCTCCCCTGTAAGCCACGTAACTCATGTTGCTTCCTTCTCCGTTCCTCCCTGCGTGCCCTAGGATGAAGAAGGGGTGGGCCTGGATCTTCATCTGAATTCCCTCTGCCTTGCTCTACCTCTCCTCTGCTCAGCCCAGCCAGACTGTGCCCTTCCCCAGTTTCTCCCACAGCCAATGGAGCCACACTCCCACTCCCTGTCAGCTGCTCGGCCTTCCCCTCGGAATCAGATTCCGTAAGGGGCATGACAAACCTGCTTTCCAGCTCCTTTCTCCTGTGCAGGGCAACAAAAGAAGACCCAACTGACTCGGGAGGCAGAGAATAGATGGGGTGGAGCCAGTCAGAGGTGGTATTTGCTGGTTCTCTGAACTACTCAAAATTTACACTACTGGTTCTCCAGAACTGGTCAGAACTTGCTGAATACAACCTTTGAGGAACGGCCAATGTTAAGCAGCAGTCATATGATGTCTCATTTTATGACTACACTGCTTAGTGATGGAAATTCAAGTCCCAACTGCCATTGAGATGCTATCACCTAATTGTTTTGTTTTAATTGATTAAACTACCTGCTTTTTCATTGATTTAATTATGTTAAATTAAGTTTGCATGGCAGCCAAACTTGTTTTTTCAGAAGCAGCAAAGACGGGATGATTGATTTACTAAGTACAATTATTTAAAATAAAATTATGGTCATACAGTACTAATATTTAATTCCGGAACATGTAACAATAAAAAGACATCTATGCCCAGCAATGTTTCCTGTTACTGTAGCTGTACCAACATGAAACAAATTTGCTTTGTGAAATGGAAAAGGCTGCCAGGATGCCTCAGGCTAGCTGAATGAAAATAACCAAGATATTTGGTTAAAAAATTTCTTTATCAGCAGAATCCGTTACAGCTTGCAACTGTAAAACTTGAGAACCGTAATATTGTTTGCACAGAAAAGAACGCTCCGATGGTCTGGACTCCAAAAGGCAGAATATTGCAACAGGTCTAAGATAATGCAAATAACATTTATTTTATTTAAGGTGCACATCGATGAATAAACCATACTTGCTTGACTTCAACCAACTTCTGAAGCAGTTGTGTTGGTAAATCGGCCATGGTGTGTTCATTTTCTACTGTACAAGAATGATGAACTCTTTGTATTCATTTAATGTCCCTTAAGTACGGTATATTCTGAAGCCTGAAACCGGCAAGGCCAAAAGGAAGCATCAGGGATCAGACAAATTCATGATCAAAAAACCGGGCAATTACCTTCAAAGCTGAAACATGGTTGGAAAAAAGTCAGTTACCAAGTAATAATCAGAGAAACAGACCAAATAATAGTGGGAGAAATAGGTGAAACCTGGAGTTGATATATAAGTAGGGGGACATTCTTAGATTTTGGAGTAGCTGATCTTCCATACTGTAAGAAATTTGTTTGCCTCTGCAATAAAAGCAACTTGTTTCTGAGCCTTGTACATACTCCCCCACTAATGAATCACAAGTAGGAGTTTGCCCTTCTCAGAAAATATTTATTGCCTTGATACAGGTGGAAGCTCTAATGCCTTTCATACATTTGGTCTAGGTAATTACTATCTGGAAGTGAAACTGGTGCATTGCCAAATTCAATTAATCTAAGACAGAGACAGATTAAGGCATAAAAAAGCTGCAGGTAAGGAGTCTCTCAAAATGTCTTTTTAGTTTTATTATAATTTTCTCCATAAATTAACCCCCTTTACTGTATGACTCATGCAAACCTATTAATTAAGATGCTCTTTGTGTATGCATTCATACATTCTGCTAGCCCTTAACTATTCTTCACTCTGCCCTCCTCCCAATGGGTTAGTTATGATTCTTGATGGCATTCTTGCTAAATTGAAATGTTACACAGCTTTATCCTTTGTCAAATAGAGCCTTTATACAGTAGCTTCTCAAAGCTCACGAAGGGTCAATCTAGACCAGTGATTTATCCAGAGTTTAAATGGACTAACTAACTATTCTGCTTGTTGAAATTAAATGAACTGGAGATTTCTGTCACTAAATGATGGCAATCAAACTAAACTCTTCGCTCTCAAACCAGGACTTGAGGGGCTATCACACAGAAGAGTGGGTCAAAGTATTCTCCAAAGCACCAGAGGGCAAGAAAAAGAAACAATAGTTGGAAACTAATCAAACAGAGAAGTCACCTGGAATTCAGGAGAAACTGCCTAACAATGAGGACAATTAACTAGTATAGAACAGCTTGCCTCCAGAAATTGTGGATGCTTCAACACCGAAGGTTTTAAAGAAGAGTCTAGACAGTCACTTATCTAAATTGGTATAGGTTCTCCAACTTTGGCAGGGGACTGGACAAGAAGACCTCCAAGGTCCCTTCCAACCTATTCTATTCTATTCTATTCTATTCTATTCTATTCTATTCTATTCTATTCTGAGACTATTGTGGTCCTCCAGATATTCCTATTCCCATCAGCCACAGCTCAGGATGATGAAGAGTTGGAATTCTGCAAGGCTTGGGTGATTGTAAATTCACCTCCTTTTTCTTAAGCAAACAGACTTCAGAAAATACAGCACATCCCTAGAAAAAATGGATTATCGGTGCATACAGCTTTATATTGAGAAAAACAGGGAAAAAAAACATAAAACCTAGTCCAAAAATTAAGCACGAGAGAGACAGATTCTTCCTTTGAGCAGCTTCAATAAATCAACCCTGTGTTTCCTGTACTTTCTGAACAAAGTGACCCAGCAATTTTCTAGAAAAAAACTTTACCAAATTCCAGGAACTCACGGTGGCAAACTCTGTGAACTTTAGAGTGGTGGCTTGGAAGCAGCGTAATCTCTGAAAATAGCATTGAGCCTGACTCAATGGTATTCAACCTGACATAACGTTTTGGTAAGACTAGTATTGTTGGTATTAGTAGAATTCACCAAAGGCTGATCTCAGCAAGGACCAGATTATAGATGGAATAGATATATTCTCATATAGAATAGATATATTCTAATTAAAATTAGATTAAATATGGAGTTTCTTATCAAGCAAACTCTTAAGTATGGCTCCAGAGAAAGAAATTCTTGCCAGCGAAGTTTCTCAATCCCATGTGTTTAGATTGGTTTTCTTTTCTTTTCACATTCTTGACTCTCGTTCCAAAATGACTTGCTTCCAAAGAAAAACCTCACATTCCCAGCACCAGCTATTGCCTATCATTCTCATTTGGCCAGTCTTAGGCCTCTTATATCTTGTCATCCTTGAAAGTTAGCCTGGCAATACTTTGAAATCTTTGAAAGGTTTAAAAAAAAAAAAGGAAACAGACAGCAGTGGATTACATAACAATTATGCAAGCATGTTTACTTTGAACCGATTACTGACAAGCTATATGGCTTTCCTTTTTCTCAGACTGAAATTGATCTTGACAACAATGTGATTATGGCATCCTTGGCCAAATAAATATGTATCGTTGTTTTGCTAAAGGCAGCCAGGATATACTGAAGATAGAAGGCAAAAATAGATTGACTAATGGCAAAAAAAAACAAGGATAGCATAAATGATTGTAACCAATCTTTTATAATTCTACAGAATTATATACTGTACGTATATAATTGAAAGATGGTTTTATGTTTTTATGTTTTGTTTGTATGTTTGTTGTAAAAAATGAAAACTTTGTAAAAAAAAGACTGACTGATCATGGCATGGCATCTGGGAATAGTTACTGCTGCAGATAGTAAAGAGAATGCATTTTTTTAAAAAAAAGAACCTATTGGGCTTTGACTTGGGACAACAGGAAAAACAACGGTGGCATGAATGGGTATGCAATATTCCACTGTACTCTTATGTTGAAATTGAATGCTTTTAAAAAGATAGATGTTTACAGCACAGAGCAAGTTATTGTTTTGTCCTTATGGGTAAATTGTACATCTTGATCCTGGGCAATTGGTCCTGTTCCCATATCTGGAAGCTGTGCACATCTGGATGGGGAGGAACAGAGTCAGGCTCAATCTTGAGAGGACTGGATGGCTGTGGGGGTTAATCTTCAATCTAGTGTACTAGTTGTACTCATTCCCGGTCATTAATGCCCCAGTAAATGAATGGATTACTGCAGTGGGTTATACATGGGGCTGCCCTTGAAGAAAATCAGAAGCTGCAACTGATCCAGAATGCAACATAAGCATTAATGGGTGCACCTCACTATGTCTACCTAACATCACTGCTGTGTGATTAGCATTAGCTCCCAAGTACGCATGTAGGTGAAATTTTTAAAAAATCATTTAAAAAAATCATTATTTTTACATTGGGTCCAAAAGGATCATTCAATCACCCTTGGCACAAAGGTCCTAGATTGATGTGATGTAATCAAAATATACTTTCATTTCTCTCTCTGCCTCATTGAGAGGGATTTGTAGAAGAAAGACACTTTTTATTTTAACAAGTAATCTCTCTCTCTCTCTCTCTCCATCCATTCAGCTGAATTGTTTAATAACCTCAGTTTTGTTCTCTTAGGTGTTTTGATTGAGGGAAAGCAAACACAGGATAAAAACTCCTGAAATGATGCAAGATAACACACAATTTTGCATATGGGAATGATTTGAGGAGCAATTAAAAGAAGGTAATAAGCTTGCAAAATGCAATAGGGAAAGACAACAACTATTTCTAAAGCTAAATAATAAAGGCAATCTAACATTGCTATACCAGATGCAAAATCAAATGCTAATGTTAGATTAACCCCTGCTCTCTGACACTCCAGAGATTGCTGGCAATGGGATGATGTATCTGTCCTAGGTTCACGCATGTGAACAATATTTATTTATCAAATGTATGCAGCCACCCATCTCATTGATTCTGGGCAGAATACAATTTTTTAAAAAACAAGAAATCTTAAGTAGACATTTAAACAATTAACAAAATAGAAACAGGATTATGGGAGATTGCATCCAATTTTCACGCACAATGCAACCATCTTGCAGGCTCCTCATTGCCATGAGATCCCTGAGCCTACTGAAAAGATCCCTCAAGGTTTAAGGTTATTTCTAGAAAGACAATAGTATTAGAGCTAAATGGGGGAGGAGGGGATGAAGTTTCAAATGGCTGGAAGAAAAGGCTCTCTTCTTGGGCCCCATCAGAGAGAACTTTTTAGCAAACAGGGCCCACAGCAGGTCCTCCTGCCAGACCTGACGGGATGGGTAAATTTACCTGAAGACAGATGTTCCTTCAAATATTTAATATTTTAAAAGCCATTCCTTTAAAAAAGAATGAAAACTGAGGAAATTATATGCCTAAGAAGCAACAAGTGGAACAAGTTGTCCTAACTTAACCTTTTACGGAGCATCAAGTTGCCCAAAGCATGAATCTGGACAGACCATCGTAGGTTCATAAATGCATTCACATTACACCCATAATAGGGAGATAGAAAGTAAGGGGTAGTACGTGAGATGTTATATTCTCTATGTGACTGATTTCAAAATACAACATGTTAACATACAAGAAAAGAATTGTTTCTTGACAAGCATTTTGTATGAGAAGAAAGCCAAAGATAACATTGAAACTCCTTTTTTATTAGTAGAAAAATTACAAGAGCAAATAACAAACTATACAATGTCGGACTAGGAAAAACCCCCACAGTTACAGTTAATTAACAGTAAAAAAAAAAAAGGACCCATTAACACATGTGGATGCACATACACAACAATCACTGTGGTTTTCTTCATATAAAACATGATTAATAACAGCTGTACAGCATTATAACAGATGCCATTTTCATAGAGTTTGGGAGGTGATGGTGGAAGTTGCCTCTGATTCAGTATTTCTGGCAAATGGCTGGACCGGTTCCTGCAGTTTTCCTGGCAGGTTTTTCCTCCAGAAATGGTTTTCCATTGCCTCCTTCCTAGGGCTGAGGGAATTAAGGTGGTCTTGTGCCTGAAGCAGGATTAGAAATCACTGTCTATGGGTTTCTAGCTTGATGTCTTAACCACTATATCAAATTGATGTTCTATTTTCAGTGATAGATGTGGTTGGGAGATTGGGTTTTTTTTGCTTTTTTGTATATTTGTGCATTTTTGTCATTCAAAATACAAGTGCTATGGTATCCTCACATTCTGTCTTCCCAAGTACTGGACTATAACTCCCAATACTCCCAGTCATTGTTACCAAGGTTTAATTTAGCATCTTGTATGAATCCAGATATTATACTGTAGTTTGTAAGCCTCAGTTTAAGGTTTCAGGTGGTTCAGCATTATATAATCAATGGCTTTGCTTAAGTGCGACTCCAGAATGTCCCTTCAAATCCTGCTGGGGAAGGCCAGTTCCAAAAGGGAAAGACCAGCACTCGGTATTGGCCTAAGAAGGAGCAGTTGCCTCTCTCTTCATCTGTTCCCCAAATAGTCAGCCTGAGATTGCTGAAAATGCAGAAGAGCCACACAGACTCCTGACCCTGTTCAAAGTTGAAAGGATAATTGCATAATCTGTGTTCAAAAAGAATACCAGCCAAAAATTCAGCGTGACCCCATCTATGTGTCAAAGCTTCTGTGAAATTTACCACTCAGTTCTGGCATTGTCCAACTCATCATCCTCTTCCCATTCATTTGAGACTGGCCCAGAACATTTTATTCTTTCTGTCCTTGCCTCTGCTCATTCCCCATACAGGTGCAGAGACCAGATAGGTCTTCACTACTTGTCACTAAACAGAGCAGCTTAGTGGACTTATTCCTAGCTTCCCCACCGTCTGCTTGCTGTTGGCTCAAAAGTTTAAATGTCTGGTAGCAGCCTCAGCATGGCGAACTGCTCTGTGCACCCCCTGGACTGGTTGATTCTCTGCTGCTTGCATCATTTTCTGGGCCTTCTCACAACTTTTCCTGTGATCTTCTGCAAGATGGTGATGAGGTGTGACAGCCAACTAGACTGGACTAACAAGAAAAGCCGAGTCACAAATGCAACAACTGTGGAGCCATTCAGTATAGCCAGGGGTGGGATGCTACCGGTTCTGCCTGGCTATATAAAAATGTAATCACTGAACTGTTAGTAACACCGGTTGAATCCCACTCCGAGTATAGCGATGGCTGCGGAATTTAAAACAAATTGGATAAATTGACAGAAAACTTAGCTAGCAATGGTCAAAAATCCCAGACAGATAATATGTAGTAACAATGGGGGTGGGGTGGGGGGGAATGTCTTTCCTATTCCAATTGTGAGTTTCTTGACAGCATCTGGTTGGCCTTGTAGGGCCTGATGGAGAGAATCTACATTATGAGATGTATTTCACTTAATAGCAGAGGCAGCTCTGCTGTGTATCTGCTGATATATGTAATCTTGAAAGACCATGCTACACTATTCCCACTTTTAAAAACATACTAATTTCATTATAAAAAGGAAAAAATGTCCCTGAGCTGGTTAAACTTACTCACTTATTTGCTACTTACTACTTTCAAAATCAAAGTACCTATTTTATATAGAATGTAATAAAAA
The DNA here is from genome assembly GCA_023653725.1 of Bungarus multicinctus. NCBI lineage: Eukaryota > Metazoa > Chordata > Lepidosauria > Squamata > Elapidae > Bungarus > Bungarus multicinctus. The sequence goes on from CM042834.1 coordinate 178,110,639, forward strand.
AGTAAATAAATAAAGCATCAACATTAAGCACAATAGGACAAGAGGGAAGGAAGTAACATGGACCAAAGGAAGTGTAGGAAGTTGGCACCCACCTCTGTCCTAGAAAATTGAAATATCCTAGGAAATATTAAAAGGAAGAATATTTCCTCTAAAAAGAGTAGAAGCAGAAACTCACCTCTGAAGTAGAAACTCACCCCCACCTTTGTTAATGGGTGGGCCCTTAAGGCCAGGGCCAGAATACTTTACATAACAAAGATCTCCAGGTAAAGCTATAGCAATTGCTCAAAAGCTCTTTCAGTGCATCATCCAGCAAGGCTCAACCAAGCCTAGAACTCAGGAAAGCCTACAGAGTTGCCCCTGGGAGTTTCAATCAGCTCAAATTCAAATCCCAACAGAAGGTATAAAACCCAGGCACTCTCAGCACCTCAGCCCTTTTCTTGATCTCCTCCTTCACCTTGAAGCATGTGATCATCCTTCCTTTTCACTCTGGAGCTCCAAGCCATGTGATCCTGTTCACCATTAAACCTTCCAAACAGCCTCCATGTTGCTAACTTCCTACAAGAAGAGAGTGGAAAATCAAATGCAATGCAGAATAACAAAGGCAGTTTGAAAGAACACTGCTTGTTTTTGTGATAATGACAAAAAAGCAAGTTTATTTTCTGAACCTGTGGTTTTTGTAGGAAGTTAGCATCCACCCCTCTCCTAGAAAATTGAAATAGCCTAGGAAATATTTAAAAGCCAGAATATTGCCCAGAGGCTTGAAAATATTGGCTAAAAATCCAAAAATGGCTACAGGAAATTACCAATGAACAATTAGATTTACAACCAGAGCTCTTCCTATTGGGAATCTTCAAAAAAAAATATGTAAAGACTACAAAATACTTATTACTACATATATTGACTGCGGCCAGGATTGCTTTTGCTCAGTGTTGGAAACAGTCATTCACACCTGTAGAAGAACTGGCTATACAAAAAGTTATGAATTGTGCTGAAATGGATAAATTAACGTTGAGTTTAAAAGATGAGGAATCTTGAATATTTTATAAGGTATGGGAACAATGGTACAATTGGATAGATCGGAGACAGACTAAGGATAGATGATTATTAAACATAGAACATAGATAGAATAAGAATATAGTTATGTATAAATTATCACTATCGCACAAATGACTGCTATATGATATTGCACCACAAACAGCTATTATTGAATTATATACTTTTTAATGTTTTTTTTTTCTTTTTGTAACAAAATTCAATAAAGTTTTCTTAAGAAAGGATGGATCACATCAGATCTGGCAAAAATAAAAAAAATAAAAAAATAAAAGGCAGAATATTATATCCCCCTGGATGAGAAAATGAGAAATATGTTTTAAAGACAAAGCAGCTTCTGCAGCTCCCTGCCTCCCCTTTAGCTCCAGGGTGATGGGATTAAGGATGGCCCTCAGGAAATGATAGGATTACCCATCTCACCACATGGTCTGGGAAGATTGCATTAGCCAGCACTCAGGTGAAGCCATGTGGTCCAGACCAAGCCTACAAAGTTAAGACCCCCACCCCTGGGAGTCTGACAACCAATGGGATTCATTTCTTGCACAGGAACAGGAAACACTAAGGTGGGTCCCAACAGAGGTTATATAAGGGTCTCTCAGCATCTGGACTTCCTTTTTCTTCCTTTCTCTTCTCACCTTGAAGCATGTGATCATTCTTCTCTAGAGCTCCAGGCCATGTGGCCCTGTAACCATTAAACCTTCCAAGCAGCCTCCATGTTTCCAGTGTCTTTTTCCCCACTTGGAACTGAACCCGGAAGGATATTTCTTTCAACACTTTGGAGCATACCAAATGCAAACAAACTATTGAAATACCTGTTCTTATTTGTTAACTTTGCAGTTAATCTCTCCTTGTGACAAACTTTTTAATTGCTTCGCCCAGTTCTTAGCTTTCTTTCGAAATATCTAGAGCTTTCTTTTGTTTTCTTTTAGAACTTTCTTTTGTTTCTTTAATCTTTTTCCACTGTTAAAGAAGCCACAGTAGGCAACCCCACTGCATTTCAAATTATGTCCTGTCACCTCCCTCCCCCGACCTTCTAAGTGGGCAAAACAATTAAAGCTGTTTGGGGAGGAGAAGCAGAGCTTTGCTGATGACCTTGCCAGGAAGGAAGTGGTCTACATGTTTTCTGCATTTGCCTCCCCTTCTCCTCATGGCAATTTTTTTTTCCTGTGGCTCTAAGCAGAAGAAATCTGAAGTCTGTAAGACAAACCAAATACATTGTTCACTGCTAAGGTAACTCATTCACCAAGATCATTCGAGCCCCAATCCAACCTAATGGGAAAGGGGGGGGGGGGACAGGGAAAGAGAGGGTGTGCATGTAAACCTAAACTTGATGCGTCATAAAGAACATTAGATTTTTGTGGGTAAGGAACTTTGGAGGGAGTCCTTTGTTGCTTGGAGGGGTAAAGACTGTACAACTGTGTATAAAAGGACCTGATTTGCTGCAACGTATGCTAATAACTCAGAAAGAGTTGCTGATATTTGATCTCTTCATGGAGCCATTCTAGTGACATTCAGAAAAGTAGTCTCTGATTTAATCTGTGTGTAAAGCTATAGCAAAATGAAAAGTACCCTGAGCTGATATTTCATGGACAAGTCCTTGTAGTTCATAATATGTAATATTGTAATATGCTATTTACCCAAAGTGCTTTTTCAATCTAGTAGTTTTCAGAGAGAAGGGATTTCTCTCTTTTTACACAATGTATGTTTTTTTGTGCCTCTAGACTAGAGAAAGATCTAATGCTGGGATAGGTGGAAGGAAAGAGAAGAAAACGATGACTAGCAATAAGATTGATTGGACTTAGTTACAGTGAGAATAACTATCCCCTAGAGAAGGCCTGACATATTAGCTTAGGGACAGATTGTCATGGAATCATCATGTAGGAAGCCCCCCAGGGGTGGGATCCGACAGAGTTAACTACCGGTTCGATGATTTACAAGGTTCGGTGATGTACGATGTGCTTTCCTGCACGCTGCGCTCGCACGCCTGTAAATCGTCATCAGCACACTGCGTGCAGAAGCTGAAGTTGAAAAAGCAAGAAATAAAGGTCAGGTAAGAGCCCGGGTGGGCGGGTGTGCAAAAGCATCAGCAGACATAGAACAGGTTCTATGTCTGCTGCTCTTCAGAGCTACCGGTTCTACAGAGGTGGACAGAACCGGTAGAAACCCACTCCTGAAGCCCCCCTCCTCTCTCCAGATTAAAATATTGTTTATTCTTAATATTAAAAGAGACAGGATAGAATATTTCCCCGAAGGAGAAATGGAGAAACATGTTCTTAAAGGCACAAAGCAGCCCCAGTCTTCCTGCATAGTAAAACAGCCTCAAGCAGAAGAGACTGGTCTTTTGGAATGGAGATTTTGTATCCATTCAGGAAGACTGGGTCAATCTATTCATAAACAAAATGCACAGGAAGTTGGAGCTGATGGGATTAAAATCTACATTCCCCCACCCAAATTCTAAGGACAGGACATGACTTTTAGGACATAATAGAACTAAACCACCACAATTAGAAAAGCAAAAGGCACAAGGCTCATTTGCACAACCCCCCTGGAGCATCTCAATCAGAACCCTATAAAGATCCATCCACTCACTCAGCTGTTTTGTCAGCCACCTCGAAACGTGTTGCTGTCGTTAAAAGTTTCTGGAAACCAAATAGACATCCTCCTTTGATTTTTTTTTCTCCTGCCTTAGAACCAGACTGGATTTTTCTTGCAACAATCAGACACAGGTAAACAGTATAATTGTTTGACGAAATGCTAGTGAGAAAAACTATGCATGACACTCCTTAAATTACCCTTGCAATTTTGTCCCACCTCACCTGATTTTAACATCTTTCTGACACTGGGATCTAAGATTTTGCAAAATACATTTGAAGGAATGATTGACAGCTATACCAGCTATACTCTTATTTTCTGTGAATGTCCATTGCTCACTGATTACTTTCGCAAACAATGACATCTGCATAGGAGAAGTTCTGTTCCACTCTTAGCAAAATTGTGGGAAAGATTTCATGTTTTTAATTTCTCTCCCTTTCAATCTATCCACATTTTACTAAAACTTTTGTTCCCGTAATTGGGAAAAATGGTGAATCATAGGATAGGGCAATCATTTTTGAACCAATGTACTTCAGCTAACATACAGAATGAGTCCAGAAATCCTGGATCTTTTAAGATTTCACATTAGCATAGCACTAGACAAATTTGTGCACATTAGCACAGCACTAGATAAATTTGTGGTCCCACTAGCTAGCAGAATTCTTCTCATTCCAAGTAGCTTCCACATCTTCCTCTCTCTTAATTCTTAATTCTATTAGGAGATTAATCTATCTTCTTCACAGAGAACTTGTAATTTCTCTTCCTTCTGTTGTTCTATTTCCTTTTATTTTATTTTCATTTTTCTTCCATGTCTGTATTTTTTCAGACTCACTTTGGATGCTTAGAAACAATGGATTGTCTGACATTCAATACTTCTGATCACCCTTTTATCTTTCAGTAATTCTTTTAATCCTTCATCATAAACATTGAAATAAATTATGCTTTTAGATGTATATTAAAACTCACAAAATAGTTGCCATTCTCATTCATTCTTCAGGCTCTGAATGAACTAATATTTACTCTTATTTGATGTCACCAGATAAGCCTATAAATATTGACCTCTGTGTTTTTTATGACTTTGGTCAATTAAAGGTTGTATATAAAACTATGTTAACCATGGGTTGTAGTATTCACTTTAGCTCAGATATAACAATGATTCTTAGTCTTTTAGTGTGATATATTTAATATCTTGAACTTGAACTATAACTAAGGATACCTTAAGAAAGTTACAACCTCAACATTATAAAATCCTTGATTTATTCATCTGTATTATATTTTTTTAAAAGAAATCTTTCTTGTACTTGTTTATAGGTGGTGTGATGGCTCAGAAGTTAAAAATGCTGACCTCACCCCATTGCACAATGCTTGGGTCTCAAACCCAGGTTTTGGATAATGTTGGCTAAGAAATGGAGATGAGCATTGTGCCCCAGAGTCGGACTGGACAGGAAAAACTTTACCAATATTTTTGCCTGTTTATATATTTCTTTAAAGTATCCGATAAAAATCTGAAAAAGAGTTTTACATTTTTTAGTAAGCTAGAGAAGGTGCATATTAGGCCACCTCACTAAGTCACTTTTGACACTTTTTGATATGAATATAATAATCTAAAAAGGGAATGCAAAACACTGATGCCACATAGTGGCATGAACTATAATAGCAACTCTTGCTTTAAAATAGCTTTTCCTAAATACTTTCAACACTGAAACTTTAGAAAATAATTATTATTCAAGTTACTTGTGCCATGGATTATCACATCACAGGTCTGTTCCTCTAATCTAGGGATAGGCAACCTGAGGCATTTCAGGCCTTGCTAAACAGGTTTACAATTTGGTTTGGGATATCTCAAAGTTATCCCAGGATTATAGGCTTCGCTGGAACTTTGCTGTAAATCATCATCTTGGAGGGAGTCAACGGCATCTTGGATGGGAAATCAATTGTATCATTTGCCAAGAAAATTAAATGGATATGTCCATGGTCAACGTAAGTTTTAGTATGAAGTCTTAGTATGAAGAATTGCCTTGTTAAAATATTAATATAAAGTGGATTAATTACAGAGCTCTGTTGCAGAATTCTCTGCTTAGTCTCTGATCCTTGCCTTGTGGGATACTGGCCCATGGCTGTGGTTGATTTTGTGGGCATGCTGATTTTTTTTAACCAGAAAGAAACTGCTGCATCTGCTTGTATCTGCTAGGTATTGCTCTAAAAATAAAGGAACCTCTTGTCTGTGGAGATTCTCAGTCATTCAAGTCATAGTTGTCTCAAAGGTGTTTTTTCAAAAGGCAACTGGACTATTGTTTTTTTCCTTAAGGAAAAAGGATAAAATGTTTCATTTCTCATCCAAGAAACTCCATCGGTTGTGAATGATGATGGGGAGATGGAAGGATAGGTACTGACAGTCGAGACTAGATGGTGGTGGGGATGGAAAGATAGGTTGACAGGATGGCAGGGTGGAACAATTGTATTTCTTTGCAGTCATCTGGTCGTTAGCGCTCTCTATGGGAGCTGTTGGGGGCACAGATAAACTTGAGGGTTTATTTGTGCCTTCAGGGTCACCTGAAACAGGGTTCAATTGGCTGTGGAATCTTCTTGAAACTGCTGAAAGGGCTGCAGTTTTCTAGACTGGAGATAGGTGTTGTCTCATTCCTCCCCCTCTGCTAAGGGAGGACTGTTCAGTTCTAACATATAGTGATTCTTTTATCTCTCTTTCAAACCAATGGTCCTCTCTATCCAAAATGTGGACTCTAATGTAAAGGAATCTCTTGTGTTGCAGCATGAAAGTCAGGATGTTAATATGTTCACATAGATGAGGACCTATTGCCCCCAGAACTCTTTAAGTCCAACATTGACTTCTGGATGCCGGTGTTGGCAGCACTGGTCACTTATATCGATAAAGTAGGGATAATCCCTGAAGGGTGGAGATTAGCCATAGTTTTTTCCAATTTTCAAGAAAGGTGACAGAGCTGCTCCAACTAATTATCGACCCATCAGTCTTCTTAACATAGTATCAAAATGTATACAAAGCAGCTGTTAAATAAAATAGAGGACTGGTGCTTGGTTAAGGAAATCCTGGCAAACAAGCAGGCAGGCTTTAGATTGGGTAGATCCCCAATTGATAATTGTTTTGTCCTTTCTCATCTAATTAAATAAATATAAGTCCCAGGGGGAAAAGTTGTATACTGCCTTCATTGACCTTACCGCCGCCTTTGACTCTATCGATAGGAACCATTTGTGGAGGAAATTACAAGTTCATGGGGATGGATCCCAGACTTATTTTGTTGATTAGAATTCTTTATACTAATATGGCAATTAGAGTCAGATATGCAGCAAACAGGGCCTCAACTAACAGCATACCGACAGCCAGAGGAGTGAGGCAAGGTTGTCTGTTGGGCCCTACTCTTTTTAATCTTTATATAAATGATATTCCAGCTGAGCTGGAAGACCTTTCAACGCACAGCCCTCAAATAGGTTCAAGACATATTAATGTATTAATGTATGCCGATGATTTAGTGTTGCTTTCCAGAACCCAAATAGGTATGAGGAGACTCCTCGCCAAGCTCTCGTGTTGTTGTATTACAAATTTCTTGACTATAAACATAGCCAAATCAAAAGTTATAGTTTTTGCCAACAAAAAGCACAGTTGGCACATCAATGATGCAAGGATTGAGCAAGTTACCCAATATACTTATCTTGGAATTGTTTTTTCTAGTGCAGGTGTTTGGATTCCTCATCATCAATTTCTTTCTCAAAAGGTCAGAGCTGGAGCAAGCCTCGTATACAAATTAAGTAAACATATCCAACCAACTTCGATTTTGCCAATTCGTAAAGTCTATCAGGCCAAACTTGTTCCGACTATGCTCTATGGTGCCGAAATCTGGGGTATAACAGAGGCCTCCACATTAGAGAGAACCCAAAACAATTTGTTAAGGAGGATGTTGGGCGTAAACAATTCCACCTCAGCGGCAGCCATTAGAGCCAAATTAGGATGTTTTTCACTGTACACCTACACAATTACTAGGGCAGTAACCTACTGGCTAAAAGTGACCCAGATGGAAGCCAGTAGACTTCCGAAAATCTGCCTAGAGGAACAGCAGACCTTAAACTTTCAAAGATATTCCTGGCTAACTCAGCTGTCAGAAACTTTGAATCGATATGGCTTAGGGTTTCCATTGTGTGATACATTGAAACAAGTTAAACAACGGATTAAAGATGTCCATGGGCAAATAGACATGGCAACTTTATCAACTAATGATTCCCTTAAGCTACTCACACTAGTCAAAACAACCTTTACTCTGGAAAAATACTTTTATCTAGAAATGCCACCATTGGAGAGAGAACTATTTGTTAAATTTAGATTTGAACTCCTAGACACTAATGTTAAATTCAGCCGCTATCGGAAAATCCCATATAATGATAGAACATGTGTATGTGGAGCAAACACAATAGAGGACACACTGCATATAATATTTGATTGTAGTTTGTACGGGGAAGGAAGGAAAAAATATCTCACCCCAATCATAGATAAATTTCCCCACTGGGACGTAAGGCATAAGTTAACATTCCTATTGAAGGCAGACTCTTCTCCTCTGATAAGGGCAATCACTGGCTATCTCAAAAGGATGACAGTAATACAAGCCAGTCATATTGAAAAGAATTTTATCGATTGTAAGAAAGCTGAGCTGAGCTAGAAAGGAACTACGTTATTTAGTATTTTAATCTTTGTAAATATAGTTATCAAATACTGATATTGTCAATTTAATGTATATATGTATATACTTTTTTTAAAATTGTCACTTTTGTAACCGTAAGGTTTTCTTTTAACCATGTGATCTTTGAAAAGGCCTTTGGGCTACTCAATATTCAATAAACAAACATAGATGAGGTAATAGGAGGGGAACTTACCAAATTTGCAGATGATACTAAGCTGGCAGAATAGCTAACACCCAAGAAGATAGGCTCAAGATCCAGATGGATCTTGACAGACTAGAATACTGGGCCATACCTAATAAAATGAAATTCAGTGTAGAGAAAAGTAAAGTCCTACGCTTAGGCAAGAAAAACCAAAAGTACACATATAGACTGAGTGAAATCAGAATAGCAGTAACTGTGTGACGGATCTTGGAGTCTTACTGGATAACCAGCTAAAAATGAGCCAGCTATGTGCAGCCACCTCCAAAAAAGCTAATGCAATCCTAAATTGCACTAGCAGAGGGATACAATCAAGATCAAGTGAGACACTAATAGCACTCTATAAAGCCTTAGTAAGACCACACCTAGAGTACTGCATCCAATTTTGTTTACCACATTATAAAAAAGATGTTGAGACTCTGGAAAAAGTACACTAAAAAGTACAGAGAAGAGTAACCAGGTTGATTAGGGGACTGGAGACTAAAACATATGAAGAACAGTTACAGGAACTGGGCATGGCTACTCTAGTGAAGAGAAGGACCAGGGGAGACATGAAAGCAGTGTTCCAGTATTTGAGGGGCTGCCACAGAGTGGAAGGGGTCAAGCTATTTTCTAAAGCACCTGTAGGCCAGACAAGAAATAATGGATGGAAACTGAACAAGGAGAGATTTAACCTGGAAATAAGGAGAAACTTTCTGACAGTGAGAACAATCAAGCAATGGAACAGCTTGCCCTCGGAAGCTGTGGGATCGCTATCACTTGAGACTTTCAAGAAGAGATTGGACTCCCATCTATCAGAAATGGTGTAGGGTCTCCCGCTTGGGTGGGGGGTTGGACTAGAAGACCTACAAGGTCCCTTCCAACTCTGATTATCTGTTATCTGACTCTGGGGGAAAAAGCCAAGGGGAAGTGTCTAGGAACTGAAAGCCAAGGGGAAGTGTCTAGGAACTGAAAGCCAAGGGGAAGTGTCTAGGAACTGAAAAGCTATTTAGGGCCAGGGACCACATTTTAAAGATTTTCAGAAGACAAGATTGCAACAGAGGGACAATGATTTAGAAGTGGTGCAAGCTGCAGGCAATTGGTCCAGCATCATATTTGTAGCTGTGGTTGTATAATGCAGACAGGCAGGATCTGGTTGTTGGGTCTTGGGGATTTAGGAGGATTTGGATATGGGTGTTTTTTAGCCTCTGCAGACAAAGGGATTGCCGTGCCACCACTGGAAAGCAAAAATTACCAGTCATGCAGCGGCTGCCAATTCTGTTTTAACGCATAATCAGACCAGGATGTCCCCCCCACTCCCATCTTTCTTGAATGGCACACACTGTTCTATTTGTCCTCAGAAAAGCAGCCTTTGAGTAGTGCAAGTTGGAGATCCAGATATGCTGAAAACCTTTTTCCCATCTGGCAAACAGGCATTTCTGTGATGTCAGTCCTGGCTGGAAGGAAGACTTGGCCTTCCCCTCCTATTCAAGCTGCTCCATAGCCATCAGGTTGGTTTCCCTTTTTAGCTCTTTTGGCCATTTGTCCATCGGCTTGCATCAAATAGAACAAGACATGGACTCAGTGTTGGACAATCCATCCTAAGCCATCTGCATTTGACCTATTGTTCTTATTCTTAGTTAGTTAGTTCTTGTTCAGCCTAAGACGTAGATCCCACCTTTTTTAGAAACCTGAAAAATAGAGAAAGTGGACTAGTTCCACTTTATTTAGGATATCAAAAGAAAATCAAATGAAGCCAACTGCACTAGAGCATCATGCATAAAATATCTTCTATACATTTAAACATAGCAACAAACAACAGTTGCTAAATCCAATGTATCCTCAGAAAATTTTTATAACCAGAACACAAAAGAATGTAGCAGTATATAAACAGTGCCTAACATAACATTATTTCAAGATTTCAAACTTTCCGTGGTTTTACATCTGCTTTTAATAATAGAAGTGCAGTGCTCTGTGGGAATGATCTTGGAGGAGAGGGGGAAGAGCATCAGCTGGGGGAACAGTTGCGTCAGCAGCAACTTAGCCCTACGAAATGTGGGGACGCTACACGTCTCAGAAGAGACCCTTCCTAGCTGCTTGAGCTCTTAGGTGACAGGGTGGAAATGTATTTTCAGATTCTGTTAGTGTAACTTTGCAATAAAGTAGAAGTAGTACTTCTGGGTATGTTTCTTTTCTGGCCTACCTCACAAGGCTGATATGGTGGTGAAACAAACATATATCAGATCCCTATGAACATTTTAGTTCTTTTTTTTCAATCAATCAATCAATCAATTAGAATAGAGTTGGAAGGGACCTTGGAGATCTTCTAGTCTAACCCCCTGATCAAGCAGGAGATCTTAGACCATTTCAGACAAATGTTTGTCTGAATGTTTGTCTGAAATCTCTTCTTAAAAACTTCCAGTGTCAGAGCACCCACAACTTCTGGTGGCAAGTTATTCCACTGGTTAATTGTTCTCACTGGTAGGGAGTTTCTCCTTAGTTCCAGGTTGCTTCAATATTGGGTAAACTACCAAGAAATGTTTGAACGGAAAGAGATCAGGCTTACACGTTGGCTGAAAATAGTGTTGGTGATTTGGGGCAAACATTTTTTCAAAACTTTTTTCCACTTGAAGTAGAAACAGCTCCTTGCGAGGATGAGAAATCAAGAGGCTCATCAAGATGTCTTGAGTGGCAGTACTGTAGTGAATTCATTCTGCAGCCTCACAGTTCTCCTTTGGCCCTTGAGATATGGAGACCAAGAATGCCAAAAACTTTTAGTCATGTATGAAAGAATAAGAACAAGGAGTTCTTGGAAAAGACAGTATCCATTTACTGCCAGATCTGGCAGGAGTATCTTATACCCCTGATGGGTTCTGTGTGCACTAAGACAGGGATTTGGCAAACAGCAAGCTGGCAAATGAGCTAACGAGTCTTTGTGAAGGCCCCAGAACTTTGGAGTAAAAAGCAAACTCGATGGGGATTTGGCAGGAAGTTTGCGTGAAATCTGAACATTGTGTGTTCTTTGCCACAGAACTATTGAGTCAATTAGAAATTTGACATCCCTTGAATCAACAGAGGAAAGATGAGAAGTCCAAGTTTTTCTTCCTGCTAGTGACCACCAAGGCAAAGAATTCTAGGAAAGCCACTGCGATGACTCATGAGCCGGTCAGAGCCGTTAGTCGAACATTGTTGTGTAATTGAGCATGGAAACCTATTTATGTCATTTTTTTTTTTTTTACAAAAGACTGCAAACCCCAGCAGTTTGTTTGAAAAGCAGATCTAATAGGAATATGCAGGACTTCTTTCTGGACAGATACATTTTGAAGCAGATTGCAAGTGGCATTAAAAGAAGCACCGTCGCTTACCATTACTAACCCCATTCAGAATAAGGAAAACTCTATTTTAAATTTCTCCCATGTTTCAGATTAATTGGTTTCTGCAAATTATATTTTAAAAAAGTTTTTAGAGCAGGGGTGAGCAAGAGGACGTGGGGGCAGATTTAAATTTTCTGCAAAAGCAATAGTAGTTGTGATTAAACCCTAATCTTAGTAACGCTTATCTTCACATTCTGATTACCCAACTTGGATTTATTAGGAACTATCAATTATACATTGGCATTATGATCCTGCATTCTCTTTCCAAAGAGTAACCATCAATGAATTTGGTATGGGGGGGTTATCTTTCTTAGATCTAACATGCCAAATCTCTTACCAAACAGTATAATGTGATGCCATTTTAAATTCCATTGGTTAGTATTGCAGTTTGTGTTGAAGAGAAAAACAGGGATATGGTTCTCAAAGTCAAAGTACTTTATTTTGGTTAACATACATTTCACATTTGTTAAAAGCATCTGTCTCCTTTTAAGAGATGCATCTTGGGAAAAAACCTCTTCTATGATTAAAGAAACACAGAAGTGAAGAATTTCCTCATCATAGAGGGGTTGTTCATTTGATTCCTTTCCTTTTTATTTTATTATTCCAAACACAAATCTGACCATCCTTGAGATCATTTCCCATAACAACAAATAAGCAAACAAACACAACTCTTAAAACAAGCTTCTTGGAGGTCCTGGTGTTTGAACTGCTCCATCATTATTTGCCATTTTGGAATTCCGGTATATTTATTTGCAGAAAGTGGTTACATAAAATGATTTTAGAAACATTCTTGAGGAGAGCAGTACATTCCCATCTATCCTTGTTTGTTGCAAAGTAAGTCTCTATGTGTTCCACAATAAGCCTATCCTATCCATTTAGCTAGTAATCTGGTTTGATACCCTCAAACTCCATCACCTCAACATCTCAGGTTGCTCCAAGTGAGGGATGAGGACTGTGCAGGTGCAGAAAAGTGCTTTCTCTTCTTACCTTCTTCCCCCCATCCAAATTTTTTATGTTTTATTTATATAACATAAAAATTTCAATTTCAATCAAACAATGTATTGTCTGGGTACAATTATTTTTAGAAAATCATAATCAAAATGTTTATAATAATATTCATCACAATGATATTAATTCTATAATAATAATAATATTTTACTTGTCTACTTTAACAAATCTCCTTTATAACATTAGTCTTTTTTGTATCCACATATTTCTACCTTCTGTTTTTATTATCTAACCATTGGTAAAATAAGTCCAATGTCAAGAAATATTCAGTTCCTTCTTTTTCCTTAATTGTAAGCATTAATCTTTCCATTTCTGTACATTCTAATATTTTTTTAATTACACTCTCATCTGTCAGTATTTCTTTGCTTTTCCAATGTTGTGCAAATACAATTCTGGCTGCAGTTAGTACATGTAAAATCAAATATATATTCCTTTTATCATATTTTACTGGTAGGATGCCCAACAAAAATATTTCTGGTTTCAAATCTATATGCTGCTTTATCATTTTTTCCAACCAAGTACGTATTTTCATCTAATATTTTTTTGCTTTTGGGATGTCCATCACATATGATAATACAAATCAGGTGTCTGATTACACTTCCAACATTTAGTGGACCTGTCTTTAAACATTTTTGCCAGTCTTGTTGATGAAAAATGCCATCTATAAAACATTTTATACAAGTTTTCTTTATATGCAGTTGATATAGTTAATTTAACATTTATATCCCACAATTTCTGCCATTTATCCAGTTCTATTGTATATCCAATTTTTTAGCCCAAGCTATCATTAGCTCTTTCACTTGCTCGCTTTCCAATTTGATGCTTAATAAATAGCTATATATTTTCTTTATTAATTTTTCATCCGTCCCAGTTAATATCTGGTCTAATTCTGTTAATTCTTTATTAAAACTGTACATTTTAGCACTTCTCATATTGAGATTTTATCTGCACTTGTGGCCACCATGCTATATCCATCCCTTGACTACTCAGAATAAGGAAAACTTGCTTTGTTTTTTGTGGGATTAATTGTTCTGATTAATGATGCTCAATGTGTTATGACATATTCAACTCATGCTTAATTGGTGAAAGTTATTATCAGTAGGCTGCTGGAACAGGGGAGTTGCTTCAAAGAGATGCTTCAAAGAGAGCCAGGAATGTGGTCTTATCTGGAACCATGAAGTAACGGAATGAACTGATTTTAATGAACTGACTTTGTGTTATTATTGCTTGGCTGAGAATTGTGTAATCTTGCTTTTGCTAAATAAAAGAGTGCTTTGGACTTCGGTTCGGGGCATTTCATCTCGAGGAAAACCCTGTTTCCATGTCTCATGATTTGCCGGGTTAACCATTTAATTGCCTCAGTTTTTAATTCCCCCTTTTCATTCAAAATATCTTTATATCTTATAATGTTTTTCCATATTAATAACATTAGGATGTATCAGTGGTTCCATTGTGGAAAGCCAGACTGGTATTTTCAAATAATGTTATTCTTTAATTTTTACCCATACTGATAGTAATACATTTCTAATATAATGTCTTCAAAAATAACTATGTATCTTATTTTTCCCATACTATAAGAAAGCATGCCAACCTAATTGAAAGTCATGTCCCTCTAAAGTTAATAGTCTTTTATGCCTCAAATTAATCCATTCTTCCACCCATGTAAGTACTGAGGCCTGATAATACAATTCCCAATCTGGCAACCCAAAGCCCCCTCTTTTTTTAGAATTTTGCAACATTTTCAGGCTTATTCTTGTTTTTTTCCCTAGCCAAATGTATCTTAGTATTGTTTTATTTAGTTTTTCAAAATATTTTTTCCCGGCTTTATTGGAATTGTTTGAAATAAGTCTTGGTAAAATATTCATTTTTATAGTAGCTGTTCTTCCTGTCAGCGACAATTGCAAGTTTTTCCATTTCTTCAAATCTGCCTTGATTTGTTGCATCAGTTTCATATAATTATCCTCTTTAATCGTTGCACATTTTGCTGTTAATTGTATCCCTAGGTACTTTACTTTCTTAACTATCCGTAGATCAATTTTTCCATTAACCCCCTTTTCTGTGTATCTGTAAGATTTTTAACCAGTATTTTAATCTTTTCTTTATTTCAGTCCTGCAACTTCACCATATTTTTTTGTTTTTTAATTAGGTCCAGTTTCTAGTGAATCTTCTAATATATAAACCAAATCATCTGCAAACGTCTGTAACTTATATATCTCTTCTTTTATTTCCATATCTTTTATTTCTTCGTCTTGTCTAATATTTCTAGTTAGCACTTTCAAGGTCAGATAAATAATAAAGGGGACAGTGGACATCTTTGTCTTGTGCCTTTTTTATATCAAAATTATCTGTCATGTCCCCATTTACCATCATCTTAGCTGATTGTTTGTGATATATTGCTTTGATCATATTAATAAATCTCTCCCCCAAATCCATGGATTTTAGATGTAATAACAAAAATTGCCAACTAAAATTATCAAATGCTTTCTGTGTGTTTTAGATGTAATAACAAAAATTTTAGATGTAATAACAAAAATTGCCAATTAACGTTATCAAATGCTTTCTGTGCATCTAGAAAAATCAATGCCATTTGTTTTCCAGGATGTGTTTCATAACACTCCAATGTATTTAAAATCATCCTCATATTGTTTTTAATTTGCCTCTTTGGCAGAAATCCATCCTGATCTACATGTATAAATTCATTCAAAATCCTTTTTAATCTCTCCTCAACTTCTGATGGCCATCAGCTGACTGGATGAGGTTCACAGTGACTTCGCAGAGCTGGACCCAACTTGGCTGCCCCCTGTGGTGTGCTTATTAACATTTGATTTCTAATTTCCAATTGACCTTATGCAGGCTGGACAGGGACAGACAAAGATTCAGATGTGGCCTCAAGCAGAGATGGTATTCAGCAGGTTCTGACCAGTTCTGGAGAACCGGTAGTGGAAATTTTGAGTAGTTCAGAGAACCGGCAAATACCATCTCTGACTGGAGATTTCACAGTCTCCTTCCCCTGCCACGCCCACCAAGCCATGCCCACAGAACCAGTAGTAAAAAAATTTGAATTCCACCACTGGCCTGAAGGCCATAAAATGCCCAGGCCTGCTTTACAGGATAAGAGATTGCGGAAGGCTGGTATAGACAATTTTGGATTCAGAAGTCAAATATCCTAATAAAGATATCAAACATATTCTTCTTAAATAATTTTCATACTTGCCACTTTCTTCTGACTATTGGAACTTCCATGTTGTCATCATTTCTGATCTATAACCCTACAAAACCAGACTGAAACCATGATCATTCTCTCTTTTGAGGGTCTTGGAATGTTGGTAAAAATTCTACTGCAAAACAAGCTACCACAAATTCAGGCGGTGGGAGGGATATTTACTGATTTGTGAAATTCATATGAAAATAAAATAATCTATGCTATCTCTTGTCCCAGCCCCCAGATATATTCCTACTTGGTGTTATCTGCCATTCAACTCTCAAACACTGTCAGCCCCAGGAGATTTAACTTCTGGACTTGGTTTAAATGAATGCCAAGTCCTGGTATGAAAATGCCCATTCCCTCCTATTAATATATGGAAACCTTCCTGTGAGATTTTCCAGTCTTAACGAAGTATTTATTTTGATCAGACAGACAGCAGGAAGCTAGAATGAGAAACCATATGCCAGATGTGTTTTTAAAAGGAACTCCCTATATATATCTGGAAAGTGGGAGACATTTTCAAACCTAAAGACGATGGGCTGGTATATAATGTAAACTGATTCTAGCTTTTCCGAAACTCCTGGCTCTATCAAGCCTCTTTCCCTGATTTACTCTTTATCTCTTTCTCCAGCTAGGAGAAAGGGACTGCATTCACACAACATGCTTACCTGTAATGTAGTTGGCTGTGATTTTGATCAGTTGTGGACATAGTGTGATTAGTTTATGTTTAATTGAGTTTATGATTGGTTCAGTAAATTATAATTGAGTTACCCATGCATATTATATTTTATGTGAAATGTAAAGATAGCCAAAGTGTCAATGTGTCTCTAGTGAATGAGAAAATATCTAGCAGAAAGAAGGTTCAATTTTACTCTCTTAATAATATGATATACTAGTCTAAGCCTGAGTCCATACAAGAGAATGGAGTGGCATAACTACTCATTAAGAGTTTGATTAAAGATATGCTTGGCTATAACTTATTCACAATAGGATCATAACAATTAAAATTAATGAGAGCCTAATATTCAGCAGTGTGATACAATTATATGTACTTAATATAGATGCAATAGAGAAAGACATTGAGAAATTTCATGGCAAACTGCTAGATATGCTAGAAGCAACTTACTAATGAACAAAAACAGAAATTTGTACGAAATGAAGGAATCTGAAATCACAGGAAGATGAACCAGAAGAATAATGCAAGGAATAAGGTAATAATGTTTTGTGGAGTGAATTCTCTGTGTATTGCTGCTATTTTCAAACGTAAAAAACACAGATTTTGCATATGGATATCATTTGAGAGATAACATTGAAATCAAAGGAGGCCATAATAAGAAACAGAAAATGGTGAAGTGCATTTCAATCTGCCAGTATATGAACACATAAATTATTGGGATCAAATCCGTGGAAGAATAAAGTAGTATTCAAGCAGGATATGAGTACATAATGTAAAAGTTCAATGTAATAATCACACACGTAGTATGTTTTATTTACAGATCAAGAAAATATAAGTAATGAAAGAATTGTGGACAAATAGATTAATCACAAAGAAGTAACAAAGTTAGATAAAAATAAAGATGACTTAATGAAGATTACAACAATCATTCTTTACACGGCTAATGGATATTGAAAGGGTAAAAGGAAGTATTGATTAAGAACAGATCCTTCCCCTCTCATATTTCCCCCCATCTTTTTAGCTAGGTTTTTATAGTATTTATAGTATTGCATAAGGGATGCAGTGGCTCAGTGGCTAAGATGCTGAGTTTGTTGATCAGAAAGATCAGCAGTTCGGCAATTTGAATCCCTAGCACAGCGTAATGGAGTGAACTCCCCTTACTTGTCCCAGCTTCTGCCAACCTAGCAGTTTGAAAGCATGTAAAAATGCAAGTAGAAAAATAGGGACCACTTTGGTGGGAAGGTAACACCGCTCTGTGTGTCTTTGGCATTTAGTCCTGCTGGCCACATGACCACGGAGATGTCTTTGGACGGCAATGGCTCCTCAGCTTTGTAATGGAGATGAGCACTGCCCCCTAGAGCCAGAAATGACTAGCATGTATGTGCGAGGGGAACCTTTACCTTTACCTTATACTATTGCATTTATAATTTTAGGGGCGCAATGATTCAGTGGTTAAAGATGCTGAGCTTGTCAGCTAGAAAGCTGACAGCCCAGGTCACGCAATGGGGTGAGCTCAAGTTAGTTGTCCAAGCTTCTTCCCGCTTATAAATTCAAAAGCATGCAAATGCAAGTAGATAAATAGGTATCACTTAAGTGGGAAGAGCATTCTGTGTGCCTCAGTGTACAGTCATGCTGGCCACATGACCATAGAAATTGTCTTCAGACAACAGTGGCTCCCTCAACCAAGAAACACAGATGAGCACTGCCCCCTAGAGTCAGACATGACTGGATATGGGAAATCTTTACCTTTATTTATATATAATTATAAATTACAAATTTCATCTTTTAATATTGTAAGCTGCCCAGAATAACCATGTGCCAAAATAGGGGCTTAATAAATTTTACAATGAATGAATAAACGAGAAAAAAAGAAAGATTTCTTATAATTATGGATTTTGAGATGTTTATTAAGAGCACCATGCATTAAAATAATTATAAGTCCCGAGCAAATAAAGGTTTGATGAAGCAGAAACTCACTTCTTTAGAACTAGAAAATCTAGTCCTAAAAAGGCAAGGCTGAAGAAAATAGAACACAATGGACAGCATTAGATTAGATTAAATTAACTAGAAAGTCATTGGAAATCTTAAGCAATGATCAATCAGTTGGCAATTGTATACATACAATTAGGAGTTCAGCTTCACCTGAATGGCCCCCAACCATTCCAAACTACCATTTCTTAACTTAAAACTGTCCATTCCATGACTGTCTTAGGGAGATACTGCCATTCAGCTAATTTTCCTTGTAAATTCTATAATCCAACAGACATAGTATTACACCTAGCTTCTGTTGAAGATTAAGAAGGTCAGGTTAACTCTTGATTATACCTATAAGACACTGATGTTTATTGAAGAAATCCAATGCACACCAGCACAACATTCAAGGATCTTCTAGCTGAGATACCAACATTTTCAGTAGTAATTTTTAGGGATAGCACTATGGGAAAAGATGTGGTCTGATGCAGTGGGTAGACTCAGAGACTAGGAACTATCACAAGAAATGCTGTATCAGGAATCTGACAGCACCTTTTCCAATTCTGATTTCTGCTGAAATACACTAACACAGATCTTGTACAAGGTAATATCAGGTTGTGCTCAGTGGTGGCTTTTCATTTTTATCATTCTTTCCTCATCCCCCCGATGCATCTTCCAATTTACAGGCGTATCATCTACAGCAGTGGTTCTCAACTTTCCTAATGCCGTGACCCTTTAATACAGTTCCTCATGTTGTGGTGACCCCCAACCACAAAATTATTTTCGTTGCTACTTCATAACTGTAATTTTGCTACTGTTATGAATCGTAATGTAAATATCTGATATACAGGATGTATTTTCATTGTTATAAATTGAACATAATTAAAGCATAGTGATTAATCACAAAAACAATATGTAATTATATATTGTGAAATATTTATTTCTAATTACAAATAAATGAAATTTTGTCTTGAAGCATGGTGTAGCATGGGTAACAGTCTGCTGTTATATTAACAACAGTGAACTACATTGCTACATTTTGCGACAGTATGTGTAAAAAGCCAACGTCAAAAATCCTTACTATATTTTCTTTCCTTAACGCTCTTCTCTACACGATCCATTGCCATGGGATGGTTTGCTAAGGAAAATAATATATAACAATAGCTTTAATAATACAAAAGATGATACATGGCATAGTTCAGTCAATACAGTTCATTAAAGTTTCCTATGATTTACCATTCTCTGTGGTTTTTTTACATACCTGTTACTATCACAAGGGGGCAGTATTCACATCAACCACAGCTGAATATAAAAAGACCGATCAGCATCCAGATTAAGTTCCCATGGTACAGACACTTTTTTTTTTGCAATAGTTGATGATTTTACAGTACATGATTTTACATTTACCCAGTAATTATAATTCATGAAGTGTCGTTCTACCTCCAATATTGCTGCTTTGAACACAGTAGCTGCTTTCAACACAGCAGCTGCTTTCTACTCGGTAGCTGCTCTCTACACATGTGTGACTGGGCCGCATAAGTACATTATGACGCCAATACATCTGTATTTGTACAGGGTGTATGTGATGGGGTTGGCGCGATGATGTCATTACACTGGGTACTCGTATGTGGGCGTATCTGCATGTGGGTGGAACGGCCTGGAGATGGATAGAGGAGCGGTGTCTCGGTTCCTAAGACCATCGAAAATATGTGTTTTCTGATGGTCTTAGGTGGCCCCTGTGAAAGGGTCATTCGACCCCCAAAGGGGTCACAACTCACAGGTTGAGAACCGCAGATCTACTGGATGGCAAAGGTCAAGGCGAGCAGGTGACTGCTTGGGCTATGCAGGCTTTTCTATTTGCTTTGGCGTGTGTAGAAGTCTGAAAGTACTATTCACTTGAGTCCTTTAAAGCATTTGCATTGTTGAAAGAAATATCCTTCTGGGTTCAGTTCCAGCTGGGGAAAAAGACACCGGAAACATGGAGGCTATTTGGAAAGATGGTTTAATGGTGGACAGCAGGACCACATGGCTTGGAGCTTCAAAGTGAGAAAGATTTTCACATGCTTCAAGGTAAGAAGAGAAGGGAAGAAGGCTGACCCAGATGCTGAGAGACCCTTATATAACGTCTGTTGGGCCCCACCTTAGTGTTTCCTGTTCCTGTGCAAGAAATGAATCCCATTGGCTGCCAGACTCCCAGGGGCGGGGATCTTAACTTTGTAGGCTTGATCTGGACCACATGGCTTCACCTGAATGCTGGCTAATGCAATCTTCCCAGAACATGTGATGAGATTGGTAATCATATCATTTCTTACCATCCTTAATCCCATCACCCTGGAGCTGAAGGGGAGGCAGGGAGCTGCAGGAAGCTGCTTTGTCTTTAAAACACGTTTCTCCTTTTCTCATCCAGGGAAATGTAATATTCTGCCTTTTAAATATTTCCTAAGCTATTTCAATTTTCTAGGAGAGGGGTGGGTACTAACTTCCTGCAGCATTTTTTTTTGTGAGGGATCTTGCAGGTGCTCTCACCACCAGTCCGCACCAAGGGTTTTGTTCAATTCCCATTTAAAGCTGTCTAAACTGCTTGAGTGGCTATCATCCACGGGCATCTGTGGGGGAGGCAGGAACGATGACACGTGCCTCCTGTTGCAAAAAATGCAGCATTTATAGGAGACATCAAGATGCACGTCCACGTATCACCACCTTGACACTATTATAGCTGGCTACAGATACCAATGCTATCACCACTCGGTAATAGTAAATTCAATTATGAAATAACTGTCATGTACGCAAAGAAGGATTTCAGTTCACCTGTCTGTTGAGCCACTCTATTGCAGGGGTAGGGAACCTTGGCTCTTTTATCACTTATGGACTTCAACTCCCAGAATTCCTAAGTGAGCCATAAAAGGTTCCCCATCCCTGGCCTACTGGTTTTTCAGTTGTGGGGGAAATCAGTTTTTCACTGGAATGGGATTGTTTGATATACAAATGTAGGACATATAAAGAATATATAAAGAATATGTCCTACATTTGTATATTGAACAGTCCCATTCCAGTCAAAAATTGATTTCCCCCACAACTGAAAAACCAGTAGGCCAGGGATGGGGAACCTTTTATGGCTCACTCAGGAATTCTGGGAGTTGAAGTCCATAAGTGATAAAAGAGCCAAGGTTCCCTACCCCTGCTCTATTGGAAGCAACCCTATAGATCATGAGTCCCCAAACTTGGCAACTTTTAAGACTTGTGGACTTCAATTCCCAGAATTCCCAACCAGCATGGAATTCTGGGAGTTGAAATCCACAAGTCTTAAAGTTGCCAAGTTTGGAGACCTCTGCTATAGAATCAGATGGGATTGACTTACGGGAGGGGGAAGGGGGAGCTAGCCGAAGAAAAGCTGAATGAGAAGAGTTCGAATTCTGTGACGTCACAATGCCCCCCCCCCCATGCAGCGGAATAGTTCCGTGCGAAATACGTCATCTAGAACTCCCGAGGCGATTAGTTACACAGGGTCAAGTGCGCGACATATCACGTGACAAGGGCTCGCTTTTATTTATTTATTTATTCTTTATTCCAAATATCATGGAATCGTAGACGTACGAAAAGTAAAAATCAGACAGCATTGCTATCCTCTGCTACGGCACGTGCATTTAAGGAAGGCACGGGGAAGTTTATAACAATAAAACGTTTCTTCCCACTTCAGATTCAAGCCTTAAGCCTTGTTTCTGCATACCAATGGCGATTTGGAGAAATGTTTCTACGGTGCTTATTGAGCAACCAAGTGCCACCTTCCTCCAATTAAAATATTCCAGTGTGGATAACGTTGCAAAACTAGAGAGGGTTTTTTGTTTGTTTTGTTTTAAGTACGGGTTTCTCTTTTTTAATTCTAGAAAAAAATCACTTCTCAATGACATATTGCGGGGAGGCAAAGGCAGGTTGTCCTGAAGGGAGTTAGAGCAATCTCAATACTCCTCCAGATTTGTATCACTTGTTAATAATGCCGCTGTAACCTTTAGAGAGAAAAAAATGCCAGCGTTTTCAGAGTTCATCCATATCCCCATCGTTGGCTTAAAATGAACCGTCCGTCTATATCTATCTATCTATCTATCTATCTATCTATCTATCTATCTATCTATCTATCTATCTATCTATCTATCTTTATTTGATTTGTTAATCGTTTACAAGATAACAGATATAAGTATAAACATGAGTAAGAATACAGGAAATAGGTACGAATAAATGAGGAAAATAGGACAGGGACGGGAAGCACGATGGTGCACTTATTCACGCCCCTTAGTTCGCCAAATCCATGCTGCATAATATTGATTTTTTTTTTTTACATTTTACATCTCAAGTCGAAAAATCTTCAATCGGGATGACGGCTCCGCCTTCCCCGACTCGGAAAGAGAAAAAAACTTGACAAGATATATCCGTCGCACGTTTTTCTTATTAAGAGTTTACCCCAGGGCTCTCCAACCTTGGCAACTTTAAGCCTGGCGGACTTCAACTCCCAGAACTCCGCCAGGCTTAAAGTTGCCAAGGTTGGAGGCCCCTGGTTTACCTTACTTCTCCGCTAAGCCCAGAGAAAGGGGGGGTGGCGAGGGGGGGCGGAAAGAAGGCGGTCAAAGGAGTCCGGAAGTGAAAAGTCGCTGAGAATTTATCTATGGTGTATCTATGGTACGAAGAGAGGAATTGACCCGGAAGTGAATGAGCGGGGTGGGTGGGGGTGGAGCTGGGGTCGTGTTTCGGTGTCGAAGGTGGCGGGTCTATGCTTAGTTCAAGATGTCGATCGAAATCGAGTCCTCGGAGTGAGTGGCGGGGCGGGGGAGGCGGGTTTGCGCTCGGTGCCAGCTTCCTTTGGCCTGCCCCAGGCCTAGCCCCTCCGGACCCGCCGCCCTGCAGCCTTTCCCGTTGATGCGTCCTCGGGACGCTTCGCTTGCCGTAACTGCAGCCCAGCGGCCTTGTGGAGTACCGGAGTGGGCTCTAAATTCATTCCGGGAAGTTCCGAAGGCGGCCAAACCTTCGCGCTGTATATTTACCAGCTATTCCTAAGGAAGGCAAAACATACCGGGGGAGGAGAAGGGCGGGAAAGAGAAAGAAATGGCATTTGGCAGCGTCAAATGCAGGTAGTCCTCAGCTTACGACCACGATTGAGCCCAACATTTCGGTTGCTAAGTGAGAAATTTGGTTAAGTAAGTTTGGCTCCACTTTACGACTTCCCTTGCCGTGTTTGTTAACTGAATCGCTGCCGTTGCTAAAATGAGCAACACCTCTGTGAAGTGAATCCGGTTTCCCCATTGACTTCCCTTGTTGGAAGGTCGCAAACGGGGATCACGAGAACCCGGGACACTGCAACCGTCATAAAAGCCAGTCAGTTGTCAAGCACCTGAATGTAAATCACCTAACCATAGGGATGCTGCAACGATCATAAATTTGAAAAACGGTCACAACTTAACTTTTTTCAAAGCTGTTGTAACTTCAAAGGGTCGCTAAGTGAACTGTGGTAAGTTGAGGACTAGCTGTAGAAGGAGTAAAAGCATCCCTTTGATTGAATTCCTCTCTTTGAAGCACCAATGAATATTGGAAAATGCCTTTTAATGAGATGTTACGCATGTGGAGAGGGAGAGAGTGACTAATGGAATAAATATCAGTAACTTAGCTCGATATCTGTGCTTTGCTACAAAATTATGTGGTCGGGCTTAGTTTCAGGGGAAGGAAAATAAGGGAAAAAAATTCTGCCTCTGCCTACCAGCATTCACTAGTATTCATCTGGCTAGTGTCCTGTCAGCATGTGAGAGAGTTGAGAGCTGTTTGGAAACTGAAAGAGTATTTGCTTTGTGAGCAAGAAGGAGACAGCAAGGAGCCTGGGCGTGGCTTAGCTCAACTGTTCTGTACTAAAGCTGGTTGATGCTGTGAAACTAAAACTGAACCTGAAACTCCTCTCCTCTGCTTGTGTTTTGCATTTGGAACATATTTCTTTTCAGGTGGGGAGGGGCAATAGAACTCCTTAGCATCAGAGCATGTTAATAATAATATAGGAAATGCTAATGCTCTGATGGTCATTTCGAAAAATCCTTTCTTAGTGAGCAGCAGAAGCCAAGAGGAACACAGGTGCCAAATTTCAAGTTTGTAGGCTTTACGATTCTGGAGATTTTGTGATGACATGTGAGTGGTATTTTGCTATAGATTAATTGTACTATTTTTTTTCAGTGTTATCCGTTTAATCATGCAATATCTGAAGGAGAACAGCCTTCATCGTGCCCTGGCTACATTGCAAGAGGAAACTACAGTGTCTCTGAATACAGTGGATAGCATTGAGAGCTTTGTGGCGGATATTAACAGTGGCCATTGGGATACAGTACTGCAGGCAATACAGTCACTAAAATTGCCAGACAAAACACTCATTGATCTGTATGAACAGGTCAGCAAGCTTTATTTAATAATATTTTGAACTGTATATTTTGGTGTATTTTTAATTGCTAGAAAATAAATTGGCATTTTGTAACTTTGCAGAATATTCATCTTTCACTTTTGAATAGGAGCAAATGATGATACACGTATGATATATCGTATATAGGATCATGCAGATAACACAGCTTAATATTTGTGCCAGATATCATGGCGTCATCACATAACTGATTATTTATGCCATGGTGTCATGCATTTGATATATCATGGCATGTTATGGGTGCTGCTGTCTCTGAAAATTAAACCCTCCCCATTTAGTATGAAATTATATTAGCTCTGGATACAATCTGATTTCCTCCCAGTTTTTACAATGTGTCAATTATTGTTTTAAGAATTTTTTTCAAGAATATAAGTCTGCGTTGTATGTGATTCTGCAGTATAATATTGGTACCACATAACAGTTTTAAAGATGTTAGTGCATTTTATATCCCCCTGTTGATAGTTGAGCTTTTTTTTTCATTAAAAAATAAGAATTTTCGATTCTTATGGTTTTCAGTTTTGAAACTTGAATAAAATTTTGCTAACATTGACCAAAATTTTCAGCAGTGTAATTCCATTTAAAATGAATTTACAAGTCACATAAGTGTAATAGTTTAGTGCATTAACACATGTTTGTATGACTAATAATTATTTTACTGTTGATATTTCAGGTTGTTCTGGAACTGATAGAACTTCGTGAATTGGGTGCTGCTAGATCTCTTCTGAGACAGACTGATCCAATGATCATGCTAAAGCAAACCCAACCAGAGCGATATATTCATCTTGAGAACCTTTTGGCTAGGTCCTATTTTGACCCACGTGAGGTAAAACTATGTTAGCTTATAGTTTTTTACATATGTTATGTTTAATAATATGTGAAGGAACTGCTAGGCTAACCTGGCTCTTAAATAATATATTGTTCTTTGTTTTGCCTAATTAAGTTTACTTTATTATTTTTCTCATTTACAATTTGTAAATTATAAAATATCTCAATCATTTCTGAACAATACAGCTTGTTTACTAATTGTAAAAACTTTCATCGCTAATGATATTTTTCTTGCAGATACATTTTGTTTAATGCAAACCAAACTATGTAATCTATCACACAGTTTTGAAGTTATTGTTAATTATGTAATTCAATTTGTAATACCATTGCATGTTTCATAAGTGAAAATACGTTTAAACATGTTTAAAACAATTCAGCTCTCTATCTCAGATCCCTCTAGATAGTGAAATGGTCAGTGTATAAATTTAATAAATAAATAAATGGTAGATAGATGCGACCTGTCTTCTAAGAGATTTAGGTCTTGTAAAAGGAGAAGTTATCAGATATAATTCTAATATTTTTTGGATTGGTTCAGATACCAATAATTGGGCCTGCATGATGTGAACCAGTTTTTGGACAGTCAGAGTGATGGATTAGAACAGGGCCAATCAGTAAAGATTGAATCTTCACAAATAGGAATCTTGTGGGTCCATGATTTTCAGGTAATAGGAATTGGGAATCTTTACTGTATTTCCTCAGAAAGAACAGGTCTACAGTTACAGCTGTCATTAGAAGCCAAGAAACCAGCATGACTGGGAGTGTCTGGTTTCAACTTTGGTTTATGTATAAACTTTGCCCTTTCCTGGCCCAAGTTGAGAGGAATGCTTCATTGTGCATATGTGGTACTGGTGTGGAAGCAATTAGACTCATCTTTGTAGGTCAGGCTTATTGCCATGAATGCCTAAAATTGTAGAAAATCTCATCTAGCATTTGCTCACTGTTTTCTCAGTTACGGCATTTACTGCCATACTGCACTGTTATACCTTTGAAGCTCTCTTTGTCCAGAACTTATTTTGATGAATGACAGAAAAATGCTTTTTGTTCCTTCCTGTATTTTGCATCCCCTCTCTCTTGTTACTGTACAGAGTGTATATTTTGTTTTATTGTGTATTTTTATTTTATAAGATAGAATGAACTTCTTCCATTCAGTAAACATACATGATACTTTCTTCTCAGAGTTGGAAATTGCCTTTCCAAAATTTAAATAATTACTTTGATTTCCAGAATTTGTTTTGTTTTCTATTTGCTTTTAGATCAGTGTAATTTATACAAATAAGCAACCAGGCTTTCTTAGTTGGCTGGATTCAAATTTGCCCCACAGTATTCAATGAGGAACAAAAAATTATGTTTCTACATTGGGTATGCTCTTCACAAAATAATTATTTATTTTTCACATTACCTTGTCTAATTTGTGCGGAACTATATGTTAGAAAGGTTTGCTGATACCAGTTAGAAAGACTGTCAGCATGATAATACATTTCTGAGAATATAGTAATTGTAAGTATAAGTGATGGGTTGGGTTTTATTATGTATTGACATAGAAAAATTGCTATTTTGAGAATAGGTAACATTTGAACAATGAAGACTTTGTTTTCCTTTTTTGCTGGGACATAACTTGATATGTCCTCCACTTTCTCTGGCTGAAGCTGTCATGAGCAGAAGTAATGTGCATTTTAACAACAAGTAGAAAGTTGGATTAAAGTTTTCTTCTGATTCAAACTAAATAGGGTTGGCCTTTCCCAATACAGTTATTTTTACCAAATTTGTCCCAACATTCAAAACTGTGTTATAGATTTAGAATTGCATATCTAATGTGTCCATTTTTAATAAAACATCCAGTTGACAAACCAGACAAGTTGTGGTTAGGTGGCAGATTTCTCAAAAGGAAGGTACTGCTCTGTATGTCTGTGGATCTGAATGAATTTGGCAGTATGTAAATCCGTTGATTACTGTTGCATTTCAGGCATACCCAGATGGAAGCAGCAAAGAGAAGCGGAGAGCTGCCATTGCCCAGGCTTTGGCTGGTGAAGTTAGTGTGGTACCTCCATCTCGTCTTATGGCGTTGTTAGGACAGGTATTGTTCCCCCCCTTAAGCTTAATTGATGAGTATGAAATGGAAGGCTGTTTGTTCTTTAAAGCCTAAGATTATGAATTTTTAATATGAAACTTTTCTTTTAATGTTTAAGTGCCCTTTTGTATTAAGTTTCAAAAGTGTTACAATCTGTGCCTGTAATCCTCTTTGGTACTGTAGGCCTTGAAATGGCAGCAGCATCAGGGGCTACTTCCCCCTGGTATGACTATTGACTTGTTCAGAGGAAAAGCAGCTGTCAAAGATGTAGAAGAGGAAAAATTCCCCACGCAGCTGAGTAGACATATTAAGGTGGGTTGTCCTTCACCATGATTTCAGCAACAGGTCTCAGGCCTTCTGGGATTAGGGAAGTTTAATTGGATCAAATTAGGCATGTGCTTAAGGTTTTTAATATATCTCACTGGCTGGATCCAATACTGTATTAAATTATCATATGGCTTATTTTATTTAGCTTGTTATGAGAACCCAACTGATTCATTGATCAAACTCTAATATATTTTAGATGACTTTAAAAATTCTGTATTTTAAAATAGTGCACGCACATGTCATTTTCATTCTTGTACTTTTAGAAATAAAATAAAAGTTGATTTTAGTAAGGAATTGGATGAGAGCCAGATGGTACAGTGGTTAAGGCGCTAGGCTAGAAATCAGGACTTTCAGCTTAGGCAGAAAGCCAGATGGATGGACTTGAACTAGTCCTTCTCTCTCAGCAGTAGGTACTGGTAATCCTCAGTTAATGATGGTAATTGGGGCCAAAGTTTGCCACTAAGCGATAACAGTTATAAAGCATGATGTCACATGACCACATTCAGGGGTGGAATTCTACCAGTTCACACCTATTCGCTAAAACCGGTTGTTAACATTCTAAGCAGTTTGGAGAACTGGTTGTTAGAAGAAATTACTGGCCTAATCCTGTAAGGAAGGCAGGAAGGAAATATTCTGGTATTGCTTATAGAAACTGCCTTTCCGTTAACCCTTATTACATTCTTGGTAGGACTAGACGTCCTGTCTCTGGAACCTCTCTGGAGTTTTTTCCCCCACCTTTGCTGGTACTTTGTGTGGAGTGACCATTCAAAGTTATAATGGCACTATAAAAAGTGACTTATGACCATTTTTCACACTTACGATTGTTTCAGCATCCCCATAGTTATGAGAGGCCAGGTGAGGAGATGCATGCCTCGATGTGAGTGATTATTGAGTTGGCCACACCCAGCCAATAACATGACCACCAAGCCATGCCCACCACCTAAGCCACGCCCACAAAACAGGTTGTTAAAAATTTTGAATCCCACCCCTGACCACATTACTTAAGAATGACAATCCCATTAATCCCTGTTGCTATTGATAAGCAAAGACCTCCTGGCCACTTCCTCACAACTTACAACAAAAGCAGAGCGGAATCTGGCAGGAAGTGGCAAGTCCCAGCTGCCTTGAAAGTAGGCTGATAGGTAGGTAAGTGACTGCTACCAGTTGGAGGCGCAAGTTGCACATGCTTCAGGTGCAGCATCAAGCCAATGTTTTTTGGATCCAAGAATAAAATAAGATCAAGATTCAACTAGTGAGCGATCACCAGGATATCATTCCCAGGGTTGTAGAGAAGAAAGGCACTGCAAACTACTTTTGTACAGTTGCCAAGAGAACTCCCATCAATGTATCCAATGGGAAGTAAGTTTAACTTGAGGATGTCTTTACCTTTCCAGTCACGATTAGTACATATTATTTGTTATATGCTACTTCTTCCTTCCCATAAAACAGTTTGGTCAAAAGTCTCATGTGGAATGTGCTCGATTTTCTCCGGATGGTCAGTATTTGGTCACTGGTTCTGTGGATGGATTTATTGAAGTCTGGAACTTTACCACTGGGAAAATCAGGAAGGTAATTCTATGACTCTTAACTGATATGTGAACTGCTCAATACTCTTCATTAATTCTTTGGGCACAATAAATGAAGATGAGTAATATGAACTCTTCTGGATTTCCAGATGAAATTGGAATGGAAATTTAAATTAGGATATTCATTAGGATGTTCTATTTGCATTTTTTTTTTTGAAAAGCAATGCAGCACAATGCACTCATTACAGTCCTTTTCAAAATGGAAGCCAGTAGAAGATGTTATGAGATGCAAGATCCATGATCCATACCGAATATTTTCTTCTTTGCTTTGTCTTTGCTGTTGGTGGGGTGGGTAGAAAACTGGAATTATTTTCAAAATTGGAAATAAACGTGAATGGAGAAAAATGAGCTTTGGAGAAGATTTGTAAAACAACAGTAATAGTAATGTTGATGTTATTTGTATAAACGATTACAGTGTTAGAAACCCCAAATTTATGGAGTAACTATTAACATCTGAAGCACACACTTCGCTTCAGTCCTTGACTTATTCTGTTTCAAAGAATCTCCTGGTTTAGATCCAAAATTGTCCTCTGAATTAGAGAGTCACCACCAGTCTGGATTTTAATAAGATGATTTAGGATAGTGTGGCTCCTGAAATGAATTTTGTATATATCTGTTCCTCCTAATGCTTGTTTTTATCTTAATTCTATTAATTTATTTTGTTCACTGCTTTGTTTAGGATCTGAAATACCAGGCACAGGATAATTTTATGATGATGGATGATGCAGTGCTGTGCATGTGTTTCAGCAGAGATACTGAAATGTTAGCAACTGGAGCACAAGATGGAAAAATCAAGGTATGCTGTTAAAGACAGATGGAGACCCAAAGTGGCACTTAAGAACTCTCTTATAAGCCATGTTTATTGAACTTCTAAGACATGATAGACACACAATATTGGGTGTTTGTCAGGGGTCAGAAGAGTATGAATTAACCATCCTCTGAGAATGTGTTCTTGGTCCTTTCTCCATGATTTTTTATTGCTTTTTAAGCATTGATTTATGGAGAGGGGTTAGAAGTATTTTCCTGAAGGTTTATGGAAATTCTCAGTCATCCAGGTCACGGTTGTCCCAACGGTGTTTTTCAAGAGGCAACACAACTTTCTGTATTGTCTTTGAAGACATTTTGCTTCTCATCCAAGAAAGTTCTTGGATGAGAAGCTCAGAGCTAAAGAAGCTTCTTGGATGAGAAACGAAACATCTTCAAAGAAAAAACAGAAAGTGCAGTTGCCTCTTGAAAAAAACCTTTGGGATATTTTCCTGAAGGAAAGTAATTCTATTCTTTCTTAGCATCAGGAACAGTTTGCACAGTCCACAATCATGATATATAAAGAAACAGAAAGAAATAAACTCTTCCTCTCTATCTTCAAGATTGCATAGAAGGGAACAAGTTTATGGCAATGAATCATGCAGAAAAAGAGCAGTTTTCCCTGGGTGCACATTTGGGGTCCAGATTGTTCTGGTTTTTCTTTGTTTCTCTTGTAGCACACAGCATGGGCTGGCAATTTAATGACATTCACTAATCACAGATATTCAATTAATAAAAGAGGCCAATTTGAGTACAAGAGCCACGGTGGCACAGTGGTTAGAATGCAGTACTGCAGGCTACTTCTGCTGACTGCCGGCTGACTGCAATTTGGCAGTTAGATTCTCATCGGCTCAAGGTTGTTGATTCAGCCTTCCATCCTTCCGAGGTGGGTAAATGAGGATCCAGATTGTTGGGGGCAATAGGCTGACTCTGTAAACCACTTAAAAAGGGCTAGAAAGCACTGTAAAGCGGTATATAAGTCTAAGCGCTATGGCTATCTTGTTCAACATTCTGGTCCAACAATGGCCAGTCTACTGCCATGGAGAAATATATTTTATTCATAAGGACATGTAGTATGTTTTAGATGTACCTGAGCGAGCCAGGAAATTTGGCAGGAAATGTTTTTGTCTTGTGATGGTAACACCAGTTCCCTGGTTTCTCTGAAGGTATGGAAGATTCAGAGTGGGCAGTGTCTGAGGCGATTTGAAAGAGCCCATAGCAAAGGTGTCACCTGCCTGAGCTTCTCAAAGGATAGCAGTCAGATTTTGAGTGCCTCCTTTGATCAGACAATCAGGTATGTCTCATTTTGCAATAGATTTGGCTGTTCCGTCTGACTCGGACAAACAACGCTAATGTTTTTATGCTGTAACAGGATTCATGGGCTGAAATCAGGGAAGACTCTCAAAGAATTTCGTGGTCATTCCTCATTTGTTAATGAAGCTACGTTTACACAAGATGGACATTATATTATTAGTGCATCATCTGATGGCACTGTGAAGGTACGCTCCTGGGTCCCGATCACTAGGCGTAATTTGCATGATTAGTTAAAATCTTTGCTCGTTTTTTTTTTGGGGGGGAAAATATATTCTTAGTAGTACAGATAATCCTCGATTTACAACCACAATTGACCCCAAAATTTCTGTTGCTAAGTGAAACATTTGTTAAGTGAATTTTGCCCCATTTTATGACCTTTCTTGCCCCATTTGTGACCTTTCTTATTAAAATGAATCACAGCAGTTGTTAAATTATTAAGTAAATCTGGCTTTCCCGTTGACTTTGCTTGTCAGAAGATAGCAAGAAGCTGGTCACATGATTCCAAGGCACTGCAAAATGTCATAAATATAAGTCAATTGCCAAGCATCTGAATTTTGATCACAGGGCTAAATCAACTGTTGTTAACTATTATTTGTACAGAAATATTTACAAACACTCTGTAATACCTGGTTCGGGTAAAATTTAATTACAATTTCTGTCTCAAATGATTTCTATTAGCTGAAGCATTTCAGACATACCAGGTTTTTTGGTCTTTGGAGACCTACCATAGTTTGACTTAAACTAGCTTCTAGATGCACTCTTCTGATCACTCTCTTTTAAGTGACTGATTTTTTTTCTTTTTTCTTTAATATTGATCTGGGTTGACTTTTTGATTGCACTAAGATCACTTTTGAATGAAATGTTTGTATTAATGCCCATCATGAGAGACAGTGTGTATAGATAGAGAAAAGGTCTATGTATTATGGGAAACAATGCTGTGGTTAGGGCCATTATATACCCTGCATGAAGACACATGTGGGGTATCTTGGGTTTCATTCTAATATGGAATTTGCATATTTTCCTCTCCTGTTTATTTGTTAGGTTTGGAATATGAAGACGACCGAATGCTGTAATACCTTCAAATCCCTGGGTAGCACAGCTGGAACAGACATCACTGTGAACAGTGTGATTCTCCTGCCTAAAAATCCAGAGCACTTTGTTGTTTGTAACAGATCAAATACAGTGGTCATCATGAACATGCAGGGGCAAGTACGTAATTGGATTGTGTTTTAAACATCTGTGAGAACGCAATCGGTGTTCCTTTTGGATTCAGGAGCTAAGAGCTGACAATGGAAAGTCATTGTTCCCACTTTTTCTGACTTGTAAGGCTTTTTAAAGTCATGATTAAATGTTGCATTGGTTGATTGAGGATGCTGAATTAATATTCAAGAGTCTCAAGTAATTCAAAAGACCCTATTTTCAAGCTATTTGGTTAAAGCTTATATTTTTGTTTATACACAATTTTAAATTGGTTTGGAAGGTTCTTAGCTTTTGCTTCAGAGATCTCAGAAATTTGTACTGAGATTAAAGTCCTCTTTTTTCCCATAATAATGGTACTACTTTTTATGTTTTATTATTAAATTTTTACCCTGCCCATCTTTCCTGTGAGGCGACTCTAGGCAGCTTACAGATTATATATGCTTTTAATCAAGGTTTATAAATGTCTCTAGTAACATTGTTATAGCATGTCTCGCTTTTTTAAGGTGCTTATTACTCAAATCCTATAGGGTCAAATAACTATAGGGTTAGTTGATATTCCCCTGCTGTGCCTTTAACATATTTTCAAAGACAAAAGAAAAGGAGCTAGTGAGGTTTGAAATATGCACATCATAATACTTGTACTATGTATTGAATGAAAAATACAGTGCAGATTTAATATATACCTTTCGGCTCACCCACCCACCCGCTTCTCCAGGCAGAGAGATAAAACTCCTTCTTAGCCTTTGGCCTCTGTTCCATAGCTGGCTGGCTGGAGAATTCAGAAGTTGAAGTCCACACGTCTTAAAAGTTGCCAAGTTTGGGGGCCCCTGCTTTAACCTCTGAAGATCTCCTTGCTACTTGTGCTATTGCT
Organism: Bungarus multicinctus; assembly: GCA_023653725.1. Lineage (NCBI taxonomy): Eukaryota > Metazoa > Chordata > Lepidosauria > Squamata > Elapidae > Bungarus > Bungarus multicinctus. The sequence goes on from CM042834.1 coordinate 178,144,836, forward strand.
AATAATTTGCATTAGAGATTGCAATTCCCTAACATTTAACACTCTGTCCTTTGAAGGGGGCATTTTCATGAGAAATGAATACCATTTCTTGAACTATATTATGGCTGCTGACTTTCTTTTTTTCATGTTCATATTTCAACTTGGTAGATTGTAAGAAGTTTCAGCTCTGGTAAGAGAGAAGGAGGTGACTTTGTCTGCTGTGCCCTATCTCCTCGAGGCGAATGGATCTACTGTGTGGGTGAAGATTTTGTCCTCTACTGTTTCAGCACAGTGACTGGCAAGCTGGAGAGAACACTGACGGTGAGTAGCAGAGGATGTCTTGGTGGCAACCTAGCAGCAGTTCTATATGCAGTAGAGGCCAGATTTGGCTCCCTGGTCCTATAGACTTTTCCACCAAATCTAATATTCCCCCAGTTTACACTTAACAGAATTCCTGGTAGAGCAGATTTCCTCCTCTAAAAATCACTGGTGAAGATTACAAGACTCTCCGCCCTGTTTCCTGACTGCCACACCACTTTTTCTCAACTCAAATATCCATCAAATGTATAGACTTCTAACTTCAGAATCCTTTGGTCAGCTAACATGGCTGACATTTGAAATCTTCAGATTGGGGGAATGTCTGGAAGCCTGCTTGGTGGTGTCTTTTCAGGACTACTTAGGACTATAGTTTAACTTTAATCCAACATACAATCACCTATTGACTGTAAATAAACCATAACCATGTATTTAACAATCCACAACGTTTCTCTCATCAAATCAGATGTAATCCGCAATCCCAAAGTCAAAATTTAATTTTTCTCCTTTTAGGAAGAAACAAGTAGTCAAGGTTTTTGTTTATTATTAAAGCAGTAAATTTTGCGCTCTCAGGTAGTTCTACTAGTTTCAGAAAACATTTCTTGATTATTTTTTAAAAGTTTTTTTTTCCTTTTAGTTTAGAGAGAGAAAATACTTCATTTGATCTTATATTCTGGAGATAATCTTGTTTCTTCTTTCTTTCTGATGTTAAGGTTCATGAAAAGGACGTCATTGGTATTGCTCACCATCCCCATCAGAATTTGATTGCTACCTATAGTGAAGATGGGTTGTTGAAGCTGTGGAAACCATAGAACTGCACAAATTCTTTCAGCATGTGGCTTCTTGATCCCTGGGAAGTGTGTACCACGTGCAGCGGATGTTTCCAAAAAGATTTTTAAAAGGCTTGTTTTAATTTATATTGAATTTCATATTCAGCTGTCTCAAGAGGAACCTTTAGCTATATATAACGCTAGTTGTGTATGCAAATTGTAAAATCAGTTCAATTTCTATAAATGTTCTTTTCATGTTTCATTTCTGCTTCTTAATGTGAATGACATTATTTCTACATATTTCTGGATTTTTTAAAAAATAAAAAGATAAATTCTTTTAGTTAAGGGAAAAATGAAGAGCAAATACATGCAGTTTTACTATTTAAAAACTGCATGTTAAAATTTTAGGCAGTACTCATGGAAATGTAAAGCACATATTTAAACATTGCCTGTTGAAAGTTATGATCTTGCAGATTGTGTAACTTGGTTGAGTGAAACCCCTTGTTATTAAGATAATTGCCATTTAATGGGAATATGTGTAAAACATGCCAGATTAAATTTATAGCCCCACTGGGAGTGGGGAGTCCTTGCTCTGGTTAAATGTTAATTTCCCTCTCTTATTTAGAATATATCAATTGTCTTGAATAGGATAGAAACCGATTGTTAGTGTTTTGTAGATTTTTTTGATGTTCTGAAATATACCGAGTTTATGTTACAAGCTTCATCTTATTTTCAGAAAGAAATAAAATATTTTTTCCTTTGAAGAATTTTAATTTTGCTGTACAAAATGGACATTTGATGGTTTCTAAATGTGTGCAGATTTTTTTGTAGCTTTTTTAAAAAAACACCTGCCTGTTCTACAATAAAATATTTCTTAAAGAGGCATTTGGCTTAGAGCTTTTCTAACTCTTTTAAAATAAGACCAAAGTTGAAATTTGTGTTTATGAAGAAAGTAAACTACTTTCTGGACTGGTAAAGTTACTTATTGAGTTGCATCTGCAAATTAGCATTATTAAATGTATATCCAATCTTTCTTATATATATTGTGTGTGTGAGAAAGAACTGTGTTTTATTTGGTGGCATGTTACGTGATGGTGTCAGTTTGACACCAGTGCTCATATGAACCTCACCACCTAAAACATTCACCATGTGCCCAAGAGTTTATTTATATTTATTTATTCAGCCCAAGAGCTGAATTTGTGTTATTCTGTAATTGCAGCGTTGTGCCCAAATGTGCAAAAACCCTCCATAGCCACCTCACGAGCAGACCATTCTTCATTAATACATAGAAAATGGTCCATAGAAGGCACCATACCTTTTACCAAGTTTCGGCAATCTTTGCTTTTAAAGAAATTTGATTAAAACAAATTCTGATATATGCAGTGGAAACTCTTAGCAAAACTGAATTACAAACATACTGTAGTTATCTAACAAAGCTTGGTATTTTGAGTTCAGTATTTATTGGTATTAGGCCAGGGCTGTCACTCAGCCCATGGGCCAGATGGGCTGGATTCATTGGCCATGCCCACACCATTTAGCAAAGTTGCAATAAGTCACGATACTGTGACAGGGGTTTGACACCCCTGCATTAGACAATTTGATTTTTCAAACCAGTCTTTAGCTCATGTATTTTCCTCATGCAACTCAGGAGGCAGACATGTGGCTTCTCTGCTTCTGAGCATTCAGTTTATAACTAAACATCTATATATATATCTGTCAAACTTATTTCTTGTAACTGGCTTCAATGGGATAAAGATGCCAAAGTGTATGAGCCTCAGGATCATCCCATTTAGCTACATGCCAAAATTAGACCAAGGGTTTTTTTAAGAAGATTTTCTTGACAAATGTATATTTCGAATGGATGGTTATATAGGCCAAAAAGGAAGAAGAGATGAAGCTGTTAGAAGGATAGTTTTATTTCCCCCTACAGGTACAAACTTGAGTGTAAAGTACAATAATCAAGCATTTTAAAGACACATAATTCCACTGTAACTCATCCTTATCACAAGGACTAAAATAATTTGCTGTACAACTTAATTCCTTGCCAAGGATTTAAGCTAGTGAAATTTTTTTGTTAATTTAAGATTCTAATGGTGAGAGACTTGTTTAAAATTTCATATGGAACTGAAATGCTATTTTCTACTATCCTATTTGCCCATATACAGATATATACATATAGCAGTTACATAAATTTAGGGCTTATCATAAATGACAATGTTAGCAACTTAGTTTTTAGAAATAGCAGTCTTAGGTATATTTAAAAGAGGTACTTGAATCTTTGCTAACCCTTCCCCCAGTCATGATGCAATGCCTAATTATTATTTTAGATGAATCTACACTAGGTTACTTATATTGACATTTTGAAATAGTCATTAAAAGGTAGCCTTTTTCAGAAACTACACACAAAAACCTTTTGGACTGTGAACAGTTCATTAAGGAGTCATTTAGTGTTAATGGGTTTTCTTTTTTGCTAGTATTCATGCAGAATGGAATTTGAATGTTAGTGACATGAAACTCAAAAATGCTTAAGGATGTAGTTTTGTACCATTATTCTTAGGCATATTATTTTTCAGTTACACGATTGCCTCTATAAAGATTATGTATTTGCTATTCAGAATTCTTTTAAGATTTCAGCTTTTGTCCCATTTACACTTAAGACGTTTGATGAATTTTTTTACTCCTACCAAAGAACCATGTCAGGATCCTGTCTAACATCAATGAGTTTTATACAGCATTCTAACTAAAGTTCAGTATAGAATGAAAGGTGTTCAACATTCCAGAGAAGAAAATAAGTAGAGTTCCATACAGGTGCTGTGCAAAATCTCAACCAGCCATAGCACACCCAAAACACATCAATGTATCTAGATGAATACAAAATTTTAATTTCACATCTTTAACATGAATCATAAATACAGATGCATACATAAGAGGGAATATAATTTATAATACTAAACAGAAATCACTGAATACTAAGCCAGTGCATTTGCACACAATACACTTATGATGCACAAAATAAAATAAGCCAGAGTAAAGTGGCTTCAGGTTTCCTTAGGAGGCCATATAGAAATATGAACATTCCAACTTGATCCAAGTAGTTTTACAGATTTCAATTTGTTAACTTGATTTAAAAACAACTAAGTTTAAATATTACAGAGACAATAGCAATTCTGAATATAGCAACTTCAGTCCTTCACTCATCCACAACTGACATACAGGACAAGCAGCACAAGTGTAACTGTGAGACCACTTTAGGAAGTCTGGCATTGAACACCACCTCTAGGGTGGTGCTCATCATCTTCATACGCTTCACCATTGTAATGCTGTCTTCTTTCCTGAGATGGGTCAAAGTCTACCAACTCTACTTGATCCATGTCTTCAGTTTCTTCCACTTCTTGCCTTGGCGGTAGCAGTTTTTCCAATAAACATAGCTTATCTGAGCAAATGAAACCACTTTCTGGAAATATCACCTGAAAATTAGAAAAAAATATGAATGCTTCTCATAAAGGTATTTTTATGAGTATTAAAAAGTATGAATAATTGTCTAAATTTTAATGTAAAAGATAGATTTGCTTAATGTGTATAACTAACACCAATTGTTTAAGAAATCAGCATAAGGCAGCATTGCCTAAAATATATTGAAGAAATTTTCTGAGATATTTAATTAGTAATTCAATCATCACTTACCTTAAATTCAATTATAAGACGACCCTTTTCATATGGCCTACGGTAGATTGGCATTCCTTCATTAAGAACACACTTAATATCACCATGTTTGACAATCTGACCTAGAAATGAAAAAGATATAACTTGTGTTTAACAAACTTTATATAAACTTAAAGTTACAAGTACTCGTAATTGCTCAAGCAGATACTCATCTAAACAGCAAACTAAAGACACATGGACAAGGCATCCACAGAGGGTAGTAATCTGATTCTGGGAAAAGGTCCAAGTGCCAGAAATATTTTGTAACCAAATCCAAACATGGCATATTCATGATAAAAAAAACAAAGTATTTCCAAGACATGTTTAAAAGATTTCTAATTCATCAGAGTTACAAACGATTGTTCCATTCTTGTCAATCCAATGGAACAGGAGTTTGATAAATGCTAAATTCTATGGAGCTATTTAATTACAGTACTAATTTAAGATAGTTATAACTGCTTAAGATCTTTATAGCATTTCAACTTGGATTCTTCAAAAAGATAACATTTTATGGTGGGTTCCAATTAATAGTGACTAGTATTAATTGCAAATGTTCAACAGACTAATAGTAGGGAGCAGTTGTCAGTTAAAGTAGAATGTTCATTTAACTGAAGGGAAACTTCACAAGATAAATAAGACTTTATACTCACAATGTAATATGGACGGAATACATCCAAAGCCTATTAAACCATGATCTTTTAAATTTAAATTTATTGTACCCAAAATCTTTTTTCAGAGCAATACAGACTTACCAGGATGAGAAGTAATTATTATAGTTCGATTATCCAGCATTGCAATTGGTTTTTGAAAGCCACAGAGTGCTTCCACTAATTGTATATCCATAGACATGACCAGGTCTTCACCTCGCCTGCAGAGAAAAAGTTATCTGCCTTAGAATTGCAGGGCTATAACCATACTGTACAGGATATCAATTCCAAAAAGACAAGGAAAAAATTACTTAAAAAGGTAAATTATACTATTAAATAAATGTACAGAGAGAGTATAAAGAGATCTGCATTCCTACAGAATTAAAAGGATTTGTTAGTGAAATAAGACTATTCTGGCATCAGATCTCATTTATATGGGGAAAAAAAAGGTTTTATCTTAACACCTGATGTTTAAATATTATGCTGTAATATAGCAGATCAGTGGTCCCCAGCATGCTATCAAAGAGTGCCATAGAATACACAGACATCTACAGTCGTGGTTCCTCGCTAATCCTTTATAAATTTCTTAAAAATTTTTAAGCAATGGTGGCATGCTGTAATGCAAAGTGATTATCTTTCAGCATCTTTTATTTGCAATAATGTATCTGAATCCTAAATGGACTCTATAATATTTATTGAAAAATAAAATATTTTGGATGTAGGCAAATACTTTTAGGAGGAAGGGAATTTCTGTTTGTTCCAAAAAATCCCACAAAGATAAGCATGATAGCAGGCAACATCAAATACAACACAACACATGATAAACTGGCCCTCTGAAACTTTCCCATGGCAGCCATTTTGCGAATAGGCAATTTTCCCCATCCAGCAGCCACAGGGCTCCTATCATGTTTTCAAAATTTCTCCTGCTCAAAAATGGATGAGGATCCCCATAATAAATCAAAGAATATCTTGAAACACAATGACATTCCATGTTTAATTTTCTAAGTAAAAAAAAAATCCTGCCACAATTTCATGGGAAAAAACTAAACTGATTTGCCCTGCTACTGTACAGTAATCAAATACGTATTATTTACATCCAAGAAATTGTTTCATCACTTAAACTGAAACAATTTAAGGCACTTCAAGCCTTAAAATCAATGTAACATTTTATTTAACATCTGAAGTTTAACTTCCTGAGAAGGAAAACCAGTTTAATGACTTTGAATCATCATTAGATTGAACAAACTTTTTAAAACAGAGAGAATATCATACACTTTCCTAAACAAAGAACCAGGAATTGGCAATTAAAAACTGCTATTGTGCCAGGCTTCATAACTTGGTATAACTAGTGAAGGGCTACAGAACTATGACAGAATCAGTCCATAATCTGTACTATTGTATATTAATATGCATTTATAAAAGTAATAGGTGCCCAGATATTAGTTACAATGTAGTGGTTTACATTCATTTAGTAGAACAAATTGGGAAAATTGCAAGGCATTGCAGAAATAATTAACCTTTGTAGAAAGTTAAGAGAAACTGTGTGCAATTGTTACCCTGACCATTCTATTCTGACTACAAAATTTAAAATCTGCTCCAATCAGCGTCTTCCAAACATAAACCTTAAATGTCTGACCACAGACATTCCCAAACTGTTATACATACTATCGAAATAATATTTCCACAGTATTACTAAAACTTGCCTTGTAAACACAGAATGATCTTTTTGATCCAATACAATGATAATGTCTCCTGGCTCCAATCCTGGTTCTTGATCACCTTCACCATGAAAAGTTATTTTCTGACCATCTTTCATTCCTATTTCAAAAGAAACAGGTTAATATATTTTAAATTATTGTACTAATAGATTTAGCATTCTTCACTCTGCAAATAATTTGGTGAAGCATAAGTAGAAGCATGAAACAGGTGCACAAAACATATTCCTTAGCTGTTAGTAAAAAGCCAGCTAGTCTCAGTAAGTTATTTCTTGCTAAAAAAAAAAATTGCCAAAATTTCGAGTTCTGTATTATGGAATGTACAAGTGACCTGTTTGTATTTTTTAGATATTGTGAAACTGAACTGTTGATGTATACTAGTTGTATAATTTAATTTGAACAGGTTTTAATAGTTTTCCTTCTGTGTTTACTTATTTCAACCCTTAAGTCAAAATTATTTTTATCCAAACACTAGTTTTCCAGAGCCATCTGATGTCTAGTGTTCAAGGAATCATTGTGTCACCCATATAGCGCCCTTCAATTCTTATTGGGAGCCCTTAAGCACACACAATTCTTACAAAAATTATGGAAGTTATACTATTTTATGAAAGCACCACCTCTTGACAGAGGTACTGAAGTTTAATGCCCAGAAAGTCAGGTGTGTGTGTGTGTGGGAACTATATTCTTTATCAAACAGGGTCATTCTGAGAAGAAAAATTAGCGAAAGACACAGGTCTCATGGCACAGACAACCCAATCCTACTTGATTTATCATCCATTTATAAGGGTAATATGTAGGACTTTTAATATCCCACAACTCCTAGTTTCTCATTTAGTATACCTTTATCAATGTGGACTTCCAGAATTTTCTTTTCTCTAATAATTTTCCTTCCATTGCAGCTTTTACACCTGTCCTTGGGACTGATGCGCTCCCCATGGCCTTGGCACTCCATGCACACAGATTGGATTTGCTGAACCATTCCGGGCCCTATCTGATGAATTCTTATTTGCATGCCTGTTCCTCTGCAATTAAGGCAGCATTCAACTGCACCTTTCTTGCCCCCTCGGCCTAAAAAAACATATGGAAAAAAAATAAGATTAAAGAATACCCCATCTTTTCACATTAAAATTTCTCCTGAACTTCTGTAAAATGAAAGAAATGCTTTAGCGTACCTTCACATTTATCACAAATCACATTTTTCTGCAGAGCAAGTTTCCGGGTTGCTCCATTGTACAAATCTTCAAGAGTTACTGATAACTGATGAACTACATTTTTACCTGAAACGAAAAACATGTTATTATATAATTCAATTCATAGCTGAGATTTTTTTTTTTGCGGAAAAATTACATTTATTACAATGGAAATTAAACTTGGTTGGATCAATGGGGCATTTCTAAGTAAAGAGTTACAAAGGCCATTTAATGTGCAGCTTAAACCATGTTGAAAACATTTGGACTAATTGTATAATTTATACAGCTAATATTAACAGTAATAACAGCAAACAGACTCTGAGGTACTATTCAAATAAGGCTAATAGATGCTTTAATGGACATTAATTCATTTACAGCAATCATTACAAAGAAATGAATGGTTTTACAATAACAATTCTGAAACTAAAACTATTTACCTGTTCACCTTGAATCCACATCATCAACTTTATCTTTGTCTGCAGGCAACCACACTTTTTACTAATAAAAAGTTAACTACAATTTCCATTAGATAAAAGAAAGTTGTGCATTACCTCTCCTCTCTCTTTGCATTCTTCCACCTCCTCCAAAGAACATATCAAATATATCCATTGGTGATCCAAAACCGCTTCCACTACCACCTTCTTTTATTGCTTGTTCACCACCTTTATCATACAACTCTCTTTTCTTGGAATCAGACAGGACTTCATAGGCTTGGGAAATTTGTTTGAACTACAACATTTAAAAAAAAAATCAAAAGGCTTAATCTATTTATGTAATTGCTGCCAGACAAATGATAATTTATTATTTATACCATCAGCTTTACTACTAATTTAACCTTCCTAATTGTAAACCTTTACAACATGTTCCACAGAACCACTGTTGGTTTTTTGACATTGTGATAAAGTGATTTGTTACTCTTTTCTGCCGAAGTCTAGTTCACAGGTACAATGCTGCTTTAGCTTTTTCAAAAGCAGCTAAGAATGACTAGGTGCTGCCACAAGAGCTGGGCTGCAAGTTTTCCAAAGGGCAGTGATTGTAAGACAGACTGGGAAGTCAAAAAAAAAACATGCTGATTTACAAGTGGATATGTCTACATAAGTCACCAGGAGTCAAGCTCATCACGGAAACTTTTACTGAAGGTCACATTTGGAAATGACATGGAGAGAAAACTTTATGTACGTTTTTCAAACCTTCTCAAAAAGAAAGACACTTAACTATAAAAATCAAGTTGTATTTTCACTAAGAGACATTTGGCAGGACAAGAGACAAGAATGTTCAAGGGCAAGCAATAGTCAAGCAAAATAGAACATGGAAACATTGAAAACCTGAAGAAATATTATGTCCTGAAGAGGTATGCGTATGGGTTCAACAACCAGAATCCAACACGTTCACACCAAGAAGTAAAATGAAATGGATACAGGCTACCTTCCACATAGTTAATTAGCAGAAGGTGGGAGGAAGGTTTTAAAAAAAATCTTATTAACTCACCTTTTCGCCTTCATTAGGATTCTTATCTGGGTGATACTTCAATGCTAACTTCCTATAGGCCTTTTTCAATTCCTCCTGAGAGGCATTAGGTTTTACCCCAAGCACATCGTAGTATGTGGTCTCCTTCACCATGATGCAACCTTACCTACATGGGAACATGGTGGGGAAGAGAATAATGGTAAGACACCGGTCTAGCGAGTAAAAACAGCTGTTGAGACTCTCCCACACTTTCCTATTGACCTTCCCTTCCATTATACCTCTTTTACCCTCAACAGAAACAATCCTCCCCCATCTTTCATCCACTTCCCCAGCCTAAATGGCTATACAAACAGTTACTAAGTCTGACACAAAAGCACCTTTTCTTGTTCCTCCCCTGCTTGACTCGGCCACCTTCGCTTAAATGGCCCGAATAAGGTCCCCCTCCTTCAGTCGCACACCTGCCTGTTTCCGAGCAGATGAAGGTCACTTACCTGAAAAAGGGGTTACTCTCCCCCCACGCCACAGGAATCCCCCCCGCGCCACCCAGCTTCTCCCCTACGGGACCACCCAGAAAAGATGCTTCTTCATGGTCACCCTTCCTCGCCTCACGGACAATGGGCACCAAACCCCCCCCCCCCCACGTCCCGTTCCCAAAAGGCTCCTTTCTCTCAGGTTTTTCCTCAGTTTCCCTCACCGATCACCACCACCCCATCCGCCCTCGTGCCTCTTTCACCCACCTCGTATCGGTTGCCCGCGCCCCCCCCCCGCCGGCCTTCCCCACAAGTGCACGGTTTCGGCTCCCGCACCGCGCCCCCCGCGCGCGCCTCGGCTTCCCAGGCGCGCGGACGAAGCTGCCCAGGAGGTCGTTCCTCGCGCGACGACAGGGGGAGGGGGGAGAATCTGAGGTGGGGGGGGGGGAGAAAGAAAGGCGCGGCCAACAGTTTCCCTTTGTCTTTCACCCACCTCGCGCTTTCAGCCGAAAAAAAGGCAGCCTGATGTCTTCCCCGTAAGTCTACCCGCTCCTGCCGCCGAGTGCCACCTTCGCCTGCCTCTTTCTCTCCCACAGACAAAACGACCGCGACTTTTCTGGAAAGTTCCGAGCCGGTCTCAGGCTAGGCAGCATCCGGGGAGTTTTCTTTTTTCAAGGAAGCCCCACCCATTCCCGGAAACACCGCCTTCTCTGCTGGTACCTTCGATGGCTGGCATTCGTCGGCTTTCCAGAAGCGATGACGAAAAACAAGCCGTCTTCCAATCACTTGTCGAGGATTATGTTACCGCCGGGGACTACAAGTCCCATCGTACCAAGGAAGGCAACGTGCTCGGCCCTCCGCCATTTTCCGACACGGCTCAACAAGAGCAAACTACAAGAGCCAGAATGCAAAGCGGCAGGGGCGGGGGCATTCGACCTTTCGAAGTCCTGTAGAACTGAGCGGTTCTGCGCAGCTACAAGGAACTTGAGGCCAAGTTTAGGGCAACCCAAATCCTCAAGTGTTAGAAACGCGTTAAAGCAAACGAAAATATAGAATCTCCTTAACACTGCGTCGAAAAAGCGTATTTTATTTATTAATTAAATATATATATCCCACCAATAAGGTGACTCTGAGTGGCTTACAAATAGTGTAAATTAATAAATAAATAAAAGAAACAAAGAAAAAGAAATGCAGAAAGAAAAAGAGCTTATTTTATTGCAGGAAATATAAATAAAATTACAACCTTACTCTGTGATTTAAAAAATGCTCACTATTTGCTATAATAATCAAGTTTTTTATAATAATCAGAACAAAAAACGAGTGCATTTTTTCTATTTTATGTGAAAAGTCTAAACGATTTCCAGTCAACCATAAATTCAGATACTGTTTTTGCTTTAATAAAGGAAGTTAATTTATCCATCTTTATAAGTTCCATTGTTTTCACCAACCATTTTACCATTGTGGGTATTGTTGAACTTTTCTTCTTTTGATCATAGTCTCATTGCAGCTGTTATATATAAGAAGTTCCACAACTTTTCTTATCTGGCCCTTAGTCATCTCAAAAAAGTCTCTGGTTTCAGTTGTACTTTAAATCTTCTGCATTATTGTATTTGCATCCAAAATACATTGGGATTTTTAAAATATGTATTAATACCAATTTTAAAATTACAATTTCACTGCTTAGGATATTTAGCTCTATAAATTTCCTGGTATAGGAAACTAATGTCACATTATGTAAAACAATCTTGATGGAACATTTAAATTTGTTCCATACTTGTGCATATATTGTGTCTTTTCTTTAAAAAGTTGCTTGTTAATTTTAGGAGCAGGGGCATCTAGAAAAAACACATAAAAACTGAAATCCTACATCCACCTATAAGTTCCATTAAATTTTGAATTCTGGTATTAATATTCAGCATAGGATTTTAAACATATATATATATATTGGCTGCATTTCATTTTTATGTCCCTAAAAGGCATCTTAATGGGACTCTAAAGTACCTTCTCTCTTTTCTGCTTTAATTAACATCCAGCCCGATTAAAAAGTTGGAGAATTGAAGAGCTCGCTAAATATTTTGGTGAGATTTTGAGTGGCCTTAATATCAGTACTAATTGCCAGTGGTTTTGGTTTTAATGGATCGGCCTAGCCTTTTTAAATGGTTACATAAATAAGAGGAAAAATCCGATCACGAATCCTTGTAAACACATCTCACGACCGAAGGTTTTTTTTCCCCCTCTCATCTTCAATGCGGGAAAGAAAGGTCGAGAAACTGGCTGGGTAATTTACTTCCTTCCTCTTAGGGGGGTGGGAATAAGGAATCAGAAACTGGTATTTGATTGGCCTGGAAGCGGTCCAGAGGGACGCTATTGGCTAGGAAATGTAGAAAAGGTGCAGGGATGGCAACGTGGAGGTGAGTGGAAATGCGAGGGAGTGTGTGGTGATGAAAGGAGGCGGTTCCCGTGAAGGAAGCTTCTGGTATTTCGGGGGATGGGGGTGTTGAATAACTCACCGAAAATTATAAGGAGGGATGAAATCGAATGGGGTACATGGGTCTTTAGATGGTCTTTTAAAAAATCAAGCACAAAATTGTGTGAGATGGCGCAAGAGAGATTGTCTGGAAGAAATGTTTCTGTTATAACATTTTCCTCAGAGAAACTCGTATATTCTTACAGTCATTGACTCTCAGGAGCCAGACTCCAGCTGCCCTAAAATACTGAATTGAGTGTGGCAGGTGTTTGGCTTGTTTCAGTCGCTGAACTTAGTTAATAGGATTTTTAATAAACATGCATTAAATCTGGATGTTGGTGATGAAGATTATAGCCCGGATAAAATAGAGCGCAGAGCCAAAATTTTGAGGGGATCCATATATCCATGAACAACTGCTTTCCAAAATAGTCCTGATCTGTCATATTTGCAATATGATGGAAAAAGAGGGAGTGAACCGGTTCAGTTTCTCTTATAAAGTAATTTCTGCATCCTGAAAAGTGCTGAACACTCCTGCTGCCAGATACAGAATCCATTCAAAAACCATCTTCTGAAGAAAACAGAATTCAAAGAAAAACTTAAAAATGAAACTGCACCCTTTTCTTGGTTTCTCTGTTACAGGGGTTGTAAGAAGTGCACAGTAAATAGTTCTTTTATGGCGTAAAAGGAAGAGCAGTGAATTTTCTGTTTATAATTGTTCAAAATCTAAAGTTCTGCAAACTTTCTCCAAACAAATTCAAAATTGTTTTCTGAACTTTTCATGAAACAAAATAGTAAGCTGTATTTTTTTTCAATTTAGAAATTAAGCAGTCTTGGATGTTAAAAATAGGATGATTTCCCTTGTTTTGCTCTATAAAAATAGTTCACTTCCTTGAATTCTACCATAGACGCACTCAAGAACAGCTCCAATGAAAGAAAACCTTCATTTCATAGGCACAATGCTTTCAGCTAATTCGCCTATCACTACTTAGTTGCCCTTTGGCCAAGTTAAAAGGTTTAGCACTGTAATCCATCTGAAAATTTTACAGTAAATTTATTGTAAAAAGATTTTTAGTATAATTTTAGTATTTTGGAGTTTTAAATTGGGATTTTAATATTCGGGGGGGGGGGGTATGATTTTAGGCAGCCTTAGGATATTCTCTTTTAACTTTTATAATTGTAGAAAGTTTTATGGTTGGCTGTACACCGTCCTGAGTCCTTCCGGAGAAGGGCGGTATATAAATATGTTAAATAAATAAATAAATAAATGTGATGTGCTAGAATATTAATTCCAAATAAGCAAATTTTGTTTTTTTCTTCTGGAAGAAGGAAAAAGCTATGCCAAGTATGAATTGGCAATTTTGGTCTATATAAATTTATAAATTGTTAGTTTTTATACTTATAAATTGTTAGTTAAAAACTATTGGAAGGCTTTAAAAAATGACACTTTACAATAAATTTACTGTAAAGTATTTGAATGAAATTATGTGGCTCATAGAAAAGTATAGTTTTTAAAAATGACATTGCATATGAGTCACAGAACAATTTCTTTAATTGGAATGCTTTATAATCTAGTTAATGTAAGTTTAATAGAATTATAAATATGCATAAATATAATTATAAATGTAGTATAGTATACATTGTTTAATTGGTTATTTTCTCAAATTATGCATTTTATAACAAAAAATAAATGAAAATCTCAACATTTTGGATAATAAGCTGTTCAAAGTCTTGTACATTTTTGTGCTCTTCCCTTTGTAGATGGAGTTAATTGTATACAATAGATAAAGACATTTAGTGAGTGTTCTGGAATAAAATACTTTTATAGCACCTGTAGATCATTCTCCCTAGCTGAACCTTATTTGATAAAACTGAGTATTTCTTTTTTTTCCCTCCCTTCCCTGAGCACAATGCGCGTGTGCTGGCTAGTGAGCAAAGATAGAAGCTGTCAGCGAATTAAACTACCGCATTTAGAAATGGTGGTGATAGGGCGTGGGCCTGACACGGAGATTACAGACAAGAAGTGTTCACGAAAACAAGGTAAATTGAAGATTAAGGGAGCAGTCTTAAATATGCTAGGGACTAACTCTTAGTAAACTCAGTAGTTTTTACTTTATTTAATTTTTGCATCTTTTTTATTGTGCCTAATGGCATAAATATCTGGTGCCAGATAAAGGGTCAAAATAGCTGGCATGATGAGTAATAACTATGTAGCTAAGAGGTTGAGCTAGCTAGGAAAACAGGTTTGAATTTAATTTCTACTCTCAAGGATGGCTATTTTCATTTTCTCAGGTTATTTTTATTAATTAGATTTTGTTATGGCCATCTACTCCAAAAGAGTCTAGAAATAAATTGCATAGGAAAGTAGTAAAAATAGATGTCTCTAATAGGACTACAAGATAATATACATGACATATTTTCAATTAACATTTTATAGCTAATCTTTTGTGGTACAGATAGTCCTCATTTAGTGTCCAGAATTGTGACCTTGGTTGTTAAACCAAACAGTTGCTAAGTGAAATACAACTATGCTTATGATCTTACTTCAGCTTTTCTTTGCTTTACAGGCCTCATAAATGTGAGGACTGGTTGCAAAGTTACTTGTTCATCTGTATCGTTAATGCTAACAGTAGTATAGTAGATGGAGAAATATAAGAAAATTTAATAGAATTTTTTAATCCTATAATGAATCTGCCCTTGTTAGAAAATAATAGTAACTCCAGGAAAACTCAGCTACATAGGCTGCTTAGATAGTCTTGGAATGGACTGAATGACCCTGACATTTTCTATCCATGTCTAGAACACTGGTGTAGAATGTGGGGTGTGTGCGTATCAAGAACTGTAGTGCAAATGTGTATAACTTAATTTGAAAAAGAAAAAAGATATTTTTCCTCTTGAGTATAGCTACTGAAACCCAAAGACTGATTAGTATAGGGAGATAGTATGAGACTGAAGTAAAGTGTTATAAAACTATTACAGCATGTAATTGTAGCAATAATTTTAATCAGGGGTGGGATCTGACCGGTGTAACTATCGGTTCAATGATTTACACACTGCTGATAAATCGTCATCAGCTTGCTACCTGGATAGCTGAGCAGCGCTGCGCGTGGGTGCGCAGCATTTGAAAAAACACTTTTTTCTTGCTTTTTCAATCACAGCTGTGCCGTGCAAAGCAGCTGAGGTTGAAAAACCAGGAAATAAAGGTCAAGTAAGAGCCTGGGAGAGTGGGTGGGCCAAAACAGCAGCAGACATAGAACCAGTTGTATGTCTGCTGCTCTTCAGAACTACCGATTCTACAGAGCCGGACAGAACCGGTAGAATCCCACCTCTGATTTTAATCCACATGATCATAGTTTATCATTTTCTGGCTGCATTTATTTTTAAACAGACAAAAGAAATAAGAATAAATTGGTTGTCTCCTAGCATCTACTGTTTAATTTAAATTGCATCACTGTTAAAGCATTTGCGTTTCTGAATTGACCCTGTTTTTCTCCCTTCCCCAGCACTTCCATAAAATTCACAGCCTAATATCATTCTTTGTCACTTTTTTTTCAGTACAACTAAAAGCAGATTACAACAAAGGGTATGTCAAGGTTAAACAGGTATGCTTTTTCCTTCCAATTTATTCCATTTTATAATTTATGGAATAAATTATTAAAACAAGAAGTAAACATACATATATACAACATTTTATATATATGTGTGCGTGCGCGTACTGGAAAAATAAGTGAAAAAAATACATCAGAAACAAGTATGCTATTACAACACTAAATAGTGACAATTCTATATGTATAATCTGATGCAAACATTATGCAAGTGTGTGTATACACACCCATGCCAACATATATTTCTAACACACTTATAAAACTACCAAACTGTTTTTAACCAACTCTATATTGTATAAATGAATCCCGTATTACATTGTACTTATCTGTACAAAGACTATGTCTTTATGTCATCTGCTCATAAGTAGCAAGTATAATCAGGTCTTCAATCCATTGAGTAAATTGGCCCATTTATCATTCCAATGCTGCAACCTCAGTCTTTTAGCTATAGTAAAGGCATGGAGAATCTATTTATATGTCCAGTTGCCAAATTCTATATACTAGGCAAGTAATAAGAGAATATTATCATCTGAACATTTTAACTTTTGTTGCGTGGTCACATTTTTATAGTCCATTGCTTTCTCGCCAAACACAGTATGTATAGGACATTGTTAAAAACATGAAGAATTGTCTTTATATCTTCAACAAAATGCTGTCCTCAGTCTCCCCCTGTTTAGGCAATATAGGAACCTCTGATTCTTTATTACAATCATCTCTTAGCATCTGCATATCAAATTAATTTATTAATTACAAATATCTAGAAAAATTAATAGCAAGTTTTTTTTAGTTTTAAAGGTTTAATCAGCTGTTCTAGCAGTCTCAGAAGCTGAAAATCCTGTTAGTCCAAACAATGATGTTAACAACTGTTATCCATAAATATTGCCACTGAGTTACATCTGATAGATAATATTAATCTGTTAGCACAGCGTGTGTGAAAAATGCATCTTCATCAACTATTACTTGGTCCAAAAGTTAATATCCCTGCTTTCATCCCATTTTTCCTTATCACTAGCTTTTTCCTGAATTTTAATGTTGAGTTTCACCATGAGGTCAATTTAGCATGAGAAAAAGAACTGAATCTATTTCATTCCTTTCCGTAGTTTTCTAACCAATATAATCGTTTCCAGAGGTAATAGTCTTCTATTGTATTTAAATACCATATTAATACTGTCCCACCAAAAGTAATTGCAAAATTCTTTACAGGTAGTCCTCAACTTATAGCCATTTGTTCAAGTGGCTGCAAAGTTATGGCAGGATTGAACAAAGGGATTTAACAACGGAAGTTACAGCCATTGTGCCCCATGGTCATGTGATCAAAATTTGGGGCCGTCATATGACTGTAAGGGCACCTCAATTCCCTCCACCCACCTATCTCCTCCCATCTATAGCCTTTTGGCGTCTGCCACCATGCACTCTGCCACTCCAGCTGATCTTTTCCTGCTCCCACTGCTGACCAGACATATCCAGAAGCTCTTTGGAAAGGGATTACTTCCCCCCCCCAGAAGAATCTCAACCCGGCCCAGCTCAGAATCCAGGGTAGACATACCTAGTTAGCAGTGGGAGGAGGAAGGCAACAAAGGTCAACTGAAGTGGCAGCAGAGTGCAGGGTGGCAAGGCAACTGGACTGTAATGGTTGGGAATGGGCTGAGGTGGCTACGACTCCTAGAGCCTTGCATGTTGCCCCACAAAGTTGAGTGCAGGAAAGCATAAGAGCAGGGGAAGGGAGGGTAGATAGGTGAGTGGGGGGGACACAGTTGGAGACAGTCCCTTATCTTACTGAGACTTGGGACTGGGAGCGACCAACCTGGGGTGACTTGGCCTGGGCTGGGTACTCATTTAACGACTTGTGATTCTTAGTTAACTATGACAACCAGGATTGATGGGATTGTGGTTGCTAAATGATAGGGTCTTGTGACATCTTGCTTTATGATTGCGCTGTTTAGCAGGAAATTTCAGTCCTAACTATAGTCATAAGTTGAGTCCTAACCCTTATAAGAACTAACCTTTGCTATGGATCATTACACTTTATGCTAAGCTATGATTTAAGAAAGGCTTATTGACTCAGTAAATTCACTGAGTTTATAAAACATGATACACTATAAAATGCATTTTACAAACCGTTAGTGGTTAGGTTTACATGTTAAATCCAAGGAATTAAAATGATTGGGTGTTTTATAAATGTAATAAATAAATGCTTTTAATAATAATTCCAATGTGCAAATCATAGTGACGGGGTTTATAAATCATGCTAAGCCCAAACAGAACAACCCTCAATTTATCTTACTGCAAAGCAGCTTTATTAGGAAGAGGATTCTATGTACTCTACACCTCTTCAAAATGTATTTGCTTTTGGACTTCAGTATCACATCAGATTCAGACAAAATTCTGAAATCCTTCAAGTTGTTAAAAAGTTCTTTCTGTGCTAAGTTTTGAGGAAATTGTACATTCCTCATTTAAGTCAGATCCTAATGAGTTTGCTTGTCAAAATTCTTGACCAAATGACTCTGGATTGTGCATAGGGGTCATGGGTTGATGTTTTGTAATAAAAGGCTCAGGAAATGCTTTATAAAACAACAGCTCCCAGAATTTTCCAAAGGGAAACCAGGAGAATATTCAAGCTAATTTGAACCCACACTATAACTGAACCAACAGACACAAAAGAATGAAAGGTTGGCTTCTTTTTCTTTTAAAAAATTAGGAACTCTCTCTTTTGCTCAGTTTGCTTCCGCAAGAGAGTTAGCTGCCTTCTCTAACTAAGGTTTGATTTTGGTGGATTCAGGTGGATTATTGTGCAAGATGATGCATCACAAGAAACTTCCTTTGTTTACTTTTATTAACTTTGAACTTCATTAATTTCATTCTTTTGGTACATCTGTTAAGATCCATTCCATTTGATAGAAATCTTATTACATGCATTCCTCTGTCTTCTTTAATATATAACAGACTTCATTCACAATTATTTGCTCCAATCCAAAAAGTAAAGCTGAATTTCTGTAATTTCCTTGTTCTATATAGGAGGATTAGAATGCTGTCCTATATCTATTGTCACAGCAGTAAACCCCATCAATATTGTGGGACTTACTCCCAGGTTAATCAGTATGGGATAGCAATCAGTCTGAAATAAACTGCTTTGTTCCTGTGTATTTGCAATGGATTGGCAAATATTTCTTAATTCTTAAGTATTTTAGTGCATAAATCCAGATTAAAGGATCTTTAACCTAGAGTTATCTAGCCAGTCTTGGGAGGAACATTACATAAAACAACATTTTGCAAAAACAAAAGTGTAGTTTATGGTATAGCACCTTGAGTTTCTCACTTAGTTAAGAATTAAGAATTAAAATATGGATAATTATAGGAATCAACCTTTTTTTCAACCTCCACTTGTTGGTTCTCATGACACACTCCTATATCACAGGATTTTCACTATTTGATTATATATACAGAATTTGAGGGTTATATATACATAACTTGATAACTTGGGGAAAGTAGATACTTTAAAGCCAAAAAAAAAGCCACTGTCATTTTAATACATCCTAGCTTTTATTGCACTATTTAATTTCATATTAGAATTGTATAAAATTCACTTTTCTATGGAGCTGTCCCCAGTCTGCCTTCTTCCCCTGGAAATGAGATAGTCTATTATAATTATTTAATACAGTGGTTGCCAACCTTTCTGGCATCAGGGACATTTTGGAAGAAAAAATGTCCTCGTGGACAGGAGGGGCATGGCTTCATGCGCAACCTGGATTCCACGCATGTGGAGATAAAACTTTGCTCATTCGCTCATCACTTGTATGGCCCGGTCCCTAATAGGCCATGGACCGGTACTGGTTCATAGCCCTGGGGTCAGGGACCCCTGATTTAATAAGATATCACAATATATTTCAGGGATTCTGATTTTCAGGGAGAGCGAATACTAACGTTTTGCCTTTTCTTTTTTCAAGATAGGAGTCAATCCAACCAGTATTGATCTAGTGGATGTTGGCAAAGATCAAGAAACCAAACTGAAGCCAGGGCAGGTTCTCCATATTGTCAATAAATTGTATCCATACACTGTACAATTCTTGGAGGAAATGGGCACATGCGTTGGTCGGGAAAGCAACAAACTCCAAAGTGAAAAAAGGCCGCACGTTGAACCTGAGAACAAAAATGTGGAAAGCTTATTTGGAAAACAAATAAAAACAGACCAGGTGGCGCTGCAAAACTACAATTTGTACAACGAGGTGACAGATGGCAGTTCTGTTTCTTCACATGAAAGCTCTTCTACCAAAATGGTGAGCCAAGAAATGAGAGCAATTGGTGTTGCAAAAGTGAATGCAAGAAGGTAGGCCAGGAGACCCTTCGGTCTATAGGACCTCAACCAAGGCCTCTTCCCCACCTTCCCCCCCAAATCTCAGCTTTTCTTCACTCCCACTAACACTGGTAGGGCAAGCTACTGTATATAAACAGAGAACGAACCCCTCTCCCTTCTAGCACTGAAGATATTACCTGGT
Organism: Bungarus multicinctus; assembly: GCA_023653725.1. NCBI lineage: Eukaryota > Metazoa > Chordata > Lepidosauria > Squamata > Elapidae > Bungarus > Bungarus multicinctus. The sequence continues at coordinate 178,165,653 of CM042834.1, forward strand.
CGTGCAAGGAAACGTGCAAGCAAACGATCTTCCTCCCGCTCTTCCAAGTTATTCCTTCTGCCTGTTACATGAGGACTGGAGTTCTTAAGAGAATTCCCAATACCCCTGCTAATAATTCCCCGATATTTTTTTTGAGGGGAGCCATAACATTTGAATGAGAACAGACTGAAATAGCCCCATTTTGACCCACACACAATCCCTGATACTGCCTCTCTCCCCCAATTCTAGGCCCCTTTAGAGAAAATAACGAAAACATACTAGGGCTGCAGGCAGAAGGAAATCTTTCCTTCTTGTTCTGCTGTTAAAAGCCATTCCATCATTAAGAGAGGTTAATCCAAGACTCATAATTATCTAGGGAGCAGGAAAAAGTACTGAGAATGCTTTTGGAGGTTAGAGTATGCGAGTGACTGGCATTTTGAACTAGGTCACCACCTGAGGGCAAGCACTATCTGAATTGCTCTTAGATTTAAGTAAGGTACAGTCTGTCTATTGAGTTATATTTGTTTCTCTTGGGAGCAGTCAAGTGGTAAGTGTTTTAGTATTATGTATACTCTGAAAAGTATTTAAGTTCTTCTTAAATTATTTTAGCTATTCAGAAGCACAATTAAATTGAATTTAAGATTGCAGTCTGAAGCTTCATTACTTAATAGTAGGAAGCCTTTCATATTGGACTCTTCAAGATGCATTTTGTAGTTTTAATATATCTATCTACATCTATCTATCTATCTATCTATCTATGTCTGTCTGTCTGTCTGTCTATCTATCTATCTATCTATCTATCTATCTATCTATCTATCTATCTATCTATGTATTTAGATTCTTCTGTTTGTCCTTTAGGAATGTATACCATACTGGGCTCAAGGTCTGAAGGTTTCTATGCAAAATCCAGACGTGCAGGTAAGATTTTCATGTTGCTTTGCCTTCAAGACTGATAAGCATGAGAATATTAACATCATTGTAACTCTGATGCATTTTCTTCCCTATCTGTTAGGTTTACAAGGATGAGCAAGTTGTAGTTATAAAGGATAAATATCCCAAAGCTCGCTATCACTGGTTAGTGCTGCCCTGGAAATCCATTTCCACTTTATTTGCTGTAACTCATGAGCATCTTGAACTGTTGGAACATATGCACAAGATTGGAGAAATGATAATCCAGCAGTGCCCAGAGAAAGACAGCCTGCGCTTCAGACTAGGCTATCATGCCATTCCCAGCATGAGGTAAGGCAGAACTAAGGTGTGCTAACCTTCTATCAGACATGCATTGGAATAAATGCTGCCTTCTGGCCTATATCTTTCGTTAGTAAAAATGCTGTTTTAGCACATTGTTTTTGCTGTAGTGATATCAATCCTAGTTATTATTTTTGCTTTTTGCTTTTCTTAGCCAGCTACATCTTCATGTCATTAGCCAAGACTTTGATTCTAAGTGGTTTAAAACCAAGAAGCACTGGAATTCTTTCACGACCAGCTACTTCTTGAACTCTACAGGTAATAACATAGGCTCTTTTAATTTCTATGACTATTCAGACTTGGGTTTTTTCCTATAACTTAAGATCAAATAAGTTAATAGTTACTGCCCTGTTGGTTTAATAAAGTTCCTGCACTAGTCCCATGGAAAGCAAGTGGACAGGTAAAGCGCATTTAGTTTTAACACTAAGAGAATTGAGGCAAAGCAGGTGTTTCCCTGCAAAAGGTTCTCCCAATATGAGAGAAAAGGGCCATGGAAAGTAAAAACATGGGAGAATTGAGCTTCCCTCCCTTCCAATAAGGACAAATATCTTCCCTATGTATATTTGAAAAGCTCAGACACAGTTTAACAAGTATGGCCACTGCCCAGTTTGACTGGCTTATCTTTCAGAACAAATTTTTGGACAACCTGTTCATACCAAATATATTTTGGATATTTGCTCTTGTAGGATTTGCTACAGAAACAAAGCCATTCTCTGGATGCTAATTTTGGCATTAATATAAATAACCTTGGGATTATGCGTTGCCAGTATTGCTGAAAATTATATCAAATGTCATGAATTCTCTTTTCCCAGTTTCTAAGGTTTGTTCAAAGTGAGAAAAGTATTGGTAGCTAAAACCATTCATGCGGGGTTTGGAGTGGGATGGATATGGCTGGAACTATAATCCTAGATCTGTTATGCCAGCGGCCCTGAACCTTTTGGGCACCAGGGACCAGTTCCGCGGAGAGAGGTTTTTCCATGGACCAAAGGGGGCGTGGTTTTGTGTGTTGCCTGTATCCCATGGATGGGGCTTTGCTTGTTTGTGCTGTCTGGTTTTTGGTATGCTGCAGATTGGTGCCAGTCCATGGTCCGTGGGTTGGAGACCCCTGTACTATGCCTCTCTTCTTTTTCTCTTCAGATGTGATAGCAGTGATAAAAAAGAAAGGAAAAGTAACTGTGGATAAGAATGCTGTCCAACTTCTAACCCTGCCTCTGAAGTGCCACATGTGCAAAAAGCAACTGCCGACTATCCCTCAGTTAAAAGAACACCTTAAAGAACATTGGCCAGAATGACCCGTGGACTGGTTTTATTTATGCACTGCAGCTTCTTGAGTATTGGGTAAATTCAGTTCCAATGTTCATATGCAAATATTAATGCTATTGCCTTATGACGTGTACCAAAATATTGTCTACCTTAATATGACCAATGGTATTTATAGAGGGAAGTGGCTGTTATGGATAGAAGGGATGTGGAAATGTAAAAGGTTTGTACAGTGATGTTGTACTTGTGCTTTTGCAGTGGAACCCTCACCTATGACATCTCTTTGCCTTTCATGCTAAAGAATTTGTTATAACCAGTTGGCCAACTAAAGTGAGCCCTGCTGTTGAATGAATCTTTTTGTTATGTGGTAATTACGTGTTTTAACTTTGACATGACGGAAGGTAACACTGTGCTCACGTTCAGAATACTATTCTACACTTCAAGCTGAACCTTGGCATTCATTTTCAAAACTGGCATGGGTAAAGGGTGAAAAACCTAAAATGTACTGTAGTAAGATTTGACTTGTAGTTTGACATATTAGGATAATGTTCCATCCTATGTTGGAGGCATTTCTCTGTTTTCCCAATTTGAATTTCAGCTTTATCACTATACTGTTTCTAAGTGGACTGCTGTGGATGTAGCAGACATTAACCATGTGAAATCTGAGATCTTATTAAAAAAAAAAACTCCTGTGTTTATTTCATTAAGTGTATTTATCTACAATGCAAAGCAATGCCTATTAAATTCTACTCCTGCCTACATCCTGCATTTTTTCAAATGATCTCAAGGTAGTGGAGATACTATTTTTCTTCTACATGCACCTCCCATTATAGCTTCACAAGTACCATTAAGTAGTTCAGGCTGAAATAATCTAAGAGACAACTTCATCCAGCTAAATAAAAAGTTTTTTTTTTAAAAAGGCGAGTGCCTATTTTAATTATCTCTGTTGATTGCAATCTTGTGTGAAGCATTCTCCCTTAACTCAATTTTTATCTCTGAGCAGGCATAAATGAGATTATACATTTAGGTATAATTCTGACATTCATGCTTCTAATAAATTCTGGGATAACAGGCCAAGAAAATGTTTGAATTCATGAGCAAAATAAAAATATTGAGATATTTCCATGGGGGTAAGCAAAAGATATTTAAATAGAATTAACAATAAACAGAATATTGAAATGGATCCAACAATTCACTCTTTGAACAACATTAACAAACTAGTCAGAATAACCATAGCAAATTGATCTCCCAGCAATTGCACAACCTCATTGCTATTGTAGGAGCCTTTGTGAAACCCAGTTGACAGTAAATCAAAACTACCTATTGTGTAAGGCAGGGTGTCAGCCCTTCGAGATGAGACTCCACAAGCTAGAGATGAAGACTGCAGACACTCCCCACAACTTGCCATTTTTTTGTGCCTTACTTCTTCAGAATGGCCATCTATTAACACATAATTTGGGGACAGCTCTTCCAGATTCTCTGGTGTGCCTTGTTTCACCAATTCATCTCAGCTCATCAGCAAGTCCATCTCAAAATTGATTAATCAGAACAAAAACACTCCACCCCAGAGGTGGTATTCAGCAGGTTCTGACTAGTTCTGGAGAACCGGTAGCAGAAATTTTGAGTACTCCTGAGAACCAGCAAACACCACCTCTGACTGGAGATTTTACAGTATCCTTCCCCTGCTACGCCCACCAAGCCATGCCCACAGAACCGGTAGTAAAAAATTTTGAATCCCACCACTGCTCCACCCATTATCTCTGGTAAAATGAAAATTTGATATGAATGCAGAAAATATGTTGGTCTGTTTTTAGCTTTAAACTCTCTTGATTACCTGTTGCTTTCTTAGCAGAACCATCAAAAGAAGCTCTCAAACTTTGTGCAAAATTCTGGTAATTGTCCAGTACTAACTCATTGCTTTCAATATTGGGCATATTTCATTTGGCTGTCTCTTTCAGCAAACTCAGAATAAAAGCCATCTCGATGAGATCTGTAGTATATTCTGTCATCCAACTTCAGTATAAACCATCTCAATGTTAAACTATAAAAGTTAAGAATTGATTCTGAACATTTTCAACACTTTTCTGGCAAGCTCCAATGTCACTGCTGATTGAGGTAAGCCATGTTGCAAATGCTGTGCCAGGTGCATCATGGAATTTTGCTTTATAAATCCACTTGTTGGTGTTACAATAATGCTGCAGCAAGATGCTTAGCAGATGGTTGAGTGCTCTGAAGATCAGATGACATCTCTTTGATCAAAGACAAGAGTCTGCTTCTCCTAATAGGAGGTGTTAATTCTTCAATGTAGGCCAGGACAGGAAAAAGATTCTGCAAGATATACAGTACTGGGTTTGTAATTACATTATAGTGGAATTTTGGAAATCTAACAGCATTTTCTCTTCCTCATACCTAAGTGAGCCTGTTTAAATTTCTTTATAGAGTTGTCTTCTTTCCTGGACTTAAATTGTATTTGGCTGCTATGTTCCTTCTCCAAGATCATATATGTGCTTTGTTATGCTGGACTTGTATAATTACTGAACCCACAAATTTGAAATCATGTTTAGAATATTGTGAATGTACATATGGTTCGGTATATTGTACAAATGTAATCTAAAAATTATCCCCTTTTTGGATCTTAAGTGTAGATAAAATTAAATGTAGTCTGCCCTTGAGGACAGTCTTGTCCAAACTAATGTGTTGGAAGTACTGCTCAAAGAATTCCCATTATGATGTCACAATGCTTACTGTTGGTATCATCAGGCCTTTACTACATCATGTCCATTCCTGCCATTTGAAATGGTGGTCAGTACATGGAGAGTAAGCATATATGAGCATCAGGAAATAAAATGTCAAGCAGAGGAAGTGCAAGTTCTGGCTCTCTGCCGTCAAAGAAAGGACCAGCAGTCAAACCGAGTACCAAATTTAGAAAAGAGGGAGAGGCAACTCCAAGGAGGATAATAAAGGAGACAAGAGCTGTTGTCATAGACATTGGTACTGGCTCCTGCAAATGTGGTTTTGCTGGAGAACAAAAGCCAAGCCATGTGATTTCATCTACTGTAGGCAAGCATATCCAGGAGACAGCAAAGACTGGAGATAACCGGAAGGAAACTTTCGTTGGAAGAGAACTTCAGGAAGCTACAGTACCCTTAAAACTTGTCAATCCTTTAAGACATGGAATAATAGTCGACTGGGATTCTGTTCAAGATATGTGGGAGTATCTTTTCCTTAGGGAGATGAGGATTCGACCTGAAGAGCATGCTGTCCTAGTATCGGATCCTCCTCTAAGCCCTACCACCAACAGAGAAAAATATGCCGAAATGCTCTTTGAAACATTTTGCACCCCTGCTATGCACATTGCTTATCAGTCAAGATTGTCAATGTATTCCTATGGAAAGACCTCAGGTCTTGTGGTGGAGAGCGGTCATGGTGTCTCCTATGTAGTGCCCATTTACGAGGGATACACCATGCCAAGCATTACCGAAAGAGTAGACTATGCTGGATCTGATGTCACTCAGTACCTAATGAAGTTAATAAATGAGAATATAAAATTGTTCACAGAGAAAGATTGGAATATCGTAGAGGATATCAAAGAGAACTATTGTTTCACTTCACTGGATTATCAACATGATGCAGCCACAGCTCCCGTGAAACATGAGGTTGAATATCAGCTTCCTGACGGGCAAGTTGTCATTATTGGCAAAGAGAGATTCTTATGTGCTGAAATGCTCTTTAAGCCATCCTTGATAAACTCACAGCAATTGGGACTTCCTCTCCTGACCATGACTTCCCTCAACAAGTGTGATGTTGCCCTCAAAAAGAACCTGATGGGCAACATCTTGTTATGTGGGGGCTGCACTACACTAAAGGGCTTTGCTGACCGCTTCCAGAGAGAGCTGATTAGAATGTGCCCAAATGATAATCCCATTTCATCAGCTTCTCCGGAAAGGAAAACATCTGTCTGGACCGGAGGCTCCATTCTTGCATCTCTCAAGGCTTTCCAGCAGCTTTGGGTTCATAGAAGAGAATATGAAGAAAAGGGTCCTTTTTACATCTACCGGAAATGTTTCTAAATCCCAAATGTGAATCCCTTCGCCTAGGAGAACGGGAAATGTTTCTAAATCCCAAACGTGAATCCCTTCGCCTAGGAGAACAGGATGAAGTTTGGTTGACAAAAAGGACACACTTTCCCTGCTATCCCTATAATACCAATCTGTTATATGATCTTGATGACATTTTGTTCTCTGTGTATTAAAAGCTCATTGTTGTAACAGCAAAAGATAGCGTTCCTTTTTTTGGTGCAAGTAACAACAAAAATCAGAAAAGATTAATGCATCAAGGAAAACCTTCCAATTAGATGTTCTATGCTGAGAGCCAGCAACTGCACATCTTCATTCATTCATTCATAGCAAGCTTCGTTGAACCGAATGGGACTGTCTTTTGAATAAATTAGGGAGGATTGCACACTTACTATATTCCTGAAAACAGTGTCTATCTTAACAAAGAAAAATAAAAGGCAGAGTAGAACATCTTAAAGTACCAAAATATCTCATGAATTCCAGTTGTGTTTTTGCAGTATTCTTAAACCTTACCTGTATATAGCCAGTGCTAACCTTGCACCATTCACATGCTTTCAAAGTATATCCCAGCAACTTTAGCAGCTCTGAGATTTCTTTTAAAAATAAAGTCAGGTTTTCATTAGCAAACTTGTGCTTGTTGGCTATGCATCAATCTTCTTTAGAGGTTGCACAGAGTTATGAAACTGCAATGCACAGTATTTGTATTATGTACCCTTTATTAAAAATATAAACAGGCATCGGTCAACATTCATACACTGGAAACTATTTCCAGAAAAGGACTGTGTACTCGGTGCTTCATCATGTAGAAAATCAAACGATGAGAGATTCAAAGAAAAAAGTTACAATAAAACTGTATTAACCTCTCCCCCTCTTTCTCCTTTGTTCTCAGAAAAAGAATGTTCCACCAATATTCAACCTGTCAAAACAGGGCTTAATAATACAATTCTTGCTCAGTGGTACTGAGTTGTGTATCTTTAAAAAAAAAATCCGTAAAAAATTAAAGTGCTACTGGTAGCCCTGCTATAAAACCTCCAAAGAACATTTCAGATATCAAACTGCTAAAAAAAAAAGTTTGGAGAGTTCAAAGCAACATATTAAAAATAATTTACAATAGTAGAAGCTGACTGATTGCTATTGGGTTATAAAGGCAATGATGGGAGAAAAATGTGGAAGGAAGCCCATGATCAGACATATATAGGGACAAAGTGGCTCACAAACCAGTGTAAATTCACCTTGCCCTTATATATGTCTGTTTAACAGTCTGTTTAAACAGTACATTTAAGTACTGCTTCTCATCATATATCCTTAAATGAAGGATGAATGCAGGTAGCCTTCACTCAATAACCACTCGTTCGGTGATGCTAAACAAGGACTTATGACTGATCCTCATGGTTATGGCCATCACAGCAGTCACATGATAACAATTTGGGTGCTTAGCAACCAACTTGCAGTTATGATGTTCCAGGGTGATCATCATTTGCAACATTTACTGCCAGCTTCTGATTAGCAAAGTCAATAAGGAAACAATGGTTACAAATGCCGATCACATGACCATAGGCTGTTGTGACAATGCAGGATTCGCCTAATGATGGTGACGGACTGCTAGAACTGCTGTCATTAAGTTGGTATGATCACATGACATCATGCCCTGGGACCTCATTGCTTAGTGATGGGAGTTCCTGGTCCCAATTGTTGGTAAGCGAGAACTATCTGTAAAGAGATCTTCATCCTGACAATCGTTGTGGAACTGAGTTTATTGGAGCAGAGTAAGCTTCCATTGAGTGTTTTTGTTGAGTTTGGGAGCAATAAAGATCTCTGGATCTGAGAGAAAGAAAAAGCAAGAGAAAATCCTACAAATAAGATAAGCAAGCAAGCAAAAGTAACAGATATTACATTATATTTTATATAAACATTCTGACAAAAAAATTAACAAAACCTCACAAATGAGAAGAAATGTATCACTTGTGACAATAGTCCTGATTTGTTTGCTACATGAAATTAATGAAGAATAAATTAAAACTTTATTCCTTTGCTACCTAAAACAGCAAGCTCAATTCTGAGCTTTCCTAAATTGCATGCTTCATGGTAACTACGCACGTCTAGGGAGTGGGTTCAAAATTTGAATGCTAGGCCTGGGCAAAGAGCATAGCTAAGCAAGGAAGGGGTTTTGGTCAATTACTAAAGTTCACAGTCTCATTCCATGTTGAATAAAGTGAGCATTCTTGCAACTGGGAGCCAAGTTTTAGTTTTTGATCAGTTGTTGGCAGCTGAGAATTAACGAAAGGCCAGAATTATCAGCCCACAGGTGAGCAGTATTTGAAGAGTTGATGATAAAATTGCATTTGAATGCTGTTCAGAGTCACAGTTGTGAGATAGAAAGCTCAATAAATCATTTAAATAAATAATTTTGGTTTGCTATTCCATTTCACATTGTAAGTGGGAAAAATCAACTTTTTTTTCCATGCTATGTTAATATACTATTAGGATTGTAACAGGTTCCTTTGCAACCCATAAATTGCTGACAGATGCATTTCAAACACACACACACACACAAATTGTAATTAATTTGTACACTGCATGATCTGTCTTACCTTGTACTATAGGAGCCATCATTTTCTGTTGAGTATAGGCAGCACTTATGCTGTTAGCAGTTGAATTGGGACCCAGGATCTAAAATTGCAAGGAATTAGTAAAAGATGTTGATTTATTTAGAATAACAGTACAATAAAACCATTATTTTCCCTATGGAATGAACAGGAGAATTAACTTGATTTTGTTTCCCAACTCACTCTTGCACCTGCTTTGAATTTACAAGTAGTCCTTGATTCATGACAGCAATTGGGACTAAGTGATAGCCATGTAGTGTACTGCATTGTTAGCAATAAAAATCCCTGCATTCCAGTTGCTGTCATTAATTAAATCCCATTGTTGTTAGGTGAGGCAACTTCCTGCTGACTTTCCACAGCCAGTCAGTGGGGAAGGAAGCCAGGGGGTGTAGAGGAGGATCAGTGAGGTTGCACAAGAGTTCAAGGGAAGTGCAAGAGGGATGAAGGGGTGTGCGAGGCGCAGGTCAGTGAGGAAGGGTCGAGGAGGGTGCAAGGGGTTGTGCAACAGCATAAGTCAGGGAGGGTGCATGAGAAGTGCAGTGCAGGTCAGGGAGGGTGTGCAAAGAAGGATTGGGAGCATGAAGGTGCCTGGGTCAGGGAGAATGTGTGGGTGTGGAAGGGAGGATAAGGTTGTGGTACTGTTGAGGATGCATATGAGTGCAGAAGAGTGTGAGAAAGGCATGGGCAGGGTACACGAATGGCCAGCAGGGTGTGAACAATGAGGGGCTGAGGGAGGGTGCAGAGGTGGGGGAAGACTTACTGACTGGGGTGAATTTCCCTGCCAGCTTCCCCATTGACTTTCTGGTCATGCATGTGAACTATTTGCCATGTGCCCAGATTGCATTTGTATAACACAGGTGCTGGGACAGATAGAACTCCAAGCATCCTCTGTTTAGCACCATAATTTGGAATGGTTGCTGCACAAATGGTCATAGATCAAGGACTACCTCCACTCAAACATACATCATCTTCCTGGCAGCAACAGAATTTTTGACACAAACCAGTGAAATGGGGTTCTCTTAAGAGAAATCAAGTAAATAAAATGGCTATATAACCTCCACAGCTACCCATTACCAGGTGCAGCTATGATTTATTTATTTTTTAATGAAATGCAATGAGTAAAAACCCAATCTGTACTATGTCTAGCTTCTTGCCCAGGCCAAAGAAGTGGCGTGCAATTGTACCGTACGCTCTTCCCATTTTGTTACATGCACGCAACATCGCAGTGCACACCAAGAGTAAAACAGGCAACTTGATGCCTGCTTTTGTCATTTGCCTCCTCTTGACCTTCCCTCCCCCCCTCATGGATGCATGCACCCCTTGTGGATCTCTCTGTTGCAACGGATTTTTCTTCAAATAAAGTGACCTCCTTAAGAATGCTTTTTCAAAATGAAACAGTGTGTGATACAGTGTGCCAGTGAGAGTGCCAAGGGGGCAAAGCTGGAATTAATGCCTTACTGGATTGGCTGGGGTGTGCTGCAAGTCCGGGCTCCAGATTTCAAGCAGGGAGCTCTCCACCAAGTGAAGGGTATCCTCAAAGGCCTGTTGCAATTCCTGGGCTTGTTCATCATAGCTATACAGGACTAGGTGTCTTAAAATGCTGTATATCTCACCTTGAGTGGAAAAAAAAAAGATTCCATTTTAGTGAAATGCATTTTTTTTAAAAAAAATGGGGTACACAAAGTGTCAGGCCAGCTTTAGGATTTATTATGTGGAACCCTGACACAGAGAAGATAAAACCTCTCCCTTGCATGCCCTCTGATCCTAGGTTAAAAATAATGAAATCCTCCACTCCTATTTTTCAGGGATATAGGCATAAACTGTACCTATCAGCTCAAAACTCCCTGATTTCAGAACAACAGCCCTGGAGGTTGCTGTAGGACTTGATTTCTCCAGGGACATTCTGGAAAGGTATTTAGAAATGTCCTACATTCTAAAAATAACAATATTGGCTGACAGGGCTAATAAGTTAGAAAGTTCCAACATTCTATTCAATGATTCCAGGGTTCTTAAGATGAATGGAAATACACACACATACACATACACACACCGTGTTTTCCCAAAAATATGACCAACTGCGAAAATAAGCCCTAGCTTGATTTTTGGGATTGGGCATAATATAAGCCCCACTCCAAAAATAAGCCCTAGTGAAGGGGGGGGGCGCCTGGCCAACACAGGAGGCAGCCCTTCCCCGGTCACCTCATGGAGGCTTGGCCCCTTAATCATGGCCTGCGGATCAGCTGAGCTAGCAAAGGCTGGGAGATGCCGCTCATTCTCTCTCTCTCTCTGCGGAGGTCTCCCACAATGTGCAATGCTCTGCCACAGCTTCGGAGCAAACCACCGCCTTCCCTGAGCAGGATGGCAAGGCTGAAGGCTTGGGAGGGAGCATTTTGGGGATGTGTGCCTGCGCAGGGCTCCCCAAGGGTAGAACGATTAGCAGGGAAATGGGGGAGGGGATTTTCCTGCTGATCGGAGCAAGGCGGAGCCTCCAGTCTTGCAATCCTGCGCAGGGAAGGAGGTATGCTCTACAGAAGCTGCAGCACAGTGTTACACCAGGAGACCTCCACAGGTAGCACTTCTGAAATGTTAACCCGCAGGAAAAATCCGCCCCCTCATCACAGTTTGATTTGCTTTCTGTGAAGTTTTGGGCTTTGTGCTGAGAAAGGTCTGTGCCTTTTTGTTCCCTTCTCCCCTTCACTCCTGGCTGTCCATCTCAGCTTTCCCAGACAACGGTCCACCAATGTGGAGGCTCCCTTGTGGGGTACCATCGAACTTCCACGGACCCAGTGGCGTGAACTACCCTGACCCAGAAAGGGAAATGAGCTGATATGGGGGGTGGGGGAGGGGCTGTGGGAAGTTCTGGGATTTGAAATCCACAAGTCTTAAAATGGCCAAGCAGCTGCCCATGCTGCTTTTGCCCTCCTGGTGCAACATTGCTCCTGCCTGGCCGGTTGAATCATCCCAGATCAATTCAACAGGCTTGATTGTATTTAGGAATGAGTGCAAGTAAGAGAACCAAAGGGGAATTAAAGACAAGAGAGTGAGAACTATCATGTCTCATCTCCTCAGTACTGTTTTTTAAATCGCTCATTTGCAGCCAGTTTTTTTTTTTTAAATTAATCTGATTCCTTCAAAAGACTCTAAAAGGGAGAAGAAAATGAGAGCCAGAATAATGGTGAAGAATTTACAGGAGAATTTAATAAGGGTGAAGAATTTACTGTAAATTCTAGTCCCACCTTAAGCATCAAAGCCATCTGGGTGATTTTGGGCCACACACGCTCTTTCAGCTCAACCCACCACAGGGTTGTTGTTGTAGGAAAAATAGGAGGAGGAAGGCATAGTAGAAATGTTCATTGGCCTTGAATTGCTTATAAACTAATAAAGATGGGATAAAAGACTAATAAGCAAACAAATAAGTAAATTAGCACTAACAATTAAGTATTCACAAATCGTTATCCCATCTACAAACTTGGTTTGGATATGTGGATTTGGTAATTAGGCTCATCTGGTAAGAAAGTAGGCTTTTGTGCAACTTCCTGTTACCCCAAGATCACTGAAGATCAGCATTTGGAATCTCTACAGACACGGTCATTAAGCCCTGCTTTTGGACATCTCTCTCAGATCTTTTCCTGATTTCCTTTAGGGCCATTCTTCTGTGCCACATCCAAAATTTGAAGAAACAACCCCTGCAACTAACCTTTCAAGTTGTCAATGCTTCGAACGATTTCCCCTAAGGCCTCCAGAAGTGCAACATCTTCTAAGGGACTTCCTTCCTTCAGGCTGTGTTTCTTGCGTTCTGCCTTGCGACGGTTCTTTGAGGAGCGTCTGCAACAGATCAAAGAGCATCTGCAAAATGAGCTGGCTGACCAGGTGATAGAGGAGAAGTGAAAAGAGAGACTAAAGGGATGGGAGAGGAGGACAGCTTATAAACATTTCGTCTGATCAGTATTTGCGCGTGGCTTGAATTGGATGAGGGAAGCCTGAGATAGTAAGGCTGATACGGATTGCATTATTTCAAGTCTGCAGATGAAATTTATAGGACAAGATGACTGCCTTAGACTAATTCTGCTCCCCTCAAACACATCCCCTTTCCTTTCCTGAAAATGGAAAAGCTGCACATCAGAAGAAGGCCCTTTTCTCCTATTATGCTTGTTTGCTATGTGAAGCAAGTTTTGATTCTGGGTTTTTATAGAAGGGAAATAAAGGAGATTCGAACTGAATACATCTGCCATCACACAGAAGACAGATTTACAATGTGCAGAGAAGCAGAGCATCATTTGAAGTGGGTGCATTCACATTCAAAAAAATAACTGCTTTAATGAACTGAAGAAATGCCTGTTCATATATATATATATATATATACTTTGTGTTACAACACCCTGTTAAGCCCCAATTAAGGGAGAAAGCATACTGCTTTCTTTTCTGTCTTTCGGCTCATCACCAGAGACCATACCGACAGAAAGCTATTTGTTTCGTTGCCTTTTGTTTACATGTGTGTAAGGTTTTTAAGCTGATAATTTTTAAATAATAAATAAGGGAGACTAGTATAGATCTATTTCGAGCTAGTTAGCTCTCTTCAGCTAGCCATACCCTTACTGGGATTCGAACCAGGGAAGTATTACATGTAAGGCAGTTGTAATTGCCACTACACCACTGGCTCTCTCCTTATCAGCTCAGGCAGGGGAATAAGTATATACTTTGTATTACAACACCCTGTTAAGCCCCAATTAAGGGAGAAAGCATACTGCTTTCTTTTCTGTCTTTCGGCTCATCACCAGAGACCATACCGACAGAAAGCTATTTGTTTCGTTGCCTTTTGTTTACATGTGTGTAAGGTTTTTAAGCTGATAATTTTTAAATAATAAATAAGGGAGACTAGTATAGATCTATTTCGAGCTAGTTAGCTCTCTTCAGCTAGCCATACCCTTACTGGGATTCGAACCAGGGAAGTATTACATGTGAGGCAGTTGTAATTGCCTCTACACCACTGGCTCTCTCCTTATCAGCTCAGGCAGGGGAATAAGTATATACTTTGTATTACAACACCCTGTTAAGCCCCAATTAAGGGAGAAAGCATACTGCTTTCTTTTCTGTCTTTCGGCTCATCACCAGAGACCATACCGACAGAAAGCTATTTGTTTCGTTGTCTTTTGTTTACATGTGTGTAAGGTTTTTAAGCTGATAATTTAAACCTTACACACACACACACACACACATATGAACCACCTCATTCGAAGAGCCTTGTTTACAATGTCAAAGACAATGACAGTAAAGTGTAAAGTTTGGAGGGCAATTTATCAATTTTCCTTCTTGTTTCACTATTAACTGTGATTATTGCCAGACATTGAAGCATTTTATGTCCTTCTCTTTTTCGGAAAATGTAAGGTCTGGCAACAGAATCAGCAAAAGAATTATTTTTATCTCTATCTCTTTGTTCTCTCTCTGTACACCCATGATCTGGGAACTGGAAGCATATCATTAGCCATACACTCCCACCCCTCCTCATATATGGCCAGGCTTTATGATGTTTCAGCAAAAAGGTTTCATGCTTATAGATGGCATATTCTCTTAAGACAGTACACTGAATTCCTAAAGATTATTTTTAAAATGTGAAATTTTCTCTCTTTAACACATACAAACGTAACATTCTAAAATTATTTTTCTTAGAGGTGAAAATGGGAAAATATTTTAATTAATGTTTAATAATTAATTAACAATGAATGACTAATGTTGCAGGCCTCTAAGGAGCCAAGAGAAGTTGCTTTGTAGCCTGTTGGATTATCAAGCTCCCAGTGGAGTTCAGGGAGATCTAAGAAAAGCAGTCTTTATCTGGAGACCAAAATTTTCCACTTGGCACATGAATGGCAGTCAAACTATTGTACACCAAAGCTATGATAAGGCAAAGTAACATACGCAGATATTCTTGAATTACTGTGAGTATATTTGGAACTTGTGTCACTGGCTGTCACCAAACTGCTGGTATCAGAAAAGAGATCCGATTCAGGACAATTTGATGCTTCGTGATCTGCAAAAATTAGTTAAAATTCACATCTTATCTATTAAATAAATTCCTCATCACTTCATTTCAGTAGCACTTTTCTGACTATTTTAGAAACATTTTGCAATGTATCAGGTGCATCCACGGAAGGTGAAACCAAGGAAAAAGGTATGATCCCTGATGTGAAATATTAAGAATAGCAATCTGAACTTTAGTTAATGGGTTAAATTAATGAATTAATCAATTCTATCTAATACAACATCTTATTCCTCTGGAGGTCTGGCAGATATTCCTGGAAACTTTAGTTCAAATACTTTGTTTCCAGCATCTGGCATGCAGAAAGGCACTATCACTGAATATAGGGTAGCATTATTTCAAACAAGGTCAAAGTAAGAACTACACAGATTACAATAATGTACCTTTAATGCTAATCTGATATAAATACAGAATCTTGGAAGGTATAAGAGGAACTTCCTACCCTCATTTACAATGAATTAATGAAGATACTTTGAAGGATTCAAAATGCTTCTTTGATTTGTTTCCATATAGGCTAAACTGCCATTTATGAGATCAGTTGCCAACTGAATCACTGCAATCTCCTGATTGTTTAAATCAGTGGTCTTACCATGGTTTTCTCAGCCTCCCCACAATCTCACTTGTGTAGCACTTCATAAGTAGCAGAAACCAAAAATGTAAAATTCTACTATTTTATTGAAATAGTAACTGAGGTTCCTATTCTTATCTTAAGGCACTAACAAGGAGCTTTCTATGAATTAGTGTCACAAAATGCAATTCCATTGAAATACATTACCTAGTAGTTCATTTTGGGCTTGCTGCTTAAGCTCTCGAACTACAGAAAGGCGCTTACGATGGTGAGAAAATTCTGTTTTCTGTGTTTCCAAGAACACTAAATGGTTTTTTTGAGCTAGAGAGGTAATCACAGTAAAAGGAAAATTATACACATGCAGCTGAAACAGGCACATTGAAAACTTTGATTTGGCAATGTATAATAAAACAAAATCAAGATCAAGCTTAGATGTTCTTTGTGCCCAGAGACAAAATTTTGCAATATCCCGTTGTATGTCCTTATCTCAATCCAACACTCTTTCCCTCTTCACCTAATTTGAATCTCATTACGCTCACACCTCCAAGCACATATCAACTCTCAAGAAGCCTCACCTTCCAACAAAGACGGCCTGAAGTTGGTCTCTAGAATGTCGGTCCTATTATATTTGTAAATCTAAAATGGAAAATAAAACAATAAACCTCTTTGATAAAACAAGGCAAAACACAACACTTTCCCACAGATAATGGAAAGGATTCAAAGGTTTCAGGAATCTTACTAATCTCAAGGCTTCATCCCAGGCAGTTCCTTCTAAAAGAAGCAGGATGGCCTCTTCATAGTCCTGGAAAAGGGTAAATCAAACATTTATTATCATTTTGTTAACTAATCAGTTATTTCCCTTTCCTGAAGCTTTTTAGCAGAAAAGAAATATATGGATGAAATCCCAAATCCTGTAATATTCATAATATACAGTGAGTACTCTGCTTGACCTGCTTCTAATATATATTTGTAAGGGTGTGCGTGCACCCAAAGTGCCTATTAACATTTGCTTTCTTTTGCCACAATTGTTGTATTTCTATTTGTGGTTCTTCATATTTTGTAATTTTCTCCTCTAGCTTTATCACTACATTTCAGGTAATATTCTGCATCACTGAACTATGAGAACTGATATAACCTAATGTTCCAAATGCTTCTATCTTATCACATCAACTCAGCCACAATGCTGTTCAAGAGCATCAGATGATATATGCCTCTAATTAAAAGCTATTTCTAGCCATACATGCTTGAACCAGCTCTTGTTTTTTCCTTAGCTGGCATCCTTCCCAGGACTTTGAGATATCAAGCTAATTTTATTAGGCAGGTTAAATCTTTAGGATAGCAACTAGCAATACTTTAGCAATACTTATATTGTCAGTCATTCTACTTGCAGGGAATGGATGAAAGACTGATAGATTTGCCACATAAACAGATGTGGCATGAATGAAGAGGTTTTCATAATAAATTTGGTGTTATTAAACAACAGGGTTCAACACTCTGAAGTATATACATTTGGCTGTAGCTAGAACACAGCATACAAAATCCAAATGAAGCAACGTAACCACGGGGATTTACAGATAAACTGCTCTCAGCAATACCATCAAAAATAGTTTATATTATCTTTCCTCTCTTATCAAATATTCCTTGATATGAAAGATGAAATAACAACTTGGAAAAAACTGGAGGCTTATAAACGGAAGATGAGGACATGGGAGTCCTACACAAAAGGAACCTTGTCCAGAAACATGGGGAAGAAGTCATGGTGTTACATATAGAAGACAGATCTGCAGGAATTTTGATTTACATCTAATCATCTGGGGGAGGAAGCAACCCACTGCTGCTCAGTGTTCATTTTCTATTTTCAAACACAGGCGAAAGATACAAGGAAAGATGAAACTCTGGAAATAATGTCACAGATCATCATGCAAATACTACGGTTTATGTAGCTATGTCAGAGGCATAGCTACATAAACTTGGATGGTGATGTCATCATTCTGGCATCATTGTAGTTTGCTACAGACCGTGTTGCGAAGAGAGACGCATGGGTAGAAAACAGCAGATAAAAAAGTAGATCAGAAACAGAACAAATGGAAGGGAGTAAAATAGGAAGTGCACCTTGGCATATTGTTCCAGAAGAACTGCTGCATCGACATATTTTCTTTTTTCAATAAGTCTTCCTGAAAGAAGAAAAGTGTTCAGGAGAGAAAATGGGAGATTTTAAAAGGCTATTTTTTTCCAGAGTTTTCCAGCCTGTAACAGTTTCACAAGCCTCCAAACCAAATGTAGCTTCTCAATCACTCATCCCTATTCTTAAACTTTGGCAACAGGTACATGAAAGGGTTACCATTCCATCCCAGCCATGCAGTTCCAGGGAGAGAACTAGTCCAAAGAGTTGCTAAGGCTTAGTGGTGTTGGCTTATATCAGCTGAAAAGAGTATGCATATTCTTTCCCAACACCTTGTCCCATATCATATTTGACTGGTGCTAAAAAAAAAAAAACATCTTCAGAAGTCTGTTTGAGAAAGACCAAACAAAAGTAGATTTCTGCTATAATTTCCAAAGCTTTCAATTATGGTGGAGATTAATGTGCCCCTTTGAATTCACTGGGAGACCCTACCCAGGGTCACTCATACTTTAGTGATCTCTAGATTGGATTGCTGCCACAAATTCCACACAGGGCTGCCACTGAAATACATTCAAAAACTTCAGCAGGTACAGAATAGTGACACAGGCAGTTAGTGTTTTTCAGCACGTGACACTATTGTTAGGTGGGTTGCATGGCCACTGGTATGATTCCAGGTGTAATTCAAGGTCCTGTAGTCACCTTTAAAGCCCTTCATGGTTCGAAAGCAGGTTACTTATGGGGCCATCTCTTTCCGACTGTTTCTACCCACCCTATTTGGTCAGGCAGCAGAGAGCAAGGAATGTTAATTATCAGGCCCCAGGAAGAGATGTTTTTCAGTCATGGCATCCACTCACTGGAATATCATCCCTTTGGAGATCAGACTGGCCCCCATGCCTGTAGGCCTTGACGAACAATTCTTGGCTCTATGGTCAAGCCTGTGGCCCCAGGTGTGTAATGAATCCTGTCTCCTGGTTGTTTTGACTGCGGTTGTTATTTTATAACTCCTTGGCTGCTATGGGTTTCATATTTTTATTTTTGCATATGCCTTTATCATTTAAAATACTGTTAGTATCCCAGAGTCGTATATTTGTGATGGGCAGCCATATACATCTATGAATAAATAAAATAGGACATGACAGATAAGGTGCCTTTGGCCATGTCACAGTTTGAATCAGTTTCTATATGTTGATCAACATATAAGCAAAATTAACTTCATGAACTAATTGCAAGCTTAACAGTGGGGTTCATCTGCTTGCAGTATTTATCTTTGTTTTCCATGCCTCTCCAATTCCCCGCCTGGTCTGCCTCTCAGCTGAAATGTAGACTGCATGTTCCTCAGAGTACATGCCTGTCTTTTTCCTGCTCTGGTTCTTAAATGATTCTGCCAAGTGCCATGCATGTCACCTGTAGTATCTAATAAGAATGAACAGTATTTTTAACCACCGCATGTACGTTTTTAGAAGGGAAAAGAAATTGCAAAAAGATAATACAATTAAAAACACTTGGGATGGCCAAATTTGGAAAGGAGAAACAGGTTTAAGGGTTAACGTGGATGCTCACCTGCCATATTCCTCGCCAGGCTGGCCAGCTTGTCTTCAGTGTAACAAAGTTCGGCAGCTGCACAGAGAGCCTGTTGCCAGTTGCCACTGATCAGAAAAGCATCCAGAGCTTTCTCGAAGGCACCGCATCGGAAGAAGATCAGCCCAGCTTGTCCTGCAAGATGCTTCTGGATTAAATATTCTCCGTAGGCATAGCTGATGGTCTGCAAAAGATAAGTTCCAAGGAAATGGACCGGGGCTTTCTCACCGATCGAAGAGTTGATTGTTCTTGGCGGTTTCTGGAGACGACTGGCAGAGGCTTAAGTGAAATTGTAAAGTGCGCATTCCATTAGTCATCTGCCAAAGGAGCACAGGCTGTCTACCGTCTGAGCTGGGGGAAGCATCTGAAGATGTGCCAGGCCTATATTTCTGCCTTTTTTACAGCTCGTCCTCAACTTACAACAGTTCATTTAGTGACTGTTCGAAATTACATAGGCACTGAAAAAGTGACATGACCGTTTCTCACACTTATGATCTTTGCAGCCTCCCCATGGTCACATGATTTACCTCTGGGTGCTTGACAAACATGGTTCACATTTATGACGGTTGCAGTCCTGAGGTCATGTTATTCCCTTTTGCGACCTCCTGAGAAGCAAAGTCAATGGGCAAGCCAGATTCACTTAACAACCATGTTACTAATTTATCAACTTGAATTCATTTAACAAATGTGGCAAGAAAAGTCATAAATCAGACAAACTCACTTAACAAATTTCTCATTTAGCAACATAAATTCTGGTCTCAATTGTACCTGGAGCAAATGCCTTTAGTTGCTCCTTCTATTGCACATTTAAAAGCTTACATGAACCAGAAACCAAACTTTATGCAAGGGGAACTTCCAACTAAAGTACTTAGGATTTGATAAACAAAGGAAATATTCAGAGAAAGATATCTGCCACTATGTAGCATGTATTTTATGACTCGATTACAGCTGCCTGCTCTCACCAGCAAATAAAAATGGATGGAAAACTATTTGTGTACCTTATATTCTTGTGTGCCTGGCAAACAGAGCTTGAGGGCTTCATTATATAAATTCTGATCAATCACCAAATTTAGGAACTCTGGAAAATGTTCTGAGCCTGAAAAAAACAATAGATATTTTCTTCTGACATGCAAAGGACAAAGCTCTGCACAGGTCTATGGGAGCCAGTTTAAATTAACTAGGACTTTTTATTTTAAATTGGAACATGTAATATGCCTAAATCCAGGAAACAGTTTCAACAGTCTGTACTCCAAATCATTCTTACTTCAAATCCTTTATTTTTATTTTTCAAAGCTGGATGATTGCATAATATATCAGACCTGTGGTTTGGAGACTCCCTTGGAAGCTACTTATCAATTAAAAAAACCCAGATCTTTTAAACAAAGAAGATAGAAGCAACTGGGGAGGAGCCTCATATGTTCTAATTCATCTTCATTTTTTAATGCACAATCCCCCACAGGAATCCATTTTCAACATTCCAAGCATGCCCATTGGCCTGAAAAGATCTTCTCCTTCTTTACTACTCCTCTCCTAATAGTTTCCACTGAGCTGATTCAAATCCTTTTCTAAAAGCATGATGGGCTGCATACATGCTCTTCCATGGGTTCAGAGACTCTCCTCAGTGTTTCTGTATCATGTTTACAAAAAAGGTTGGCCATCAGCAATTCCAATCATTTTTAGGCAGTATAATGATGCTAAAACAAAAAGTATTGCTTATTTATGATTTTCTATCTAGGGGTCACATTTCCAATGTACATACCACATTTACTAAGGTGGTAGAGAGCCTTTGGATATCTCTTCAAATATTTGTCTATTGAATATCGCTGATAATTGATTTCCATTTTCTTAAGTTTGTTTAAAAATGGGAGATATTCCTTAGGATCCTGCAAATAAATAAATGAATAAAAATAACTGACATTAGGACTGTATTGCCACAGTAATTAAAAAACGCTGCAATGCCATGCTTATCTTTACATGAAGAGGGGCCACAAAACTAATTTCTGATATTTGTTACAAACATATTTGTCAGATCTGTGTATCTGCCATTCTTCAATGGAAGAAGAAGGGGGGGGGGAGTTGGTACAAGTAATCCTTTTTGATGTAACCTGAATATATTAAATCCTATACTGATTCTGTATAACTTGCATATGATATACAACCAGAGGAGTGGAGCTAGATGTCTAGAAACGTGTCACCTCTTGAAGAGATAACAAGATGAGAAGGGACCATAAAAATTCCAGCTCTGGAAGACAGTCCTGGGAACTCTGCTAAGATATGTTCCCTGAGAAGGGGAGGGAGGAATTAACATGCTGGTTCTTTGTTTGACTAAATCCACATCTAAATAAGGGGAGGGGTTCTAACTTCCTTTATCTATGACTGTATGCCTGGAAATATCTTAGACTCTGCTTTGCCTAGTGTTAATCATACATGGCGTTGTTGATGACACCACACTGTTACTTCTGATATTATGGAAACCATAAATGTGCGCTCTCCCTCGCTCCCTCTCTTTCTCTCTCACACACACACACAGAAGAATGAGCCATCGTTGACAATCTCATTAAATAGACAAATGGCTAATGAAATGTAATAATGTTGTTGAGCAACAGAACAAACCACACTGAAAAACACGTAATTTTTAAGACTTGCACTGAACATACAATTTATTGTATTTTACAAATGTTGAAAAGTTTGAGTAGTGATGGTGATGGTGGCAATTTTTGAATGCATTTCATAGTTTTTCTCATAACATAGCTAGAACAAGATTTAGGAAATCAGAAAAAGATCCAATCCTACCTTTTGGGACTTCTCAGCAACCATGATGACTAAATCAAAGTCATATGTCCCCAGTGAATAATCATACAATTCACTGACATCCACCAGATATAGCAGGTATTTCAATGCTTCTTCCACACTGATAGTTCCAACTGTTTCTGAAGTCTGTCCTGTTAAGATTAATTTTAATTAAAAGCCAGGCATTGTTTCCATGTATAATATGGATTCAGTCTTTATGAATTCAATACTGAAATAGCAAAACCTTATCCAGAAAAAAATAGGTAATAATGTACTGAGCAAACCCTAGCTTTGGGCAAAAGAGTGGTATTTTTGCTAATAGACAATACAGAGGTAGTTCTCTGAAAAATATAGTGAAATGCTTTCTCCTTTTGTAGTGATTACATTCTTGAATCAGAATTGCCAGCTACCAATTCCTGCTATTTATTCCTATCGTAAGCAATGCCTTTTGCCTGATAGATATCTTGTGGGGAAGGAAGTGAAAAATCACATTTCAATTTCTACTCTATAGTAAAAACAGTATCCTAGGAGATACTTTGGACCTCATCGTTATCTTGCTTTGACTGACTGGGCAGTGAATGAACCAAAGAATAAGGTCATTTCCACTTTAGCATCTTCTAGAATTACTGAATTACTTTTTGTGCCAAAGTCCCAGCAAAGATATTACATCATTTCAATGATGGCTTGGTGACGCTACGAAGACATTTCTAACTCAGTAATGGGAAACTGGCCTAAGCTCTATTGCTTTATCTTGATGATGTTGTCTTGTGTCAAAAATCTGAATGGCCGCACTAGCCTTTGAAATGATGCTCATTTTTTCACCTTTTCAGTGAGCATCAGGAGATCCACTAGAGCAATCTGTGTAGGGAGGTGCATAAGAGGGCAATTTATTTTATTTATTTTTATTTATCGTATTTTTATACCGCTCCCTCTCCCAAAAGGGACTCGGGGCGGTGTACAGTCTAAACATATAAAGATACAGTCAACAGTAACAGTAATTAACTCAGAATTGAATATAGATAGATGAAAATAGGATAAATGAGTAAAATAAGTAAGTAAATGATTGAGTCCCATCAAATAGAATTAAAAGTCTTATTTGAATCTAAAATTTAAAAATCTCAGAAAACCTTTAATTGGCTAGGCCGGCCTGCTTAAAAAGTAAGGTCTTGACTGCACGCCGGAAGATTAGGATGTCCGATGTGTCTCGTATCTCCGTATTTGCTCTCTACTTGACTGACAGACAATCTTACCTCATGATCAGAGTTATGGATAGTCAATAATATCATTACTTGGAGAACCCCAACCTCTTTCTATTGGAGTCCTGAAGAAATCTTCTCCATCTCTACTCTATTCTCACTCCACCAGCCTTGTCAGTCAATCTGGAGTTACTGACTTTTGGCAACACTTTAGAATTACAGTAAATATGAAGATGTGTGTTATCTGTCCATCTATTTATTTTTAGTATATATATTTTTTAAAAAATATAAATCTTTATTGTCTATGCAATATGGATTTATGTCATTCAGTAATTTAATGGTTGTGAATTGCAGTTCAGAGAGTAAAACAGAAAAAGCATAAAGCCACACACAGTATATTTTGTGTGTGTGTGTGTTTATTTATTTATTTATTTATTTTTATTTATTTTTAGGTTTTATATACCGCCCTTCTCCGGAAGGACTCAGGGCGGTGAACAACCAACTAAAATACATATAGACAAATATGAATTGTTAAAAAAGAATTAAATCCTAGGCTGTCCCTATAAAAATCTAAAAAACCCCAATTAAAATAAATTAAAACTTTGTACCCCATCCCAACTAATCTAAAAACCCCATTTAAAAATCCCATTTGAGTCAGCTCAGGCCGGCCTGCTCGAAGAGCCAGGTCTTCAGGTCACGTCTGAAGGCCCTCAGGTCACTGGTCGTTCGTAGTCCAGGGGGCATCCCGTTCCAAAGGGTGGGTGCCCCCACAGAGAAGGCCCTGTTCCTCGGGGTCACCAGGCGGCACATAGAAGGCGTCGGGACCCGGAGGAGACCCTCTCTGTGGGAGCGCACCGGTCGGTGGGAGACTACTGGCAGAATGCGGTCTTGTAAGTAAGTATCCTGGTCCGATGCCATGGAGCGCTTTAAAGACCAAAACCAATACTTTAAAGCGAACCCGGAAGGCCACCGGCAACCAATGCAGCTTGCGCAGGAGGGGCGTCACGTGGGAGTATCTCGACGCCCCCATAACTACCCGCGCAGCTGCATTTTGTACCAGTTGAAGCCTCCGGGTGCTCCCCGCAGGGAGCCCCATGTAGAGGGCATTACAGTAGTCCAGACGGGAGGTGACCAGGGCATGAGTCACTGTGCATAAGGCGTCCCGATCAAGAAAGGGCCGCATGTGGCGTATCAGGCGAACCTGATAAAAAGCCCCCCTGGAGATGGTCGTAATATGATCTTCCAAAGACAGCCGTACATCCAGGAGGACACCAAGATTGCGGGCCCCTTCTGTGGGGGTCAAGATCTCATCCCCAATAGTCAGCTGACTATATCGGGCTGCCGGAAACCACAGCCACTCGGTCTTGGAAGGGTTGAGTCGAAGCCTGTTCTCGCCCATCCAGTTCCGCATAGCCTCCAGGCAACGGGCCATAACCTCCACAGCATCGTTGGGGTGGCTTGGGGTGGAGATGTAAAGCTGAGTATCATCAGCATAAAGATGGCATTTCACCCCAAAACCACGGATGATCTCTCCCAGCGGCTTCACATAAATGTTGAACAGAAGAGGGGAGAGGACCGACCCCTGAGGCACCCCACACGAGGGGCCTAGGGGTGGACCTCTCCCCCCCGTCAACACAAATTGCGAGCGGTCCGAGAGGAAGGACGAGAACCACTGCAAAACGGTGCCCCCAATTCCCAACCCCTCCAACCGCCGCAATAGGATACTATGGTCGATAGTATCAAAAGCCGCTGGCAGATCTAAAAGGACCAGGACAGAGGAATAACCTCTGTCATGGGCCCTCCAGAGATCATCTACCAACGCGACCAATGCTGTTTCGGTACTGTGCCCGGGCCTGAAGCCCGATTGGAACGGATCTAAATAGAATGCTTCCTCCAGGTACTGAGGGAGCTGACGCGCCACCACACTCTCAACAACCTTCGCCACAAAGGGAAAGTTGGAGACCGGACGATAGTTATTCAAAAGAGCCGGGTCCAGGGAAGGCTTCTTGAGGAGGGGCCGCACCACCGCCGTTTTCAGGGCGGTCGGAAGCACCCCCTCCGTCAACAAAGCGTTGACAATCCTCTGGAGCCAGCCTCGTGTCACCTCTCTGGAGGTAGAAACCAACCAGGAAGGGCACGGGTCCAATAAACATGTGGTGGCATTCAGCCTCCCCAGTAATCTGTCCACACCCTCGGATCGAACTCCTCCCAGATAACCGTCTCAAGACCTGCCCCGGACACCTCCCCCGGGACCACCCAACTGGAGTCCATCCCATCCCGAATCTGAGCGATTTTATCATGCAGAAATCGGGAAAACTCTTCTGCCCTACCCTGCAAGAGGTCCTCCCGCGCTCTCGGCTCAAGCAGGGAGCGGGTCACTCTAAACAGGGCAGCAGGCCGATTTTCTGCCGACGCAATAAGGGCGGAGAGGTGTGAACGCTTCGCCGCCTCTATCGCCACTAGGTAGGTCCTAATATAGGACCTCACCTGTGTTCGGTCAGACTCAGCACGACTGGCCCTCCAGATGCCCTCTAGACGTCTTTTCCGGCATTTCATCCCCCTCAGCTCCCCCGTAAACCACGGAGCCAGGTGGGATCTATGCCGAGTCAGAGGTCGCAAAGGCACAACTCGGTCCAGAGCCTCAGCGGCCAACCTATCCCAGGTGGCCACCAAGTCTATGGCCGAGTTGTGAGCCAGAGTTTCAGGAAATGGCCCAAGCTCCATCTGAAACCGTTCAGGATCCATCAGGCGCCTGGGGCGGAACCATCTCCTCGGCTCCGCCTCCCTGCGATGGGGGGTGGCGGCACCGAAGTCCAGTCTAAGAAGAGAATGATCGGACCATGACAAGGGTTTTATAACTAAGTCCCCAACACGATCATTCAACCACTGACCAGAGGCGAAAATCAGGTCCAGTGTGTGTCCCCCCGTGTGAGTGGGGCCAGAAACTAATTGGGTCAGATCCATGGCCGTCATGGAAGCCAGGAACTCTCGGGCCACCCCAGAGGTTTCCCCGAGCGAAGGCAGGTTGAAATCACCCATGACTAAAAGCCTGGGGGTTTCAACCGCCAGCCCGGCTATCATCTCAAGGAGCCCGGGCAGGGCCGATGACACGTGGCAGGGAGCCAGGTACGTTATCAACAGGCCCATCTGAACCCCCCGACCCCACTTCACAAAGAGAGACTCACAACCAGCCGTCTGAGGAACAGTGGCCTCCCTAGGACAAAGGACTTCTCTAATAATCGCCGCCACCCCACCACCCCTTCCCTGAGACCTCGGTTGATGGAATGCTTGGAAACCTGGTGGGCACATCTCTACCAGAAGGACGCCACCCTCTGGGCCCAACCAGGTTTCGGTGACCCCCGCCAGGTCCGCACCCTCCTCCTGAATGAGATCGCAAATCAGGGGGCCTTGTTAACGACGGACCTGGCATTACATAACATCAGCCGGATACTCAGGGCCTGAGACTCTGCACAACCAGGCCTGCCAGACGGGTCGGGAGGGTCGGAGCGCGCCACCGCTTGGAGACAGCGGGCACGCGATCCCCTAACCTGATATGGCCCTCTACCCCCGTCATATCTGCCCCTCCCACTTATGGTGCCAATGAGACCCGCCCCCTGCTGTCCGAATTGTGTTCGTCCCCACGACTCACGACCCTCTGGGCCCTCCCAGACGTGCACTCCAGCCTGGCTGACTCCAAACCCCCTCGGGTTATCCCCCAAACCCGGACCGGGTATCCTCCCTAACCCCAATAAGTTACCATCCCCCAACCCTCTCTTCGTCACCCTCCCCAACCTCGATAAAACCCCGAACAAAAATTTAAAAAGTTTAAAACCCCCTCTAAAAATCCTTTTTTGATGGCCGTGCCACCTCTCCGGATCCCAGGAACCGTCCTTGAGGTAGGCCATCGATAGACCGGAGGGCCACTCCAGGGAGTGGGGGACCCTCCCGAGAGCCCGTAGTTGCCTTATTAATCTGCTTTGTTTGGATAGAATAAACCATAACATTAATTTGGCTGTCATTTAAAATTCTACCATTCCTGATGTTTACTTACTCACATATAACAAAGCAGAAATTGGGGAGAAAGTGTGCTCTACACTGGTTATTTGAATTATGATTTGAGTAGCCATAAGAGTGCTGTGCAACTGAACAATCTAATGCAATACTTCACCTTGAAGCTGACGAATTCTCTGAAGGGCTGTTTCCAGTTCTGGAGGATTCTTTTTGACATGAGAAGTCAGTATGGCTAAGCAGTACCTAAAGAGTCCAGAAAAAAAGGAAGAATTAAAAATTGGGAACTTAGGGGGTTTGGATTTTTTAAAAAATATCTCATGACAATTCTGACTGATGTAGGATTGCTGTTGAATTCTACTGCAAGTAAACCCAGAAATTTTTTAAAATGGCTATTTGATTAGAGCCCAATAAAGCAAACAGAATTTTGCAGGAACATCACTGAGGTATTAACCTGGAAGAAAGAGTTAGTTTTCTTTTTCCAAACCTATTCTCCATTCTGAGCAAGCATTGGCCTGTATCAATGTGTGTGACCCTAGACAGCCAGTAACAAGGCCCCACAAGATTGTAAACTTTTAAATTTTGTTGTTTATATTCATTAACTGTATTATATATTTTGTATTCAATCACAATTTCCCAGTTGAAAATGTGGTTGAATTATCTACGTGTTGAAAAATTGGGGAACTTTTTTAAAAGTCTGGCACAATAGCATGTATGAATGCAGCATGTCTTGATAGATAGAAAAGAGACATGATATGCTTCCACTTCTTTAAGTCAGAAGTACCATTTTTTCTTCTTCAATTGGTGAAGGTCCATCACCTGCAAAAAGTGAGGAAAGAGAGATACATCTTCCCTTTTCATAATTCTTGCACTTGACTGTTTTCTGAAGAAGGACTATCAGTAAGACTTTTCCTAAGTATGGGGCTGCATCCTGGGCTTTGTTACCACTTATTAAGAGTCTGATAGTGTACCGAAACTGCCTTTGTATATGTAGATGTTTTGTAATGTTATGTCCCGTACTTAGTAGCACTGATATTCTCCATTGCTTGTCTCATGGCATCACAGATGATATTAATCTTTTTATTATTGGAAGAGTGCAATTCATTGACACCGGTGGGATCCAGAGGGGGGTACATCGTTTTTGTGAAATCTTCTTCTCTAGGAAAGGAAAAAAAATGACCTTACGACATTTAAAAAGTAAATGTACATATACACAGTGTAATGGTGTTAGACAATAATATTTACTAAAAATATTTGGTAGAGCCAAATTATATGCTATGATTCCTCAAAAATAAGAAACACAACAGTTTTGTGTTTGGGCACAAAACTCAGCTTTTATCAATACAATTTCTATCCCTTAGAACCAGTGGTGAGACTCAATTTTTTTTACTACTGGTTCTGTGGGCGTGGTTTGGTGGGCGTGGCAGGGGAAGGATCCTGTAAAATCTCCAGTCAGAGGTGGTATTTGCCGTTTCTCTGAACTACTCAAAATTTCCGTTACCGGTTCTCCAGAACTGGTCAGAACCTGCTGAATATCATCCATAGTATTCTTGAAAACATGCAACCAAACATCCAAAACTCCATAGTATTCTTGAAAACATGCAACCATCCATAGTATTCTTGAAAACATGCAACCAAACCTACAAAACTCGTAGAAGCTAAGCAAATAGACACTGACAAATTTCAGCCTCATTCATATCATCGGATATATTCTTTCAATTCCTTCCTATAAGTTTTATTTCTATTCAAGTAAGAAAATCACAGAAGAAATCATGAAAGTATGAGAAAAGTACTGTATTTTTCAGAATGTAAGAAATACTGTTTCCATCCCCAAAAGTGGATGGAAATGTCCGTGCGTCTTATACAGCAAATGTTGCCGAAGCCCTGCCCACCCACCAGCCCCCACTCTTCAGCCTCTGCCTCCCAGCCATTTGCCTCCTTGCAGCAAACAGCCTGGTCAGTTTCAGCACAGCCTGATTAGTACAAGCAGCTGATTATCAGTAGATCGGCCTCCCGACGATCAGCTGTTTCAGGCTGCAGGGATTGCCATCACCTATTGCCACCTCCGCACGCCCCATTTTCGGCCTCCACTTCCCATTTTCAGCTTCCGCATGCCCCGTTTTTGGGCTCCCTGTGCCTCATTTTCCACCTGTTCCGATCCCCGCTGTCCTATATGTGATGACAGTCCCTGCAGCCTGAAACAGTTGATCATCAGAAGGTCGATCCTACTTATGCTAATCAGGCTGTGCGGAAGCTGAATCAGGCTATTTGCTGTTTGCTGCAAGGAGGCAAATTGCTGGGAGGCAGAGGCAGATTTCCCCCCCCCCCCTTGTTTTCTTCCCCAAAAGCTAGGTGCGTCTTATACTTCGGAGCATCTTATACTCCGAAAAATACGGTAAGTGAATTTGCAGAGTTTGGGCAGATTGCAAAATCTTGGTTCAGAAATTCAATATATTTAAATGTTATAGAAACAGAACCCTCTCTTGAGTTATTTTGATAACTTCTCCGCTATTCCCAATCAATATGTGAGCTTATCAAGCTTCAACCAAAATGTTCCATTTCCTCTCTTCACTAATCTAGCCTTGCATTCCTTAACCCGAGTCCCTCTCAATACACTGGATCATAACTCTTAACATGACTATTGGCTGGGGAGACAGTAATGGTACAGTTTTAGTCCAAAATATATGAATTGAATTTCAATTGAGGAACTTTGCCTCAATTCCTATGGTTAGGCCAGATTATTTTATTCTTTTTTGATTCACATAGTTCTGAGGATACTCATGCTGATCTCACTCAGCATATTAAATATTTGCTGGAGTTGGATGGAATCTAATTGTGTCTTGCATATTCATGCATTTTAAAAGCCAAGATGTCTTTTTTAAAAACACAGAGTAGCTTTGATGGTGATGGAAAAATCATTTATAGTACCATTTGTTGTTTCTGGTACCAAAGGAAGCAAATTTCAAAATAGAAATATTACTTATTGGAAGGAAGCATTCCTAACCCCTTTCACTATTTCAAAATTCCTTTCAAAGTGTAAGAAACAGTTAATGCTCTGTCTTAAAAGCCAATCATAAAAGCCAAATACTCACTTTAGTTCTGTGAGGAACAGGTTGATATAATTTACAGAATCAATTTGTTTTATAAATGTTTCCACATGATTTAAGAAAACCTGAAAAGAAAGCAAATATTATTAAATGTTCATTAAACTGCCTTATACTGTACAAGCATCTATTTAAAATGGAAAAAAATACTCCAAATTACCATGATGAAGTGACTCTCATTGCTCACCAAGTTATGATGGAAAAACCTGAATCATTCCCATGCAACCACTCTACATATTGAAAATAATTATATTGTGTTGTAATACAGCAAGATTTCCCAAACTACTAAATCACTAACTTTGATTAAAAAATAAAAAAAATGTGCCAACATCTAATCAAGTTTATATCTTGCTTCAGAGCTATCCCTTTTTCCTAGCTGATATATCAACCTCCCTCCATGCCATCAATCCATTATGAATTTGGTGAATGTATTGATAACTTTTAAAAGACCAAGTGGTGGCAAAACGAGGTGTCGTCATCCTGAAAGACTATCATTTGACTTCACAGGAATCTCTCCAGACTATCTGCCATCCCTTCAGAAGATGCCAACCGAGCCAAGAGCTTCCACTCGCCTTTGGATTGTGGTCATAGAGCAAGTTGAGATTGACTCGCAGTTTCCTCATACATTCAAATGCTTCTTTAAACTGGAGGCTAGCAGGAGAGGCAGAAGAGAGTTTGTCAGTTCCAACATGACTGCAGAAAGATCGAGTTCCACAGTCTCTCCGAGGCCAACTCGAAGTTAGTCAGCTCAACTCACCTATCCAGCCATTTGCGAACTTGAGCTAGGACAAGGGCTCGATGATGGATAGCTTCCAAGTTTCCTCTTGGTACCTGTAGGGAGCACAAATTCACTATGAAGCAGAGGAGGACCCATAGATGGCTCTTACTGATCTGTAGCCACTTGACATCAAACATCTTTAGTACAAGAAGCCACTTTCAGTTCAGTGGTGGTTTGGAGTGGAATTCATGAAATCTATTAGTCCTGTTGAGCATGCTAATGAAAATTATAATTATATGCTAAATAAATCAATAAAATACTTCTGGCTGAGCCTTGACTGAACTCCAGGCCATTCAGCATGTCTTGCATGTGTGTTTGCTGATACACCAACTCTGAAGTCTCCATATGTCTCCATACAACTGTCTCTTTTTGCTCCTGATTTAGGCACACGTGTATTTTATAGAATATACCTTCCCTAATAGGAGATGAAATAGATCTCTATTTATCTAGGCCAATTCATAAGAGCAGGAAAATCACACAGTATAGTTTCTGATAGACTGTACTACTTTAGAATCTAAATAGGGTGATACCCTATGTTTGAATTAACACTCTTTATTTCATCCAATATGCCATTTTTTCCAATTAGGTAGATATTTGATAGTATATATGAGACTGCTGTCTGAAAGGTATACTGCAACAAGAGCCAGAGGGATGATAGAGGAGGTTTCAGTTTATTTTTAATTGAAAAATAAAGGACTCTATACAATCATTTGGAGGGACATGCATAAAGAAAAAGCACTAACCTGCAATATCAATTTTGTGTGTTGTGGCACAACTGTGACTATCCGGGCTCCTCTTTCAATCTTGCGTAGAGTCTCGCTATTGGGGAGAGAAGCGCTGCCCAGACCTGCTTGCAAAGCTGAAGGTGCCACAATCAATTGCATATAAACCCAACCTCAACCTCTATCAGCTTTTATGAATGGGACAAACCTACACTCAAAACTAAAACATGAAATCATGAAATGCAGTGGTAAAAATCCTACATAGTAATTTGGAATATGACTTGAAAATCCCAGTGTCCAATTTGAGAAGTAATGTCTCATCATGGAACTCTTAGCAAGGTGTATTTAAGTATTATTCAGGTTAATGCTACTCTATCTCATTGTAGCGTTACTCAGTGATGTAAATATTAGTATTTCCTTGCTTCCCAGAGAAACAGAATTTATAATATCACAAAGATGCTATTTTCTATTGAATCAGTATGGTCTTAACTCAAACATTATGTCCTCCCTATGGTGAAGTTGGGTACAAATATGCCCAAAGCCTTAACTGGACTGAAATTTCTCCTTAAGAACTTAAACATGCCCATTGTCTAATAAGTAGAATGTCCTGATTACCTTTGAAAGGGTGACATTGTTGAATAATAAAAGGATTCCTTCTTCTGTTTTACTTGGTCTATTCATACATAAATGTGCATATATCCATCCATCAATGTGTGCAAAGAAATAGAAGGCTATATTTGGGCACCTTGATATATGCACCTGGCCAATAACATGCAATCTGTATTCCTTCAATCCCCTCGTTCTTTTGGGAGTAGATAAGCTAAAATGTGTGCATACATAGGAAATGTAGCAAAGGAAAACAAGGTCAAGATGAAACACCATAACCTACCTTCCTCATCACGACAATATTTTGCAACATACATACAGCATTTCAAAATGGCATTTTGAAAATGGGATTGTAAAGCTTGGAGTGGCCAGACTCATCCTCTTTGTGCTACTCTCCCATGGAAAAGTGAATGACTATAAAAATGCAGGAGTCCAAAGGGATCTTGGACAACTCACAAAAAATGGCTCTTCATAAATAAACAAACATATTTGGAGAAGGGTGCACATGGTCAAGAGATAAGAAATTGTGATATTTTTTACCTTTCAGGGATGTGTTCCTTATAGGCAGGCACTGACAAGTATGAGAATGTGTGGTCAATAAGAGAAATTCATCAATGATTGAAAAGGACGTAACATTTGAAGAAACCTATGAAAAGCAGATAATCAAACTGCCTGTTGATTGGAGGACAGATTAAAGGATTATGGAGACAGCAGATGATATAAAGCCATGAAAACAATCAGTACCTCAGTATCATTAATAAAAAAACGGCATCTGTCAGTCAAGCCAAATATGGTTTCCTAAGAAAGAAAAGCAGAATGGAAACCAGAGTTAGAAACCGGAACAAGGAAACCAAAACCCAAAACTCAATGCTCTTAATTCTGATGAGAATCAGTTTGGTGTCATAGTTAAGGTGCTGCTCTAAAAACCAGATTACTGTGAATTCTAGTTTCACACCTTAGGCATGAAAGCCAACTGGGTGTCTTTGGGCTACTCTCCTTCAGCTTAACTTACTTCACAAAACTGTTGTTGTGAGGAAAAATAAAAAGAGGAAGGAGTTTTATGTACGTTAGGGTCAACTTTATCAAGCCATTTATTGAGGTTTAAGAACATTGCATTCACCTTATAATCTAGCCACTAAATCAAAAAACATGATATAATTACATAGACACAACTTATTTGTAACAAATGTATGGTGGCGTTCAAGTAACCACTTTACTACTTTCTAAATGCCTGCACTCTCTGCTCAATTATCTTTTCTAGGATTTTCAAGCTCTCTCCTAGCTGGTGTACCTTCTGACAGGCTGGACCCCTTTTTCCTCTAACAAAAACTCAGTAAAATAGAAATTGATCAGTTCAGCCTTCTTCCTATTGCCTGTTACATTTTGTCATGTTCTCCAACCAGAAGGCCAACTGCTTCCTTGACTTTCCCTCTTGTTTCTCGCATAACCTTTTTTTTGTTATTTCAGAAATGACTGCTCTGATTCACATGGAAATTTAGGGAGTTGAAACATCTATGCGGATTTTTCAAAATAGAGGTAGCCCCGGTTTGCTACATAAACTTAGTAGATCTCCTGAAGCCTAGAGAACCTGAACACTAAGTGTCAAGCTCCGAGCAGCCAGGCAAGAGCAAAGAAGCAAGAACTATACAGATTTCCATAGGATAGTCTGAAATAAATCCAGAACATAGGGGAAACATAAGAGGAATTTCCCACCCTCATTTGTAGTAAGTTAGTTAAGCAGGCATATCCTTAAATGATTTGAAATGTTTCTTCCCAAGTTTCTTGCCATCCAATCATGTTGCCATTTATAAGAGAAGCTGTCAATTGACTTGCCTGCCACCTCTGTCCCTTTTCCATTCTTTTCCTGGACTTTCCACAATCAATCATAGTTAAAGACTTCAGGAAAAAAAGATCTAGCTATGACAGCACCACAGTGGCTTCGCAAGTCAATTTATCACGACTGATAATTCCTACATGGCTGAAAGCATATTAACCTTAAGATGTTACGTGCCATGAGCAATTCTGTGCTTTTTTACTCACAATGTATAATATGAATGAGATTAGGAAAAATAGCAACAGATAAAGTTTATTTAAGCAGGAGAGATGCAGGGTGGACTATTGGCACAGCCCAAGATTTCCATACTTGTGTACTTACTTCCCCATCAATTACAGCTAGTTCCGTCTGCATACATGGTGTTGGAAACCGGACACTGGAACCATTATTATTCATCCAGGGGATGGCAACTGGTTTTTCAGCTCCTGAAGCATAAGGGAGAGAGGATTGATTATCAATCTTCAGGAAACCCAGGGATATATATTATTAGGTGCAATTTGATTCATTTAACTTCATATCCTGGAAACTGTGTTGGTTTCAGTCAACGTGGCATCTTATAGAACAACAGAGGCTGCCCCCCAAATCTTTGCACATATATTATGAATGGCCATAACGTACACGTTTGAGAAGCTGACAAAAGAATTAGTAGGATAAAGTAGGATAGTTGGGCCTTGGGAACCTCCTTCACTTCAAATCTACCCAACATGTTTTCATGCTCTGAAATCTCCAGATAAATTATTAGATACCTCAAAATGCAGTATTTATTGTTTCATATACACAATGCACCATAGTACGGCACAGTAAAGCAGAGACTGGCAAATTTTGGGGCCCTAAAGATGCAAGTCAAATCAGGGCTCCTATATACAAGAACTATCATGCAATTTCTTTTCTTTCTGAGAGAAGAAGATAACGAAAGGCAGTTCTTTCTAATCCAGCAGACTAGGGCATTGGGAATTGGATGGGGAGAAGATTTCGTAAATTTGAACATGAACACTGCAAGAAAATTGCAAAATCAGCCCATAAATTTTCAGGTTATTTGAGCATGTAAAATTGCCTTAAACTGAAATAAAGTGTTTTCACCCAAGCATCCAGGTCACCCATGACGTGGCTATATGGTTTTGAAATTATGAAAGGACATTAATTTGTTTATATTTTCCAAGTACCAGAATTCTGTTTTCACTGCTAGGGAGAAGAGGCAGCTGGAGCATTTTCTGTCTTGGTTAACTTTGGCTACTGGGCCAGCTGACCCATGACCTTAGTAGTTCCTCCCTATGTGAATAAGGACATGTATAATGATGATGATGATTATAATTTCCTTTGTTTTATATATAAAATCTCCGTATCCACAATGGTAGTGTACTGTCTGATCTCTTTTAAGTACAAATAATGATTCTGTTCCAAGCCCAAACCAATAGTACATCACACATACCCCACAGATACTTCAGGATTTGGCCATCAGAAAGCTGCAGAGCCACTGTTTTGGTCTTCGGGTTGCAAAACAGGTTGATCACATCACCATCCACACTCACAGGGGACCTATTAAGAAGGGGCAGAAAAGGGAGAAATTTGGGTCAACTTATGCCTTCTTGAATGCTATCTTGCAATCACAAGAATGTTGGCAATGACCACAGGGGAAAAAAAATGGAAATATCTGACGCGTGAACCTCAATATGGAGCACTTGTAAACTGAGCTTTATAAAACCTTAATTTAACATTCCTGCTCCAATACTTTTTGCTGACAATGCACTTTTCTGAAATATTAATAATTACTTTTATTTCTCATTGATTATATACATCAGATGTATAAAGATTCCTGGATATTTAGTCTGGAGTAACTAGGCTACAAGTAGTACAGAATATTGAATCATAAGTCTTCCGATTTCTGGTCCTTCAGTGTAGCTATAAATTTCACATTGGGCAAGTTATTAGTTATCATCTAATTTATTTTCCAGGATAAAAGGCATGAGCCACCCTGAGTTTTGGGAGAGAAGGGTAATGTACTAATGTGGGCAATAAAAACTATCTATAACAAAATCATAATGGGTAACTTAAAAATATTAATAAAAATTTGGGTTGTACAAACTTAAAATCCAAAGGGAGAAATATGATTCCTGATATACATGGGCGGAAGCAATATCTACTTGAAACTCATTCAAGGAGCTGCATTTTTTCCTGGGCTTCCACAGCTGCCCTTTTGGTTGCCACACAATCCTGGCAAAGAAAGTTTAAGTTCAAGGTGTTTTTGATGAGTATTACATGCAAACCACCTGCTCTAAATTAGCATTTTGTCCTTTGACTCTAAAATGATGCACAATCACAATAGCAATGACAGGAAGGCAAAATTGAAGAGCATTTGAAGTAGGTATTTAACTGTTCTTGTGTTTCCTTCAGAGACTCAAAATCGGCACAGCACGCCAATAGCTTTTATTTACATTGGAGCAACTTCTGCTAACTGGAAACAGTTTATAAGGGTTTCCAAAGTGCACCGAAGTTTTTATTTGACAGAAGCGAAAGTTGACTACCAGTTTACAGATACAGGATAGCACTGATAACTTGCTTTCCCGTGTGCTCCATTGAGCCCCACAGGTCTTATTGACATAATTTATAGTATGATTGCACATCAACAAAATTAAATTACAAAATTACCTATAAAAATGCCAATTTATATAGTCCTCAATTTAGAACATTCATTTAGTGGCTGTTTGAAGTTACAACAGGACTGGAAAAAGTGACTTTCAACTTTACTTGCACTTATAACCATCATAGCATCTCTACATTACAGTCCCATGTTCAAAATTTGAGTGTTTGGCAACTGGCATGTATTTATGATAGCTATAGTATCCTGGGTTCACATGATTGTCATTTACAATCTTTTCAGGAAGTTTCTGACAAGAAAAGTTAATGGAGAAACCAGATTTGCTTATTAATCTAACAACTGCAAGTGATTTCCTTTACAACCATGGCAAAAAAGATTGGGTGTAACTCACTTAATTAAGCCCTGCTTAACAATGAACATTCTGGTCCCAATTCTGGTTGTAAGTCAAGGACTACCTG
Organism: Bungarus multicinctus; assembly: GCA_023653725.1. Taxonomy (NCBI): domain Eukaryota; kingdom Metazoa; phylum Chordata; class Lepidosauria; order Squamata; family Elapidae; genus Bungarus; species Bungarus multicinctus. The sequence goes on from CM042834.1 coordinate 178,203,216, forward strand.
TAACACAAGCTATCTGACACTGTGAGCATTTCCTAACACAACAATTATGCACCTTAAAGAACTGTTCCACTACAACACTGTTTAATGCTTTAGAAATGCGTCAGCAAGCAATACGAGAAACAAATAAATATTGAAGTATGACCTTGTCTCCATCACCACCATTCATGCTGTCAAAGTTTCTATGTTAGTTCAACTAACCAGTTAAAAAATAGCATTCAGAAGGAAAGTGGCCTTTTATTCCAGAACCACACAAAATAGTTTGATTTTCATTAATGTGATAAACATAAAACCTTGTCCAGTACCAGATATCGGTATATCCTTCTTGTCCTGAGGAGCACAACTTCAGATGATGAATAAGTGTGCGCATTGGGAGACAGCCCTGGCTGGCAGCTAAGAATAAGTCATCTTGCAGCCAAGTAAGAAAGCGAAGCCACAGTGGATTTCTTCCTCTTTTGTCATCACACAGGCCAATTCTATGATAATTGCCCCCCAAAGACAGACATTTAGATGAGTGATCAATACTAAATTACACAATTTTCTAAAATATATCTAGGCAAATTGACAGAAAATATGGACTCCCCCAAATATCAATGACTTTTCATGATATATGTATTCTATAGTAGTAAATACAATTTAGTCAATCATATATTTACATGAGTATATTCACTGTCACCATCAATGAATGACTTCATAGGAAATTCATGCCATCTGTTCTCATGTCAATTCAACTGCAGAGCTATTAAATCAGCTCATTTTTTATGTTGACTAGTAGGAAGTACAGGTAATCCCTGGGTTATGAGCATTCTCTTAGCGAACGTTCGAAGTTATGTGATAAGCGCCCCCTAGCATTTACAAACAAGTCCCAAAATTATGAATATTGCACGGCAGTTGTTCGTTCACTCTTAGGAATGATCGCAGAGGCTCTGAAATATTCCTCCCACATATTCCCCCCATCCCAGCCGGGTCTTCACGTGCACTTCTCTTGTGAAGACTCACTTATCTTGCAAAGATCTCTCTGTCGTGGTTTCTTTGCCTGCATCATTGCTTCAGGCTTTTGGTGCATTCACAGACAACAGAGATCTAACATACCGTATCACACCAGATCAGTAGTGCAAGATCTCATGCTACTGATCTCGTGTAATCTCGCATTTTAGGCCTCTATTCTCTGCAAATTGAAGCCTGGACATTTGCAAACTGAGGGAAGGCTTCAGTCCTTCAGACCTTCCCTCCATTTGCTGTTTCCTTGCTAAAGCCTGCAGGGAGAGAGAGTTCATGTAGCTTCAGCAGCCCTTTGCAAAAAGCCTTTGCTGGCATCAGCGGAGTTTGGGAGAAGCAGGCACATTCCTCTGAAGCCCTGTTCCTACTGGCAAAGGCCTTTTGCAAAGGGCTGCCAAGGCCCATATGGACACAATCCTCAAGTGTTTTGCCATGAGAACAGGCCCATAAAGCTGTGTGCGGCCTTCCGTGGCTTTCTTGCCGGATATCAGTTTCACGAGGCCTCCGGCAGCGAGAAAACAGCCATAGAAGACCACATGGGGCCTCCTGTGCCAGCTTTGTCATCGCTGGAGGCCTCATTAAGCTGATCTCTGGTAGAAGTCATCCAGTGCAGCAGGATGGGGGAGAGCAATTGTGGGGACTCCAGAAGAGGGAGAATGAGGTATCTGTGGGTCGGGGGGAGGCCTTGGGTGGCCTGAATTAGGTGACCTGTTTCCTCACTAGCCACACACCCCCATGGCCTTCCCCACCCCAAGATACCTCATTGCATTTAATGAGCTGCACATTTGCTTATGCATTTAATTACTGAATGTGTGGGCAAAAGCAAAGAGTGATCTTGTTCAAGGTACGAGATTCATTCCCATGAATTCTCGAGTTATGGATGGAATGGGCAGGCTCCATTACATTCATACCTCGAGGACTACCTATATAGCACAAGTCTTCTCCAAACTTGGCATTCTCCAGATGTGTTATCTAATTCTTGGCAATTCTGTGAAGTGAAGCCATACATTTGAAGAGTGAGGCAATAGGAGAAAGCTGTGTTACAAAAATCTAAGAACTGTCTATAAGAAACAGACCTGAAAGCTACTTCATACATCTTATGGCACTCTTCCCAACTAGAGGGGCTTCAAGATGTGATGGATAAGACCCTTGATAACTGCGGCCAATATGGATCAGTTAGCCAGAAGCTATGGGAGTCATACCTAACGTAGCTGAATGGTATCTAGTTCAGACCACAGCATTAACTGTTTCTATGCAACACAAACTCTTATTCAGCTACACTCTACCTTTGTTGACAAGAGACAGAAAGAGTGAACTCTACTAATTATATCTTACTATGGATTATGTGTTAATTTCTATGAACACCTCCCAAACAGCAACTGGGAGAATCCAATTTAGAAAATGAAAGGAACAACTATCTTGGAAACTGGGGGTCCTATAGATGTAGAACCATTCCCTGTCTCCAACCAATGACTCCAATCAATGCCTTCCAGAGTCAAGTGTAACATCGAGTACCTGTATGATGTTTCCAGCCGAGGAACTGCAGCTGTAAATCTTTTTCCATTAACTGCACCCATCTTAACTGTAGAGTCCATTTCTGGATGATTATCTGTCAAAAGGCAATAAGGTATATCATTGAGCTAAATCACAAACACCTTTTTATCTTTACAGCCACAAATTTATTCTTTAAAGTTATGGCTTAGCGAATAAAACATCAGGTCACCATTCTGCATGGACACCTCCAAAAATAAGTTAAATCTATTTTCTTGCAGAAGTGTTCTATAATTTCAAGACAAATATGACCTATGACTCTTCCAAATTGAACATTTCCTGAACAATGGAGGCTGTGATGGGAAGAGAGACAAGCTACCATAGGTCTTTTCTCTTCCAGGCATCTCCGAGTCCCTTCCTCCTTCCATGATTGCTCTAAGAGAACTGGCTGCACCTCAGCTGTGACTTTGAAAGATTAATAAAAGAGGGAAATTCATACAACAGGGAACCATCTCTAGTCACTGTTATGTAAGACAGAAAAAACATGTACCACTCTTTCCTTCTACCTTAGTTTGTATAAAATGATGACACTGAGATTATCTGTTCTTCATATGAAAGTAATCAGCAATCAGATCAGTTCACCATCATTGTTTGTTTGCAAGAAGCAGCTGCTGAAGAGCGGTGGGACTGCCTGTAGAAGTGAGGGAATCAGGAAGGCCATACATGGCTCACCTGCTTTTTCTGTGAGAATGGACATTACATGACTTCCACCCCTATACCCTTGGAGGGAATTTCTGTATTTTTACATAGAATATCCTGTGTTGAATTTTTCAGTTACATTAACCAAGAAGGTCTTAATGAAACTATCCCATACTTTTATAAGTTAAATATACTATTAAGTTGCATTAGAAAAACTGGGGTTTTCTCCAAGATTTTCCCCCAAATACAGGCATATAGCATATTACAAAAGGTAGTGGGATCTGAGGCAATACATTGTTCCAGCCAACATACAGAACTGAAGCCATATTCCCATGAACAAAAATCAAAGACACCTACAAATTATCTGGTGGGCATGTGAATATTTCCATGCCATGTTCTGGGAAATAATATCGAAGTAGCATCCAGTTGCCTTTTCCTGGCATTTCTGTCATTTCCCAGTCTAGCTTACAAGCTTGAAATTCTCTGATGGTCTCCCATCCAAACATTACACAGTGGTGACCCTACTTAGCTTCTAAGCCCAGACAAGGTTGGTCAAAGATTCAGATTACCTACCCAGTCTATAAATGGATAATTTGTTCTCAGCATCCAGAACAGCAAGGTCCCCACTCTGAGACTTCGTAGAGAAAGCAACTTGATTGACAGCAGAGAAGAGCTGGAGCTGATATGTACAAAGAGGTGGGGGAACCACAGCATGAAGAAACGCTGTCCATAGAACCTTATCTTTCAAAAATGAAAAGGGAAAAAAGTTCATTTAAGTATCAGAGGTGTGTATATGTGTGTGCAGTATATGTATGTGTACATATATATGTATATGTATCTGTATATATATGTGTGTGTACTTATATTCAGATGATATAATTCAAATATGATTAGGCAATATCTGCACTTGTTGGCTTGCATTAAATCAGACAGTTAAGACACAACAAGGTCTTAATAGCAGCATACATGGTTTTGGAGAGTCTTTGAATGATAGAAAACGAAGTGTTTAGCAAATTATTGCCCTCGTCTCATGAGACCTGCCATAACACAACTGGGTTGAAACAACACAACTAAAGTTGCCTAGATAACATAACCCAAATATTTTGATTATGTCTTTTGAAAGCTATGTAAAATTCATCATGATTTATATATTTGCCATTGAAAAGATACAATCACAGCCTAAGAAAGAAACCAATGTAGACTAGGATACAACCACCTCAGAAATCAACATCCATGTCAGCAGGAATCAGCATCAGGGGGAAAAATAATGCCCCACTCAAGACACCATCAAGGAGAAAACCCTCCCATTCCCCCAAGATTGGTAGGACTCAAGTTAGCATATATAAGAGCCAGCAAATCTTGACTCTTCTCCCCACTGATAATGTAACCAAGCCTAGTAATGAAACATCTACAAGAAAACAACCAAGCTCAGGGGTACCAAGCACTTAACAGCTCAACCCTGAGCTATTTACATTTTCTCCTATGAGTTATTTGTGAGTATCACATTATCCCCACAAGTAGATCTAGTTTATCCACCTTTATAAACCAGCCAGCAAGATGTCTCCAACCCTTCCCTAAAGTCATATACATATTATTCTTGTGAAATTCTTGTAGTTGTAGTAAAGGGAAATTTGAAATGTACCTCCATCAATGACTGCTACACTAGCTGAATCATTGGCCCCTCCACTGGTGCTGTGATCAGTACTCCACTGCCAATCGTAGCGAAGATAAAGCCATTGTTCACAGAGGACATGAAGTCGATAGGGAATCTCCTGATCCCACATCAGGGATACAAGAAGTGGGCTGCCCTCTAGGCTGCCAAAATGTAGGCTTTGTTTCAGGTACCAGTGATGGTTTCCCATTGTCCATAACTGGACTGTAATTAGAAGACAAGATGGTTATAGAACACAAGATTAGTAATAGTACATTATACTTTAATTATGTAAGTTCTGAATCTTACTGATGATGCGGTACCAAAACTGATTATAATATGGACTCTTCCCAACTGATGGTTTCTACAAAAACTTGTGCTACTTAGTTACTCAACACACTATGTTTGTTTGCCTCTTCTTCTCTATCCATAATGTCCAAAGTTCCAGGTAAGAGGCATTTTAGGGGCTGCCAGTTGCTGATTGCTGGATGGACTCAGTTATAGCACCATTAGAAAATCTGAAGGACCAGGTTGGTGTCAGATCCTCCTAGAGAAAACTATTAATATATCTATCACCAAAATTCAATATCAACTTGACGGCATATATTCATCATCCATCAGTTACTGATTCCCTTTAATTCTCATATCTCCTTTATCTTGTTGAGAAGAATTAAAAACACATGCTCTCCACTGCAATACTTAGACACATGATATATTTGCAATTTTGATATTGTACCCTCCAGATAAAAAAATGGCTAAGAATAGCCTTGCAGAAAACCAAAATAAAGTAGCAAAGACCATAGGCCTATGACAAATCCAATAAGTTCTATAAAATTAAGAAACAAATACTGAATGTTCTTACCATGCATCTTTCGTTGAGAACTACTGTTGCTTTCCAGTTCTTCAACCCAGGCAGCCAATATTGTAGAGTCAGAATTCCACAGCAGCTCATTTACCTATAGAAATGCAAATAGGATCATCATCTGTCAAGCATTTTTAACAAAAAAATTTCATGCCATACATAACTACTTAATTAAAATCTTCTCTGAATAAAGTTCTACCTTGGTAATCTCCAAACACATGCATGTAGACAATTTGTAGGTTTAAAAAATGTCCTCCCATTGATGGAAATAGTATCAGATACACTACTGAGGAAAAAAGTCTGCAGATTCAATGATTGTTAATGCCTCAAGAAAAAAAAAATCCTACCTTTACTTGGCCTTTTTGGAAAGGAAGAGTAAATTCGCCATGAAGGAGCCCATTTTGTTCTACGAACACAACATCATGTTTGTTCACTTTATCCTGTGTAGAAGCAATCAAGCTTCCTGAAGGCCTGAAATATAGCCAGAAAAGAAAGGAATGAAGGAATAATTTAGAACAGGTTTTCAAGCAACAATTCTCCAAATATTCTATAAGATTAATAATAAGATTTTTCTAAAAAATATCTGTTACTATGAAACAGATATCTGTTTGAGCTGGGTGGCCATGTAAATTGAATAAATTTATTAAAAATGGATTAGGAGTGATAGAGGGGAATCATAATCCTACACTCTAGATCCAAACTTAATTCCAGTAAAATCTTGATAATAATAACAGGAAATTATAAACAGAAAGCCAATAATACACACACCATGAACCACCCCATATTTCCTTACTCACTTCCAGGCCAGTGCTTGTCCTAGTCCTGGGATAGGCTCACTGGTACTTTGTAGAATAAGCTCCCGACTCCACACTCTAACTTTTCGAGCACCTGAATGTTTGCAGAATTCCCATAATTCCAAAGTAGAGGATGAAATCGAGGAACCCATGAACAAATGAAAGAGAAGGCAAGAGGAAAAAAAAGGAGAATAATTGCAACTCATAGAATTCCCATAATTCCTTATCACTGTGATGAGGTGTCATGGAAGCAGTAAATCCAGCACATCAATCATATCAAGTTGGGGAAAGCTGCATCAAAATGTGAATACAATCATGGGACTTTGGAAGAGTTTTTAAAAAAAACTAAGACTGCACTTCCTTCACCTGCTCAGCCAAAAGCTGATAGAAATTAACATGCTATTATTTTAAAATGGTGCCAACCTGTTCCTGGGCAAATGTCACTCACTGCTACATATTGTCCATCTCCTTTCCAACTGATCCGAGGTTTATGGTCATCCCATGATAAAGCAGGCAATATTTCCTGAAAAAGATAATATGAAACGATGCAAAATTTGGAAATAGATATTTTTAAACACATTGACTGAAATCTTACAAACATCACAAGATTTCATTAGATTTTAGGTGTTTTAAAATTTAAAATTATTAAAACCTGCAACAGTGCCTATCACCTGTAAAGGGTGAACCTTGATATATGTAACTTGCTCCTAAAGGACCATTACCACCTAATTATTCTCCTTTAATATAATTGTATATAATTGTATTTCTATTAAGTGTTGCCATGCAGGCTCAGCTAATAGAAAGTCCAAGCCAAATATTGCCTCAAGGCATATCAGTCTTCCCTCAATTTTCATTACATTCAGTAAGCCTGCTAAGATAATAGTGATCATGGAATTGAAATCTAATAAAATTTCACCTTGGGGGAAATTGCAGGGCAGCCCTACCATTTGTGATGTCCTCTATATCTAGGCACACAAATTACTCACAGGGATCTTAGATGCTCTTGAAGCAGAGATGGTATTCAGCAGGTTCTGACCAGTTCTGGAGAACCGGTAGCAGAAACTTTGAGTAGTTTGGAGAACCAGCAAATACCATCTCTGACTAGTCCTGCCCCCATCTATTCTCTGCCTCCCGAATCCCAGCTGATTGGCTGGGTCTTCTTTTGTTGCCCTGCACAGGAGAACGGAGCTGGAAATCAGGTTAGTGAGGTGAGGAGGGAATGGGATTTTGCAGTAACCTTCTCCCAAGAGTGGGGAGGGAATGGGATTTTGCAGTAACCTTCTCCCAGGAGTGGGGAGGGAATGGAGATTTTACAGTATCCTTTCCCTGCCACGCCCACAGAACCAGTAGTAAATTTTTTTGAATCCCACTACTGTCTTGAAGGGAATGGTATTAAATGTTGATTCATAAAATTCTTTTTATCCCCACAAAATGAAGTAGCAGTGCAAGATCAAATACGTGGACACATTCACATGTAATCTTACATACCATGTTAGCACATATTAACCATATTAATACTTAGCACCATATGCACAATCATTAAAGTGTCACCTTAGGCATCTATGTTTTTTTTATTATCCCACAAGCTGAGAGAACTCTCATTGCCTTTCATTTTACTTTCCTGAATTCTTGACTTGACATTAGGTATGAACCAGGAATCACAATTTAAACACTCATTAAAATGATTTCCTGATGGCTTATTTGGCAATTGTTATATTCCTGATCTGAACCAAAGAGGCGGGAATCAAAGAAAATGAAATTAAATCATAGTTGATATTTCCACCTAGTTGTATTCAAATACATGGGATAAAAGACAGGCACATGAACTTAGGACTTGCACAAGTTCATATATTAACATTAAATCTTGGCCCATCATTAAATGCAAATTCAGCTGTGCCACTGAGTCAAGATCAGGCAGTGAACTTCATGATTACTAGAAACTGGATGCTTTCTATCCAAGTTCGAAACTCTAATCACTATTTCAGTTCTATAATTTGCTGCATGTATTTAATAGTCATGGCTGTAGTAAAGGTGCATACTTGTGTATCTTTGTAATTAATTGAATATTTACATACAGAATCAGTATTTGCATTATTAAAACAAAGTACCTTGGGCTTGGTATGAGCAGCTTGCTTGCCCTCTGATCCATGAAACTGTGTTTCTTTTTTACCCCATCCAACAGTAATAAATTTACCTAAGAATCAACCAAATAAAGAGTATTTGAAGATTAACTTTTCATATATTTGTCAAAAGCTTACATCCAACTTTTTTAGTTTCCTTCTAACTGTAGAGACCACTGCATAACAAATAAAAAAATATTCTGTAGACAACTTCCAAGTTTAAAAAGTCCACTCCACATTCACTATATGCAAGTTAATGTTTTTATACTTGGTAAATTGCCAGCCAGACTGATGGCAATGTCACATGTATGTAACAAGTGATTATAAAACATTCCTCTCTTTAAACTTACTGCCCTGATACAATGAATACATGGTCTTGGACTTCAACCCATAATAATTGATAGAGCAGCTGGAGCTAGTTTCAGTCAATTCAATTTCTCTGTGTAGCCCAGCCCTTCACAGAACTTCAGTAATGTATTTTGTAAGATTCTAGTATCTGCACTACCATCTCACCTTCTCCAAAATCATCCTGGTGGATCTGCCTTTCTGCAATTGGTTCAAAGTCTCTTGTCATCAAAATCAGAGTCTGCTCGCCTGTTACAACAAGAAGATATAAAGAACTTTGAAACTAAACTGTTTAAGTGCAGTTGAATCATCTTGTAGAATCATAGAAGGAAGCAACTTCTAATTCTCACGTTCTCAAGCCCAATCCCGGTTTAGTTCAGATTAACTCTGCTTTGAAAAATTATCTCTTTTCTTGAAAGGTATCTAGAAAAAAGGAGCCCTCCAGTGCTGTTTGCAACAAAGAGGAGGGAAAAAGTGGGTGCCACTATGGTTTCAAGCCCTACTCCTTTCTATCTGTGTCAATGTCATACAAAAGGAAAGAGCTTTGAATTGTAGATTGTACCCACCATCTGGCCCCTGCCTATTACTTTGTTGTCTGTTGTGGTTAAAAGTGATATTAATGCACAGCATATGAACCACCATGCTTTTGGCAAACAAGGAATAATTAAAGCAAATCAATGGTTGGTCAAAGGTAAAGGTCCCCCACGCACATACGTGCTAGTCATTTCCAGCTCTAGGGTGCAGTGCTCATCTCCATTACAAAGCCAAAGAGCCAGCGCTTCTGTGATCATGTGGCCGGCATACTAAAGGCCAAAGGCACACGGAACACTGTTACCTTCCCACCAAAGCGGTCCCTATTTTTCTACTTGCATTTTTACCTGCTTTTGAACTGCAAGGTTGGCAGAAGCTGGGACAAGTAACGGTAGCTCAGTCTGTTACGCGGTGCTAGGGATTCGAACTGCCAAACTGTCAACCTTTCTGATAGACAAGCTCAGCGTCTTAGCCACTGAGCCACCGCGTCAGATGCAGTGAGCCATTCTTTGCCAGAATCCAAAAGACAGAGAATTAAGTTGAGAATGTTTTGCAATTTCAATTTGTACCTGTAGCAAGAAGAACAAGCTCTTGGTCAGGACTCCAGCTCATTGCAGTCAGGCCACTGTCCACACTCCCAACACATTCCAACTGTGAAGAACAAGATTTTAATACTGTTTATCTCTTTAATAACAGCCAACACCAATAAATCAAGCAAATTACGTGTTTTACTTCAATCATCTTCAATCATCAGAGTCAAATAAAGATGGATAGTGATCACGCTGTAGTCTTGCAATACTGTTATTTCTGTAGTCTTGTATAAGAACTTCTCTCCATAATATTTAACTAGAAATGAAGTTGGAGCATAATGTCAACACAGGTGACCCATAATTGAGCCCAAAATTTAAGTTGCTAAGCAAGACATTTGTTAAGTGAGTTTTGCCCCATTTTACGACCTTTCTTGCCACAGTCTAAGTGAATCACTTGCAGTTATTAAGTTAGTAACACAGCTGTTAAGTGAATCTGGCTTCCCCATTGACTTTGCTTCTCAGAAGGTTGCAAAAGGTGATCACATGACTCTCGGATACTGCAACCATCATAAATATGAGTCAGCTGCCAGAAATCTGGATTTTGATCATGTGACCATGGGGATGCTGCGATGGTCATAAATGAGAAAAAAAAATTCAGTGCAATTTCGAACAATCATTAAGTGAATTGTTAAATTGAGGTCTACCTGTATATCTTTATTACTATGGTTACAGTGATACTGTACAGAAAATCTTAACTCTTTACTCCCATATAGTGGCCACCAGCCCATGTGTAGCACAACTTTGCTCTTTTTTAAAAAAGAAAGTGCTAACTGCTTAAAACAATTTTACTGAAATTCAGTGGAAATTAGACCCAACATTTTGAAATTAAATTTCTTCTGTACTACCGTCAAGAATATTAACTGTTTACAAAGATCATAAAATTCATCATTAATTAAGACACTCCTCTTAGGGATTTTAAGATACAAACTATTAACAAGAGGTGTCAGTGGAGGTGTTAGCATTTCCCAAATGTTGCAAATTATGACACATTCTTTTGTCACAATATGGGAAAGTTCAACATCTTAATGTGATGTTTTTATGTACTAGCCCTGTGAAGCAGCATAGAATAGATGCACAACCAGGAGTACTAGCTCTGTCTTTACAGATAGTCCTTACTTAATGACTGCCTGTTTAGCAACTGAATCAAATCAAATCTTCATTATGACCAAAAGCCAGCAAAAGGAGGATAGGGTACAAAAAATTAAAAGGCATAAAAGAGACATCACAGTAAAAAATTACATCAAATTCCAAAAATATTATGAAAATCTAAAATATTTTTTTAAAAATCTAAAAAGAATCTAAAAAGAATGGCACAGGTCATCTTCTGATGGGTTTTAAGTGCTGCTGCATAGAACCTGGCAACATTATGATACAGAATCAAAGAAATTTACAGCCATAAACAACATAACAGACAACATATTGCCAGGGTCAAGTAAACATACATTCGATTCCCCAGAAAATGAGCTCATCTAATGCCCTGGCCCAACGGATGGGGAAAACCAGGTTTTCCTAGCTTTCATAACAGTTAGAATGTTGGGGGTCATTGAATTTCAGGAGCTAAAGCCTAAACAGTGCCATAGAAAATATATACATATAATGATTAATATTTTTATGCTAATTAATTTTTTTCTTATGTTCAAGAAGCTAGTTATTTTTATTCTTATGTTCAAGAAGCCAATAGATTTATTTAAAGAGGCAACAACTATATTGAGACTAGCAATGTTAAAGCAAGTACTTTTGTATTAGGCATTGTGTTCTTGCATTCTATTTCATATCTTATTTGGGCACTGCTATATTTGCCATTCTGCCATACCTGGTGAGTGTTTAGATTGCATAGTATAACATCGCCAATTGCTGTAGCTACGCAGACTGATTCTACATCTGGCAAATCTTCCAGGCCCACAATACACCCATTTCCATCTTCTGGCAGAAAACCCTCAGTTGTCAAAGTAACTTCGCTGATGACCTTTAAAACAAAAACCCAAAAAAAAGGTTCATGAGAAATCTTTCATCCTTGTTCTAGATATTGTTTGGATCATTATTGTTAACTTTTTGAAAGATTGACACACAAATCCAAAGATCTTCGGTTTTTATCTGTGTCTTGATGCTGCTCCAAATTAGGGTGCAGGCAGAAACATTTATTATATCATGAAGTATCCCCCCAAGAAGCTAGTTAGTCTGCAGCACTTTAACTGAATGCAACGTTCAGCTTCTTCTTGCACAAATTAACAATTAGAATGGAATTTTCTTTGTATTTTTGGATAATCCCAAGTTCTTTCAAACTTTGATAGGGCTCTTTGTATAGCAAAATTTTTCAAAAATTAACATCTTAATTTAACGAACCATTTGAAGAAAGAAATTTCCATTAAAACTTGTTTCAAGGCAGCAATATCATCTAGTTTTCCTTCCACAGCTCCTGCTAGTGAGACAATTCTTCAAACCCAAGAACCATATCTGGGATATGGTGAACCCTCACCTCCTGTGTGACGGGATCCAGTTCCACAATTCCATACTCAGTGCTCATCAACACTGTTTCTCTGTCTGTGCGGACAGTGAAACCTTGAGGAGTTCCAAGAGCTCGGACTGGCTGGCATTCTTGTGCTCTCAACAATTTTAGGTTTCTCATCTTTTTCTCCACACACGCCACTGAAAAAAAAAAAAAGAGAGATGGTTTCCACATCGAATGATGACCTACAGACCCAGGGGTGGGATTCTACCGGTTCAGATTGGTCGTTACGATTCTGCGCAAATCACTGGCCCCGCCCATCCCCGCCCCCTCATCTTGCTCATGCGCAATCGCTGCCTGTATTCTCCCACCCATCGCTGCCTGCAGTCTACTTTCACCCGCCCGCCCGCCAGCCATCGCTGCCTGCCTTCTGCCACGGCCCTGCCTGATCTGATCTCCCTGGGTGAGTGAGGCTCTGCAAGCCCCAGTCGCCTACATGTCACTGCTGCTGCCAGCCCCAGTTGAATCCTGACTCCTGGGCCACTACCGCCCTCACCACCACAAGCTCTGTTGAGTCTCGACTCCCAGGTCAGCCTAGGCCACCGCCACTGTCGCCCTTGCCGCCGCCACAAGCCCTGGTTGAGTCCCAACTCCTGGGCTGCCACCGCTGTGCCGCAAATCTGGCTGAAGAACTCTGGGAGTTGAAGTCCACAAGTCTTAAAGTTGCCAAGGTTGGAGACCTGTGTTCTAGTCCAAAGTGATATGTAAGTCTAAGTGCTATTGCTACAATGACAGTGCTGGCTGGTTTTGTTTAATTTACTTCAAAACATGAAGCATGTTTTGGAGCAAGGATTTCCATGTACAGCAGCAGTCTATCTGCAAACAATAGATCTTGAAAACCAACAGCTGAAAAAGGCTATTGCCCTGCTTGAGGGCTTCCTGGAAAAATCACTCTCACCAGAATACACAACTGAAAGAATAACAGGTTACAGGTAAAGAACTAAAGAATCCTTTATGGACAAGAGGATTCTTACACTTTGCTCATCTCTCTCCGCCTGTCTTAAAATAAGCAGAATCTTTCATTCAGTTTAAATGCTGTAGTGTAGACTAAGTAGCTGCTTGGTGGGATACTTCATGACTAAATCGTATAAGGATCTAATCTAGTGTTTCTCAGCCAGTTTGCTTTAGTGGGTTAAGGCACCACATTAGAAATTGGGAGACTGAATTCTAGTCCTGCCTTAGGCATGTAAGCCAGCTGAGTGACTTTGGGCCAGTCAGTCTCTCTCTCTCAGCCTAATTCACGCCATAGAGTTGTTCTTGTGGGGAAAAGAGGAGGAGAAAGCTGTAATACATTTGTCGCCTTGAGTTGTTTATAAAAATAAAAATAAACTAAAAATAAAATGGTTTGGTTCTGCAACCCAACAGGACAGACACAGACTTCAGAGGATAATTAGGGCTGCAGAAAAAACAATGACTACCAACCTGCCTTCAGTCGAGGACCTGTATCCTGCATGAGTCAAAAAGAGGGCTGTGAAAATATTTACAGACCCCTCACATCCCGGACATAAATTGTTTCAATTCCTACCCTCAAAACGACGCTATAGAGCACTGCACACCAGAACAACTAGACACAAGGACAGTTTTTTCTCAAATGCCATCACTCTGCTAAATAAATAATTTCCTCAATACTGACCAACTATTTACAAAGTCTGCACTACTATTACTATTAACCTTCTCATCACTCCTTATCACCCATCCCCTCTCACTTGTGACTGTATGACCGTAACTTTGTTGCTTGTATCCTTTCCATTTATATTGACTATTCCCTAGTATGATTTGATTGCTTATTGTACCCTATGACTATTAAGTGTTGTACCTATGATTGTTGATGACTGTATCTTTTCTTTTTATCTACACTGAGACCATATGCATCAAGACAAATTCCTTGTGTGTCCACACTTGGCCAATAAAGAATTCTATACTATTCTAAAAGTAGGATATAAATTAAATACGTAAATAAAAATAAATGAGCCACGGCAACTTTTAAGATGCTGCCTAGCGAATTCTGGGAGTTGAAGTCCACACATCTTAATGCTGCCAAGGTTGGGAATCACTGATCTTAAGCAGCAGCTGAAACCCTCCATGACTACTCTGAAATTTGACCATGCTAGTAAAAAAAAAAAAGGAGAAATCATTAGATAAAACTCCTAATGTTTTATCTCCCCTTTGTCCTTGATAATAGTGGATTACCTCAAAATCAGCAAATGAGAAGAGGAAAACGCGTCCAGACTCCTTAACAGCACCGCTCGCTTTCCTTGCAACAGTACAGCCTTAACTCATGGACGCACCGCGCCTGCCATCTTTAAATCCACTGTCTGGGCAAAGGCCTTCCGGAGCATGCTCTGTCAGCCGGTGAAGCTAAAAAGAACGAGGGCAGCTCGGCTGCTGAGTCGCACATGCTCAGTGACGTTCTGAAGTCCAACTGCGTGGAAGCAGAGCTGTTAAGCGATTGCGCGCGCGGGCAAAGTCTTGAGGTGCTTTTAATACTGGTTTTGTGTGTTTTTCCCTTCTGTTAAAACATGCAACTTGTCATTATCGAAGTACTCAATAGTTTAAAAAATAAATTTTCAGAACTAACTTTGTTTAGATGTTAGTTGGGTGCATAAAAGGGAATAACAGACTTGAAATGGACTCTATAATATTCAAAGAGCATGAAATACTACGGGTTGGTTCTCTTTTAAATATAGTTTCATCTCTGGGCAACCAGTGATTTCTAGATTATGTGTAGGGCACATTCTTGTGGCAAGTGTGTGCCAATTTGTGCAGCATAGATCCACATTCCTTCTGAAATTGTAGAACAAGTGTATTAATCTGGTAGCTCCAAATCCGAAGAAATTTGATTAAAGGGCAGAAGCACAACTTTTTAAATTATCTGCTTTCTAATGCAATGTGCTAGTCTGAAAAGTTACTACCAAACTTGTAATAATAATAAAGGGTCATCCTTCCAAGAAGAATTAGGCATTCATCTGATTCAGTCTTTCCAACAAAACAGCAATCCCAGATCTTTCTCAGAATGTAAAAAAGAGAAAAAACTGAATTGGCTTATTGCACTAATCCACTATATGAGTTATTTTAATTAAATATGTGTGAAGCCATACATTGTAATTTGCAATGTTCGATAGTGTATAAAACTACTAACTGTTTTTATGGAATAAATTATTAAACAAATGATAATAGTGTGACGTGAGCCAAGTGGCCCGGGATGAAATGATTTCAGAGCTGACTAGCACTTTACCTATTGAGAGCTGGATTCCCACTCTTATTTCTGAGGGCTTTTAAAATGCTTTAATGCAAATGTGCTAGTAATGTAAAACAAATAATTTAAAAATTGTGATAATTGCTCCTGATAACTGTTTGTATTACTTTGAAGGTTAACTTTGTTTTATCTTTTTTGATTATTAGGATTTTGCATGCTGCTTTAGAGTAAAGCGTCCTAGAACTTTGAAAAGTCAAATTGTAAGTATCACAGAATTAGAATTGAATTAGAATACTCGAATACAGCTCATCAGTCTGGAACCCACATTACGTATTTGATATTAACACAGTAGAGAAAGTCCAGAAATATTTCACAAAAAGAGTTCTCCATTCGTCTATTCATTGTAGAATACCTTATGCCACCAGACTCGAAATTCTAAACCTAGAAAACCTAGAACTATGCCGCCTTCGGTCCGATCAAAGTATAGTATATAAAATCATACATTGCAATGTTCTATCTGTCAATGAATACTTCAGCTTCAACCATAACAATACAAGAGCACACAATAGATACAAACTCAAGGTAAACCGCACCAAACTTGATTTCAGGAAATACGACTTCAGCAACAGAGTGGTCTGGAATACTCTACCTGACTCTGTGGTTTCTTCCCCAAACCCCAAAAACTTTAACCTTAGACTGTCTACTATTGACCTCACCCCTTTCCCTTTCTGTAAGGAGCGTGCATAAGCGCATCAACATGCCTACCGTCCCTGTCCTATTGTTTCTTTTCTTTTTTTATTTTCTTATATGTATCCATGTATTCATAACTATGTTTTACTTATACCTATTATCTTGTAAGCAATTGACAAAAATAAATAAATAAATGTGGTAGAGTGGGGGAGATCCTACCTCACAGGGTTGTTGTTGGGATAAAAGGATAGGAAGTTGCAGTGAAAGCTATCTTGAACATTTAAAAGAAAGGCAATATAATATATCAGTCTCTTCTGTCCCAGAAGAACAATGAAGAAGAAAGTAGGGAAGTCAACACCAAGGAAAAGCAATAATAAAACAAGACAAATTCCAGGTGCTTATCTTTCTGTTTCTGAGGCAGCTCCTCCAGATAAAAGGGCTAGGTGAGTTTCTTGAGAGCTGCAGTTCAGGTGAAATCACCATACCCTGTAGGGTTGGATTGGCAAAGGCCAAGATGGCAGCTGGCTATTGATGTGATTTGGCCTTCTCTCAAATTGCAGAGCAATGAATCAGGGAGGATACTTGCAGGTCAGGAAGTACACCATGGGGCCTTCATTACCATTATATCCTGAGCTAAATGCCCACCTTGCTTGAGTTTGCATAGTACATTAGTCTAAACTAGTCTTGCCTTGCCTAGATGAAGCAAGTTATCCAGGTTCCTGCTAGTGTTTTGTGTACCTTATTTCATCAAACCAATTGCAAACATGAGTATGTTTTTTGAGCAAACATGGAGGAGTGAACAGTAGCCAACAGGTTCCATTTCAGCAGCCTATAGAACCTGCTCATCTAACAAGGCAGAAAGTAAAAAAAGCCAAGAAAACAGCTGTCCTGCATAATTGAAGCCCCAGCTTTTTTACGTGCAACAGGCATAAAAAAGAGGTAGAATTTCACTCAACATTTACACTTTTTTGACCCCTGCACACAATTCTGCTCCTCTGTTTTAGCACAACCATGCTAAAAATTGTGCAATGAAACCAGCTTTGGATACACTCTCTGGAGGAGGGGATCCATTTTTTCAGCCTCAGACAGCTTTGACTTTACAATTGAGTCCAATATTTCTATTTGTAAGCAATACAATTGTTAATTGAGTTTTGCCCCATTTTATGAGCTTTCTTGCCACAGTTGTTAATTGTATCAGTGATAAGACATTGAACTTGTCAGCTGAAAAGCTGACAGCCTGGGTTCGAAACGAGCGCTGTGCAACAGGGTGAGCTCCAGTTACTTGCCACAGTTCCTGTACACCTAAAACTTCAAAAACATGTAAATGCGAGTAGATAAATAGGTACCACTTCGGTGGGAAAATAACCACATTCCGGGTATCTTAGTGCATCATCTTTCTGGCCACATGGCCTCAGAAATATCTTCAGATAATGCTGGCTCCCTCCACTAAAAACTGGAGATGAGCACCACCTGTAGAGTTAGACATGATTGGACAGGGGAAACCTTTAACTTTTACCTGTAGTTAAGGTAGTAACACAAACTTTGTGACCTTTTTGCCACAATTGTTAAGTGAATCACTGTAGTTGTTCAAGTTAGTAACACAGTTATTAAGTGACATTGGCTTCCCCACTGGCTCTGCGTTTTACAAGGTCGCAAAAAGTGATCACATGACCCTAGGACAGTGCAACCATCATAAATATATGCCAGTTGCCAGGTGTCTCTATTTTGATCACGTGACCATGGGGATGCTGCAAAGGTTGTAAGTGTGAAAAACGGTCATAAGTCAATGACCATGGGATCATGTTTGTGACCTGACAATTTATGTCAATGGCAAAGCCCAATTCACTTAACAGAAATGTTACTAACTTAACAATTGCAGCAATTCACTTAACAATTGTGGCAAGAAAGGGCGTAAAATGGGACAAAACATATTTAACAACTGTCTTGCTTAATTATGGAAATTTTTGGCTCAGTTGTGGTTGTGAGTCAAGGATTACCTGTATGTATGCAATGCATAAACTTACCAGTGCCAATTATATCTAAAGACCCCTTCTGCAACAGACCACTCAGCAGATGTTGGTTTGTTAAGTCACTACTTCATTTCATGCTAGCAGAAGTTGATAGACTCCAAAACATTAGGAAAGAGCCAGATTGGAGAAGACAGGTTAACAAAATTATCCCTGAACTGAGCAGAAGATATGATTATGTCAGAGTGTTTGCAGCGTGACCACCACTATGAGACAACCCAGGAACAAAACAGCACATAGAGACTTAGACATTTAACAGTGGTTTATATACATGACATATACAGAAATATACATGGTAGACAAATACCTTACATGTAATCTTCTTAACTACACGGAGAAATCTGCAATGGATACAGGACACAAGGAGAGAGGATACATGCCCACTAATGGCTGCTTTATATAAACACTTCTTAAAGTGGTAAAATTTATGTGGGCCCCTTCTTAGTCTTAAATAGGCAATACCAATGCTGAATCACCTTCATTGCATCAACCTTACATTACATCAGTCACATCTGGTCAGCTCTTAAATCTCAATACCTTAACAGATTATGTCTCTTTTTTCAAACAGGACCACATCTTGGAAGAAAATGTAAAGTAGAAGATGTCCCTGGATAATCTCTAAGTGAGTCTCCACCTCCAGATTGAATAACTGAGAGAAATTTCCGCGTGCTTTGACTTTGAGGACCAGCATTACTCAAAGGCTGCCAAAATTCTGATTAAGTTGCTGTTTGGCTGCTATCTCTTTGACCTGTTCTTTGCGTACATTCATTTTTATAATCCAGAATTCATCTCTGAAACATTTTGGGCATTCCGAAGTGATCAGACCATTGACTGCTTTATGCACTGTTCTGCCCACCCCCCCCACCCCCCCGCCGGACATATCTCTACTGGAGAAATTAGGGCTTTTTGCTCTTTTGAGAAAAGAAAAGAATTCTTTCTCTTCTTCATTTGACTTACTGCCAAGGAATTTCATTTGTAAGGGTCCTAAACCCTTAAAACTCAACAAAGGAGTAAGTACCTCCCACCAGGACTTGAGCTATGATTTCCACTGGCAACACTGCCAAACCTTTAACCTCTAAGCAAGCAAATGTGTCTTCATCAGCATGTCTCTCCTGCTTCTCAATCAATTCCTGCTCTTCTGGAGGAAGAAGTTGAGATGTAGAAGAACATCCAGCAACCTCAATCTTCCCTTTCCAAGATCAGTCAGTCAGCCTGTTCAAGCCTTTTGCATTACAAAACCACATGGACAGGAAAGGTCTGGGGAGAGGCTTTTGCAGCCCACAATACTTCCAAGCCATCCCCAGAAGATAGTGGTAGTTCCAGGCATCCTGTTCCAGGCTGTTGACATCTAGCATATCATCCCATTCTTTGGGAGAGTCCAGTGAATGATAGTGATTTCCCTTTAGTCCCAAGGTGGATTATGACCTGTCCATCTTAGGTGGCTCTGCATGGCATAACTCATAGCTTCCTTCAATTTTGCAAGCTTTTTCACCATGACAAGGCAGGGATCCATGAAAAGGCTCAAATAGGTACTTCTTTGAATGAAAAATTAGGGTCCCAGGAGTCCTCCTCCAGGCTGCTGATATCATCTAGGGTGTCTTTCCTATGAAACAGAATGATTTCTCTTTAGACATCAGGGGGTTTCTAAAAGAGGACTTACTGAATGGGGATGCTTGACCTGTACAGTGTTTCTGTTGCTGGATGCATCTCTGGATTGGAGATTCCACCCCACCAGTCCCCCCAGGAAAGTAGACTATCTACACGTTAAAGTCCTGCGGGGAAGCAGAAAGGTGCTAGAGCGGGTGAAGCAGAAAAAAGGGATCGGCAGAAGGGCGGGTGTCACACACACTTAAGAAACTGACCACTGTAGTGGGTCTTTCCCTGTTTCTTGGCAGTAAATGAGCCAATGGCAGCAAAGTTTGAGTGCATATATTTAGCCTATGTAAATTGTCCCAATAGCCAGGCATCATCAAGCTTTAGCACCCAGAGCACTCCAGCACAGTTCACTCAGGAGAAGTGAACAGAGAACTTCCATCCTTCCTCAATAGAAAACATTTGTGTCTCTTACCCATGGACTGGAAGACTCGCTGGCATCGGAAGCCACTCCCAGCCTCCCTCATCCAGAAGGTCATCCAGGGAGTCCATGTCCTCCAGGCTGCTCCTGCTGTTGGTTCCCACTAGGACTTTCATCGAATCCTGCAAACGACTGCATCAAGGCTAAATCCAAAGCTCTCTGCATCTCAACAAGATGGCTAAAGCTCAAGGTGCATTCAGCACCTCACTCCAGCACCCAAAGTACTCCAGCACAGTTCACTCAGGTTAGGAGAAGTGAATGGAGACTCCATCCCTCCCCAATAGAAAACATTTGTCTCTCTTACCCATGGACTGGAAGACTTGCTGGCATCGGAAGCCACTCCCAGCCTCCCTCATCCAGAAGGTCGTCCAGGGAGTCCATGTCCTCCAGGCTGCTCCTGCTGTTGGTTCCCACTAGGACTTTCATCGAATCCTGCAAATGTTTGCATCAAGGCTAAATCCAAAGCTCTCTGCATCTCAACAAGATGGCTAAAGCTTAAGGTGCATTCAGCACCTCACTCCAGCATCCAAAGCACTCCAGCACAGTTCACTCAGGTTAGGAGAAGTGAATGGAGAGACTCCATCCCTCCCCAATAGAAAACATTTGTCTCTCTTACCCATGGATTGGAAGACTCGCTGACATCGGAAGCCACTCCCAGCCTCCCTCATCCAGAAGGTCGTCCAGGGAGTCCATGTCCTCCAGGCTGCTCCTGCTGTTGGTTCCCACTAGGACTTTCATCGAATCCTGCAAATGTTTGCATCAAGGCTAAATCCAAAGCTCTCTGCATCTCAACAAGATGGCTAAAGCTTAAGGTGCATTCAGCACCTCACTCCAGCATCCAAAGCACTCCAGCACAGTTCACTCAGGTTAGGAGAAGTGAATGGAGAGACTCCATCCCTCCCCAATAGAAAACATTTGTCTCTCTTACCCATGGATTGGAAGACTCGCTGACATCGGAAGCCACTCCCAGCCTCCCTCATCCAGAAGGTCGTCCAGGGAGTCCATGTCCTCCAGGCTGCTCCTGCTGTTGGTTCCCACTAGGACTTTCATCGAATCCTGCAAATGTTTGCATCAAGGCTAAATCCAAAGCTCTCTGCATCTCAACAAGATGGCTAAAGCTTAAGGTGCATTCAGCACCTCACTCCAGCATCCAAAGCACTCCAGCACAGTTCACTCAGGTTAGGAGAAGTGAATGGAGAGACTCCATCCCTCCCCAATAGAAAACATTTGTCTTTCTTACCCATGGACTGGAAGACTCGCTGGCATCGGAAGCCACTCCCAGCCTCCCTCATCCAGAAGGTCGTCCAGGGAGTCCATGTCCTCCAGGCTGCTCCTGCTGTTGGTTCCCACTAGGACTTTCATCGAATCCTGCAAATGACTGCATCAAGGCTAAATCCAAAGCTCTCTGCATCTCAACAAGATGGCTAAAGCTTAGGGTGCATTCAGCGCCTGTGTGTCAACAGCAAGAGGACCTTTGGAAGCCTTAAGGCTAGGAAGATATATCACACAATTTTCCCCTCCCCCTTCAGGACTTATGGCATAGCCTTCTTCTGCCCCATTGCCAAAACTTTCTTAGCTCTGAGCAAAGTTTCTCCCCATTGAGAGAGGGAAAAGGCTCCTGTTCCACGGCTTCCGACATATCAGTCCTGTGCAGAGGAAGAAGATGAAATGTTTAATGAATCAAACTAGCTCCTCCTCCTCTTTCCAAGATGAGCCACTGATGCAACTATACAGTAAATGAACCAATCGCACCAGAGCTTAAGTGCATATGGTTTGCCTAAGTATGTTGTCTATAAGGCCAGATGTCACCTCGCTCCAGCACCCAGAGCACTCCAGCACAGTTCACTCTGGTTAGGAAAAGTGAATGAAGAGCCTCCATCCCTCCCCAAGAGAAAATACTTTGTCTTTCTTACCCATGGACTGGAAGAATCACTGGCCTCGGAAGCCACTGCAGCTGCCTCCCCACCTTTTTCTCACTCCACATCCCAAATGTCAAAAATCATGAAATCCACATCTTGCAGGCTGCTGAGATCGTCTATTGTGGCTTCTGCTTCTTCAGGAGAATCCTGTGAATGACAATGATTCTTCTTTAGCCATCAGGGCAACAGAAACTCAGAAGCCTATTGAATGGGGATGCTTGAACAAAACTAGGTTTCTGTTCCTTTCTGGAGATGGAGGAATCCTCACTCCCACCCTATTCATCCTCCAGAAAAGTAGGCTCTCTACTCTTTCCCTGTTAAAACCCTGCCTGGAAGCAGCAAGTGCCAGAGATGGTGACACAGGAAAAGAAAAGGCATAAGCAGGGTGGGTCACATCCATTTAGCACAATAGTCCACTATAGTGAGCCATTCTGTGCTGCTTTGCAGTAAATGACCCAATCGTACAAGAACTTGGCTGCCTATATTTAGATTCCGTTCAAAGAGCACGCCACAGTTCATTCAGGTTAGGAGAACTGAATAGAGGGCCCCCATCCTTCCCCAAGAAAAAACATTTTGTCTTTCTTACCCATGGACTGGAAGGCTTGCTGGCATTGGAAGCCACCTCAGCCAGAATGCATCATGGGAGTCCACGTCCTCCAGGCTGCTCCTGCTGTTAGTTCCCACTAGGACTTTCATCAAATCCTGCAAATGAGAGCGTCAAGGCTAAATCCAAAGCTCTCTGCATCCCAACAAGATAGCTAAAGCATAGGGTGCATTTAGCCCTAGTACCAACAGCAAGAGAGCATTTGGAAGTCTTACGTTTAGGAGAATATATAACACACTTTCTCACCTTCCCAATCAGGACTTATGGTATAGCCTCCATCGGCCACATTGCAAACCTTTCTTACCTCTGAGGTAGGTGTTGAGTCCCCATTAGAAGAGTTCTTTTCCTTGGCCCTGCTCTCTGCTGTTTCAGCCCTATCCAGAGGAAAAATGTGAAATGTTTAAGCTCAGCCTCCTCTTTCCAAGATGAGCCACTTAGCCTGTCCATCTTTTTCTACTCTGCAAGCCCTTTGTGAAACAAGCAGGGGTCTTCACCTTCTGAGATGCTACCTACTTTGACAGATGGGGATTCCATTCTTGCTGCACTTCTCTCTGGCTGTTAACCTTATCTAAAAGTAGCAATTCCTCCTATGAATCCTGAAATAACAAAGGACATGGCATATGGACAAATCCGCAGAAAAAGGGCTTCTGCTATTGCCATGGCGAGGAGTTGATAAGACTTTTAATGACTCATTGGAGGTCTCCAAAATTGTGGTGAGCTGCGGCCTCCACTTCACTCTCTTCTCATTTCTGGGGAGAATGAAGGGCCAAAGATCAAAGCTAGCCATGGGCCCTTTTCCAAGAGTGGACGCTTGGAGGCTTTTAGAGATCTACTAAGAGGCCTGCCAATAGGGTTGCCCTGAGTCATTCTTCCTTTAGCAAAAGCAAAAGTAGAGGCTAGAGATGCCTCCCCTCTGCAAACCTTTACCCTTTCTCTTTAGGGCTTTTGTGCAGCTGCCTTCTTGGGGGCTTCAGAATCCCTCCGCTGAGAATACATACCTCTACAAATTTTGATCACATCTTCTAACCATGGGTTACGGCTGGTAGGACAAACACCCATCAACACCTGAAAGTAATAATTGTTTGAAGGTAAAAAAACAAAGTTCTCTGCATGTGGTAGAGCATTATTTGGATTCCCAGGAGGGAGGGGCTGCACTCTAAAGGGCAAAGACAGCAGAACATGGAAAATTTGGCTGACAGATTCCCAATATTTCCCAGTATTTTCCCCACCAAGCCATCATGAATCCAAGGGACTTTTCTTGAGTTTGTTAGGCTGGCCAGGTCCCCCTAAGTGAGAATTCCTCCCTTTCCCCACCGAGCTTTGAGGCCTGAACCCCCACAGGCCATGTTGCAAAACCATCCTTACCCTTGTGAAGATGTGTCGCCATGCTGCATACCATGTTTCTGTGCCTCGACAGTTCTGACCAAAGGAATAAGGTGGCATGTCAAAGAACATCCATCTAGCTCAGCCTCTCCTTTCTAAGATTGGCCACTCAGCCTGCCCATCTGCAAGCTCCTCGTGGACAGGAAGCTGTCTTGGACAGAGGTTCTTACAGGCCCTGCAGTCCCTCAGTGGTGCCCCACCATGCCCAGTGTTTAAGGAGAAGGTCATAGTACCTGTCATGGGACACAGGAAGGTCTTCTATGTTGGTGTTCATACAACAGAAAAGGAATGAACACCTGAGAGATTTCTGAGAAGAGAAATAAACGTGAGCCAGTCAGAAGAGTTGAGAAGTATGACTTTCTCCCCTACTACCAGCTGACAACCACTGTCTTGTTCTCTCAACCTCCATACTGCATTTCTTTCTGGTTTGACAGAATCTGTATCCACAGAGCCAAATAACAGAATGACAGAGTTGGAAGGGACCTTGGAGATCTTCTAGTCCAATTCCCTGCTCAAACAGAAGATCCATTTCAGACAAATGGCTCTCCAATCTCTTCTTAAAAACCTCCAGTAATGGAATATCCACAAGTTGGAGATGCATTATTCAGAAAGCAGTTCCTATTATTATGGAGGGCTTATGCTCTTTAGTTGGTTAGTTTGGGAAATAAATTATTTTACTGGTTTTTTTTTCCAGAAAGACTTATTGATTTTGTAGATGTGTATTTTATTAAAGCTACATACCAACAGTTGGGAAGCAAACACAAAATAACAGAAATGGGAACAGTCCCATTATTTCTCACAAGTGTTCAGTGACCTGCAGATCTCTTCTTTTTTACTCTTTTTGCTTTTAAAACAACAGAAATTTTGGGATCAATTGTCATTAGCCAAGGACAACCTGTAATCTCCAAGTGACCTAAATCCATTTGGTTAAAGGGGTGGTGGAATTCTGATAATTAAAAATTGCTTCTGCATTTAAAAATACATCAGGTTAAAACAGTTTGATGCTGGAAATGGGTTACTTTTTTTCTAATCTTGCCATCAGCTGAGAGGCTGGAGGCCATTGGTGGCACAATAAGGAAACAAAGCTGAAGCTGAAGTTAATATTCAGCAGGGTCAAAAGATGTATGGGATTTAATGGGATTTTTGTTGTTCAGTTTCTGACCTCACTACAGAAAAGTGTAATGGAGTTGAGAAGCCAAAGAAAGATTAAATGGCTGGATGGATTCCAGGTTTGTGGATGATATTGATGGGCTGTCTGCTAAAATAAAGCAAGGTCATACACACACTTCAAACTAAATCAGGAAGCCTATCATTGTGGAGTCTGGCAAAAAAAAAGGATTCTTATCCACAGGAAATATGTATGTATATATCTTGTAACAATCCTGGCTAATTAGAAAGCTGATAAAAGTAACATGAGTTAAACAACTTGCAGACCTCAGCTAAAAGTTAGGGCTGCAGCAAATCAAATGTGTATTAGATAACTCCTAGGGCATTCATTAGCCAAGACTTGGGAATAGGGACAGCTAGAGACCAATAGAAGAAATTGTAGAATTATTACTAAAATATTTATTAGATATTTCTTATTATCTCGCTTTGTCCCACCTTCTCCTTTAGTGAAAATGTATAAAACTTACTCAATCCTTTGTTCTTGGCTCTTGGCATTTTGACCAGGAGCATTTTTCCTTGGAGTACTCCAATAAAAAGCAATCAGAAAACCTGCACATCGTGTCTAGCGTCTATTGTTAGTTTTGAAACCAGGACCTGAATTGGGGACAACAATATATAAAGCTTTGATTCACTGACATGTTCACAGCTTTTAAAAAAAAAAATCCTGGGAGAAGTATTAAAGCAAACATGCAGACATCATAAACAACTTTGTTCTATTTGAGCTGTTAAAGCAAGGGTCTTCAAACCTGGCAAGTTTAAGACTTGTGAACTTACAACTCCCAGAATTCCTGAGCTAACATAAGTGGAGGAGAAATTCTGGGAGTTTTTGGGAAAAAATATAAATGGTAGCTGAAAATTCAAAGATCTTCCTGTAGTACCACTGTGCCAGCAAAAGACTTGAGGAAAAAACAGGTAATACAATAATCATAATGCTCAAAATTATACTATCTGAAACGAACCTTTGTTTCAGAGCCTGACACGATTGTGGCTCGGCCAGGTGGTTAGTTTGTTCCTTGGATAGTTGTGAGCCAATTAAAAAAAAAGATGCCTAATCTGGGAATCAGAATTAGAACCAGAACTCCAAAATAAATCGGATCCCTTCTTTGAATGTCCCACCCAGAGAAATCATTGAAGTAATTCCCGACGCTAGTCTAGCTGGTTTTTTTTTTTTTTTATAGAATACTTCAAAATATTTTAATCGTTGCACCCATGGTCAAATATTGCATGAACCTCCCTTTTTTACGACCCTTTCTGTAATTGCCGAGTGCTCTCAGCTGCTCGTTTGCCTGATTGAAACCGAAAGTTGCAATCCAAGAACCCTAAAAATTAGAAGAGGTCTTTAACGCCATCCAGCCCAACCCCGTATTTTGCTCGGTGCCAAAATGTTAAAAGTTAAGGCTCCCTTCAGATAGCTGGCAAGAGGAAGATTTGCAAAGGGTGCTTCGCCGGGCAACGCCTCCTGGATTCACCTCGCAGCTCGTGCTTAAGAGGGCGCACCCCGCTCTCTTTCCCGCTTACGGGACTTGGAGTCTGTTGGGCCGGCACCGCCTGGCACCGCCCCGTCAGGAAACAGCTGTCTGATCGCCCTGCGCCGGCCTGCTCCGCCTGGTGTCCAAAGGCGGCTGTGAGCGTTGCCATGGAGGTCCGGGGACAGGCTGAGCCGAGGTAAAAAGAGTAGGTCGGAGCAGTGACGTTCTCGGGGGAGCGGCTAGCGTGGATTATCGGGATCCGCGTTAGGCAGAAGTTAATTTATTGACTTCAAGAGGGCAGAGCCGCCTTGAAGTGTGTCGTAAAACAGGAGAAGCACAACGGTGGCTTCCTGGGTATTGCTCACTTGAACCAACTCGCGCTGTTTCTTAGGGCAGCTATGCTCTTCGGCTTGACGCCCCTGATGCATAGCAGGTGATGCCGGAGCGGCCAAAAGGATATGCGGAGCAGTAGTGTGGGATAAAACAAAAACAAAAAAGCAGGGCTGGAGTTGCTTTGCTTTGCTTTGTAGCCTGACTTTTTTTTCCGGGAGCTTCCCCCCCCCCCCACCTCCCCAATAACAATTCTGTGAGGTAGGCTGAACTGAGAGGGTCGGTACAATGTACAGGATTTACCTAATGGTAACTTTCACTTGAAAAGAGGCAGACAGCTAGATTTCTCCACTTTATTTTCTTTTTTTTAATAGTGGGACCCCTGCGAAAGGATGGGATTTCAAGACAGTCATCGGCCTTCCATCTATTCGTTTTAATGATAGAATACACCAATCTCCTGGTTTCTATCCCGGCGCTTGGTTTTGGAAATTTTTGAGGCCTCCATTTGAGTTTGATCTTTGGCATAGGCCAGGGACTGGGATGTTTGTCTATAATGCAAAATTATAGGACAAAGATGATAGTGGATATTACATTGAAGACAAACAAGCGTGCAAATCTCGATGTCTGACTAATGCTATTATTTCTTCTTGTATTATTTTCAGAGAAGAGAGGGGAGAGGATTTTTCCACTTCTGTTTCTGTTAGGAACTCTGCCGATTCCTTTTCAGACAGGGCTGACCAGTCTTTTGGTGACTAGAGGTTAAATGTTGTACGTTGTAACTTTGGAGAAGGCAGAAAGCTGTAGTAGTGGGAAGACTGGTTATTCAGAGTCATTGTAGTCACAACTTATATTCTCTGAAATGTGCCCCCGTTATATTATGTAATATTATGAATGTTCAAAGTTCAACTCCTATTTAGCCTAAACTTGTTGGCAAGAGAAGGAATTTAACCACACCCTCTTGTCTATGCATTTTAAAACTTCCTGCCCAAAGAAGAACTCTGGGGAATTCAAAATGTGCACACTTGAGCCATTTTCCTTGTTCTTAATAAATAGAAATAAAATAAACAATAGATTTAAAAAGTAATAATTTTTCTTTAGCAGAATGAATAACACCAATTTATGTAAATAAGGCAAATGGAAAAAAATCTTTTCTGTATTTGGCATTAATGTGTGTGTGTGTGTGTATTTATATATTCTGTTTGGTATTTCAGATAATTTTGGGTGACTGGTCTTATTGCATGTACTTGGTTATCCTTTACTGTTCTTAACCGGTGTCTCTTTTCTCTTTTTTGCAATTAGAATTCTACCATCAAAAGAGGTGTTGTTCAAAGAAACATGAAATCAGATCATGAGGACAGAGAGGGTCTTGTACCTGGGACATCAAACATGTCACCAGAGCAAAAAATGATGGACACCAGGAGTAGCAGTCATGATATCAGAGTTGTATCTGCATGTCCTGAGGTTTGGGGAAATGCTGATATAAAACCTAGCCAAGAAGCCTCCAGGAAAAAACTATGTGGCTATTTATATAAATGTTCTTCTAAAGCGCCAATCAAGACCTGGAAGTCACGCTGGTTTTGCTATGATGAAAATAAATGCTACTTGCTATATTACAGGACAGCACAGGATATTAATCCTTTGGGAAGCATTGAGATTTCCATTGCGAGTTTTGATCCGAAAGTGGAAGCAGATGAGAGTATTTTTGAAATCAGGACTCCCATCAAAGACTTTATTCTTAAGGTATGTAATTGCAGGAAGCTGGGGGGGGGGGAGTGGATAAGTCCTGAATTGGGACCAAAGCCCCAATTATATTAATTATTTCTTGAAAATATCTTGAGAGATATTTTCGATAAAGTTGCTAAACAAAGGATTCAGAACTGTCTAAGTTTAAATTTGCTACACAAAACATGAAGTAAGAAATTGGGTTCTTGCCTATGATAGATAAAACAAATTCCCATTCAGTGTAGAAATATTTAAACAAGCTTGGTATTGAAATATGGCTTGAAAAGTTCTGGCTAGCTGCTACGCTTGCAAATGTTTTCTTAAAAAAAAATCTCATGTGATTTTTTAAATTAACAATAATATGACATTATTGGGTAAACTATTAGCTTATCTCTAACATTCTCAATAGGTAGCGTTGTTATGAAACATGACATTGTATGCAAATAAATGTAACTTTTTCCTGGGTGGATAAATATATTCTGTCCAGGACAATCAGATTTTTAAATATCACAGTAGCATACAGGTGGTCCACGACTTATGACCACAATTGATCCCAAAAATTCTGTTGTTAAGTGAGATGTTTGTTAAGTGAGTTTTGCCTCATTTTTTTACCTTTCTTGCCACAATTGTTAAGTGAATCACTGCAGTTGATAATTTAGTAACCCAGTTGTTAAATGAACCTGGCTTTCCCATTGACTTTGCTCATTAGAAAGTGACAAAAAGTGATCACATGACCTTGGGCTACAGCAATAGTCATAAACATGAACCAGTTGCCAAGCATCTGAATTTTGATCACATGAACATCGGGATGCTATAAAGCTTGTAATTGTGAAAAATGGTCATAAAGTTACATTTTTCAGTGCTGTTGTAACTTTGAATGGTCACTAAATGAATTGTAGTAAGTCAAGGACTACCTGTAATTGTTTAGTATGCTATGGATGAATAAGATTCAAATAAAAATTCACTAGCAAAATTATTTAATTTTTAGTTAAGAGTGTTTTCATTCTGATAGATTAGTAAGAATTTGTTTTTTATTAATGTCTTTATTCCTTTTTATAAGTTTTTTAAGAATTACAGTGTATGTATGCATGCATGTACGTACATGTGTATACACATATACATGTATGTATATGTGTATGTATGTATATATATATATGTATTCTGTATTCTGTACAGTGGTAGATTTGTCTTCTGTACAGATACAGATAGATAAACTCAACAAAACGTCCATAACTTTGAGCCAGGTAGAAGTTGGTAACTGGGATGCAGGAATAAACCTTGTCGCATGATCTGCAGCGTTCTGATCTGTTGGAACATATCGCCACTGCACGGGTTTAGAAGATCTCCTGATCCGCTCAACTCGGTTGCTCACATAGACGTAGAAGCGTCTACTCTCGTTGTAGATATAACCCAGTGCCACTCTGCTGTCTGTATAGAAGGTGGTGGGTTCTAAGGGAAGATCTATCATCTTCTTTATCGTGTCTGATAGTTCCACTGCCAGCGCAACTCTGCAAAGTTTCAGTCGTGGTATAGTATGACTTTTTTGCGGTGCTAGTTTTGCCTTTCCCATGACGAATCTGACATATACATTGCTTTCCCCGCCATAGACTTTGAGGTATGCCACGGCTGCTACTGCTTTTGTTGAGGCATCTGGAAAAAAATGTAGTTCCTTTCTGTGTGCCGTGGAGGGCGAGACGGGAACATACGTGCGATGTAGGTGAACATCAGAGATGTACAGCAGAGAGAGTTGTACCATGACTCCGATTCTTGCTTCTGCTCTGGTGGGAGCGGTTCATCCCAATCTTTGGTGTATTGGGAGAGCGTGCGCAGTAGGATTCTACCTTGAATGATAACAGGAGCTGCAAACCCTAGAGGATCGAACAGGCTGTTCACTGTTGACAGCACTCCTCTCCTCATGAAGCCGGTCTTCAGGACTGGGGTTTTAGAAGGTGAAGAGGTCTTTTTTCAAGTCCCAACACAAGCCGAGACTGCGTTGGATGAAGGGGGCGTCACTGGCGAAATCGAGGTCTTGCAATCCCTTGGCATGGTCCTCGGGACTAAAGGTCTTTAGAACTTCTTCACTATTGGACGCTATCTTGTGTAGCTTGAGGTTGGCCATCCCTAGCATTTGCTGTGTATTCTTCAAGAGGTCTATGGTGGCTACAGATTTCAAGCCATTGTCTACGTAGAAGTCATGTTCTACAAAGCGTTGAGCTTCTGCTCCGTATTTGTCTCCTCCCTCACGAGCAACACTGGCTGAACAGCACATGTATATGTGTGTGTGTATGTGTGTGTGTATCTATATACATATACACACACACACACTAAAGTTTTTTTTAATGTAACCTTATATATTTTATATTTTTTAGCTTTTACAATTATTTAGTGTTTGTATTTTATTTTTCTTATGCTGGTCTGTGAGTGTAATAAACACTTTGATTTTGATTAGTGCTAAACAAGAACATTAGGAGTGGCATTCCCAACCCATCTGAACAGCAACAATTTTAGAAAGGACTACTTTAGTTATAAAGACTATTTCTTTTCTCTTTTGTTTTGATTTTAAATTGAATTATAGGCTGTCAACAAACAAGCCATGATGTATTGGCTACAACAACTGCAGCTGAAACGCTGGGAATTTTGTAATAAACAGGCAAAGGGTTTTGTTGAAGCTATGCCATCTTTTCCTTCCATAAATGAGGCCCAGCAGAGCAACAGTAAGTAATAACAGTACAAAAGCTTAAACTTGAATTGCAACAGAAGAAGCACTCTTGTTAGAGGTTATGTAAGTCAGGGTAGGCAGCTCTTCATCTCTTGACTGTGATTGTGCTGCTGAATATCAGTATGACTTTGGACTGTTTTAGAAGAGAGAGAGGGAGAGTGTTTTGCCTCCAAAGCATCTTGCTCCTAAATTCACCCTGAAAAAGATGGCTCCATCTCTTTTGGTGATATCATGGCCTCCCTCCCTCCCAGTATTCTAATATGTTTCATATTGTAATCAATTCAGCATAGCAACATTATTAAACAAAGAATTAATATAACATTGCACAATGTGTCCTGCAGCCTTTTAAATGCACGGAAGGGTAAGCAGTGGTTCCCGATTCATTAAAATTATGCTTGTCCTGGTGGAGATCAAGATGACCATTGGCTGTAGTTTGATTCCACATACTAAGGTCTCCATCATGCAAGAATTCTAAATGCATGTATTTGCTGCAAAAAAATTATTATTGTTGCCCTGCATTTTTCTCTGCTTCTTCCTCTTCTGAATATTGGTGCCTCATTCATCATCCTGAATATTGTCCTTCAATCTTCATCCATATATCAAGCAAAAGGCATTTTAAACATAATTCAATTTGTCCCCAGTTTATTGTTAGTAAACTGGGTATATATATATACACACACACGCATGCTTAGGCCCAATCCATATACTCCCAATTTTCCAAATTGGGGGAAGAAGATATATAAAATCACGCATTGAGTTCAAGTGATTTAAAATTAGCTGAACCATTTGATTGATGATGTTTATAATTTGGATTTTGGATTCTGATTTATATATTGCATATGTGTTGTAATAAACTTTGAATGAATGAAGTTTTGATCACTGGTTTACAGCTTTCTGTTCTTTTCTATTTTATGCTCTTTAGTTCTGGTGCTGTATTTTGTTCAATTTTGAATTATTACAGTTGTTAGCTGTTAGGCCCCTTTTTGTAGAAAGCGAGGATGTGCGTGTAATCAACAGAATGGAAGAGAATTTCTGTATTTCAGCTTTTGGAGGCAAAGTAAAAGGAGAATGGGTGTGTCCCTGTTTTGTCATTAGGCAAAAGCTGAGCATAAGTTGCCCAACTGCAGCAAGCCAATTTGTCAGTAGCGGAAAGAAAAGTGCAAGTTAATTTTAGATAACTCCATTGGACGTAGGAAGTTAAGACAATCTGAGAACTAGCCAACTTTGAATTCACCTTCTTAAAATACTGGGTTTTACCCAATCTGTTCCCTAGTAGAATAAAGATTGGTGGCAAGATTTCCCCTTCCCACAAAGCCTCTTTAGATACAGTCTACACAAAGTTGAAGGGAAGTAATTACAAGTCAAAGGGCAATGTTTGCTCAAGAGGCAGTTGAGAATACTGTGGTGCCTTGCAGGATGTAGCTGGGCCATGTGATCTGTAGATTTAGCTGGCGGGCTGTTAAGTTTTATCTCTTTCTTTGCAGCTGAGGCAGAACAGGATTTTTTACCCCCTGTGAAAACACCCACTGACGTAGTTGGCATAAAGGCAGCTTCTCTACCAGCACCACCGACTTCTATTGCTCTTCAGAACATCTCTCTCAAGCATCCTTGGATTGAAATTCAGTAATTATTTCATCTGTTTGCATTCCAGAAAAATAACTGTGCTAAATGTATTGAGTTGAAGTAGCCATCTAACTGAACTTGGTGCCCTTTGGAAATTGTGAATAGAATTCCCAGCTCTTAGGCTATAGTCATGTATTCCATAGCAGAGAAATAATCTGTGAGCTGTCACTCAGTTTTGCTCCCTGTGCAATCTTGACTGGCTCCATCCACTATTATTCACCTCTCAACTGACTTGTTATTCACAGTTTTTGACTTCTGGTGATTCCCTGGGCAAGTCCTGCAGGTTTCTTGGCAACATTTTGGAAGTTATTTGCCCTTGCCAGCTTCCTAGGGCTGAGACTTCCTAGGACTAGCCCCAGGTCCCCCAGTTGTCTTTATGCTTAAGGAAGGACTGGAACTCAGGCTGTTAATTTCCAGCCTGATGTCTTAACCACTAATACACCAACAAGCTTTTAAACATTTTATTTATTTTAAAACTGAATATTTGTCTTTATTTTTTAAAAAGAAAATAATCAGCTTAGAAATTCTTTTAAATTGAACGCTTAAATAAAATGGTTGCCTTTGTATAGAATTAATGATGCCAGTGCAGTTTTAGAAATGCTGATTTCCTTAGTTTTGTTCAGTTTTCAACCAGATTATTGTTAAATGCATGATCTAACTCTAATGAGATCCATTAAGCCTAAAACACTTTAAGAGGGGTTTTTCTCGAATGTGAGGAAAATGAAACAAGATCTGATTCAGCGGTCATCTAGTAGTGAACAATTTATGCATAGTATGCCATTTCTGAAGGTGGTCCTTGATATATAACTCTGTCGCTTATAACCATTCAAAATTACAACAGACCTATCTGTGGGGTATTTATGACCCGGGTTTGAACTTCCATTGTGTACCATCCTGCATGACTGCACTTTTGTGTCTGTCACTAGTTACAGTTGTGATAGGCAAGCCTCCATTACAGTCATAACTCAAGGACTACCTGTAAACTCATATAATGTAACCTACAGTTGAGTAAAAGGACTACTAAATCAAATATCTGTCAGTTGCCAAAAGATTTGACATTTATTTATTTAGTATATGGCATATTATACCTGGAGTAGCAATAAAAAATAACATCTAATTTGCCACTAAATTACATTGTCAGTAGATGTACTGTAATATGGTAAAATGATTACACAAAGCTTTTTTTTTTTTGCCTTCAAGTCCGTTTTTGACTCCTAGCAACTGCCTGAACAAGTTTGTGCAGTTTCGTGGCAAGATTTTAGAAGTGGTTTGATCTTCTCTGCTTCACAGGGCTGAGAAGGGGGGACTGGCCGAAGGTCACCTCGTTGGCTTCACGCCTAAGGCAGAACTAGATGTTACAATCTCCCACTTTCTAGCTTGGTGCCTTAACGACTACACCAAACAGATAGTTTTACACAAAATTAGCCATGTAGATATGTACTCTCTAATATTTGATTCATTTGGACTTTTTTTTTACCATAATTCAACAGCAGAGTGAAATGCTAATTGCAAAGTACATGCATAGGTTAACGAGCACTTTTATTGATCAAGAACCAATAAATGAGAGCAGAAAGTGTCTTCCAATACTTTCGATTGTAAAGATGTGCTGCATTTGAAAGTACATGATCACTTTTGGTTTCAATCTCAGAAATGAAAAATATTGCTGAAAAAGGTTTAAACGTGGCTCTTCAGAATCTGCTTCTCTTTTGCCAGCCAAGGAATGAAGGATAAGTTATAAGAAATAATAAAAAAAAAACTAGGTACACTTGCTTAATTCTTCAGCTCTCTATAGAGTTTTAAGCCTAAACAACTAAACCTAACTACGGTACCAATTACTATAACTATTGTTTCTCTGCTCTCGTATTAAAAGCTGATGAAATTGAGAAAACAAACACTTTGGACCTAGAAAAATTCTGTAATACTTTGATCTTAGTAAAGCAAACTGCAATTGCTACAAGCCGGCCTTTGCAACTAATTTTTTTTCCTGGCATTTTCCTGCAATTGTAGGACTGCTTTTTTTCAGATCAGATAAGCGTTGATACATTGCAACAAGAATTGACTGACCAGCTTGTCATCAGAGCCTGATGTAATGGCCTGGGAGAGAGAGCAATCGGTCCAGAGTCACCCAGCCAGCTTTCATGCCTAAGGCAGGACTAGAACTCCCATTCTACCTAATTTGTAATCTGATATCTTCACTACTAGACCAGACTGGCTCTCATTTTGTGACCATTTTGAATATTTTAACTCGTCAGACCAGGTGGTAGTTTATAATGATTTAGTGTTTCACTAGGCAGACATTTTTAGGCATTAGATTAGAATGCCACATATTGGCTGCAAAAATCTGTCGATTCCAAATCGATTGCAAATTTTCTGGCCCACTATGATGACTTATATCTTTGTTGCCATCTGGGGCTTGGTTGGATTTTGCAGCCCAGATATGTAGCCCTACTAGGCAGAGAAACCCGGTGTAACAGAGAGAAGTGTTGTTTTTGTTTTTTGAATGCTGCTTTTCTGTCTGCAGAGAATTTTGGGGGTTAGTTTGAAGGTACAATTCTGTCACATGAGTTTCTACACACCCTCTGAAATACTGCAGCCAGACGTACTTTACCACTATAGGGAGATCTAGATTTAAGATCTAAGCATTAGCTTTTCTGTGCAATTTTCTTCTTTCAGAAACACGGTGCATAATCTGTGTGGCAGCCGTCAGAACCGAAGAGACAGTGGTAGCTTTGAGGATCATTTTGAAATTATTGCTGATGAAGAGCACCTAAAAGGAGAAACCGAGGAAACAGGTACTTACTTTGCATTTATGATAATGTATAAAAGATATTTCCTGTTTTGTGATCGTGTTATGAAGTAAATCAATGAAGGCAAACTGTGGGAGATGAACAAAACCAAAAATAATTATACAATCTGAATGTTACTTAAAAATAAACCCCACTAAATAGAATGGGATTTATATCAGGGTTAGATCTAGTGCAAATTAAGTATTTGACTTTTGTAGAAACAACAGAATGTTTATTATGGAGATTCTCAGTCATCCAGGTCATGGTTGTCCCAAAGGTGTTTTTTCAAGAGGCAATTGGACTTTCTTGTTTTTCTTTGAAGACATTTGGCTTCTTCTCCAGAGCTAAAGAAGCTTGTTGGATGAGAAGCGAAATGTCTTCAAAGAAAAACAAGAAAGTCCAGTTCTTGAAAAAATGCCTTTGGAACAGAAGATTTACTTCTCCAGTGCCTATGCCACACAGATATTTGAACTAGCCATTACTGCAAAAATATCTGGGGTGCACAAGACAATTTTATACCCTCTGCTGCTTTTAGATATCAGTCCTGTTACAACATACAATGTTGCCACATTCTGCACAGCAGTACTTAAAATCTTTAGAGAAGATGACCTGTATCACAAACTGATTATAATGAACATTTAGACCATGATTATTGCCAATTTTGTAATTGATTCATTGAATTATTTGTATTACATATATTTAATTTATCATGTTTTTATGTCCATTTATTGATTTTCTTCTCTCCTTTTAGACTCTTTTTTAAGATGTTTGTTGTTTTATATAATTATATATATTGTGTAATTGTATTTTGGGGTTTGTTTGTTTTTGCTTTTAAATTTCTTGTAACCTACCCTTCTTATGCTGGTCTTTGACCGTATTAAAGATTTATTTGATTTAGTAATGTACTTCCTGATAAACATGCAAAGGATTGCTCATAAATCTTATGACTTATCTAGAGCAGATATTAATGTTTTGCTAGACTATCAATTGTTCAGAATATAATTCTGAGATTTTCCAGTGCAAGTGGATTACTCCCTATCATTTATATTCATTTCAGTCATGGCAGAGATGCAGAAGGACACAAAAATGAGACCAAAGCCATCAACACTCCAAAAATACAAAAAAGCAAACAGCAGTTTTCATTATTTTGTTGAAGGAGCAGAACAGGGAAAAATAGCTTCTCTTCAGCAACAAGTTTTGATTCTTACAGAGGAAGTAAAATCTCAGAAGGTAAGCTTTAAATCAAGTATCCAGCCATTCATAAGACAATGTTGGACTAGAAATTCTTTCCTGGTACATTTCTAGTGATAATGCAGGTTGTTGACAAATGGAAGCAAAATTAAACTGGAAAAATTTCTGGAAAAATGTCCTTGGACTGGCATGTTCTAGCCAGCAAATAAACCTGGCACCTTTCATTGATAAATATATTTAATCATCCAGGCTGTAAATTGGTTGACTTTTAATATAAAGAAACTTAAGTAGCATATTTCTTAAGTATATTTTTAAGAAGAAGTGTCATTTCTTCTTCATAATATGCATATTTTATGTACTGTATTAAATTATTTTTTTTCATATTTCATGACATTGGAGTGCTGAGGTAACATAAAAAGGGGTGGGGCAGCAATGGTTGGCATTTAACAAAACCGAGAAGAAAGGAGGCAATCTGTTTTACACAGTTTGTTATTAATGTGTGGAAGAAACTCCATAGTCATCCAGCTTCTCCTCTAGTCCCTTTTCCATTTCAAGATAAGGGCATTGGTTAGCATAAATGAAGCTAAAGCTGTGGGCAGATAGCAACTTTGAACCAAAACTCAAAGATGTTAGAGCAGGCCCGCGGCCCACTAGTGAGCCATGAGGTATTTGCAACTGGGTTGTGGAAACAGTGGGCGAGTGCAGATGCACACACTTCCCCACTTGCGTGAACAGCGGGTGAGCACTTTCATGTGCGCTCCATTTGTGAGAGTGTCAAGTACATGTGCAAGACTCATGGAAACGGAGCTGCGTATGGCGGCTTGCCGATCATTCATGCGAAAATGTTGTCTCGCTGCCCCCCCCGGGCCGGTCTGCAAAACCAGAAAGGTTGGGCAATTCTGTGTTAGGCCACATGCTGGGTGCAATTTAAGGGTGTCTGTTTCCATAAAAAAAGAACACTAGTAGAAACACTCTGAGGCAATTGAAGAATAGTATAGGTAGTCCTCAACTTGCGGCCACAGTTGAACCTAGAATTTCCATTGTTAAGTGAGTTTTGCCCCATTTTACGACCTTTCTTGCCATAGTTGTTAAGTGAATCAGTGCAGTTGTTAAGTTCATAACATGGTTGTTAAGTGAATCTGGCTTCCCTATTGACTTTGCTTGTCAGAAGGTCACAAAAGATTATCACATGACCCCGGGACACTGAAACCATCATGAAATATGAGTCAGTTTGCCAAGCATTCAAATTCTGATCATGTCACCACAGGTTGTAAGTGTGACATGTCACTTTTTTCAGTCCTGTTCTAACTTCAAAAGGTCACTAAATGAATGATTGTAAGTTGAGGACTACTTGTACTAACAGATGCTAAACAGGTGCTAAGAGCTGCAGTGGCACAGTGGTTAGAATGCAACACTGCAGGCTACTTCTGTTGACTGCCGGCTGCCTGCAATTTGGCAGATCGAATCTCAAGGTTGACTCAGCCTTCCATCATTTCTGAGATAGGTAAAATGAGGACCCAGATTGTTGGGGGCAATAGGCTGACTCTGTAAACCGCTTAGAGAGGGCTGTAAAAGCACTGTGAAGCAATATGTAGCTCTAAATGCTATTGCTAAACGCTAAACAGATTCAACCTTTGAGAAGTTAGTGTAACTTTCAAACTGTGCTCCATAAAGAAGCTCTCTCTTTGCTAAAAGGTTTTACTTCAGCAGGAATGTCCTGGATATGCCCCCTGGACAGACCTGGGTAACTAATCCAGATTTAGATGTATTTTTGTGGTATGTAATTTCTGTGAGTCATAGAAGACTACTCCAAGTTAGTCTAAATTACTTGTTTTATACTATGTTCATTAAACTATCAATTTTATGCCCATGCCTATATTGTGCTTTTTGTATTTTGTATGGGTTTGTGTTTTATCTCTGTGTACGTAAGATATGCTTTGGGTTATGTGAATCACAGATGTGTCTATGAAGCTTTTTAATGATAGTGGAACTTCTTGTAGCATTTTTTCCAACTTTCCAGTCTGGCTAATAGTCCTGTGGTTTTCTGGTGACTTTCATTCAAATATTAACCAGCTCGCGTCTTAGTTAGCTTTTTAGGGTAGCTAGGTGCTGCAGTATAATTAGGTAGGAGAGGAAAGATCCAAATTAAAATCCCAACTTAGTCAGAAAGTTATTTCTAAATAATGTTGGGTCTGTCACTCTGAACCTAACCAACCTGAGGAACATAACAGTAATGGGGTGAATTGTGTATACCGTTTGTAGGAAGGAAATGATGAAAATATTACTTTGGTGGGCTGGACATGGTGAAAGAAACATGATTTTACAATAATATTTTTCATGCTCCATCAAAGCATACCCACCCTAAAAATATTACATCCAAAGTATGTTCCATGGGGGAAAAACATTTTAATTTTATTAAGAAAACACTGCAAAGTTTAGACCAGAAATAAAGAAAATAAAACATAGTGAATAAATAAGAAAGAAAATTGAAAAAGCTTATAAAAAAATGGCTTCCGATCTTCTTAGCAGCAGTTAATACTTTACCATCTCTCTCTAAGATTACATCAACATTTCTTTCCATTCTAACCATCAAATCCATAAATCATGAGTTTAGTTCTTTTTCCTGTCTTCAGCAAGAAGTCCAAAACGGGTTTCCAGTTATTAGTAAATGAGATTATTGCCCTTCCCCCTAATCAGACTATTAGACTTCTGTGTTTGGATGGAACACTTTTCACTCCCAGATAATTACAACTCCCAAATTAAGGCTATTTATTCATTTTAGTCATGTATATATATCACAAGCTCTACAAGGATTCCTGATGTTTGACAACAGCCCACT
The DNA here is from genome assembly GCA_023653725.1 of Bungarus multicinctus. Lineage (NCBI taxonomy): Eukaryota > Metazoa > Chordata > Lepidosauria > Squamata > Elapidae > Bungarus > Bungarus multicinctus. The sequence goes on from CM042834.1 coordinate 178,243,540, forward strand.
TAAAATAAATAAAAATAATATATGAATCCAGTATAACATAAAATCACCCATCCTCCTTGATGTCCTAAATCCAGTAACTATTTCAGATATTAGAAGCCCTACAGAAAAACTGCTGGAATAACAGAGTGAGTTGATTTGTTCCTGTAATAAATTGCTGGTTGCTCAACATGCTAACCTAATGTTAAAAGAAGACATAACTTTGCAAGATATTGCATTCAGTAGTTCCTCTGCCAAAAATCTCTGTTGTGACACACTTCCTGTAAAACTGCTGAAAACCACCCTTGTTTTTCATTATTTCATAAAGGAAAAAAGGAAGGAGCTTTTACAATATAAGTCCCAATTCAATCCTTTTGCTGCTGTTACTAAATGCTATAATTATTTTGCTTTAAGAAAATGAATCCATTCACTAGACTCTGTGACTCACTCTATGTTATAGTTTGTTTTGGTTCACACATTGTGGTAAGTCACATATACATATACACATATAGTTTACCAACACGATTAATGCTTTATTCCAAAATGAAGGCAGTTTTATGCTAACCCCTCAAAAGAGAAAGATTAGAGAGATAAAATAGCTATAAACATGTTAAAAACCCTATACAAAGAGGCTGAAAATAGAAAAAAATTTACATTGGCTAATTCTGCAATAAAATAAAATTACCATTATTACTGTTACTGATTCCTAAACACATATGCTTAGAACTTCAGAAAATAGAAAGAACTTCAGAACTAGAAAGAGTGCAGAGAACATTAAGAAAGATGATTAGGGGGTCGGAGGCTAAAACATATGAAGAACGGTTGTAGAAATTGAGTATATCTAGTTTAATGAAAAGAAGAACTAGGGATGATATGATAGCAGTGTTCCAATATCTAAAGGGTTGTCACAAAGAAGAGGGAATCAAGCTATGCTTAAAAGCTCCTGAAGACAAAACAAGAAGCAATGGATGGAAACTAATCAAGGAGAGAACTAAATTAGAAACAAAGAGAAAATTCTTGACAGTTGGAACAATAAATCAGTAGAACGACTTTTCTCCAGAAGTTGTGGGTGCTCCATCATTGGAGGTTTTAAGAAGAAATTGGACAACCTTTTGTCTTAAATGATATAGGGTCCCTTGCTTGAGCAGGGAATTGGACAATGAAAACATGTACAAAAAAGTAATTTGCGTCATTTGTGTGATTACACATTTGACTTAATTACATAGTGTGCATGAGATTACATATTTGTCTAATTATACAAGTGACACAAATTGATACAAATGATAGAAAACATATGATGTAATAATGTCAAGTAGGTAATTAGGCAAATGATATAAATTATCTCAGTCATCAGTTCTGTTTCGGAAAAAAACAGATTTTGCAGCTGAAATCTTAACCACATTTCATCCTGTTGCATTCAAAATCCATTGCATTGCATCCATAAAAGTCAAGTTCTTACTGTTTGCAAACTATCTCTCCATTAACTGAAAGTAAGGATTTAGAACAGGGGTGAAACTCGCGGCCCCTGGGCCAGATGCATCACATGCTGGCCCTGCCCCCGCCCAGTTTAGCGAAGAGGGGAGAAGTCCCGATATGTCATGTGACGATGCCGTGATGATGTGAGTTTGACACCCCTGATTTAGAAGAGCTCATGTTGAAAGTAAAACTGGAGTAACTAACCCAGGTTAATAGAGTGTTAAACATTAAGGAGACAAAGGTACTGTCAAGCAGTGAGGTTAGTGACTTCACCATTTATCTTGAAGCAATAAAGTGGTAAACAATTTATTTCAATAATTGCTCATAGCAATGAGGGCAGTGACAGTCAAGATCATGAAAACAAATCACATTGCAATGGCCAAATCCATCAGAATAGTTAAAGCATTTTCCGAATAATGTATACCTATGAAAGCTGGATACTCATTTAGTTACATACTTGGAGATGGCTAGTAGGTGTTCCATATAAGAAAGAAGATTCAGTATCCTAATTCTGATATAAATAAATCCCCAATCACCCCAACCAACAAGTAAAAAACCACACACAACTAGGCACCACATAAATACTACACATAGAATAGCCCAAAGCACACCATCTGCCAAAGAGAAGTTCCCTGAGAAGGAACTCCAGCACAAGTTTGAAAGCTTGGAAGACTAAACCTCTAGTCCTGGATACCGACCCAGATTGGGCCCTGCAACATTATCCTGGGATATGTATATTTGCCTTCATTTGTGATGTAAATAAAGCCTGACATGAAGAAATTATCAGCAAGCAGGAATTGATATACTCTAGTCTAGGCAATATTGGGGCCTAGCAGTTAAGTCCATACATCTTCAAGCTGCCAAGATTGAGAAACTCTGCTCTGGGCATTATATGTGAACAAATTGATGGGCAGGAAAAAGATGACAATGCTTGGCAATAGCTAAGGGGCTGAGAATGGATGTCATATAGGTGGGATCAATGAAATCATTGGAATGTCCTTGGATAATCTGTGAGTTGCTACAGAATAGAATACAGAATAACAGAGCTGGAAGGGAGCTTGTAGGTCATCTAGTTCAACTCCCTGCTCAGGTGGGAGACCTATACCACTTCTGAGAAGTGGCTGTCCAGTCTCTTCTTAAAAGCCTCAGTGATGGAACACCCACAACTTCTGAAGGCAAGTGGTTCCATTGGTTGATTCTTCTTACTGTCAGAAAACTTCTTATTTTTAGGTTGACTCTTTCCTTGATCCATTTCCATCCATTGTTCCTAGTCTGGCTTTTAAGCGCTTTGGAAAATAGGTTCTCCCCCTCCTCTCTCTAACAGCACCTCAAATATTGAAACACTGCTATCATGTCATCCCTGGTCCTTCTCTCCACTAGCCAGGCCTTGTTCTTGCAACTGTTTTTCATATGTTTTAGTCTCCAGGCACCTAATCATGGAGATGAGTTTAAATGGCAGGTGTTTGTCCACATTCTCTACATCTAAAGAAATATCCCCTTGCTTTCAGGAACATCTAGTTGTAGGGAACAAAGAAGACCTTCTCAACTCACACAGTTTGGCGGAAGGGGGAACTTCATCTTCCTTTCAGAAAAATATAGAAAGTTTCCATTTTTGGTGCTAAATATTAGCACAATACCAGCTCTCAGAATCTTTTCAATTTCCTCCTAATCTGTCCTTGGAAATTTAGTATAGCTTATTGCCATTTGTACTTTTTTAGTGGAATGAAAATTTGGATCATCCTTATATGAAAGAAATATAGATTCTTTCCAGATATGGAAATATTTGCTTTGGATCTATGTATGATGTTTCTGTGCTGCACACAGAACAATTCTGAATGCTATGTTAAACTAAAAGAAACTTTGCAGCCATCCAGCCCATAGTTCTCCAGAATGTTAGGCAAATTGTGTGTGTGTGTGTGTGTGTGTGTTTTCATTCCTGCAACTTCAGATGAAAGATGACAGGAACTGATTTGAGGAGAGAGAGGGTTTTGCCATTGTACAAATGCTCTGCCAGTCGATTCTGTGCACACCCCAATAACTGTGACATTTTCATTTCCCCTCACTCGTCTCCTACATTTTCTCACAGAGAGAGAGAGAGAGAGAGAGAGAGAGAGAGAGAGAAAGAGAGAGAGAGAAAATGCAATGTCATTTTCAGAGAATGGTCCTAAGAGCTGCTTGTATAACAGACGGGACATTCCCAACATTTGTCCTAGTTTTCCCAAGAGATGTTATTTAATGTAACAGCAAGTCACTTCAAAGTGGCTCTCCGTGATATATCATATGAATATCACAAGCCCAATGGCTACGGGGCACTTATGAATCAGCTGTATTGTCTTGAGATGATTCAAGGAAACAGAGAACTTCAGTCTGTGTTAAGATGACCTATAGTAACCAAGTCAGATGTACCATCTTTTGACATTGTAATCTAAAATCCTAAAATTGTTTGAGATAGGTCTATGGCCACTAGAGATTTATAATGTCTTTTAGAATCATCCAGTCATTGTTATGCCAAAATAATAACAATGAGGAAAGGCATTACATCATCCCAGTGATGGTTATGGCTGGTTTACGCTCAAAATTCCATAGAGATCTTTCCAATATCTGTTTTTTAATCTTCCTGTCACAGCATGGCACATATGCTACTCTGCTATTTTATATTAGTTTGCTTATAGTCTTAAAAGGAGGGAATGGAAAAACATTTTAACTGGGACCAAGTTCCTTGGAAGGCAAATCTGCCACCATGATTTTTTTCTCACCTCACTTTAGATGAAGGAGAGCTATGAATTGTATCCATCTATATCTTGGTCCACAACATGATCTTTAAGTGTACTTTGATTGGCATCCACAAGACCTCCTGCTACATGTTGATTTTTTTAAAAAAACAATATTATTTTAATCAAAGAAAAAAAGATACAATTCTCCAAAGCATTAGCTTCAAATGTCATTTATTTCCAGCAATGTCTGTGATACAGGCTCCAAATTGACCCAGAAACATTTTACAAAACAAAACGTTGGAACCTGCAGGCTTGGTGCATTGTGTTGTTTTGGTCCTTCACAGGACAATCTACCCAATTGCCCAGAGGGGAAAAAAACAATGATAAAAGAGCGTGGTTGTGGAAGGCAGAGGAGCAGGTAGGAAACAATTGTTAATCAGTTTCCCATTAAATAATTTATTACTGTCTGTGCCTATCACTTCAGCCATTTTCATTTCAGCCATTTTCTTCAGAGTGCTTAAAACATGCTACCAAAATTCCAGATGTACTACAAGTGTGGAGAGCTTGACCTATGTCTTTTATATGTATGTTTTTCTTTCTATAATTAAAGAGTTATTTTGACACGGTTGAACTACAAAGTAATGTGTTTTCATGAGAGGAAGAGAACATAAAAATATCCCTGCTGAATTTGGCCTAAGCTTAACTAGCAAGTCTTCTGTTTCATACAGTGACCCACCAGATGCACCTAAGAGGCCCGAAATTGGGTGTCAGCAGCCTGCGGCTCTGGAGCCGCATGCGGCTCTTTGAGCTTCCTGTTGGGTGATCCCCCCACTGGCTGGCCATGCCCCTCACCCTCTCCTCCCAGTCACTCCTCACCTGGCCTGAGAAGGTAAAACACAAAAAAAACAGAAATGAGAGGGAGGGAGGAGGAGAGAGAGAGATCCATTTCCCTCAGAAAACACCAGGAGCCACCAAACCAGGGTAGGTGTGGTGGGGAGTTGTCATGTGACTGGGTGGAAGTGATGTTGAGTTGGCCACACCCACCCAGGTTTTGAGACTCCCGGTGTTTTCTTTTCTATGGGAAATGGGTCCAAATGCCTCTTGGAGTGTTTCAGGTTGAAAACCCCTGCCCTAAATGGAAAACCAGGAGATCCTTTCTTTCCCATTGCCGCTCTTGGGTTTTTAGTATATAGCAGTGGGTTGTTTCTATAGCTCCTACCTGGTTTAATAGTCATGGATAGATTTGTTCTTTCTTTTTTTTCCTCCTACAGGAACTGGTCAAACTTCTCCACAAAGCTCTGGAGGCAGCTCAGCAAGAGAAACGAGAGTCCTGCAGATATCTGGTCACAGCTACGGAAAAAGACAGGCTGGAATTGGTGCGCCACAAAGTGAGGCAGATTGCTGAGCTGAACAAGCAGGTTCAAGTGCTAGAGATGGAAAAGGGAGACCTGGAGCAGGAGGCTGCTTTGAAGGAGGAGCACATCAAGGAGCTGAGAGAACACGTGCAACTCTTGATGGACAAAAACGAAGCCAAGCAACAAGTCATCCTCAAGCTGACAGAACAGCTCACTAGAGAGATGCCCGACTCCATTACTGAGGCAGACAGCATCATGACCAAGACATTGTACAAGCAACAGGAAAAGATTGAACACCTAAAGGTACTCTTGAGAGGAATTCACAACCAGACTCAAATTGTATAATCAGTACAATATTGTTGCGTTTTGGCCTTTCACAATTTCACACTTATTGTTTTGCCAATGATATGCTTGTGCGTTGCATATATATGTAGACACTTCTAAAAATAGAACAGGATTGGGCAACAAATTCACTCTCCTAAAAACTACTAACTCATATTTAGTTTACAAATTTGTAGCAGTTACAATAGAGAAACCATGTTTAAAATGGATGGGCAATACCTGCCTAATTTTTAGGAAACCAGAGATGCAGTTCAATTAAGTTTTTGCTGCCTGACAATAAAAAGCTGATGCTATTGTAGTTCTTGGCTTTTCCCTATAAATGAAAAACCTAGAATAAATCTATGTAAATTAGGATACATTACGCATAGTTGTTGACATAAAATAATCCATGTAATTGAAAATGGCACAATGATCTTTATAAGACTCATGCAAGCAGCACAGCTACGATAAGCCCACAATTTACACCATGCTTCATGCAAAGTTAACTTTTATATATTTGTTAGCATGGGCAGACAGGCAATGCATAGCCTTAAAGGCTGCAGCCAAAACTCAGAACTGATGTCGTAACTCAATGTGGTCACATGACATTGTGCTTAACGACTCACTACTTCACTTAACGATGGAGTTACCAGTCCCTATTGCAGTTGGTAAGCGAAGACTATCTGCACCATAGCCTCTTGAAATAAGTTTTAAACAGCATTTTAAATGAACTGATAAAACCTTATAGATTATAGCATATTTGCAGCAGTACACATAAAAGGTTTCTTGTGGATAATCTAAGAATATGGGAATGGACTGTTCCTCTTTGATTGGTCCTAAGCCAGAGAGGGCTTTGAACAGTATCTGACATGAATATCCATCAATTTGTCTTAAGTCCTCAGTTGTATGGGGCTTAGTTCCCATTGGCTAATCCACATTGATACTGTAAGTCATTGTTCTATTTATCTGTGTGGCTGTAACATTTTCTACACAGACATTAGACAAGTGAAGGCTTATGTTACATTTTGGGCCACAATGTTTTTGACCAATTTGGAAAACCAGGGAAGGTAAAAATAAAAATAAATAAAAAGAGACTGATCCTTCCTTCCTTCCTTCCTTCCTTCCTTCCTTCCTTCCTTCCTTCCTTCCTTCCTTCCTTCCTTCCTTCCTTCCTTCCTTCGTTGCGATCCCAGTATCCATCAATTTATACCTAATTGCATAAGTATTTCAGGGTGAGAGTTACTTTACATGATTTTTCATGTATTTTTCTCAGGATGATCTTGAGGCATACAAGACTCAGAACCAATTTTTGAACTCCGAAGTCCACCAAGTTAGCAAAATATGGAGCACTGTGGCACAGAGAGAAAAAAACCTTCTGATGAAGGTAAGAAGCAAGGCTATTTAACTCACAATGGTGTTTTGATTTTCTTCTTCCATTTTTAATTTGATTTTCAAATATATAGGAAGTTTTCTACTTGTCTGTCAAACACAGGAACTTTGGGAACTCTTTTTATTTGCTCATTTCTCAAGTCACTGGCATGTGACTGTTCACATGATACAGTCTGAGGAGGGCCGCATGACTGGCTTCACCCCAATTTTGGGTTCACTGTGAATTCAGAGATATGGAAAAAAAAATATTTTACCCACAAACAATGTGCAGATTGGTTCAGAGTGATTGCAACATTTCAGGTTTCCCTAGATGTAGATAGACAAAATAAACCTGCCATCAAATTGCTGCTACAGTTAACTCAAATGATTCCAGTTGTAACGTAGTCAACAATAAATAATGAGTCTGCTAAAAAGCCATTACTTTTTATTCACAAATAAACACAAAATATATATTTAGGGAAGGTGTGTCCAAAAAGAGCATACCTTTTGAAAAAAACATATTAACAGCTAGGTGAATGTAAACTGGAAACCATCAAGTTGTAAAGAATAGTGAATTAAGTTTTTAATTTACAAAAATTGCAGTCCTGAGAGGAACCAGACTTGGGTTGAGAGGCACAAGCCAGTGGAGAGTTAAGTAGATAACTGAGTATAGGAGGTTCATGATGGTAAGAAACACCCATCCTTGGAAAGTTGTTAATGCCTGTTCCCCCCATAATTCTGTGATTAAAGCATCAATATCAAGTCCATATATCAACTGCTTAGCCTTATAAACTGATGATATGAGCTATCATCTTCAAATAGAGGTTGAATGGTCATCTGAGATTGTCTGACGGACGACCAAGGAGCTTTCACTGAGCAGGGGGCTGGACCTGATTACTTATAAGATCCCTTCCTACTCAGTGATACTATGAATTATCATCTAAGTAGGTCCCTAGCTTCACATCCAAAATGAGGCAATGCAGTTAAAAGCAGTCTTGATGATTAGTGGGACCATCAGTGGAAAATAGAGAATCCTTAGTTTAACCCAATGATGCTATCAATGCAATGGCTGATTGCTAAATTCTTATGAAGTAAAGTAACACGCTGCAGCTGTTACTTTTGGGGAAAATATGGCATGGGCAGAATTTTTTTCATCATTCCTAAAGCTGACTGGCTCCAACACCTATTGAATTTCCACAGCAGACAAAGTGTTTCAAAGTTAGCAGTGTGTGTGTGTGTTTGCAATACCTTCCATGTATTCATCTCAGAAGGCCTTAAAATAACTTCCTCTTCAAAAATATCATGAAATAATGAAAAGGTTAACAAAATTGCAGATATCTTGCAATGACAACACTAATGGGGGAAAAATAATCCCCATCTAATAAATATGCAAAACAACATATAGGTATACTATGTACTATATAAGGGGTGCAATGGCCTAACAGCTGGGCTTGTCAACTGGAAGGTTGCAGTTTCAGACTTAAGTGCTGCGGGATGGGGTGAGCTCCCATTCCTGTCTTAGCTGCTGCCCGCCTAGCAGTTTGAAGGCATGCAAACGCAAGTAGGTAAATGCCACTTCGGTGTGAAAGTAACAGCATTCTGTGCCCCTTGGCGTATAGCCATGCTGGCCACATGACCATAGAAATGTCTTTGGATAATGTTGGCTCCCTCAGCTAGGAAATGGAGATAAACACTGCCCCCTAGAGTCAGACCCAACTAGGTAGGGCAGCTTTGCTGGTTGGAGAATTCTAGGAATTAAAGTCCACAAGTCTTAAAGTTGCCAAGTTTGGGGACCCCTGCAGTAGTGTGTCACAGGTGTCCCTCTCTCCCTTCCTCCCCTGGTTTGTTCTGAAGTAGCATTTCTGAAGCAGAATTCTGGGAGTTGAAGTCCACAAGCCTTAAAGTTGCCAAGTTTGGAGACCTCTGAGATAGGGGGATCCTTTACCTTTACATACGATATACAGGTCAGTTGAACTACTACAAGACACATGAATTTATACTAACAAGATCAGATTCCTGTCTCAAACAAATGACTTCAATACTCCCTACTTTAATCTGTGGATGGTTACTTTATTCTTTAAAAAAAAAAAAAACTTCAAAATCAGAACACTTTCAGAATGAATCCAAGAGGCAGATGGGACAATCCTCTATTTTGACAATCATTTTTTTCCTCTTTGTACGGCAGTGTGCTCAACTGCAAGCCCACAATTGCCAGATTGAAAGCAAGTACCTGATGTCTCTACGGACTCTGCAGGGGCTGCCGGATTTGGCTAAAGAACACATGGCATTGGTGACAGGACTCATTGAAGAGGCACTGCAATGGGATATGAAGGAAGAAACCCTGATTCCTATTCAGCTAAGCCCAGTCAAGTAAATTACTAATAGGACCATTTGTGAAAGAGGCATGGCATGCCTATGGAGTGGATCAGTGATATCTTCAGTGGGGTGGGAAGAAAGCAAGATTGGGGGCTTTTTCTTCCTGTGTTGTAACATTGCACACCCCTCCAAAAGGGGTGGAGCTTCCAATGCAATGCCACAATGCTACTTCCACCATTCTAATGAAAGCAACGAGAGTCTGCAGATGGGATAGTTTGTATTTGTACTAGGCTCACTGTGGCTGGAAGCAAGAATTTCAGATTCATTCTTTCAACTGATGGTCCACTGATAATGCTCCATGTCTTTATGCTGCTTTTGCAATAGTGTAGGTTAAGTTGAAGTAACATAACTTAGCGTTAGATGCTGGTCTTCAGTTGTGTATTCAAACAGCAGGTAAATGTAGATCACTTTGCTTGCCTTGTTTTTTCAGAGTTTTTATTGTAAAAGCTAAAAAAAGATCATGACTCTGTAAGGACTAATTTTTATTTAAGTGCACAATTATCAAATGCTAGGCTTCCAAAATACATCTCCATTTTTTTAAAAAAAAAACATTGTTAACAATATTTGTACAATATGCTTAAAGACAATTCACATTTTCCCCACCAGCATGGCCTAATAATTTGTCATTTCCCTAATTCTGTTCTTTCCACTGTTTAGTCAATATGATGATTATGGCTTTATGACAGTTCCTGAATATGAAGCTGCAGACTGGAAGCTCTTGGCCAAAATCCAGGCCCTGGAGATCAAATGCACCAATCTGAACAAGGAGAGTACAGAGAAACCTTTCTCTGAGCGATGGAATAACCTTGGGGAACTGACTCCCTCCTCGGAGCTAAAAAGCTTATTGCGGTGCGGTGTCCCAGCAGTGCATCGCCAGAGGGTCTGGAGGTGGATTATCAGCCACCGGTTAAAGCAAACACGCTCTGCTGGTCATTACCACAATTTACTCAAGAAGTGTGAAAATGCTGAGCACCCAGCTTCCCAGCAAATTGAACTGGATCTGCATCGCACACTGCCCAACAATAGACATTTTATGTCACCGACTTCCCAGCTTATTCCCAAACTCAGAAGAGTCTTGCTTGCATTCTCCTGGCAAAATCCAACCATCGGCTATTGCCAAGGGCTGAACAGGTGCCTGCTTACATTTCTTATACTTCTTCATTTCAAATGTAGCAAAGTTTTTAAAAGAATCCTCTGGGTCTTCAGCGGGTTTTTTTTTTTTTTTTGGTTATTTCCATTTTGCTGTTATTTTCAACATTGAAAATTCAGATTTGTAACCACGTGAAGTGTCACAGGTTTAATCTGTAACATACTTACCTGCTTTAGTTATAATGGTGTCTTACTCATCCTAGACTGGCTGCCATTGCCTTGCTGATCCTAGAAGAGGAGGAGGAAGCTTTCTGGTGCTTAGTTCATATCACAAATAATTTAATGCCTCACGATTACTACAGCAACACATTAATAGGCTCGCAAGTAAGTCTGAGTTCCCTTCTGTGCTGAGGAATAGGATAATTACAGAATTTTATACTGTGAGAAATAAGTAATTTTGAGAATTGCTTGTATTATAGCAGAACCTATTGGAAGGATCTACACAAATAATAGAGTTGGAAGGGACCTTGGAGGTCTTCTAATCCAACACCCTGCTCATGCCGGAGACCCTATACCATTCCAGACAGGTGACTGCCCAGTCTCTTTTTTAAAGGCCTCCAGTGATGGAGCACCCACAATTTCTGAAGGCAAGCCATTCCACTGGTTAATTGTTCTCACTGTTAGGAAAATTCTCCTTAGTTCTCGGTTGCTTCTCTCCTTGATTAGTTTCCATCCATTGTTCCTTGTCTTGCCTTCTGGTGCTTTGAAAAACAGGTTGACCCTCCCCACCACTTCTTTGTGGCAGCCCCTCAAATATTGGAAGACTGCTATCATGTCACCCCTATCCTTCTTTTCTCTCGACTGGCCATACTCAATTCCTGCAACCATTCTTTATATGTTTTAGTCTCCAGGCCCCTAATCATCTTTGTTGCTATTCTCTGTACACTTTTCAAAGGCCCAACATCTTTTTTATAATATGGTGACCCAAACTGGATGCAGTATTCCAGATGTGGTCTTACTAAAGTTTTATAATGTGGTACTAATACTTCTCGTGATCATGACTCTATCCCTCTTTTTATGCAACCAAGGATTGCATTCGCTTTTTTGGCTGCTGTTGCACACTATTGGCTCATATCTAAGTGATTGTCCACTAGAACTCCAAGATCCCTCTCACAGTTATGGCTTTTGACCCATATACTGTATATGGATCTCATACACTATAGCCAGTCTTATTGGAATAGCTACAGTGTAAGATTGTATGTTTGTTTCAATATTTTTAATATTTTAAAAGACAGGAATAACTAAAAGATCTCATTTTTCCAAATAGATCTTCCTCTCTATAAGAATTATCCACCTGTGAGACCATAGAAATGAAGAATAGCCTTTCTAACATAAGTGCTTATCACTATTGATATTTTGCCAAATCCAGGTAGATCAAAGAGTTTTCAAAGACATCTTATCAGAGAAGCTTCCCAGGCTAACAGCACACTTGGATCAACTTCAAATTGACCTGTCCTTAGTGACTTTTAACTGGTTCCTGGTTGTTTTTGTCGACAGTCTTGTCAGTGATCTTCTCCTCCGAGTTTGGGATGCTTTCCTCTATGAAGGTGCAAAGGTAAGAAAGTTATACCCATCCACAAAGTTGGTTAAGTATATTCATATATTTCCCAGCAGCTAGACCAACTTAGACCAATTTTCTGGACATGTTTATTGAATCTTTACTATCCTTGTAAATTATTCAGGTATGACTACATCCTTCCGGTAATATACTACATAAAATCAAGTTTCTTTTTGCCCCAGGTGATATTCCGTTACGCGCTAGCAATTTTTAAATATAACGAAGAAGCAATATTGAAGATTCGGGACAATCTGGAATTCTATCAATATCTTCGTTTTTTCACCAAAACTATCTGTGATGGCAGGTAAGAATGTTTTTAGAAGCCAAAGGCAGTGCAGGAAAACCAACACACATCAAATAGTTTAAATAACATATTGTTAAGGCAAATGGGAAGCTGTCAGGCTGACACCTGGTCTAAAATGAGTCTCTATTCCTTTATTAAATCACACCAGCCCTAATTCCTTCAGTTGTTGCCCAATCTTGAAATAACACAATGGTCTGACGGCAAACTCACTAACTCCAAGGAAGGGGCTTCTATTTGTATGATGTGAAAAGGATGCTTGAGCACCAATCAAATAAATAGACTTTATTAATATCCTTTTTCCTCCTCATTTCAATATGCTTACCAATGGATTCTGAGTATTTCTGATCTCTAAATCTTTGTCTCTTGTGTTTTCCTAATTCGATTGACCACCAAATCTAATATCATGGGTGTCTCTGAGGACACAGCAAAGGAGGATTAATAATGATGACAGTTTATAAAGCTGTCAAGTAAAGTAAAGCTTCAATTAACTGCATATTAAAAAAAGCTTCCCAGGAAATCTGAATTAGTGTGATCTAAGAGAGACCTTTGGCAGAACAGCACAAACATGTTAGTCTTTGGACAGGCACTTTGCAAAGCTGCTATATTTTGAAGAAGGGTATTTCTCTCCCAAATGTATGTTCAGCCAGAGTTACCAGGTTTCTATTTCTTGTTTGGCTCATGTAGTTCTCCTCTTCCAGAAAGCTGATGAGCATTGCCTTCGGTGATATGAATCCGTTTCCCATGAAGCTGCTTCAGAATCGACGCGGAGTGCACAGATTAAAAGTGGAAGCTGAGCTCAGAGAACTGGAGCAGCTAAAAGCCCAGTATGTAAAGGAACAAGCTGAACTGGCAGCCAGCCAGCCAGATGGACCCACGAGTGAAGAGGAAGAAGAGATATAACGTTCGTTTACTCTCTGGTCATCTGTAAACATTGCCTTTGTTTGAAACACAAAGGCAGCAGTTATTTATGATAAACACTTGGCACCTGGTGCAATGAATGCAGATGTACTGGATAGTTTGCAAGTCCACTGCAAATAAGGGTGTATCGTGCCTTATTTTCATTATTTCTGGATATTTTGTGGTGCAGAAAAAACCCTGGACTGCATTCCGCTAGAGATTTTCTGTTACTCCAACTCTAAATCATAAGAATCCTCTTAGATCTTAGTATGATGTATGAATACAGTCCTTAGGGTTTGTCAACCCTAATTTATGGCAGGCCTGTACAACTTGTAGAGAAGAAAGGACCACATTGATAAATTAAAAATAATTGCAGGCTGCATAAGAATACCCGATGCACCAGTCAGCTACCAGAGTGGCAGCAAGGCTGGTTGTTGGCAACTTCACTGAAGCCTGGAGGCACTTGGCAGTGCGTCTTTTGGGAAAGCAACAGGAAATCCTTCAGGATGGTGGTGCTTTTTTGGTGGCAGTGAATTCATTGACCTTTTTAAAAATGCTAGTGGACCTTCAAGGCTGCTTGCTGGGCCACATATGGCCCACAGGCTGGAAATGCAGGGGCGATTTATGGTTTGCTAGTACCTGTGGCTCTTTCCAGTGTGGTTTTTTTCAGCCAAACATGGGTGAAGCAAAATGTGGATTAACCCAATATATGAGCCACACTTTTAATATGCATGTACAAAGTTTCCCCTTTTTTTGCTTTCCTTGTTTTATAGCAGGCTTTCTAATCAATTGGCTTTCCTGCAGAGATTGGACTAGATGACTGTTTCTCAAGCTTAGCAAATCTGACCTCCCGTTGGTTGGGGAATTCTGGGAGTTGAAGTCCACACATCTTAAATTGCTGAGATGGGAAAAACAACGGAACTAGATTATTCTTGGGATCCATTCAGAACTAACGTTCTGTGATTCTATTAGACAATTAGGGTTGACCCCTTAGGGTTGCTTCAGAGATAATTTCCTTATCACATTCAGAAATAATTGTTTCAGAGATATTTCCTGAACACATTTCTCAATGCCTTTTAACAGTGGTGCAGCTTCTAGTGTACTTGAACAGGTTGTAAAAATTCAAGGATATATTCAGAGACGTGTCTGCCTTGAAAGTAACCCATATTGAACTGTACGACACAGTCACACAGTTACCGACAGGGAATGTTTTAAGACAGTATATACAGTATTACGTTTTATAAAATTTCACAAATTTCAATTCCATAGAAGTCATAGACCCTGGATTTTGGATCCATTCTATAAGGTAGCTCATTTGAGGTACCTTAGTTCAAAAAACTAAGCTCCCTGTGAGGAACCATCCCACCTAGTCAAAGGTTACGAGAACAAGAATTTTAGTGGTATACAGACAGTTGAATCAGATTTCAGAAGATTTGTAGCTTTCAGAATTGGAGAGGGGAGAAAAGTATCTGCACAATAAGGTTCTTTTTTAGTGAGGTTTGGTGATATTTTTTTCAGCACTTTATCCACAAATTTTCATGGCTGAGGCATAGAATAGAAATAGGATGGGAAGACCTAGTCCAATCCCCTGTTCAAGACAGGAGGCCTTATACCATCCCTGTCAAATTGTTTGTCCAGTCTATTTTTGAAAACCTCCATGATGGAGCACCCACAACTCCAGGAGGCAAGCTGTTCCATTGATTGATTGTTCTCATTGTGCATCTTTTCTCTTTTTCCGTTACTAATAGATAATTGTAACATCTGGAATCCAGGTCCTCACCCAAAGAGATAAGTGTCAAGGAATGTATTCCTTAGGTTAAAAGCAAGAATGCAAAAGGCAAGGTGTAGGGTGGAGGCTGTCCATGTTAGGGTTAGCTCTCCCACCTTCGCCCATTGTTGCATTTCCCACTACCAGCTTCTTCCTACAACAACCTCGGTGGTGTTTCCTGCTTCTTCTTCAACCCCACAAATCTTCCTACTGCCTTGTAACCAGGGGTGGGATTCAAATTTTTTAACAACCGGCATGGCTTAGTTGGTGGGCGTGGCTTGGTGGTCATGTGACTGGCTGGGTGTGGCCAACTCAACATCACTCACATCGAGGCATGCATCTCCTCGCCTGGCCTCTCATGACTGTGGGGATGCTGCAACAGTTGTAAGTGTGAAAAATGGTCACAAGTCACTTTTTTCAGTGCCATCGTAACTTTGAATGGTCACTCCACACAAGCAAAGTACCAGCAAAGGAGGGGAAAAAAACTCCAGAGAAGTTTCAGAGACAGGAAGCCTAGTCCTGCCAAGAATGTAATAAGAATTAATGGAGAGGCAGTTTTTGTAAGCAACACCAGAATGTTTCCTGCCTGCCTGCCTTACAGGATTAGGCCAGTAATTTCTTCTAACAACCGGTTCTCCGAACTGCTTAGGATGTTAACAGCCGGTTCTAGTGAATAGGTGCGAACCTGTAGAATCCCACCCCTGCTTGCAACCATTCTGTACTCCGTCCCCTAAATCTTTTCCAATTCATTCGGTCATTAAATTTGAAGCACTTTATTTATTTATTTAAATTGAAGGAGCAGCAAGTCAGATGTTTTGGTCCCCCAAAAGCTTCCCCCCCTTTAACAGAGTGGCTATAACAAAGTAGAAGGATTTGTGTGACTTTGAAATTGATGGAAGACACAGGAAGCTGTTTCTGTGTCACCTAAAAAAAATGCATGAAAACTTGCAGAACTTTTATTGTTAAAAGTTATATTCGGTGTCGTACCTCCCCCTGCTGATAGGTTGTGGAACTGCAAGAAAAGACACCCTACAACTAAATAAAAAATAAAATGGCTTCATTCACTTTAATCCCAACCTCGTCCATTTTTAGAGTGTTGCATATAGCATGCTGTGCAAAGCCCATCCCTGTGGTTAAACAACAATGGACATAGGAAGAATATTTCTTCATAGTCTGCTCCGTGATGGATCCTTCTAAGGGGGATTTAAAACCTCAGGAATTGCTCGTTAGCTCAAGATCCTATCTCTCTGTGTATATTAATGAGGTAGTTAATCAAGTGGTGCATATTGGTCATTCATTTCACCCACATCAATTATGTAAACATTTGCCAAACTGGTCCCATTCTATGATTGGGGCTTAACTTAATAAGTGCAATTGTCTGTGCTCAAACTAGCACCCTGAGAATGGAAAAGACTACAGAACACAGCCTGAGGCAGAACTTTCTGGGAAAGCAAAGCCTTATGCAAGTCCTGGAGAATTGGTCAGGAGTGCTGTGCACATTTCAAAAATACCAGGGGAAACTTAAACTCATTCTGCTGCAAGCACAACCTTTTTCTGCTTTTCCTTAAAATGTATAGCTTCTATTTGTATAATTAAAAGTGCTTCTATTTTAACTTCAACTCTATGTGACTCTTAAAGTAGCAACATCAGTCCTAAAAAGAGGGTTGCTTTCACAAAGACCAAAGATATGTCATGTTCTTATGAGCATTTCTTCCAGTTTTTTTTTTTTGACTGAGCAAAAACTTCTGATTGCTCTAGCAAATTGTCTTCAAAAGACTAGTGCAGATGCAGATTTATGACAGATGTTTGTTGCTGTCTTAAATCAGATCCAGAAGAGAGACAATAGAATGAACGAATTTTCCTGTCCTGTCTGGCCAACACTTTTTCTTACCTAGCATGACAGGTGCATAGTATATTATTGATGGCAACTACCAGAAGAACCCAAAAAGTGTCTGCAAAGCAAAATTATCAAAAACCTCCATAGCAGGCTCAGTGTGATACAAAATTTATCTGAAAGCAGCATAGAAGCAGAAACTAGATGATCCTCCTAAAACCAGGTTGTGTGCTTTCCTTGTAACCAGCCATACCTGATTCTCTATGCTGCTTTGTCGTCTCTTGTAAGGGCATTGACTGTTCCTGAGCAACCAATCAGAGCCTTCCGATGATGCTTCTTTCCAGAAGTCCCTAATGTTAAGGAGCTTAAATCCTCTGCTTCCCAACAGTTGCTCCCAAGGATCTGCTTCATGTTCTCTTTACCTGATACAGAGAATGGATTCTTAAGAGATCGGCCCCATGACGTTTGTGGCCCAGTGCACTGTCAGCTCAGAGTTGTGAGATGGACAGAGGGCTACTACCCATCTTCCTTATATAATGTTTTTTTTCCCATTTGTGCTAAGTTCCATAGTTGCAGATCTTTGTGACTAACAAGGTTTTTTTTTAAAGCTTTAAATAAAGAAATTATAGTTCATGTGTATCTTGTTGGTCTGAATGAATTTTGGCCTACTTCTTTGCAAGTTCCTTAGAGTGACATGTACTGGTTTTGTGCCTCTCTTTTCTGATTCATAAACTGAAAGGGCTTCTTTTCTTATTCCATCAAAACAAAGCTAAATTTGTTGTTGATTAATCCCTCTTGATTTCCATTTAAAAGGAAAAGTGGAATGCAAATGTAACAGTACTAACTATACTGTCATTTAAATGCATTGATTTGATTTATTAAACTAAAGACTCTTGTGTTTTTTAAATTCCCTTTTAAGCCAATATGAGTATTTTGTACCATTCCTTGAGATACGTGGAGAGGCAGTAGAGAAAGACACTGACCTCTAGAGTTCATTAAAAGCCTGAATTAATTTTCATTCCCAGTTACCTTAATCTTTGCTTTCAGATATAGGTTGAGAAACAGGATTATCTTTCAAGAACTACTTTATAAATAATTCTCATTTAAAGATCATTCATTCAGTGACCATTCAAATTTACAACAGCACTAAACAAAGGACTTACGATCAGTCCTTGTTGTGGCCATCACAACATACCCACGGTCATGTGAACAAAATCAAGACCCAGGCACATTTACGACTGCCACTGTCCTCCCCCACCTGATCTTTGTTAGCGTTGCCTACATCCCCTTAGTTGGATTCACCATCGCCTTGGCCTCACATGAGGGAGATGCCTTGGAAATGTCTTGCAGGCTCACAGTTGGGTGCTACCAACCAGATTCTTCTTTTGTGAGCCAGCTGGGACTTCTTTTCATTAAAGGGGGCTCTATATGGCATGTTTAAAAAAGGACCACAGCTGTACCATTGCAAAAGAAGGACCCAATCAATAGTGGCATGCATGGGGCAAGGGCAACTGGCAGTAGTGGGTAAGTGTGCAGCCAAAAGGGTAGCGATGGCCAGCAAGTTAGTTAGATGGGGGAAGTTTAAATGGAGGCAATCCCTTATATCTTCCAAGAATGGGTTTCCATTTGGATGGGTCTTTGCCTAAAGACCATACAAAATTCTCTCAACAACAGCAAGTGTGATTGCCAGAATTGCATCAATAAGTCAACAGTCAATGTGATGTTTCACTTAAGAATCACATCAATTAGTGTTGTTGGTCCCAATTAGGATCATTTAAGTGAGGATTACCTGAATAGGAACAGAGATCATTGACTCATAAAGCAGAGCTGTCTTATTTGTGGTGGCATCAACCACAGAAATGCAAATTAGTTATTTCCAAAAAATCCTTTTATTCATATATTTGTTGGTTTGATCTGATAGTTATACATTATCATTCCATGCAGCCATTTGGATAACAAGATGATAACATACCTGAATACCTCTTACTACTGTTCTCTATAATTTACAAGTTCAACTAACCTGGGTCACATTGAGTTGGAAACAACACTGAATGAAAACTGAAGAATAACAGCAACAAAGAAATAATAAACTCACCTGTAGAATAAATCTTTTAAAAATCACTTATACTTGCAAGCACTTGTGCATGTTTTAGTGGTAAATGTTATTCATTCATTTTACATTCTGTTAATAAGTATTAACCATTGATAGGAAGGTTTTTTTTTACTGATTTATCAATCAAAGCATTAAAAGCTTGGTTGCCAGCCTGGAAAAGTGTGGCAGTGACTTCTTGTGTTCATCATTGGAACTCTATGTAGTTACCTAAAAAAAAAAACTTACCATAAGGATAAGATTAAATGTCTACATATTTTTTTTCCCCAAGAGCAACAATATAAGCTCATAAAGCATGAAGACATCGTATGTCACTATTCCAACTTTATACACATTCTTTTAGCTTTGGTGACTATTGGAATGTATTATTATTGGTGCCCTGAAGTGGTGGTGTGTGATGCTAAAATTTAAAATGTACTGTACGTGTGAGAGACCAAAACAGTAGCCCCAGTTTTGTTCTAATATGCTGCCTTTGACTTATATAAAAAAGAAGAATCAGAATCGTACTGTGGCTGGGATATTATACTAGTACTAGGAGGAACCAGGTTGAAGTCCCTCTCAGCTGTGTTGATCCACAAATCACCTACCTTATAACTGTCCATCTGATTTTTCCTGAATACCACCGAATTGCATCTTGTTGCAAAGGCCCAGTGTTAAACCTGTCAAGATAACCCTGAGCTTATCTTCGTGGGTGTTAGTATTTGAGTCATTTGCAAATCTGATAGTGTCCCTTCTCTCCCTCCCATTATCTAAGATTTATGAAAACCATTGAAGAGCACCGTATCCTGATTCCTGCACAGAAACACAAAGTGGGAAAAATGGTTCCCACCTGACTCTAGATAAAATAGACAAATCTGGTCTGGAATTTTCAAGAATTTCCACATCATATTCCTAAGTGTGATGTTCTGCAGACTACCTTGGATTTTATCATTATGCAAAGTCTGTAGGTGATATAGCAAGAATTTGGTATACGCACATTGCTAGGAATAATGCTATAAGTGCTTTCCTACTTTATTTACTTATTTTATTTCTATAGCTGTTCATCTCAACAAGTAATTATGGGCAGCATACATCATAAAACATAAAAAAGAACTAAAACAGTTAAAACAGTATATGATTAAAATATATGGCATCAAGTAAAACTGTTACTGTGGATGTTAATACAGCCAGGAAATGGGCCCTTAACCCACTCACGACCAAGGTCGAGCATACAATCAAGTCTTCACAGCCTTGTAAAAGGTCAGGATGGCCAGGATTATGCTGGTATTTGAAGTTAGAATATTCCAGGGGGCAGGGGCTATGGCAGAGAAGGCACTGCCAGTCAACATTCCTTGGCTAATGGGACCACAGCATGCCCAACCTGCCTGATTGAATTGAATGGGGAGAAACACCTGGGAGAAGACAGTCTGAGGTAACCTGGCACCAAGCCATGAAGGGCTCTGAATATGATAACTAGAACCTTGAATTATACCTGAAACATATTGGCAACCAATGTAGCTCACAAAGCAGTGATGTTACATATATTAAATACTTCACATCCTTTACTATCTGTACAGCCATATTCTGCCCTGGTTGAAGTTTTAATTTTTGTTACCTCTGAGTTCCCAGCTGCTGCTCCTGCTTTTAATAACATCTGACTATTTTAGACAGGTTTAATTCTTTCCTTTGTGATTAGAAAGAATTGGGACAGAATTGTCTAATGTGCATTTCCTCGGCTTCAAAGACAGACAAGTCTGCTTCTATAAATGATGGTACTGTGTGAGACCTGAAAAGTTCTCCCAGGAGATCTTTCAAAGTTTTGTGGGAAACACCTAGAACTTCAGATTATGCTTTTAGACTTGCAATCTACATTCATCTTTGTGTGAGCTAAAGCAGTGGAGGACAAATCTGATTCCCTGTAGACTGCTTCTTCAGATGTCTTCCATAAGCACTTGACCTGGAAACAGAAACTGGGACTAATAGCTAACACCAGTATTAGGAACAAGCTACCCTTACAATAGCTTATTGATTTATCTTTGTTTGCATACACAGAGCTAAATAAATAATCATTCTTGCCAGTAAGTAGAAAGTTGATAGCTACCAAAATAATTAATGTTATTATTTAACATCACTCATTTTTACCAAGGTTAATAATTTACTATTCTTTATCTTGACCTTTGTCATTGATGATTGCATTTAATTAGGGCATGTTACTACTAGCCCAGGTTAAACTTGCTACCAAAGATAGTGTGATAAAATATTATTTCATCCAAACTTGGGCCTTATTTTGCTGACCCCAAAGATAGAGATTTTGAGACAGGTATTGAGCGGTTTGAGATCAACCAAAGAGACCAATAATTTTAAAAACTTTTCAACCACCGGTTTTGTTGATCTGTTGATTTCAAGCCTTAGTAAACATTATTTAATAGTTCTATGTGTTTTCCCTAAAACTGAAGACAACCCTGTCAGATGAGTAGACTACAACTCAATTCAGCCCAAGATTATAGTTCAAAATATTTAGAGGGTACTAGGTACTGTATTGTTCTCACATATATTACACCATAATCTTTAGACCAACCAAATAAGGTGCAATATAATTTGCAATATAATAGCAGTATGCCTGAGAAGAGATGAACTGAATAAACAGATATGTGATATGTATCACTGATATGTGATTTCACCATTAGTTATCTCTAAAATTTTCAACCTCCCCAATGCTTATGCGAGTTTGCTGTTCTCATATGAATCATACAAATTCTCCTTTGTATAAGATTTGAGGAATTTACCTTTTTTTGGATAAAGTTGTTCTACACTATAGTACTAAATACCACATTCTATTCTAATTCTATTCTATTCTATTCCATTCCATTCCATTCTAATACCACTTTGTGTTGAAGGAGTGAATGGAAAAGAACAATGTGAACAATGCAATTAGAACTATTTTGAATCTACCATTTGAAGACCTCTGAATTGGCAAACTATGTGTGAATTGTGACTAAAGTTTCATGATATGAGCTACTCCAGCCTTGACTTTTTGTCCTACTTCTGATAAATGGTTGTGTAATTTAGACTTTATCACTGATAAGTTGGAAGAAGCAATAAATGCACTTAAGGAATCACTTTGATATATCTATTTGACTTGGAGGAAATCTCTATTTAAATGTAAACCATTGTGTAAACTTCAGCAAGAATTCTTCCTATTTTGGTCTATACATTTCATGATGGTGTATCTGATACATTTTCTTTAAGAAATGAGTAACAGTGCCCATTTTTCCAAAATATTTCTTAGTGATAAGAGGTAATATACTTCCTGTTTTATTTTTTATTTTTAAACAGGAAAGTACGGGAACCTGTGAAGTCCCTTTGGGTGAAAAGGACAATGCAGTTTTTTCCCCTTTATCCACTGGGGGGCCACTTTATTAACAGGAGGTACTATTGTATTTTTATAGTGAAGTCTCTGGATAATGATAATCAAAATTCTCTTATATTGTCTTGCCAGGTAATCAGGGAATAAAGATGTTTAGGCATATGAGATCCAAAATTCCAAGACAGCTTAGAAGCAGATGAGAAGAAAGTATGATAAACATTTTTATTTATTTATATTTTGGTTATCTAAGTAGCTCATTTATGCAAAATGGAACTTTTATAAAACAGCAACACATAAAGAGTAACATCTAGAGCAAGGGTCTTCAAACTGGGCAAGTTTAAGACTTGTGGATTTCAACTCCCAGAATTCCTGAGTTAACATGACTAGATGAGGAATTCTGGGAGTTGAAGTCCACAAGTCTTAAAGCTGTCAACTTTGAAGACCCCTAATCTAGGGCATTAAATGTGTTTGCAATTTGTTGTTTTCATTTATGAAGTCTCAATATGTTTGTGAAAATTGCCCGATAAAAGTTTGCTCCTACGATGAAAAATGTGTCTAGATGTTTGTCACCTGGAATAGAAAAGGATCAAATTGCAGGACAAATACATGAAGGAAGAGAGAAAGGGGGGAAAGAAAGGGGAAGCCAGAGCATCTCAAATATGCATAAAACTGAGATCTTCAAATGGAGACAAAAGATGGGGGGAAGACAACTGGTATATAGACATAGTGGAAGCAAGGATGACTTGCAAGATTAAGGTTATTGAAAGGTATTGAAACTATTGTGGATATAAACTAGATTGAAATACACTTCTCTACTTATTTGTTTCACTACCTGGCATACAGTAAATGCCACAAGGTTAATTACATGGGAAGCTGAAGGACATTGTCTAAAACAGGATTACCCAAAGTGTTTGTTATTGACCCCCCAAGGATAAATTGGGCTATTGTTTCTATGCTGTTTTTTCTTCATAGTACTATTAG
Organism: Bungarus multicinctus; assembly: GCA_023653725.1. Lineage (NCBI taxonomy): Eukaryota > Metazoa > Chordata > Lepidosauria > Squamata > Elapidae > Bungarus > Bungarus multicinctus. Next base: position 178,267,073 of record CM042834.1, read on the forward strand.
TTAAAGTAGTATTTAATAATTATTTTCATATTAATAAATGTTTTGGGGTTGATGAACAATATGAGACTTCATGAAGCGGTCAACAAGCTAGTCAGTTTGGGAATTGCTTCTCTAAAATAAAATACAGGCAGTTCAAAGTGATATTAATTACAAATTTAAATGGATATATATTTATAAAGCATTTACAAAGTTTTCAGAAAGATGGCCAGTGATGGTTTCATTAGTTTTTTTTTTCTTTAATTGGATGCTAGCATGAGAACCTAAAATATTTAATATTCATATTATTAAAATATTATTTAAAGTGTTTATTTTTGTAGTAAGTAAAAAAAAAAGTAAGAATAGCTTAAAACAGTCTGGGATGCAAGGCTGTAATTTTCTAAGTGGGCTTATCCTCATTGATAACAGTTAATTGAACAAATTGACATTTTAAGAGGCTTATGGACTTTTAAAAAATCAATCTTAAAAACGAAACAGGGAAGAACTGGTGTGGTAAATAGGGATGAAAATTGAGATATCAGATCCACAACCAATTTATATTTGCCTACATATGTTGAAAAAAACATCACTTAATATGGTGACATGTTCAAGGGATTAAAAATGATTTCAAACAGCTTTAGGACTTAAAAGTAAATGCCCTTCAGAAATGAGCTTGCGTGCAACCAACTGAATACTCTGCAGTCATTTGAAGGAGGCTTACTTGCTTAATAATTTGGGGGAAAGGCCATTCTTGCAGTCACACTGTTACTGTATGTTTCAACTTTCTTTGATTCAGATGGATGCCCAGTTCACAAGAGTTTCCTGGCACAAGATAGGAAGTTCTCTATTCTCAAGATGAAGCTAGTCCCAAATAGAAATTCTGAACTAACTTCTTGGGAGCCTTCCAGTAGAATTTCTGGGCAGGGCATGAAATGAAAAATGAAACATCCATCTCTTCAGCTTCAAAGCCACTTCAAACGAATAGCTCAGTTGATGCATGCCAGTTTCAAACATCCAGATACTTCACATAGGAAGTGGAAGAGGAAAAGGAGAAGTAAAACTACAGATACTAAAAAAAAATAATGGCTAGAGGGCTAAAAGAGAAGTAAAACAGGGAAGATCCTAATTCCAACCACCCCATAACAAGTGCTATATTCCATTTAACAATAGCCTGAGTTAGTTAGGAAGGTATGATCAGTAGGGCAATGGGGAGGGAGATGTTTAAAACAATTATAAAATGACAGGCCTGGAAGGGACTTTGGAGATTGTAGGAAGAAAAATCTGGTTTATTTGGTTTCCAGAAATTTCAGCGACAGCAGCAATGTTATCGGCTGATGTTATGCAACGCCAGGTCCGTAGTTAACAAAGCCCCCCTTATTCACGATCTAATTAGGGAGGGGGGAGCAGACCTGGCGGGCATCACCGAGACCTGGCTGCGATAGGAGGGGGTGTTCCTCTGGTGGAGATGTGCCCAGCCGGGTTCGAGTCTTTCATTGACCGAGGGCCCAGGGGAGGGGCGGGGGGGTTGCGGTAGTTATTCGGGAGGATCTAGTTCCTAGGGAATCCACTGTTCCTCAGACGACCGGATGTGAATTCCTCTTTGTAAAGTGTGGTTCTGGGGTTCAGATGGGCTTATTGATCACATACCTGGCTCCCTACTATGTGACATCGGCCCTGCCTGAGCTCCTCGAGGTCGTGGCCAGCTTGGCGGTTGAGACCCCTAGGCTGATGGTCATAGGGGATTTCAACCTGCCTTCGGCTGGCGGGACCTCGGGGGTTGCCCAGGAGTTCTTGGCTTCCATGACAGCCTTGGGCCTGACCCAATTAATTAGGGACCCCACTCATACTGGAGGTCACATCTTGGATCTGAAACTGTCCCTGGACCCAACTTTTATCTAATTATCGTCCGGTCTCCAACCTTCACTTTGTGGCGAAGGTTGTTGAGAGTGTGGTGGCACGACAGCTCCCCCAGCACCTGGATGAAGCTGTCTATTTAGATCCACGCCAATCGGGCTTCAGGCCCGGGCACAGCACGGAGACGGCTTTGGTCGCATTGGTGAATGATCTCTGGAGGGCCTGTGACAGAGGTCATTCCTCTGTCCTGGTCCTATTAGATCTCTCGGCGGCTTTTGATACTATTGACCACAGTATCCTTTTTCGACGCCTGGAGGGGTTGGGGGTGGGGGGCACTGTTTTGCGGTGGTTCTCCTCCTTCCTCTCCGGCTGTTCGCAATTTGTGTTGGCAGGGGGGCAGAAATCGGCCCTGAGGCCCCTGGTTTGTGGGGTTCCTCAGGGGTCGGTGCTCTCGTCCCTTCTGTTCAACATTTATATGAAGCCACTGGGTGAGATCATCCGTGGCTTCGGGGTAGAATTCCATCAGTACACTGATGATACTCAGCTGTACATTTCTACCCCGGGCCACCCCGATGAAGCCGTCGAGGTGATGGCCCGGTGCCTGGAGGCCGTGCGGTGTTGGATGGGGTGGAACAGGCTTCAGCTCAACCCATCTAAGACTGAGTGGCTGTGCTTCCCGGTGCCCCGATACAGCCAGCTAGTTCCATCGCTGGTTGTGGGGGAGGAAATTCTTGCCCGCACAGAGAGGGCTCGTAATCTGGGTGTCCTCCTGGATGTGCGGCTGTCATTGGAGGACCATGTGGCGGCCGTCGCCAGGGGGGCTTTTGGTCAGGTCCATAGGATCTACCAGTTGTGGCCCTTTCTGGATCGGGGTGTGCTTCGTACAGTCACCTCCGCCCTCATGATCTCCCGCCTAGACTATGCCAACGCTCTCTACATGGGGCTTCCCTTGAAGAGCACCCGGAGGCTCCAGCTGGTGCAGAATGCCGTCGTGCGGGTGGTGTTGGGAGTTCCACGGGGCTCCCATGTTACACCACTCCTGCGTGAGCTGCATTGGCTCCCGGTGGCCCTCCGGGTGTGCTTCAAGGTTTTAGTTACCATCTTTAAAGCGCTCCATGGCTTGGGACCAAGGATATTTGCGGGACTGCCTCCTGCCATTATCGGCCTCTCATTGATCAATACGCTCCCATAGAGTCGGCCTCTCGGGGTGCCGCCGGCTGGACGGCTGGCAACCCCGAGGGTGCAGGCCTTCTCGTTGGGGGCACCCTCCTTCTGGAATGAATTTTGCCCGGAGATGAGGACCATCCCTGATCTCCTGACCTTCCAGCGTGCATTGAAAACTTATTTATTTCATCAAGCCGGTCTGGCCTAGGGTTTTTAGGGGATTTTAATTGGGTTCGTTTGGTTTTTAGTTTTTAGCCCTCTTTTTTTAGCTTTCAGCCTTTTATATTTGGTCTTTTAGTAGTTTTTAATTTTGTACTGTTTTTCGTATTTTGATGTGGCTGTACACCGCCCTGAGTCCTGTTAGGGAAATAGGGCGGTATATAAGTTTAATAAATAAATAAATAAATAAATAAATAAATAAATAAATAAATAAATGTTTCTGGGGTGGCTGACCAAATGGCTGAGTGAATGGATGGATCTTTACAGGATGATTTAGATGCCCCAGGAGTCCAGGGAGTTGTGCAATGTAGTGAGCTTTCTGTCTTTTGCTATTCTAATGGTGGTGGGTAAATCCTAATAAGTCCTAAAGGTCCTGTCCTGTCCTTAGAGCTGGGTGGGGAAGACTGGGGCTGCTTTCTGCCTTTAAGAGCATGTTTCTCTATTTCTCCTTTGGGGAAATATTCTATCCTGCCTCTTTTAACATTAAGACTAAATAATATTTTAATCTGGGGAATGGGGGCTTCCTACAAGATCTTCTAGTCCAACCCCCTGCCCAGGGGAGGAGTGTGCCTATATGACTCAGCCCAGGTTTGGAAGTGATGGAAATGGCACAGTTTCCATTCAATGGAGATCTACAAACTCCTCCATTTAGAATATGTAAAAGTTGATTAATGTTCTTAAGCAGCACCAGAGCCTGGCAATGGCCAGTTTTGTATTTAATTAAAATTCCTTCACAGTCCTGAGACAGCACATTAAGGAAATGCCTAGTTCTTTAGGACTGGGAAAGTCATAGCGTATGCCCAGAGGAAATTTGGAATACGGGATGGGCAACCTACAGCAGCAGATTGGGATTGCGCCGATTTACCTCGGTTTCCTCTTCACAATTAACCAACCCAGGAATACTGAATCAATAGCCCTGTCCAAGATTAGATAAGAAGCAGAGTGCGGCCTTGGATGGGAGACCACAAGCAAATTCTGGGCGTTGTTTTTTGTTTTTTAACAAGCTCAGCATCGCAGACAACGGGCAAACCATTGACACAGCGGGGCAAAAACCGCACAGCGATGCCCAGAAAGCCAGCAGGAGAAGGGACTTCGGAAACCGTAAAATGTTCTGCGTGCCTCTTATTTCTAAGTCGCGCGCGCTCGGGTGAACGTGTGTCACAAATTTTTTTTTAAAAAAATATATTTCTGAACGTGTCCACCCACATCACACGCCTGTTCCGGAGAAGCCCCTTTTCCACCTCAAAAGGCTGAAGGTCTCCCCAACCTTCCCCCGCCCTCCATCCCGCACCCGTCCCCTCCCTCGGCCCTCACCCTCCCCGTCAGAGCGTCTCACTCGCGCACAAAAGAGGAGAGGAGGGGCGAGTAAGCGGCCTTTGGTTCCTTTCTCCTCTGGCTCCGCCCCTTCGGTTTCCCTCTCACTCCCTGCTCGCGGGCGCGCGCGCGCGTGTGTTCTGCAGTGACTTCGCAAGCGTGCGCCCTGCCAATCGAGCGCGCTTGCTTGCAAGCGGGCGGATCTTTCATATTAAAACGGGCTGTCTTTTTTTTTATTTTTTTAAAGCGGGTGGGAGATAGCAAAAAAGCAAAAAAAAAAAAAAAAAGATTCTTCCGTGATTTTTTATTCCCCCCCCCCTCTCCTTTTTAAACTGGCGGCTTGCGATGCTTTGCCTACGAAGCTGCGACGCCAGGAGCGGTATAATGAATGAACGGGATTCTTTGATCGCGCAGCGACACCTGTAAGGGGAGAGGGTAGGGAAAGCGTAAGCGGAGGTGTGGTGCAGGCGGGATCTGAGATCTTTGCTGCAGAAAGACAAGACTGGTACCAGACGGGCAACCAACATAAAACAATTTTTTAAAAAAAAAAAATCCAGCCTGCATGACCGTCACGAAGGTAGGAAACCGTTGCAAAAAAAAAAAAGAGGAGGAACTAAGGCGATGAACCTGCTTTTGAATAATGTCAGAAGAATTAAACTGCCAGGGCTTTTTTTTTTTTTTTGCGAGCTGTAAACAAGAGCGGGCGATTTCACATCTCTCTTATAATACTGAATATTCTTGGTGCACTATAATAATTGTAAGTCAGAGTGAGCTTCTGCTCCTGGAACGGAATGATATTCGCGAGATGGACAAGACTGCATCATTCTGCATCTGAAGGGCGGGGTAAAGAAAAACAAGGAAAATCCTAGTCCGTGAATTTATATATATTTGGCAGCTATGGTCCCTGCGCTTATCACAAAAATATGGGTCTTATTTGTAGAGACTCGTAGTAGATTCCCCATCCCAGCCTTCTCTAGACTTAAGAGGAACTGTCTACCAGGAAGTTCTTGGCTAAGAAATGTTTCTCTTCCTGGAAAAGAAAGACATATTTTCTATTATAGAATTAGAAATTAGATCAATCAATTAGATGCGTTGATCTGTATCTGCATTCTTGCAGATCTGACAAGAACGAGAGTTTATTTTTCAACATTGTCGTGCTTGGAGATGAATAACATTTGTTTCTAGCATCAGGAAGTGAAGAGGGTCATAGTTTGTAGAGGTTTCTTGGGTGGAGCAGGGAATTAAGTGAAGTTGGGCACTGCGGGCAGAATCTGTTCATTGCTTTTCAGGCTGGTAGCTATCCTTTGCATCGTTGCCTGTGGCAAGGTAAGAATTTCCTCCAGGTAAACAGCCAGTGAAAAATCCTTTCCTATTGGAAGTAAATTCTCCTTTTTACTGAGTCACAATTTGACAAAAAAGGACGGTAGCTTTCATGAACATATCTTGAATGTTGAAATATTGGCTTGTTTTCAGAAGTTAAAAAAAGGGAATGGTAACTGATGGGCAGCCTTGAGCAACTGGTTCAGTGGTTAGATCAATAAAATGAGATTTAATGCTGATACATTTTCCCATTTTAAATTTCCCATTTATTTATTTGCAAAATTAGATACTGAGTGTTTGTTATATGGCTTGTAGAGAAACTTTCTCCCACCAAGTACCTCTTAGATGTGTCAGGCTACAATTTGCATAATCCCAAACCAGCAAAGATAATGTGGCTGGGAAGAGAATTTGTTTATTACAGTTATATCCCAGCTTTCAGGATAACAGTTTTCCCAAAGTGGCTTGCAAACAGTGTAAACAATTGTAAATGAAAATGCAATACTATACTCCCTTCTCTTTCTCCTTCTCCCTCTTTCTTAAAAGAAGTTTGGCTGACATATTTGAGGGAGACCATATTTGAGGGCTGATCTAAATAATGGGATTTGTTGGAGGTATAGATAAAGCTGTTGACGAATGCAGTAGAATGTGTTTATTGCTCTGCCTTTGCCCTGGGGTTTTCGTGCAGAAGGAATGTTGATGTGACTTTGTCCCTGAGTCCAAAGAAGCTGTGTGCAAAAGGATTGCTTTTTTTTTTATTGTAATGAGACTTTTGCTGAAAGAAAGACTCACATGAATTGATGTTTATAATTTATAGATAATGAAAAATTATCTATAGCCTGTGGGTGTCAAATAGTTGTTGAAAGAGAGACCTTGCTTAGACTCTGTGGAGGTGACTATTAACTGTCAGGTGTTACTTAGCATCATTGGAAAACATGTGATTTATCTGAACCTTGAAATGATGATTTGGTCGTTGTTTAGCCCAACATTATTTCCAGCATTGAGCACTTCTCCATGAACTCTTAAGCAAAACAGCCACTTACTACATTTACTCTTTGCCACTTCCTGCAATTAACTGGAACTTCAGTAATGGATCTAAGAAATGTTAATTTCTTTCTTTGTTAAGACATACAATGTTCTCACTCCTCTTTTTCTTTACATATCCTACTTCCAGACACTTGTGGCACAATAATAACCACTCTCAGATCATGATACAGCAATCCAGAAAGTCTTTGATAAATAAAGCTTAGATGCTTACATCAAAATATTTTGTTTATGAAGTTGAATCTTCATTTCTTGAATTCCAACTGGTCCTTGGTGATTCTTGGCTGGCTGCTTTGTCAGTTCCCCAAATCATCTTTTCCAAACTCCCTGCTTCTTTGGCTCTTCTTTTTGCCCCATCTGTTGTCTATGTTGCTTTTTATGGATTCTGAGCAGCTGTTCCGATGCAGGACTAGAATAGCTTTGTGACAGAAAGGCGGGTCAGTCACTCACCTCCACTATTATCCTTATTCTCTTCATATCCTCCAGAAATATTGGCTTTCAGTCCCATTAGCTATAATCTGTAGGGCTTGGAAGACACATTGTAGAAGGCTTCAGTTCAGTTTATCCACATATGTCATCATCTGTTCAAATAGTATTTCTGGAAATTGCTCAGGATTGAACTCAGTAAACCTCAAGGGGAAGGGTGTTCCACAGTTTTCTGGAGTAGCTACAGATAATACAGTTTTGCATAGTTTCTTGATGTCAGCTTAGGCAATTCCAGATGTTTTGTCTTCCCAGCTATGATAATTGCAGATCTGGACATAACAGAGAAAAGAGGTCTTATTGTGAAGACTCTTACCAGATTTGTATAATGGTTTCTATCATGTCTGTGTTAAACTTGCTAATGCTTTCAGACTAGCGTAAATCAGTAACGTTTGGCTAGCTCAAGATCCATACCATTGGCTGGGGTAACCAGCCATATGTTGCTTCTGCATGATGATAACACCTTCCTCCAGAGATCTAGTAAAGAGGGGAAAGGGACTGGTAGGGAGGAATCCCCTACTATATTCGACAATTGAACTAGCAGCCCTGCCTGAGGATTTTCTGAAATCAGCTTGAATCAAGAAAGTTCTGTTGCCTTTGGAGGTATGGATCAAAGACTGAGCTGTATCTTAACTCATGTACTTGCTAAGTTATCAATGGTAAACTAGATGTTCTTATAGCCACAAAAGCAGTGCCATATAACACTGATTAATGTCATTAAAATATTTGTATTCTTCATTTCACCGTCACAAGGCAGTCTTTTAAACATGTTTTAAAATCCTAGTAGGATGTTTAGTAAAAAAAAAAGCATCAACTAAATCAATTAAAGGTAGCAAACATATCAAATATTCAACACACATCAACCAGCTTAATAAATTAGTTTCAAATGTCTAGACAAAAATCTGATTTGGACGCGGTGCTTAAATTGGTTTTTAAGTGTGTCAGCATTGATTGGGTGACGTCTTCAGGGTCTGTGCGCCACAGTCGCAAAGGCACAATTCTTTTTCATCTTTGGCCATTTGAGTGGGAATTCTGAGTGTTGCAATCCCAAATCATATGGAAAGTCCCAGTCTCCTCAAACATCTAGTGAAGCACTCTTTGTATAGTGAATTTATAAATGTGCAATGAAGGCAAATAGATTTATAAACTTTGGTATAAAATGATTGCTTCCTCATAGCTACTTCCCATCTGGATCAGTTGTGTATGGAAGTTTGATTTCATAGGTAGCTCATTTCCCATGATGTTTCTTATTCCAATGACCCACAAGGTGAGGGGGAATAGAACAGATCACTGGAATCAAAAGTTCCCACATGGAGTGAGTATGCCACATGGTTGAAGCGGAATGGGATTATCCTGAGTTTTAAATGTATTTTAACTAATATTCCATGCTCCTTATATATAGATGCTGCAATATGCCTAACATTCAGGTGAAGAATGGAATCATATTTAAAATATAAACAAAAATCTGGTAATTTAAAACCAGGTCAGTGTAAAATATTATTTTGAACTCTCAAAAGTGATGTGAGTCCTGTTACTATTTTTAATTATTCCTATGAATGAACATGTACTAGTACCTGGTAAATATTGGAATAATATCCAAGAACAACTAAAAAAAGTTCATAACAAATGTCTACACCTATTTATAAATGGGATATGTATATCGGACCACCTCTTGTAAATATCAGTGAGTAGATTATGTGTGTTGATGTTTCAGCCCTTGGAGTGCAGTGCAGAGCTTTCCTATTTATTAATTAGAGCAAGTTTCTCTAAAAGTTTCCATGTGTTTCTGAGGCTCAAATTATCAAGTGGTTAATTATGAAATCACATTGTGTCCTTCTTTGGAAAGTACAATTATGTTTACTAGAAAGAAACACTGGGACATAAAAATGTGGTTAGATGTTATAGAAATGAGGATGGCCCTGTGAATTAGCAATCTTGGAGTATATAAAAAATGAATTTCTAATTGATGGATCCTGAATGTTAGGAGATGTTGTGATTTATGAACCTCTCCTCCTTTGGATCTTCTAGAGAGGAACAATAGGGACAACTCCCTGTTTGAGCAGCAGTTTGACTGAGTTCTGGTATCTTTCTGCTCTCTTGATTGTGGTTTGGACTTTGGTCTTGCCTCTTGGACTTTTTTGTTTTTTGGATTGACTTTCTTTTAGAATCCTATATCATGACTTCTGGTTTAATATAGACTGCCTGTAATCCAGCTATGACCCATTGCTGGAGCAAAAAACAAGAGTGGCAAAAAAGAAAAAACAAAAGACTTGGCTCATAAGTTTTACCCAATCTGGATAATAGCTAATCTGAAAACTTCATACAGCTTGCTAATACCCCTTTGCTTGAACAGTAGATATGGGCTGTACATATTACAAATACACAGGAAGACAAAATTCTCTGGTCTGGCCTCAAATTTGCAAAATTCCTGGTTCAGGCATTGCAATTAAGCTTTGAAGTTGAACTTATTCTATTTCAGTGCTTTACACAGAGCAGAATTCCCATGGCAATACAAATCCTGCCCTTTATGAATAGCTGTGATTAATGTTGATAGATTAAAAGCCACCTAAATTCTTTTTTGTGCTTCAGTACATAAAGTGATCGTGATTGAGGCTTCACATCATCTGCCCCACACTAGACTTTATTAGGGCTGTTTGGGAACTTTCCATCTTGTGGCTTTGATAAAAACCATGTTGGAAAATAAGGATCTTGTGAATACTGGCTGGTGTGACATTGTATTGGATTACAATATTATCAGCGATTGTGTACATCACTAGTTCTTACAACAGTTAGCCAGTCATATGCTCTACTGGGCTTGAGTTTACTCTAGATTGCTCATTTACTCTCTGTATAATACTGTATTGCAGGCCTGGCCTATCAAACTTCTGGCCCATGGGTCACGCACATGCCTGGTTTAGCAAATGGGGAAAAGGTCCCAATATATCACATGACACCATCGTGACGACATGAGTTTGGCACCCTGCAGTATTGCATCCATAATACAGCATGGTTAGTGAATTGTGAAGATTTCAAATAAAATGTATTTGTTTGTCTAATTAGATATATAAATTCTTCAGCTAGTTCTATTCTGACCAATGTGACCAGCAGCAGAATGTCACAGCTTCAGGGATCTTTCGTAACCAGGACAAAGGCAGCATACAAATCTAACAAATGAATAAATAATCTGGAGACACCAAGGATATATTTGTCACTGAGTGTTTCACTTTCCTAGCTTTTTTCCCCCGTCTGTCAAAAGTAAGGGATGGGATATAACATTATTGCAGTATTCGCAGGCGGGTCTTGGTTATGAAGTCACCTATTATTAAGGAACATATTTGGTGTAAGGTATATAGAATTGTAGCCAATGATGGTTTTGCAAAACAAACTATTGTTTTTAAAGGTTGGGAATTCATTTTTGACAATTCTTGCTTCCCTGCTAATATGTGGAAATAGTATAGGTTATGGTAGGGAGTATTGCAGTAGTTATGGGACAACTAACAAAAGAGGAATCTGCATTCTACATGGTGCTAAGCTATGATTTACTTACTAACTAGGATTTGTTGCATATTTTCTGTTGACCGGCTTCATATAGTCAAATTGAACACTAAGCAAACCATGCCAAAAATCAGCAAGTTGTGTTAATCCAGATCAGGTTTCAGGTGCTGGTTAGATATCAAGTTAGACAATGGGAAATCTGTGACTTGCTGTTCCAGATCTTATTAAATCACAGGTTTCAGCAGATGTAGCCACAGATATATAGACTGATTCAAAGATCAAAGATGCTGGAAATTGCAGGTCAACACGTGGAAGATAGACATATTCTCTGTAAAGCCATTGTTAAAGATAAAGAAAGCCCTCGACCTTCATCCTTCCAGCATTCCTTTCACTGTTTTGTAAGGATTACTACCTATATTTTGTAGGTATGAGTTGGCAGTTGATCATGTTGGAGAGGATATTGTGTTTGTAGCTATGGATCTTGTTACATGATTTCATGTTTCATGCTTTATATCCCTGTCTATTAATCTGTACCAGCTCTAAGCACAGCTGGCTCTGTGGTAAACAAAGGAAAAATGTTGATTGCCTGATTGTTGCTGTGATTGAAAAACTGCTGCTGACGTTGCCATTTTACAATGTCTTCTTTGTGGGCTGGGCCTGTTGAGGAAATCTCAGGTTCTTGGTCAACAGTGACATGTTTGCCTCCATTGGGAAGATAGAAGAAGACCAAGATGGAAGATCAAGAAAACTGGAAAAAGGCAATTTCCTAGAATTTTTATGAAAGAAGTATGTTCTAAATGGATTGAGCTATATGACTGAGGTAATGAATGACTTGCTGTATATTATCTTCCTTCTGGATTGATTTAATTATCAAAATGAAGACAGAGACTTTGGCAATGATTGCCCTCTTATCAAAAAGAAAAGAAAAAAGCAACCCACTCTTTCACAGCGCCGTCTAATTTAATTATGGTCCTTCTGGAAAATGTATTATTCCAACTGTAAGAAAATAAAGTAAAGCGTGAATTAAAACTCTTCCACTTTGCTACCATTTCCACTCACTGTCTCTTCAAAGATGATCACACATTGTTGGACCGAAAACAGAAAAACAAACAAACAAAAAAAAGATAATTCCACCTTTGAGTCACAGCAGCTTCTGTAGCAAGAAAACTTTCTTCACTCTCACCCCATTAAAAAAAAACAAAATAAAAAAATGTCTGTGCCCTCTTCTCCAGTCTCTTCCTTCATTTCACATTCCATGAATTTGTCCAGTCATACGCAAAATAATAAATAAAATAAAATAATCCAAGTGATTATTGGTGTGTAGTATATAGAGGGTGTTGAAAAAAATATCAAATACGATGAGGCAGCAGTGTATTGACATTGAGAAACAGACATATTGCAAACAATATTGAGCTACAATTTTTCAGGGGAAAAAGTTTCAGGTATACTGCGACTGAGCTAAAAGTAAATTAGTTTACTTGGTGAAATCACTTGACAAGCATGTGATTATAGAGATCCAAAGCTTGTTGCAACATTTTGTGGAGTTCTCGTTTGGAAGTACCTTACATCGGGACCACTGATTTGCAATAACGTAAGGTAGAAGGTTTTTTGAATGATAAAATAAAAAGAAAATGTTGCTGACATATGTATAAGCCAGTCTTAGTACGGTAACCCCAAAAAATCTTTTCATAATTAAAATGGAGCAGCTTTAATTAATTCTTTGGTGGCTTTTACAGGTAGTCCTAAACTTATAACCATTCCCGTAGTGATTGTTTGAAGGTACAGTGGTACTGAAAAAAATGACTTATGACGGTTTTTCACACCTATGACTATTGCAGCACCCCCATGGTCACGTGATCAAAATTGGTGGCACCTGATTCATATTTATATGAATCATACTGGTTGCAGACAGTGCCCAAGGGTCATGTGATTATTTTTTGTGACCTTCTGATAAGTAAAGTCAGTGCTAGATTCCCTTAACAACCATATTACTAACTTAACTGATGGTTGACTTAAGAACTGTGACAAGAAAGGCCATAAAATGGGGCAACATTCACTTAACATAACAACTGTCTCACTTAGCAACAGAAATTTTGGTCACAATTGTGGCTGTAAGCTGAGGACTACCTGTATTTCCATATCAAGCCAAGTTTATTTAAAAATAATTCTATTGAATGACAGGGTGGCCCATTGTTACTGTTTTTTTCTTTGCTAGTCCCCCGGAATCGTCCAGCTTATCTGTGTTTCCTCCTCCCCTCTATTCAGGACACGGAAACAATGAAAAAGCTCAGATTCCTCTATGGTTTTTTTTTTTTACTTTCTTTGTACCTTCAAGTCAAGTGTTGACACCTGGTAACTGCCTGGACTAGTCTCAGTTTTCTTGGCAAGATTTTTCAGAAGTGGTTTATCCTTGCTGCTTCCTAGGACTGAGAGAGAGCAACTGGCCCAGAGTCACCCATCTGATTTCATGCCTAAGATGGGACTAAAACTCACAATCTTCGGCCTGGTATCTTAACCACTGTGCCAAGCTGGCTTTTCTTTAATATATCTGTATCAGGCGGAAGCCGATTGCAACAAGGATGCAAAGCATTTCTATGCTTTCCCCGGGCTTCCCTACCATGGGAAGTAACACAAATAATTAGAACAGTCTGACACCTTAATACCATATCTGACTGGAGAAATCAGGCCTCAATCTCTTCCCTGCATTATGATTCATGGGTTGATTGATTGATTTGCCAACGCAAAGTAAAATGCAGGCCTGCAAGGGAAAGCTGAATATGGAATGGATTATTTTTCAGAAGAGACTGACTCAAATTGTTACAGCTTTAAAAATAGACAAAATCCACAGGAAAATCCATCAGAGAAAGAAAATTCCTTCATCAGCCAGAGCTAGAGAGGTTACTCATAGTTCCTGAGAATCTTCCTCCTCATTAGACCAGGCATGTAGAAGCTATGGCTTTTAGGATAAGTGGTTTTCAAAGTGATCTTCCAATCCAGACTATTGGTGACCCATGGATGTCTAGTATGTGCCCGTTTCCCTTTCACTGTTGATCAGTTGATTACAATCCATTCACTGCCTCAGCCTCTGATTTTCAATGTTCAACACCAGTCAGTTGTTCTCAGACCAAAGCTCTCTTGCCACCTCAATCCCAGCTTCTCCCTGTTCAACACAAATCAGCTGTTTGAGAAATGGATCAGTGGCTGAAAACTGCTTCATGAACATAGGAAAAATGTGCAAACAGCAATGTATTTAAATTCAGAAAATGACAGAAAATCAACAGCTCTTGATTACTATTGTCTGTGAGTCCACAGGTATTCTCTTAAGTAGAACAGTGATCTCAGACAAGGAGCCTCAAAAGAAACATGTAACTAAGAAAGATAATGATGAATAATGACTAGCCTAACCCTAACCCTAATCTATTTTAGATTAGATTAAAAGCCCTGGTGGTGCAGGTTTAAAAAAAGCAGTATTGCAAGCAAACTGCCCACAGCCTGGAGTTCATCCCTGACAGGGCTTACCTGGGTTGACCAGGGTTGACCCATTCTTCCATCCTTCTGAGGTTGGTAAAATGAGGACGCAGATTGTTCGGGCCATATGCGAATAATGCTTACATTATAAACCTCCCAGACGGTGCTGTAAAGTGCTATGGGATGGTATATAAACCTAGATGTTATTGCTAAGATTGGGATTTTTTTAAATGAGAATCATCTTCCCCTTCATTCCTCAGAGATTTCTACTGAAGAACCGTTTTTACCAGCATATTTGTCCTAATAATTTTTAGGATGGCAGGGGTACATAAAATAATTTCAATGATATGTACATTCTTAATTGGTATTGTGGTTGGTATAGAATTTCATTTTACGAGACCCTCTTAAAATAGAGGGAATGAGAAGACATTCCCAAATGCAACTATATTTATTATATTCACTGAAAAAAAAAATGCAAAGACAAACAACACTAGGAGTGTTTGGAAGGGAGGTTTGATATATTTGGTCTTCACATTGTTCAAACCTTTCTTGGTCCATAATGGCATAAAATTTGAGAAACAAATTTTTAGCTCTATCAGAAAAATACCCGGCAGTTGTAGGCAGCAGGAGAAACAATGCTGGGAATTGTAGTATAATAAACTCTTGAAGACCACATATACCCCAGATTATATTTATCTATTGATCACAGTTTCTTACCCAAAACTCCTTGAGGCAATTTTGTCTGCAGATGGAAAAAGCCGATAACTCAGTAATACTTTTTGTTGGCAAAGTCCATCATGCTTTCTCTGTCCCTCCCCCCCTAAGCAATATTCATCCATTTTCAGGAATTTCTTCTCCACTGAGAATTATCAGAGCTGTGGGTGAGGTGCATTTTACTTTATGCACTTTGCAAGAAAACTTATGTCAACAGTTCTGCTATTTTGTTGATAATTTATTTTGTTTCTGACGCTCCCCATTATTTGGATGCATTCTCTAATTTTTATTTCTATTAATCCTGCCTTTCTTTGCTTGGTGGATTATCACTAGGGAATTTAGAAGTCATCCAACAATTGCATTCACATTACAGCAAAGAGGCTTTGTTATCATCTCGTGATAGCTGATGATGCTATAATCACTACGGGGGAAATGGCTTTTAGTCAATGGGTTTATCATATATCCACCAGCTGTGGCCCAAAGATGCACTGCTAACCATTTTTAAAAGACATGACCTTTGTTTCATACCCAGCTTACAGCAGAGAGCTTTAACTATTTCAGTTTTGAAGTAATGTTCTCCCTCTTTTCCCAACACAAATCTTTTTGTGAACATGACCTACAAGGCTTCATCAACAGTGCGGATGATGGCATGGTTAGCATCTGGGATCTGCTCAGCTCCTGTTGCATTTTAAGATGCTGTGTTGGCATGCCTGCCGCCTCTCCTTCATGTCTGTTCAGCAATTTTCTGCCAGAAGAGCTATAGTGATGTGGTGTCCAGTTGCATGGATCATCTCTTTCTCCCTCCCCACCCCCCTCTATATGTGTGTGTGTATGTGTGTGTGTGTGAGAGAGAGAGAGAGAATATATATATATTCCTTCCTTCCTTCCTTCCTTCCTTCCTTCCTTCCTTCCTTCCTTCCTTCCTTCCTTCCTTCCTTCCCTCCCTCCCTCCCTCCCTCCCTTCCTTCCTTCTGTACTTACTTATCATCTATCTGCCTGTCTGCCTGTCTTTGTGTGTATATTTGTGTTTCGACAACTTGGTGGGTAAAGAGCTGGCTCCAGCTCTTGTCAGCCAACCTGAAAAACAAGAAACAAGCACTGAAGATATTTCCATTTCAGTATCCCCAGGGCCTGCTAGTTTTTTTTCCCCCAACATGGGTTTAGTGCTCTTCCAGAAGAATGGTAACCCTGTGTTTAAAAATAGCTCTTAAAAAACAGCTGAATGACACAGGGAGAACAGTTGTATGGTAAAGTGGGAAGATCTCTCAACTGGGCTGAACAATTCCTTCTCGTTGCCTGATGAAACAGCCTTCTCCACCTGAGGATTTGAGGCATCTTTACCAGGCAGGTTCTGACCAGTGGTGGTTTTGAGAGGATATCTTAATAAAATAGAGAGCCTCTTTTGATAGTAGTGTCTACTGTCCCATGGATCAATTGCAAGTCCAGTGACTGATCTGCTTTTCTGGGCAGGCCCCATCTACTCCACATTGATCAGCTCTCTGAATAATGTCTCAGGTTCTGACAGATAGCTAAAATTGAGGGTCGAGCCATCTTGTCAGAACTTGTCTCTGCTCCAGGTTAACCATATTTAGGATAACTGATTGATAAAAGTTTTCCTGCCAGTTAGCAGTATTTGGTGAGAGGAGAAATGAAGCTTGGAGAGTCCATCAGTTACCAAATATCAAGTTCCTATGGTACAGTATTTATTTCACTAGGATTCAGGCCTGGCCATAGGACAGAATAGTATTCATTGCTAATAGTGGTGGGATTCAAAATATTTTACTACTGGTTCTGTGGGTGTGGCTTGGTGGGCGTGGCATGGCTTGGTGGGGAAGGATACTCCATTCCCATCCACTCCTGGGGAAGGATTATTGCAAATTCTTTGTTCCCTCCCCACTCCTCGGGGAAGGTTATTGCAAAATCCCATTCCCTCCCCACCCCACTAACCTGCTTTCCAACTCCGTTCTCCTGTGCAGGGCAACAAAAAAAGACCCAGTCAATCAGCTGGGATTTGGGAAGTAGAGAATAGATGGGGGCAGAGCAAATTAGAGGTGATATTTGCCAGTTTTCCGAACTACTCAAAATTTCTGCTGGTTCTCCAGAACTGGTCAGAACCTGCTTGCATACCACCTCTGATTGCTCGGATGGATGGCTTTCATTGAGACCTGAATATAGGAAATATGACTTTTTTGATCTTGCTTGTCTTTTGAGCAGCATTTGGTCCCATTAATATCCTTCTGGATTGCTTGTAAGATTCAGGATTATGAAGTTTCTTCTCATTCCTAAAGGAGCAGTGCAAATGAATCCTAAAGGAGCAAGAGAGGTCATCCCAATGTGCACTCTATTGTGAGGTCCTCTCTTTCCCCCTTGTCAGTGTCAGGGAAGCATGCTGATAATTCCAGTTTTACGCTGTCATCTAGGCTAGGCAAGGGTCTCTATGATTAATCGGGGCCCAAGTGCTTGAAGATTGTGGGGTCTGGATGAGATGAAACAAGCTGGAACTAAACCCTAATAAGATCAAGGCAGCATTTGTTCAGAAGCCATCAGGCTCTGTGTCTGCTCTGCTTTTATATTTGGATGAAGAAACAGCTCTTATCTTGAATGTTTTCCTAGACATATGGCTTCTGTTACATTTGCAGGTGAAGATTAAGCTTGAAGGGAGCTATGTTTGAGAGTGCACTATGAAGAACTTTGGATGGTGTGCCATTTAATGGGTTACCTACCAGATCAGATTACTGTAACATGCATTGAAGATTACAGAAATACCTCAGTGGTACAGGAGGCAGTTTCTGCTATGGTATCATCACAGCCATGTAGCATCTAATAAGCACCATTGCACTAAATTCCAGTAATTTTTCAGGTCTCACTCAAAACGTTCGTTTTGACTTTTAAAGCCTTACGAAGCTGGGCTTACACATAGGTATCTGCAAGGCTATCTTTTCTAAGTAGGACTGTTGAGGATACTGTGTGGTATCCAGATACAAATGGGGCAATCTTCGTTTTGTAGAATAATCTTGAGCCCCTGGCCCCAGTTAGTACCAACACTGTTGTCTTTTCACAAAGCTGCCCAAACAGTTTGTCCAAGAAATACCTGATGGCTAATATTGCTTGATTGTCAAGTTAGTACAATTGAACGTATTTATTGCTTATTTATTTTATTGGTACATTGTTGTTATTGTTTGCAGTTTTAATTTAATGTTTTGTTCCATTGGCCTGTTGTCAACTGCTGTCAATCACAGGTTTAACTGAGTAAAATCCATTTCTCATTTTTGATATGGGCCAACCTATCACACAGAGATAAGCAAGAAGTACTTTCCAATAGTAAGGTTTCTAGCATAATTGGTGAAAAGATAATAGAAAAACATTTTTTTAGATCTCTGGCCAGGGTTGGCAGAAACTCTCTGTCCTCTTTTGTTTCTTTACAGGCATTATAATGCCTAGAATCTGATAAGTAGTGCTGTACAGACTCTGTACAAAGAAAATAAAAACACAATAATCAAATACACTGCTGCAAATCTGGATGTGCACTATATCCAGTTTGTGCTTTTGGTTCATTGATCATGATAGGGTCACCTTTGTGTGCTTCCATGTGAAACATTCCTTATACAATTGCTTAGATTCATTTGCAGAATTTTTTGTGGGCTGAGTGATTGCTATCTTCCATTTGTAAGCCTCCAGCGTTTTCCAACTTTTTCATAGGGAAGAATCCTAAGAAAAGATGGAACAGTCGAGTAGAACTTCCCGCCACTAATATTGAAACCTCTTACCTTGAACTTTCGTCTCTCAAGAGAATCCATACAAAAGCACAATCATCTGCACTCAGTGGTCGACGCCAATTGGCTCTAAGGCAATAGTATGCCAAAACAACAGGGAAGAATGTGTTAAGTTGTGATACTCAACATATAATGTACATTTTTCACTGGCTCTCTCTGAAATGTTTCTCTTAGAATTTTAGGGCTGATAGACTCTAATACATAACTCTTTCCACTTGGATCGAGTTCTTCTCCATCTTTGGAGTATCACTTTGCTTTTCTCTGGAGGTGTCTTCACCAGGGCAAGTATATTATATTCCTCCAAACTTCAAGAAAATCACTAAGAAAAAGGAAAAGCTTTGTAAGCTGGAGTTTGCCGTGTCATTGAAACTGAAGGTGCCTGATTACTTATGGAGAAAACTGATAAGGAGCGATGGGTTTTTAGCATCCAAGTAGCCAAGGTTAAAATGAAATGAAGCATTGTCTCTCTACGGAAAGAGGATTTGGATTTTATTTACTTTTCTTAGTGATTCTTTTTATATTGGTTCAGAAAGCTGGAGCGTGAAAGGTGGTGTTTACGCAGGGAAAACATTTTCAGGAGACATTCAAATTCTCATTCTGTGCTTTGCTTTACTATATCGATATCTCATTACAAAAACCCAATACTGAAACTCACTAATTTTAGGTAACTCTAGGACAGTGATGGCTAACCTTTGCGGCATCGAGTGCCCAAAGCATGTATGTGGGCCTCTGCAAAATATAATGTGTGCACGTCCCCCGCGCATGTGCCCTGCCCCATGCATGCTCCCTGCCCCATGCATGCACATGCATGCCCACGCATCCCCACACCTGCAAACGTCTCTGCATGTGGCCTGACCCGTGCATGTGTGCATGTCTCCCATGCATGCGCCCCACCCCATATGTGCCCCACCCCCCGTGCATGCGCAGCAGAGATCCGAAGACCAGCTGGCCAGGGGGAGGCATGCGCACATGCACGGCAGAGCTGAGGTGGGGCAATGGCTCGCCTGCCCACAGTACCTGTGGCACACGTACCATAGGTTCGCCATCATGGCTCTAGGATTTTAGTTTAAAGATGTATGTTGGAAAATATATCCAATCTCTTGGATCAAACTTTGGTTCTTTCTCAGCTTGGCTAGTTTCCCCCTTGACAATAAAGCTGCACTTCTCTAATTATATCACAAAATAAATCTAACATATTTTGCAGATATGTTCGACTATACTTCCCACCATGATAGCCAACATGCCTAATTTTCTGGTTGGATTGATATAATAAGTTTACTGTATTGCCTGAGATGCTGATTTTCACATGAGCACCTTTCTCAGTCTGCAGTGACAGAATTAGCCAAGGTACAGGTAGTCCTCGACTTACAACAATTCATTTAGTGACTGTTCAAAGTTACAATGGCACCGAAAAAACATGAGTTATGACTTACAGTGAGTTATCACTTACAACCATTGCAGTATCCCCATGGTCATGTGATCAAATTTCGGATGCTTGGCAACTCTTTCACATATTTATAACAGTTGCCATGTCCTGGGATCATGGGATCAATAAGGCAATGGTAGCCTCCAGGATGTACTTAGGGCTGTTAGTAAACATAGCATTGGAAACTACCTTCCTGCTGAATCAAATCTGCCTTTCATAGGTCTCCTCCGCCATCCTCTATAACCCCTCTGCAATGCTTAGTTTTCATTTCAGTGTTTTCTTTAGAAAATGTTTTCTATCCAGTTATTTGTATCCAAGCTAATAAGGAGCATTGGGGCTTTACAATCTTGTCCTGATAGCTGCAGCTCAGGATTTCCCACAGAAACAACCCTACACGGTAGGTTGGACTGAAAGAGTGAATGAGTCCATGAAGGATCCAAAGTCACCTAGTAAATTTCCATGGATGAGAAGGAAATTCAATCTGGGTCCTCGCCATAACTTCTTAATTATTACACAACATTGGTGGGTGCATCTGTTAAACGCATATAGAAATGTAGGGATTTCTGTAGAAAAGAATTATGGGACCTGGGATGGATTGCTCCCCAGTTCTCAGTTCAAAATATAGCCACTATAAGAATGTGTGCACCATTTAATTCTATTGCTATTAAGTAGAGCTGTCACAACTGGACTGCAAAATATGGACAACTTCTAGAGTCTTGTAACGACTAGGAAAGTACAAAGCCTAATAATTTGAGAACAGAACATTCCAGAGAACTACAGTAATCTCATTTCCCCTCCAGACTCCCCTTTTCTGGTTTGGAGGATTTACTTCCAGAAACTGTCAGACTACTCCTTGTATAGTTCAGTTCTATGTTAAGTTATAATTTCTCTAACCGGTTTAACTATTCAACCCCTTGGATCATATGGAGCAAATAGCATTTAATGGGTTTAGACCCATAAACCATAATATAATTTTTCATTTTTTTTCACAAGCATTTTGTGAACCGAACAAGATGTAGATGTAAACCATGAATTATGAACATAATGTGTGAGCTCAAGCATCTGATTTATTCAGCACCTGAATATACCTAAAATATACTGTGGCTTAACATGATATGTGGCCCCTTCCTAACCCACCTCATAAAAAAAATGATGAAGGCAAAATAGGATAACCCTCAAGTATGCCAAATTGCACTGCTTAGAAAAATAACATTTGTTCTGCTTTAGTAATGCTCAAATGTCAGAGTAATCATTTTATTGGGCCTTGAAAGAGATGGGTGCATAGTATTATTTTAAAGAGCTTTCCTGATTAGTAAGTGCCCTTAAGTTGGCAGTGGACAAAGGTTTTCAGATAAGAAGAGTATCAATTATAGTACTTTGCTTTTATTGCTTTTCTTTCTCCAAGACTCTCTCTGCCAGTAATTCATCTTGAAGTTGGGAAACTCAGTTGTTTACTTCTCTGTTGTTAAGATATTCTTCCTTTCTTTCCCCAACTCAAGAATGAGAGTGAATTAAAGACTATCTTTGCTACTAATCTGAGGCTCTCTTCTATCTTTGTGAAACTAGATTTGGGGCACAGATTCACAGTCTGGGAAAAAAAAGTCTACTATAGTCAAGTGTAAAAGGAGTAGAAGTGCTATTGTTAAATCCCATCATGGCTAATATGCAGCTTGCACCTAGCTTTACATCCATTTGCTTTCTCCCTCCCCACCCCATCCCATATGGCAGGGGTGTCAAACTTGTGGCATCACATTGTCCTCACGTGACATATCATGACTTTTCCCCCTTCGCTAAAATGAAGGTGGGCGTGGCCAGAACTTGACGCATCCTGCCCTCGGGCTATGAGTTTGACACCCCTGCCATACAGATACCTATGGTTTCAAGGTTAATTTATATGCTGCCCAAAGTCATGTCTTGTGAGATTGGCTGCTGCATAAATAGGATAAATAAATAATCCACCTATAATGCCATATTGTGGTCCACTGCTAAGATGGGTTGACATATTACCCAAAATCAAAGTTTATTCTTGGCATCTGAGTTGGGTACGTACAGAAATCGAATGACTGAATAGGACACAATGACTTGTGTCACATATCATGCTAAGCCATAAACCGTGGTTTGAAGTCATATTGGGTAGGGTGAAGACAATGTGCTAAATAAAATCAAAACAAGCCACATTATGGGTTAATATGATGTCAAATGAAGATTTTTGTGGCCTAGTTTAGATGTACTCTTGAACTTGAAAACTGCGTTTTTCTTTCTTGCTGAGAGATGAATCTTGGCTCTATCTATCCCAATCCAGCAAACTGAGTTTATGGTTGTCCAGTTTATGTATCCATGCATATATTTTAAATTCTGCCTTGATATTTAAACCTCTGGTTTTTGAAGCCCTGGGTTTCAGTGTGTACAGTATGTATCATGTTTTGTGTTAAATCAGAAAAATTGAGGATCACATTGTGTATGAGGTTAGGAGGCAGTGCAGTTATCCGAGAACGTTTTCTGGCTTATTCAAGGAGTGCCAAACATTGATGAGATTCTTCAAGCTGCCTTCACAAAAGTTTAATGATTGAATTGCTTATAAACATGAATGTTAAATAGTGATATAACTCTTGCAGAGTTGTTAGGAACTTGACATAGTAAAGCTCACTATGTCGAAAACCATTCCTTTACGCTAGATCACTCGACAGGTGATCAAAGTACTGTTGACCCTTGTTCTACAGAATTGCTACAGATGTAAACAGTGGCTGAATGGCCCTGAATATTGCTTGATTTTATGATGTAAGAATTGTGGGAATGCGTAAAGCTTCTAACTTTGAGAACTGGAATTGTACAGCTCAACAGTGTCCTCACTTGTGAGAGCTTGCAGGATCTGTGCACCGCAGAGACGTCACAATGAATAATTTGGCTATCCACCGGTATTGATGCCTCACCCAGCCTGTGGCTGACTCCTTAGCAACTCTGGTAAACAGAGATGATTTCACAGAGCTTGTGGTTAGTTTATAAAACTGCTCTGTCTTAGCTTCCAAGATAAAGTAGCCTCTGTACCTGGTAACCTCTTAAGTTCCCAGGCGGGAGCTGGGCCATGCAAGGCCCTGTCAATATCCTTTTAAAGAAAATAAGTATTGTTTTGATGATTTACAAAAGCTTTAGGCCAGCCATGATTTTCATTTCCTGAGGTAAATCTATTGTGTTACAGTAAAACCTTGATTTTATAAACACCCATTCAGCAGATTTTGGAATCAACACCAAGCTTTATCCCCAAAGAATGCATATAAATCTGTTATTTGGCAACTCAGTTTGGATAATTTTCTTATATTTGTCTAAATATATTTGACTTATTCTTGTCTGTGCAGATTAGACAGGAGTAGGACCTTGGATTTGCAGGGCATGCTAGATGACAAGATGGTTATGTGTCTTGTAAGAATGTAAGCAATTTGGTTTAATTACCTATTATTTGGTTTAATAAGATGTGCACATTCTGTTTCCTTTGAAAGGGAATCAACATCTAGGCTTAGTTCTAACAGGAATGGATGCTAGCTAATTTCCTTACAGTTGAACATTGACTGAGATCCATTGAAAACATTCCATTTCAGATGATAGTACAAAATGGATGCATGCATGCATAGATGTGTGGATGATATGGGTGGGATAGATAGATTTTCTGAGTATCTCAGAAAAAAAGTTGCTGATACTCATCAGGCTGGAAAAAGTTATAAAACCATTTCCACAAAGTTTGGATTCCACTCTCCACTATCAGGCATATCATATATAAAGGGAGGCAATTCAACACTACTGTTATCTTCCCCAGAAGTGGTTGACCAGACCAGTTAACAGCAATAGGTATGGTACTCAGTCTTCAGTGTTGGCAGGAAATGCTGCATATGATATACACATAACCAGTCTAGACCTTCTCTATCTTTAAATGTGTCCACATGGTCAACCTTTATGTGTACATCTGTTGATAGCTATGGCACATGGATATAATAAATATTTGTTAATATATTTGGATATAAGTATAGGATGAAGGTTTGTGGTGATAGATCTATTGGTTGGGAACATGAATGTATAGCTACTTTAATATGCAGGTGTATTTTTAGCCAATAAGCCACATACTTTGCAGCAAATATTACATAGATTATATGAGATAATATGGAGTATGGATTTGAAAAGTAATGCAATAAAGACTATGCTATTTGTTTTTGACAGTGAAAAGGGAAATATTCTAAGTCATGTACAAAGAATCCAAAATCAGATCAAGTTGCTTAAATACTGTACCTTCATACATGTTTATTAAAGAGAAGAAAATTAAAGAATATTTTTGATGAAGAAATGCTGATAGAAATTTGGTGGTAGTATATGATAATGTCACAAGGGATGCTTGTTTGTCACCAGAAGCAAAAATGAACTCTGTCCACTTTGATATACAGAAGGAAGAATTGTATATATCAGGAAAAACTTAACTACAATATTGCTTAAAAGTATGTGAACCATTTTGAATCCTTTAGAATATTCAATATTTCTGTATAAATATTACCTAAAAGGTAATCTATTCTCCATGGAAATTCTAAAACTATATAAAGAAAACCCAGTTAAGTAAAGGAGTAAAAAACCTTATACTTGTTAATTTATTTATTGAGAAAAATGATCCAAAGCTACATAGTATTTGGTTTCAGTAATTGGTGTTTCTTCATTCTTTGTTGATTAATTTTTTTAAAGTTTTTTTTAGATTGATTGTTTTTGAGTGTGAAAATTGGATTGCATTCCCCAAAGTCAAATGGGTGAGAACAAAGCCTATGATTTAAATTAATTTAATTTACATTTAATTGGACTATAAGAATCCTGATAGACAGTAAATGGCAGCAGAAAGATAAAGAAAAGTCTATTCTGCCATCTTGTTATCACCTGGGTTTTTATGGCCCAGATCTAGTAGTCTTATGCTGCAAAGTCTATCTCGCTACCTGGTGATTTTATAGACGTATGTTTTTCATCTTGACAATCCCTGTGACAATCCATGGGATTCCATAGTTATTCTTTTTTTAAAAAATTAAAAGATGTAAACATATTTTCGTTTTCTTTATTCCAATGACATGCCTGATTCTTTCTATTTGCTTTATCCACTGTCTTCTCCTTCTTCTTTTCTCAACTTGGAAAAGCATAGACATTTTTTCTAACTAACAATTTACTTAGTTATTATCAGTTTCAGTTCGGTGGCTACTTGAGGGTTTTCTCCCAAGATTTTTCAGGGTACTTTGCTGTCATCCCAGGCAGCATATTGCCGGATTAATACAAAGGGCCACAAGTATTCCTAACGTAACAATTTTCCACTTGAAATTGCTTTTTTTTTCTTTGCAGGAGAAAAGGCAGGAGAAACAATGGACAATAAAGCAACAAGGAGAGATAGAGATTAGAAAAAGGAAAACAATGCCCAAACAAGGAACAAAGAATTAAACAATCCTTTCCTTTCTATTGATTTTGAAATGTTTTCAGCCCAGGAAGAGTACATCCAAATGAAATTTCCTATTTAATTTATCTCTATAATCAAGGCTGATTATGAGTTCTCTATCAGAGACCATTAAGCCAGAGGAAGTAGAGAAGCAAAGCATCTATAATTATACTGCTTTCTCAATTGAGATACACATTCATTTTCAGTATTATACAGATTTGTTTCCTGTCTTGAAATTTCTATATGAAATACTCAAGGAAGAAATTATTCATTTAGGTGAGCTGCCTTTTCAGTGTAGGCGAAATGGCTTCTGTAAATTTCCCTTCCTTATTTTTCTAATTGGATTATTTAATAATTAGTACTTCTTGTTTTACAGATAATGGACAAATAGCCTAAGATATCACTATCTTGTTTCCCCAATTATAAAACATTCTTATGTGAAATAATTCTGAGATGGGATACAGTCTTGAGGTAGATTAATGTAGATAAAATTATACTGTCAATAATTGAGATTGCTGTTCAGTGTTTTTTATCATTCTTTTTAGTTTTTTTGTAGTTTACTTATGAAATACATAACAAATTAATAAACTTCATGGTATTTTCTGAGTGTTTTTACATCAGATATGAAACAAAGCATTGTTGAATCCCTTTCTGTAATTCTCTGATCCTAAATCATTTCTGCACTTCTTTCAGGTTATATGACCAATGCTGTTTTCTTGGCTTTATATGCTTGATTTCTCAGCAGGTTTTTGCAAATCAGTAGAATGGTGTACAGTTATGGGTAAATGTACCTTTGATCTTGAAACATCTTTTTCTCAACATTGCTATAAAAATGGGTTCCCATATCAGTAAGGATTCTGGAAACCATTATGTCAACTGCAGTGAACTGCAAATTTCTTTGTTATCAATAAAGAGACTTGCTTCCTTGCAGGATCTTTGAAGGTTGTTGGATAGAAAAATGAGAAAATCTCTACCTTGATGCCCATATTAGTTGTAAACTTTAAAAAAAATCAATTCTGGAATTCTTGTAACCCACATTTTTAATTTCAATAAATCTTGTTAACACCGAGAATCTTGTTTGGAAAAGAATTTCAGTTATAGATGGCTGCTAAAGAGCTTGATAATCCTTATATAATCTAGAGCAGAGGCCTCCAACCTTGGCAACTTTAAGCCTGACGGACTTCAACTCCTAGAGTTCAAGTCCGCCAGACTTAAAGTTGCCATGGTTGGAGATCTCTGATCTAGAGAAAGCATCCTGAGAGAGAGAGTTCCCCTGATGGCAGGCAAATCTGTATTATGGACTGCAGAAGTGAAAGGTTAACCTTTCAAGGAATTCTAGCAGGTGTCATGGCCCCTGGAAGATGGCAATCATATGATAGGTAAACAGCTGATCATTATAGATTTTATGGCTGGGAAGATGATACTGTGAGAAGATGGTCCTAGAATATCAGGCCTAAACCATTCAAAGTGACAACTAGCATCTTGAACTGCACCTAGAAATCAACCAGCAAGCAATGCAGCTCTCTGAATATAGAGTTATAAAAACATTGCCACATGCCAAGCACATGGCAACAGTCCAATTGAAAGGTGACTGAAGCAGGAGTGACAGTGAGTAATTCTCCTACTCCAAGAAAGGTTGCGATTGGTTCAGAAGATGGAACTGCAGAAAAGCCCTTGTGGCCACAGCTGCCACCTGCTCCTTAAGGAGGAGCTGTGAGTTGATTCTCACAATTACATTGTTTTCCTTCCTGTAATTACAATTTGCCTCCATAGAAGAAAGAGGAACACAGGGATGTTACTTTTCCAGTAAGTGTGCCAATAATTAATTAGGAGTTGCAAGTTAAAATCCTTAGCAGATCATGAGGCTTGCAAGTTAAACCAAACATATTTCAGGTGATACTTATCTCAACAATCCTAAGCCACTGAAAATCAAAGCACATATCATGCACAAGACATCTGAGGAGTTTCATCTATGTTTCTTGGTCATACTGGTGTGATGGAAACATGGTGAAGAGAACAGAATGCTCAAAAGAGACATGTCTTGCCCTTTAATCATTGTTAATTGCTATACAGACCAGAATGAGAACAATGGGTATTTGTACTAGTGGTTGGCAGTTTGAATAAACCTCTTTGTAATAAATGCACGTCTGTCCATGTGTGTGAGAGAGAGAGCTCTGCTTATCAAGAAGATTGTTTTGTTACAATTATATTTTGAGGCTCTTCCTCACTTTTTTTTAATCATTATTGCTCAGTTTCCGATGAACACCTGAACTGCTCAAAGATCTATCAGTTGTGGAGGGCAGATTTGTTTCCTTGATTTGTTCTGATGCAGTGAGGCATAAATATAACAAATTCTACACTGTAGAACAGTAGGACAGTAGACTGGATTAGTTTGGGATCCACAGAATCAAACCCTTTTTAATATATGGCGGAAAAACCCACTTGTTACTATAGAAATAGTTGAGTGGGCATCCCAGTAGATTTGATTTGGCAAGTCTAGTTTAAATGAATTAAGCATACATGCCAAAAGCAGAACCAGTGCTTTTTCCCTGGGTAGCTGTGTTTGCACAACATGCTTAACTCAGTTGTGAACTAACCCATTCTCTGTGTTCAGACAGGATGCCACAAAGAAGAAAATCAATAAAGATTAAAGTGAATATTTAGAATGATGAGTAAATGAAGATTCCAAATCTCTCATTATTAAATAGATTCAAATTATTAAATAGGTTCAAGGCAGCATAGATATGGGTAATGTATTGTTTTCTATTGCTGTTTTATAATTCACTATCATTTCTTTTAAGATATAAAATGATGCTTTAGCTCAGAGATTCTCATTGTTTGAGGCATCCTTGTTGCTGTCTAAGCTTGATCGTTTTCTTGCAGACATTTAATTATCCAAACTACAGTAGGTAGCATGATCAGTACTAGTAAGGAGTGGGGTTTGCTCTCATTTTATAATCTAGTCTAGTGACTTGTCAGTGTAGGTGGAAGGGATCTTTATTTGGTCTATTGGCTTGTTTGGCAGTTCCTTGACTGAGGTAATGTTTACTTGATTGTTGGCCTGATGTTAATCTTGGAGTTAATCTATGCTCATCTGGATGGTGATTGCTGGTGGGAAATTCATTTGGTCTTTTTGTTCTCTTTTTGGCTTGTTGATTGTCTCTTTAGTATGTAAATATAGTTTATGTCTATATATCTATTGATGGCTAAATTGTCAGGGTGCCAGGGTTCTAGAAATTCCCTAGCATTTTGGGATTTAGCTTGCTCTAGGATGGTCACAATTTCCCAATTGAAACTATAATTAAGTCTGTCTGTATGTTATGAAATTAAAAAGAGTTTTCATCGTGTCTTCTGACTAGTTGGTGTTCATGGATGCCGTCTAATGATACCTCTGCAAGAAAATAACCAAACTCATTTCAACTGTGAGCTACAAATATTTTTTATTGGACTCTCATTGTTTTTCCTGGTGCTAAAATAATTTAATATACTTTGTTTTTTTTGGGGGGTGGGGGTTAATTATCAGCAATATACTAAGCACCAACTGTATAATCTTGGTAATTCCTTATCCACCTACTGAAAATAATAAAAATGACTTATGGGTGATAATAATAATTACTTACTGATAATAACAATAATTAGTATCAACTAAGAAAAAAAAACAACAAGCCACCATAGCTGATTGTACTCAATACACTAAAGCAAAATCAAACCCATCACATTTTTTTGCAGTGTATGAAACGGTGCTCTAAATGGATTTCTATGTAAAATAAGCCAAGCAGTGGTTGTATCTTTTTTTTTTTTTTCACTGTTTGCAATTCTAAAAGACCTCTTTGGAATAATCATTATTCTCCTGCAAGGAAAGGTAGCCGACAATAATACTGTGGTTTGCTGTCTTACATTTCTTGCAGCTTGCCACTACACAAAAGGACCCTTCATTTAGGTAGGGCATCTAGTGTAATGTGTCTTGATGTGAATAGAAGGAGCAGATGGCAAGTGTCTGGCAATTTGTTAAACAGAGCAGCCTGTAAAGGAGTGGAACTGCAGCAAGTTGCAAGAGCTAAGCTGCCCGTGTCGTGTTCTTGCTTCAAGTGGTTAAGCCAGCTGAATCCAGGGCTTCAAGACCGTACATGTAGCAGTTTCTACTTTAGTCTGAGATTACTTTAAAACACGGAACAACATCTCTTGGCCTTCCTGTGAAAGATCAGGATCCACACGGGGTCACTTTTTCTACTGGACCGTTGCCATTTAAAAAGGAAGAAAGAAAATAGCGCTAAGAAGATTGTAGTGGAGGAGAAATTAAAGGAGAAAGACCAGTGGTGAGATTCAATTTTTTTTACTACCGGTTCTGTGGGTGTGGCTTGGTAGGCTTGGCTTGGTGGGCTTGGCTTGGCTTGGTGGGCGTGGCTTGGTGGGCATGGCAAGGGAAGGATGCCATAAAATCTCCATTCCCTCCCTACCCCACTAACCTGCTTTCCAGCTCCGTTTTCCTGTGCATGGCAACAAAAGAAGACCCAGATGATCAGCTGGAAGGCAGAGAATAGATGGAGGCGGGGACAGTTAGAGGTGGTTTTTGCTAGTTCTCCGAACAACTCAAAATTTACACTACCGGTTCTCCAGGACTGGTCAAAACCTGCTGAATATCACCTCTGAGAAAGACAAGGTAATACAGATAATGCATACTGCAGGTGGTTTTACACCACAGCTAACTGTTTTATATGTGAGACTTCTGACTAGGAATCTTCAGAGCTTCAATATTAGTTGCTGAGGATGTTGGAAATGTTCTGTCTGAGAGCTGTAATTTTTCTTTCTTACAAAATTGCAGAGTTCCCTTTGAGGAGGGAATACCTATATGCAGCTTAGGATTCCTTGTATTTCCAATCACACTTGGCCAATAAAGAATTCTATTCTGTCCTGTCCCTACTCCTTTCTATATATGTCCCAATTGAAAGAAGATGAAAATATGAGACCAGTATTTTTTAATGTTCAAGTTTTCAAAGAAAGAAAAAATTCAAAAAGTTGAAAAGTTTGAACTGTTCCTTTGTTTGTTCCTTTCCTTTATTTACACAAAAGGTTGTGCATCTTCTAGACAGCTTAGTGTCCCTTAGTTGTGCTATGGAATTCAATTTCCAGAATTTCTAGCCATCGGCATGGGAAATGTGAGATGACTTCTCAAAATAACTGAAGTGCACTAGGTTGAAAAACGGTGTTTTTAGAAGAAGAAGAAGGGTGTTTAAAGAAGTGTTTTCCAACTTCTCTTAACAAATGTCTTGGCATACAGATGATTTATGATACCTTTATGTCACGATCCTGGTGGCAAAAGTGGTCAGAACTGACATTTGCTAAGTACCAGTTGGCCGAGTTAGATTGCTGCAGGCATACTTGGCCAATCACACTTGAATAAAGACTTCTCTTCTCTTCTCTTCTCTTCTCTTCTCTTCTCTTCTCTTCTCTTCTCTTCTCTTCTCTTCTCTTCTCTTCTCTTCTCTTCTCTTCTCTTCTCTTCTCTTCTCTTCCCTTCCCTTCCCTTCCCTTCCCTTCCTCTTCCTCTTCCTCTTCCTCTTCCTCTTCCTCTTCCCCTCCGACTAGAAGGAACTATTCTCCCTAGGATATTTTGGCTTGAGATGCATGAGAAACCAGATACTTGGTTTCCGTAAAGGCATTAGACAGTTCTGTGCCTGACCCACCCTTCACAAAGTGCCATTCAGACATTATACGGGCTTCTTTCTATAAAAAGTACTCTGGTCTGGGAGTTCTGCTCCTAGTCTCTCTTGCCTTAGTGACTTTTTGATTGGATTATTGCAGTAATAGAAAGAGAGAGCAGGCTGCTGATGTATTGAAACTGGGAAGGAAACGTATTGCTGGTTCTGCTCCAAGTGTTCATTAGTGGTTTTGTTTTTGCCAACAGGGTTTTCACATGGCTACTTCCTGCTTTCTTTATCGCTTTGGCGGGGGGGGGGGGGCGGGGGCAGTGTTATTCTGCATACTCCATGAGATGCTTCTGGGTGCAGCCATGACTGCCAACGCTGCCATTCCCTTGCATTATTTATTGTGCGATTACTGGGAATCTGGGACGCAATTGACAGGAGTTCTGCCAATTTTCCCATTTAATTCAAGTGAGTGGGAGGCCTGTTTGACAGTCCTCGGGAAGAAGGGAAACTTTTGCCCCAAAATAACCCAGTTGGCAGGTTGGTGAGGTAGAGGATGGCTCGAGAGGAAAGGAGAAAAGAGCTCGCTCTCCGTGCATTGGGCAGACATTTTTTTTTTCTACTTCCTCAATCGCTTTCCCTATTTCAAATCCGAACCAACTCAGAAAAATAATACCGATACAGATCTCTGCAAAAATGAAGATAAATAAAAGGTGATCTGTGCTTTTGTTATTTTATTTTCCAAAGTGTCAGTTAGTTTTATTTTATGACTTGCATTTCCTTTAGTGCAAATAGTCCTCAACTTAAAGCTATTCATTTTGCGACTGCTTAAGTTGCAACGGCACCAGAGATGGGATTCAGCAGGTTCTGACCAGTTCTGGAGAACCAGTAGCAGAAATGAGTAGTTCAGAGAACTGGCAGGTACCACCTCTGACTGGCCCCGCCCCCATCTATTCTCTGCCTCCCAAGTCCCAGCTGATCGGCTGGGTCTTCTTTTGTTGCCCTGCACAGGAGGACGGAGCTGGAAAGCAGGTTAGTGGGGTGGGGAGGGAATGGGGATTTTACAGTATCCTTCCCCTGCCACGCCCACCTGTGGTCAGGTGATTAGCATTCAGGCACTGGTTGACTGGCATGTAGCTCTAACAGTTGCAGCATCCCAAGTTTGGACCTTCCCAAACAGCTTCTGACAAGCAAAATCAGTGGGGGAAGCCAGAATCCTTTAATGACCATATGATGCACTTAACAATTGCACTAATTTGCTTAACAACCATGGCAAAAGTCATAAAATCAGGCATGACTCACTTAACAAGCACCTTGCTTAGCAGTGGAAATTCTGGTCCCAAGTCTGGCTCTAAACCAAGGACTACCTGTAGTACTTTCTCTTTAGGATTTCATTGAATATCCTTTCTAAAAGGGTATTCTCTTAGTTCATGCAAAATGTTCACCCAATGGGATAAAAAGCAATTGAAGTCGCAATAGATATTTTTTTGCAAAGTTAAGAGGAGATCTTGCGTCGGTCAATTTCATAAATGGTTTGAGAAATAGGGATAAAATTTTCTTCTCCCTCTTTCATGATCCTAAATTTCATTGAAACTTTGCAGACAAAAGAAACTAATCCATCTAATGCAGGGATCCCCAAACTTGGCAACTTTAAGACTTGTGGACTTCAACTCTCAGAATTCTCCTGCTGGAGAATTCTGGGAGTTGAGGTCCACAAGTCTTAAAGTTGCCAAGTTTGGACACCTCTGATCTAATGAGACAGTCTGGTACCTTCTTCCTTTCTATAACATGTGACTGGTTGTTACTGGCAGGAGATCTGTGGTGGATGGTCTGGTGCAATGAGTTTCTTCTAATGTTAACTTTCCCTTCAACTGACCTGAGGATTCTGGGAATTATAGGGATCATTAGATTAGGGAAAGCTGTCAGACCTGTTATTTTCTCCACAGGATGGTTTATAAGATGTATTACTTCATCTGTATGGGTTGGCTTCACCACCGTGGAGAGGTAATAAGAGATTATAAAATCCAGGCTGTCCATGGAATCTTGGGCAGAGTTGAATTTCAAATATTGCCCAATAACTCTTAGAGTATCTGGGCTGGGCAACTGGCAGTATGTTGCGATGAACCAATATGAGACCCAGAAACTATGGATAAATCTAGTAGCGGCTTCCAAGGCCAAATTGGGGTCAGAGCAAGAACAAGGTGAAAACGAAAAGAACAGATACTGTCAGATCTCTTTTTAAATTTTCTAGCGGAAATAAGAATTCTGAAATTCTATTCCTCTGTGGCCAAAAAGATGCAGTGATCAATCTAGGAGGAAAAAAAAAATCTTCCCTAGCACCATCTTGGGCTCACCAGATGCAAGGATTTCAAGACTAATATAACTGAAATCCGTGCATCTGGAGAATGCCCA
Source organism: Bungarus multicinctus (assembly GCA_023653725.1). Classification (NCBI taxonomy): domain Eukaryota; kingdom Metazoa; phylum Chordata; class Lepidosauria; order Squamata; family Elapidae; genus Bungarus; species Bungarus multicinctus. Next base: position 178,300,820 of record CM042834.1, read on the forward strand.
GGTTGACGAGATGGAAAGTCTGAGGAAAGTTCATCAAAAAGGTTATGTACAGTTCAGTAGTTTACTATAGGAAAGCACACTGAGATCTCCAAAACAGGAGTCTCCAACCTTGGCAACGTTAAGACTTGAGGACTTCAATTCCCAGAATTCCTCTGGCTGAGGAATTCTGGGAGTTGAAGTCTTAACGTTGCCAAGGTTGGAGATCCCTGCTCCAAAATGTCTGACCAGAAGAACCTGACATTGCCTTAGTTTGAATAAAAGTAAACACAAATAACACGTTTTTCATTCTAGCCAGTACAGTACTCCCAAAGGTGCTTTTTAAGAGGCAGCTGGAAGTTTAGCTTCTCATCTAAGAAGCTTCTTCAGCTCTGATTGGATGCTGGGGAATAGAAGGATTTATATTCCTTGCAGACAGCTGGTCATTTGCATTCCTTTTCATGAAGCCACCTGACCTTTTATAACCAAGTTGTGTGTGTGTGTGTATGTTTGTTTGTACACACATACATATAATACATAGATACACACACACACACACATATACATTATACACACACACACATAATACAGTTGAGAAAGTCCAGAAATATTTCACAAGAAGAGTTCTCCACTCCTCTACTTGTTGCACAATATCTTATGCCACCAGACTTGAAATTCTAGACCTAGAAAACCTAGAACTACGCCGCCTTCGGTCCGATCTAAGTATAGTACATAAAATTATATATTGCAATGTCCTATCTGTCAATGAATACTTCAGCTTCATCCATAACATTACAAGAGCACACAATAGATACAAACTCAAGGTAAACCGCACCAAATTTGACTGCAGGAAATACAACTTCAGCAACAGAGTGGTCAATGTCTGGAATACTCTACCTGACTCTGTGGTTTCTTCCCCAAACCCCAAAAACTGTCCACTATTGACCTCACCCCTTTCCTAAGAGGTCTGTAGGAGGCGTGCATAAATGTACCAATGTGCCTACTGTCCCTGTCCTATTGTTTCTTTTTATTTTTCTTATATGTATCCATTTCATGTATTCATAACTATGTTTATTCTTATACCTGTTATCTTATAATTGCTTGACAAAATAAAATAAATAAAATAAACATACAAATAAATAAATGATTGGGTCTTATTTTCAGGGAAACACGGTATAACAAAGGATCTTACTTAACCCAATGACAATCCTTCATGCAAAAAAAGAGGTGCATTACTTCTTAAAGTCTCATCCATTTAAAGTCTGCTGTGCAGACTTTAAGAAAAACAGCCATATTGTGAATACCTCGCAGTCTCTATCCATTCCTTCATATCTAGATATGAAATGGGATGTAGATCCATATCTGAGGCAAATAAAACAACGTTAGGTGTGATTTTCCATGTGAATATCCAGTCGACTTTGACATGAAAAAAAAGTACAATTCTTGTTCTGTCCCATTTTCTTAATAAGGCAAGTTCTGTGTTTAAGGACAGGCTCATTTCTATCTATCATAGGAAAATAGTGCTTATTTTTAATTAGATATTACTAATTCCTAACTTCTGCCTGGGTCATTCTATTGTGTTATTCAAATGGCCCTTGTCTCTTTCTAAGTGTTTTGTAATTAGAATTGGAACTTCATCCCTGATATGTGATTAAAAGCTTTCCTATCTCTAGCTGGGCTTTGGGTCTGAATCAGCCTAGCAAAGGATTGCATGAATTTATCAGACGGGAAAAGGCTATTTTAGAAATTTCAACATTCAAAGATGGTACAGTTGTTTTGCAACTAATACTTTTCCGCTAACAGCTTAGTTTGAAGATGTCTCTAGTATAATTTGCCAACTCTTTCTTTGTGCATCCTTTATTTCACAACAATACTGAGACAGCAGTGGCTTTCTACTTCCCAAAATCCAGGCTGCACAAAACATGTACTATATTTTTGAAGACTGTTTTGGCAAATGATAGTTTTGACCAGGAGAGGGCATTTGTCAGCCAATGGAAATATTCTTCTGGCAATGTGAATCTTGCAGTTATTTCATTGCATTGCCTCTTAAGAAAGTGGTTACATCAGCAGGTTTTGCCATGAAAAAACACTCCTACTCTGCTGGTTCTTCTGTAAAATCCCCAAGAGGTATTCCTGACACCCTCCCCCCCCAGAGATGATGATTCTAATAGTATTTGTTAGAATCTATGTGATATATCAATATAAAAGGCTAAGAAAATAAAATTGATCAGTTCTGCCTGTACATTAATTACACTGATTACCAGCATTTCACATTACACACATCCCAGACATAAACTCCTTCCCTCAAAAAAACAATGCTATAGAGCACTGCACACCAGAACAACTAGACACAAGGACAGGTTTCCCCCGAAAGCCATCACTTTGCTAAACAAATTTCCTCAACACTGTCCAACTACTTACAAAGTCTGCACTACTATTACTATTAACCTTCTCATCACTCTTTATCACCCATCCCCTCCCACTTGTGACTGTATGACTGTAACTTTGTCGCTTGTATCCTTACGATTTATATTGACTGTTTCTTAGTATGATTTGATAGCTTATTGTACCCTATGACTATCATTAAGTGTTGTACCTTGTGACTCTTGACGAATGTATCTTTTATGTATATTGAGAGCATTTGCACCAAGACAAATTCCTTGCGTGTCCAATCACACTTGGCCAGTAAAGAATTCTAATAATTCTAATTCTAATCTGCATGTACTTCTGTCTTGTTTTCATGAATATCTCATTTTGTAAGCCCTCTACACACACATATCTTTTCTCTGCTACAGATACGTCTTGCTGAATGTTCTAACGTGTTACATTAAGGGTTGCGAGTAGTTGCTCGTTAAGAAAGGAAAGCTGTGAGAATGGTTTTCAACAACAACTATTTCAAGGCAGAATCTCAATTCCGAAGACATAGCCCTGTGTTAGTATCAGACTGTCGGTACCAAAGCTGCTTTTTCACAAGGCAGCTTGACTTCCTTGTTTTTTCTTTTGAAGATGTTTTGTTTGCTTCTCATCCAAGAAGCCGTTTTCAGCTCTGACAGCGTAGTGGGGGAATGGAAGGATTTATATTCCTTGCAGACAGCTGGTAATTTGCATCCTTTTAGAGTGTTGTTGAAGCAGTTGGAGGGTCTTTGAAGCACTTTAGAGCAGGAGTATCAAACTCGCGTGTGTCATGCTGTCGTCACGTGGTGTATCGTGACTTTTTTTCCCCTTCGCTAAAATGGAGATGGGCATGGCCAGCGTATGATGCATCCGGCCTTGAAGCAAATTAAAACACCTCTGAAAGGATGCAAATTACTAGCTGTCTGCAAGGAATATAGATCCTTCCTTTCCTTCTCTATCCTGTCAGAGCTGAAGAACTTCTTGGATGAGAAGCAAAACATCTTCAAAAGAAAAAACAAAGTCCAGTTGCTTCCCCCAAAAAAGCACGTTAGGGACAAGCATGATCTGGATGACTGAGAATCTCTACAGACTATCAGACTGTCTGCCTGTCCACTGAAGTAGAGAATTGGCTTGTTGTCAGTGTTTAAAATACCTTGTTCTGAAGCCAAGCAAGCATCTTGTGGAAGAGTTCACAAGCAGAAGCTTGTTTCTTTTTAGATTATGCAGTGCGCAAATTAGATAATCTAGGGTCTGTTTATAGAAAGATCTAGAGTGTCAGTAAAGATTGGATTTGAGCTGCAAAAATCCAGAAGACCGCTATGTGGCAACAAGCGTTACATAAAACCCTTGCTTTTCATTGCTATTTATTTGGTGGTTGTTCTTGAGTTGTGCAGCCACATCTTGTGGTTATTTTAATCCGGCCAGGTTACGACAGCCATGATGCTATTTGCATATCCAATGTCTTTTGTGTGGCATTTTGTCATTCGCTATCATGAGAAATCTCTGGGCATTTCAGAGAATATTAGGACAGATTTTGGCATGTCCATATAACTCATGCACAACGGTGGCTATGAATAGAATATCTTACTTCCGCCTGACCAGAATACTGTAGTCTGTACAAGATTTGTTGTGGTGGAATACTACTTCGGGGCAGTGTTGTTCTCATTTTCCTCACAAAGGAATTTTTAACGAGTTTTTTAGGAACATGATCACAAAGTTTTGCAAGAAAGCATCACTATAATCCTTTTTTTTTTAAGTTATAAAAGGAGCAAGTGTCTTCAAATTACAGATCAGGGATTAAGATTTGTACTGATTATCTTTCAGGAACAATGCACCATTTAATCTCCAAAGACTGCCTTCCTTCCTTTTACGATTTTTGAGGTCCATTAAGCAGTCTATATTGTGTGCAAGCCAGCCTGCTGGCAAAGATTCAAAAGTGTATTTTTGGTTCTCTACTTCCTCATTTCTGGAGTTAGATATTTGCTGAAGTGCAGATCTTAGCATTTTCTGGAGGCACTTGATGCTCACTCAAACCTGAGCATTTGGTAAAACTATTCCACCTTTATGTTCTCAGAATTATCAGAAAGGGAGGAGAGAGGGAGGGAGGGAGAAACTGAGGAGTAATGGTATGGCTTCTTACTGAATTTCAATTAAACTTCTCTACTCTGATGTTTTGTAGATATGGCCAGGAGAGTTGGAAATGATGGGACATGCCTTAAAATGTATCTGGAGCATGAAGGACAGAGAAAGCTAAGTTAGGGGTGATTGTTTGCTCATGTTATTGAATTCATAACTGATATTTTATCCAGAGACTTCTTGATTTGTTGTTTTAAAGTCTTTTCAATCACTGAGCTTTCAATCACTTGAAAGAGCACGTAGAACTGCTTTTGGTCCAGAATGAGAATACTTTAAACAATTAAAACAGTTTGGGGTTGTTGTTTTTTTAACTTATAAATTTACATATTATAATTATCATTTGATAATCACATAATCACGCTGAAGTCAGAAATTGTATCAAATCGATGGTGACCGGAAGAGAATGATTGAACAATATTATTGGGGAGGGGTTAATCTTCTGCTGTGCTATGTGTGGAAAAAATGAGCAATATTGGGCAGGGAGTAGATGATAAAGGAAGCACAGAAGGCTTGAATGAGGAGATAGACGGATGGCGCATGTGTTCCTTCAGAATGGCGCATGTGTTCCTTCAGAATGAGGATTACATCATACCTACCTAGAAGATAACTCTCCTAAATATGTTATTCTATGTCACACTTGAAACATTTGTCCAATACACATAGATGCGCGCACACACACGCGCACACACCCTATCTCAGATCTGGCCATTTTATAGCCTCCGAGCCACATCCTTTGGCTGTCCCTGTCCAGCTTACATGAGGTCAGTTAGAAATTAGAAATCAAAGGTAAATAAGCATACATCATGCACATAATAAAACTGCATTGCTTTTATTTTGAAGGCAACTGCTTTTTTTTCTCTTCCAATTTACATATGGGTGTGCGTGCATGCCGCACCATTACAGCCCTAAGATTCGGCCCTCCATTATAGTCGCAGTTTCTCCTGTGTCACCTTGGGAAAATTAATTGCCCACCCCTGCCCTCTCTGAACACTGCCCTGCTTCAGAGAGAGAAAGATGGAGAAAGAAGAATATAATGAACAAGAAATTGGTTTAGTATTAGCGTGTGCCTCTCATAAAGAGAAAATCTGTTTAATAAAAGCTCTTAGAGAGACACTCGGGCTTCAGCTGGTGCCCTCAAGAAGGTTAATCAAACAACAGGGTAGGTCACCGATACCCTGAAGTCACAGGTAGACATGCCAAGACTGCAAAATGAATTTGTTCAGCTGATGGAAAGGAGGCAGCTAGAGCCACACCCCAGCAGATTAAGTTTCAGTTTCCAAGTGATTTGTTTGCTTTGGACCTAGTGGCTAGAGGCACAGGCCAAGAGGAGACGTGTGTAGCCAATGGGCATGGCTGACTCATTTCTGTCAGGATTGTTTTCATGGCTTCGTTTGTTTTGTTTTTTGGACCAACCTACATTTTTTGCTTTCATGAGGGTGCCAGAATGCAACCTATGCAGGCAGTAGAAAGATTAAAGTGCTTGTGAGCTGAGATCCAGTCAGTGAAAGGTAAGCATCCTTGCCAGGTACTGTTTTTGTTATGATTCTGGAGATATATAGTCCCATCAGCCTCATGTTGGCTGATACAACTTGTGACCTGTCAGATTAGACCAGCAGTTGTATAGGGCAGCTCTCCAGGAAAATGAGAAGTTTGGGTGGGAAGGTTCTACTCAGTGGTGGGATTCAAATTTTTTTGCTACTGATTCCGTGGGAGTGGCTTGGTGGGCATGGCAGGGTAAGGATATTGTAAAGTCTCCAGTCAGAGGTGGTATTTGCCGGTTCTCCAAACTACTCAAAATTTCCGCTACCAGTTCTCCAGAACTGGTCAGAACCTGCTGAATACCACCTCTGTTTCTATTGCCTTACCCTGACATGCCAAGGAATAAAACAGGTTGTTACACACTTAATAAGTTACAATAATTTGGCTGATAGGTATGGTTTGCTCATTGACTGGCAACATTGCATGAAAAAAACGTTACCCATTAGTAGCCAATAAAGATGCAGTTGTCAAACTCGCGCTGTCACGGCAGCCTCATGTGACATACCGGGACTTTTTCCCCTTTTGCTAAACCAGGCATGGGCATGGCCAGCACGTGACGCATCTGGCATCAGGCTATGAGTTTGACAGCCCTGAGATAGAGGTATAAAAAGTGCCCTGCACGGACAGACAGACAGATAGACCAATATGTCTATGCACAGATTCACATAAAAATATGTACGTAGAAATAATTTTATCTTCACTTGCCTGCTACTATTAGTAACCCTGGTTTGATTGGCAACTTACTGTAATTAATAACTGTTCTCCATGTTGCTGTCAGACTTTAGAGAGCAGCATTGCAGAATAGATTTTATCTCTTGTTCCTCCAATTCAGGGGTCCCCAAACTTAGCAACTTTAAGACTTTTGGACTTTAACTGGCTGGAGAATTCTGGGAGTTGAAGTCCACAAGTCTTAAAGTTGCCAAGTTTGGAGACCTCTGCTCCAATTATTATGCTTTATGATGTGCTAAACATCTGTTTCGTTTGTGATTCTCACATTGGAGAACCAAAACCAAACTTTGATAAACAAAGTAAATAAATAAGTAAATAATAATAAATAATCACATGGAGTCAAGCTCAACTTAAGGGTACCTTTCCTTTTCTTGGTGCTTCATAGCTGAAAATAATTGGTGAAACCTTAGATAGAAAGCATCATATGCAATAGTACAGCAATACATTCTTACAGACTTTGGAGTGTAGACATCTACAAAAAAAAACATTTGCTGAATTAATGAAGGGAACCGTGTCAATGTATCCTGGAGCCAACAAACTACAGTATATCTTTAAAGGGAGATAATCATCTCTTCTCCTTTTAGTATCAGGAAATCTTGATTGCTGAGTTAGCTCTCTCTTTTTTAAAATCTGTAAATAAATCACCTAGGGCATTTTCAGTTACGATGCATAAAAAAGGATTTAAAAGGTTAGAATTTAGCCTGAAGCTCTGCTTTGTAGAATACTTGACCTTTTCAAGTCCCAATAGGCTTGATATAGGAAGGAAGGAAGGAAGGAAGGAAGGAAGGAAGGAAGGAAGGAAGGAAGGAAGGAAGGAAGGAAGGAAGGAAGGAAGGAAGGAATAGCAAGATATTATGGTATGTATTCTTACCGTACAGTGTTGCCCCCTGCCCACGCCTCCTGCCCGCAGGATCTGGCAGCAACCTTACATTCTTTGCAGTTTCCTGGTTTGTTTTTGTAGCATTATATTTGCCTCTGTTGACACAAGGCAGTAATCTGTCATACGATTTGTTTGATTTTGATATTAGGCAGTGTTGAGCAATTCAGTTCTTTGTAATACAGAGCTGCCTGAGAGTTGATTGACACTGGCTGCATAAAAAAGATCTTCACAATAAAATTGTCAAAATCTAAGCACAGATTAATATTTCATCAATGACTTTTCAATTCTAAAAAGTTCTGGGTTTCTTAGGGAGATCTTCCTCATGAATCTTTTTCCCAGAGCGTCCTCTGCCAAGATCTTACATTAAGTGACCTTCTTATTGATTATATGATATATTTAGGAGATTCCAAGCAGTCAGCTCCCCCTTGAGGCTGTCTCAAATTTGTCTGAACTTCCACAGCATAGTTGGAAGATACCTATAACTGTAGGACAAGAGCAGGGTTCTCAAAGCTTGGCACCTAGCTCCCAGAATTCCTCAGCCAAGTCTGGCAAGAGTATGGAAAAATTCAAGAGTCTAAAGACTTTATGCTTGTACATTCTCTTTCTGCCTTGCAGATGTCATGGAATCCTCAGTATCGGAGTTCTAAATTCCGCCACGTTTATGGCAAGGCGGCCAGTAAGGAGAACTGCTATGACAACGTGCCCATCACCCACAGTGTCTATGACAACCAATTCTGTGCTGTCAATCCTCGTTTTATTGCCGTGGTGACCGAATGTGCAGGTGGCGGCGCCTTTCTTGTTATACCAATCAGTCAAGTAGGTATCTCCAAGACTCTCTATCACGGGCTTACTGATGTGGGTGTGAGTGGGGGCGGATAAAAACATAGGAGGCCAAATGTTGATAAAGCCCAAATCAGTCACTCGTTTTCAGTGAGGGCTTTGTTTTTGCCCTGAATGGTTACTTGAAAAATTAGCAATGTTGTCTGCAATAACTCCATAAGTTGATGCACAAGCAGTGTTAGTCCTTGACTTACAACCATGGTTTAGTGACCATCTGAAATTACAACGCCACTGAGAAATATGACTTACGACTTTTTTTTTTCACATGACCGTTGCAGTGTTGCCATGGTCACGGGATCAAAATTTAGATACTTGGCTTATATTTATGATGGTTTCAGTGTCCCGGGGTCATGTGACAATCACCTTTTGCAACCTCCTGCCAAACCAAAGTCAATGGGGAAGCCACCTTCACTTTACAACGATGTTATTAACTTAACTGCAGTGATTCACTTAATTGTGGCATAAAAGGTCGCAAAAGGGGGCAAAGCTCACTTAACTCTTGCATAGCAACAGGAATTTTTGCCTCATTTGTGGTCGTAAGTCAAGGATTATCTCTGTCCCTTTCCTTTCACCACACAAGCTCCTCATGCTTTGAATTGTTCCTTTGTCTGCACCTCTTAAACCCAACAGATCTTCAGGTTCTGTCTAATTTGATGGGAGGTTGTACTTCCTGAGAATGCTCAGGAAGATAAATCTGTCTCAGCATCTACTTCTGTCCTACTAGTGCAGCACCATTGAGAGTGTCCTGACATACGGCATTCTTGCATGGTATGGGAGCAGCTCTGTAGTGGACAAAAAAGCTCTACAAAGAATCATTAAAACTGGCCAGAATATCATCGGGCTCTAGCTACCAGCCCTGGACGACATCTTTGCATCTCGCTGTTTGAGGAAGCTGCACAACATCCTCAGAGACTCTTCTCATCCTACTTACAATCTTTGTGAACTGTTGCCTTCTAGCAGAAGATACAGAACAATTAAAACTTGGACCACACGTTTTCTGAACAGTTTTTATCCCACAGCTATAATTGCGCTTAACAATGAACTTAAGGACCACTATCAGTGAGCTGTTGGACAGTATTACTTGGTCTGTAGTGTGGATGCTTGTGTGTTTTAGGGGGCTGGGAATTTTGGCGGGTGGGGAAGTGTTTGGGGATTATCATGTGTGTGCATGTTGGGTCTGGTCTCTGGGTGTTATGTGAATTTCATTGTATGTATACTGTGCATATACATACAATGATAATGAAGAGTAAAGTAAAGTAAAGGTGCTTCAGGAGCAGAGATGGTATTCAGCAGGTTCTGATTAGTTCTGGAGAATCGATAGCAGAAATTTTGAGTAGTTTGGAGAACTGGCAAATACCACTTCTGACTGGCCCCATCCCATCTATTCTTTGCCTCCCGAATCCCAGCTGATCGGCTGGGTCTTCTTTTGTTGCCCTGCACAGGAGAACGGAACTGGAAAGCAGGTTAGTGGGGTGGGGCGGGAATAGGGATTTTGCAGTATCCTTCCCCTGCCATGCCCACCAGGCCACGCCACACCCATCAAGCCACACCCATAGAACTGGTAATAAAAAAACTGGAATCCCACCACTGAGTTTAAATTTTTAATTTAAATTTTTTTACTACCGGTTCTGTGGGCGTGTCTTGGTGGGCATGGCAGGGGAAGGATACTGTAAAATCTCCAGTCAAGAGGTGGTATTTGCTGGTTTTCTGAACTACTCAAAATTTCTGCTACCGATTCTCCAGAACCTGCTGAATACCACCTCTGCCACCATTTTTCAGGACCCGGTGATATTTCAGCCTGGATGTAAAACCTACGAAATCTGGGAAAATCTATGACTGGGGTGAATAAAGTACTGTTCCTATTATGGGTTACTTGTAATGTCGGTGCTATTAATCTCCTGGATTGCATGAAGTGCTGCAGTAGCTTAGTATAATTTTGTTATAACCAATACAAATTGATCTCCATTTACCTGAACCTATGGAGACCAAAGAAGAGTAGGGGCAGGACTTCATAGTCCCATACATACATGTTTGAAAGAAAGGATAGTTGGGCTCAACACAACTCAAGACTGAGAAATCTTTATGGGCCCATTCTCAGGTTTCTTTAATGTTGGCGTGATCAACTCTTAATCCCTGATATATTTAATTCATATGTGCTCATGACACTGTTGTCTCAGATTCAGCATACAGCAGAGGCAGCTTAAAAGTTGTTTTTAGCAGTTCCAGTATTCATAGTAGTCCTCGACTTACACCAATTCATTTAGTGACTATTCAAGATTACCACAGCATTATGACCAGTTTTCACACTTAGAACCATTGCATCCCCATGGTCACATGATCAGAATTCAGATGCTTGTCAACTGACTCATATTTATGACGGTTGCAGTGTTCCGGGGTCATGTGATCACCTTTTGCGATCTTCCAACAAGCGAAGTCAATAGGGAAGACAGAGTCACTTAACAACTCTGGCAACTCAACAACTCTTAGTAAGTTGTTACCAACTTATCAACTGCAGTGATTCACTTAGCAACTCTGGCAAGACAGGTTGTAAAGTGGGGCAAGACTCACTTAATAAATGTCTCACTTAGCAACAGAATTGTTGGGACAATTGTGGTCGTAAGTTGAGCATTACCTGTATTACTTTTTTCTCATTTCAAGTTTAAGTTCCTCAGGTAAGGGATGAAATAAGAGAAAGGCAACATCATAAGGATGTAGCAGAACAAAACTGTCCCTGCAACATGTTTGTTCAGCATTTAGGGAAACTTCACCTCACAGGTTTATGTTGTGGAGAAAATAGGAAGAGGAAAGAGGAAACCGATGTTCACTGCCCTGAATTACTTATAAAGTGATAAAGGTGGGATAAAAACAGGGGTGGCATTCTACCAGTTCACACCTATTCGCTAGAACTGGTTGTTAACATTCTAAGCAGTTCGGAGAACCGGTTGTTAGAAGAAATTATTGACCTAATCCTGTAAGGAAGGCAGGAAGGAAACATTCTGGTGTTGCTTACAGAAACCGCCTCTCCGTTAACCCTTATTACATTCTTGGCAGGACTAGACTTCCTGTCTCAGGAACGTCTCTGGAGTTTTTTTTCCCCTCCTTTGCTGGTACTTTGCTTGTGTGGAGTGACCATTCAAAGTTACAATGGCACTGAAAAAAGTGACTTATGACCCTTTTTCACACTTACGACTGTTGCAGCATCCCCACAGTCACGAGAGGCCAGGCGAGGAGATGCGTGCCTCGATGTGAGTGATATTGAGTTGACCACACCCAGCCAATGACATCACCACCAAGCCATGTCCCCCCCAGTCACATGACCACCTAAGCCACGCCCACCACCTAAGCTGGTTGTTAAAAAATTTGAATCCCACCCCTGGATAAAAATCTAATATATATAAATAAATAAATGTGAAACAACCTGTATGTATTTTGCATAAATAACTCATAAAGGAATCATAATGGACTTTGCTAGATGGCAGCCTTGCATTATTAAATTAATTTGTTTTACAGTGTGCTAGTTTTTCTCTCCCAGCCTCCTCTTGGGGAATGATTGCTTTAAAAACTGTTAACTATAAGGAAGCTAGCTGTAAGATATCCAGATGCTGCTTTCTGCTCCTGCCCCCCCCCTCCCCCCATGACCCTTCCTTTAATCTACCCTGTTACATCTGTATATTGGCCTGGCTCTGCCACAGTTTGATAAAAGTCTTACGCTCTGCTCCCTGTGTATTATATTCATACTGAAGCTGGTTTTTTTTTTTTTGCTTATTTCCTTACTTTATAAAATATGCCCTACTTTTCTGCTTTGGCAAGCATTTAAGGTGGTGAACAAAACATGAAAACAAAACATACAAAGTTTTAAACGAAAAATATAATTATCGACATTTTAAGCATCATTTTTAATTAGTTATATTAAACGTTTTTATATCACTAAAATCACCTGATAAATACCTGGGAACCCAGATGCATCTTTGCAGATTTCCTAAGCACTGCAGCAGTGGGGTCAAGATGTATATCCAAAAGAGTATATTTCACGACTTGGGTACAAGACAAGAGAAGACTGTCTCCCATGTGCTATACATAGAAGCTTCTCTTTGTAACAGGGGAGGCCTCGGCCCTTAGACCTAGATCTGGAGTTGGGCCAGCTATGTATCCCCTTATTCAGTGTCATCGTATCTCTGAAGGGTTGTTAAAGTGAACCGAGAACTATCTATACAAGGACATGCATGATAGGTAATGTTAAGATGAATTATGTATTAAAGAATAAAGCATTTGGTATTTTAAAAAGGGGGAGATAAATTAAAACTCAGCCTGCTTTTGAGCCAAGCAATCGAGACCACAAACATGCATGCTACGGAAAATTCAGTTTTATTAGCATTATTATATATACAACAATGGGAAATCACAGCTGCTGGTTCTTCAGCTGATGTTTACCTTCATTGGCATCAAGTTCTTCCCAAGGATGTCATAATGTATCAGTTTGTATATGTATGGATCCAAGGAATGTGGCCTTTTTATATTTCATAGATGGAAATTTTAATAACAACAACAACAACAATAATAATAATAATAATTTGACATAACAATAGTTCAAATGAAAAAGGGTTGGTTCATTGACATTGCAATACTTGGTGATGCACGAATTGAAGACAAGCAGCAAGAAAAAATCACACAGTACTGGGACTACCAAATTGAAGTTGAGCGACTTTGGAAAAAGAAATCATGTGTTATCCCAATTGTAATTGGAGGCCTTGGAGCAATATCTAAAGGGATACCTCGCTATTTGGAAATTCTGAACTTATCAGACTTGATACCCTGATTCTACAAAAAAAAACCACACACTACTTGGAACAGATTATATCCTCCAACGCTACCTTAAGAGTTCCTAGGTCCTTGGTTAGGACTTGAGCTGTTGAGCTACCAACCAGCCCCAAAGGCTAGGAATCTCACCAAAGATTAACCATAATAATAATAATATACAAAGACCTACAAATAGAAATAGAATGACTGTGGCAAAGGGAAGCAAGGGTAGTATCAATAGTAATAGGCACCTTGGGTGCAATTCCAAAAACAACTGGAGCAGCACTTGAACGCCATCGGCATTGACAAATTCGCCCTCAGTCAATTGCAGAAGGCGTCTTTACTTGGAACCGCTTCCATCCTGCAATGATATTTGTAACACCATCAAACATCCAGATTTGCCTATCCCAGATCTGTGGTAAGGACTCGATAGGTAGACAAAAATGCCAAACCCAGTCTGAACATCTGGCTGACTGTGCCATGATCATCAATAAGAAATAGGATAAATAAGCCTTTTCAGAGAACTTCTCATTGTAGAATTAAACTTTTCCATTTATTTTTAGACAGGAAAACTTGACCCGCATTATCCTCGCATCTGTGGGCACAAAGGAAATGTATTAGACATCAAATGGAATCCCTTTGATGACTTTGTAATAGCATCGTGTTCGGAAGATACCACAGTAAGTCAGAGTTATGAACCTTTGCCTGAGTCAGGCAGAACACCACTTAATTTCTTCACGAACACAATCAGGAGCACAATCTCTCAAGTGTCCTTTTCTTGTTCGTTATTATGATTAGTTATGTCTTTACAGCTGGGTAGCATAGTCCACATCAGGGGTCCCCAAACTTGGCAACTTTAAGACTTGTGGACTTCAGCTCCCAGAATTCTCCAGCCGGCATGTACTGGCTGGAGAATTCTGGGAGTTGAAGTTCACAGGTCTTAAAGTTGCCAAAGTTTGGGGACCTTTGGTTTACATAATGCCCATGGATTTTTAACACATGGATTTTTAAACAGTGGAGAACAAATGATCACTTAGCAGCATACCATGGACTATAAAAGTTTGGGTAGGATGACCAGTGAGTATTGTGACATTGCAATGCGAGCTCGGCCCCTGCAGATGGGTGTGTGATGTCATGATGCATGTTCAAAAGGGACAAAATTTACATTGCAATTCATCATTTGCCTGCCCCTCCCACAGATGCCCCATTATCTCTTTTAACTGTGAAAATGAATTGATGCATTGCCATGTGCCAGATTCTGACATCTTAATGCTGCAGATGGTTAGCAGACTGAACAATGTTACACCTGCATCGCTTCTAACGTTGTCCTTTTTCTAAGACCTTCCAAAAGATTGCTGTAAATTTCACAAATAACCCAAATAACGTTCTTGTTTTGGATTTAGAAGTTTGGAAATCAGATTCACAGGTGCCCTTGAGCAAGATTGATTGTCTTTGTGTACTCTATTTCAGGGGTGGGATTCTACTGGTTCAGACTGGTTCGGGAGAACCGGATGTTAAAGTTACATCTGGTTCGCCGAACCAGTATTTCAACTGACCAAGTGTTTTATAGGATCTAAGCAAAATTTCCATGTGTTTTTCATAGTCACCTGCCTTGCTGTTCTCAAAGTGAAGATAAATTTATACACTTCCATGGGGTACCATTTTCATTGTTCTACCATACTTTGTTGAGAAGTTACGAGGCATCTGATCATTAGACACCTCCTTCCCTTATAGGCAAATATACTTGCTTGTGTGTAAATCTTTACCACCTGTTTTCTAATTCATCTAATCAAAACATGTACAATGAACACATTTTATCTCGAAGGTTGATAATTTCCCAAAATTTGTAGACCAGCGCTATTGCTTTTGAATGTTGTTGTGTTGAATGAGATAATCTGGGTTAATGGAGCCTTCTTGGATTGTGCTGCATCTTCTGTCTCATAGGTTAAGGTCTGGAATATCCCTCAGCATTTGCTAACCAAAAGCATCACAGATGCCCAGAAGGACCTTCTTGGCCATTCCAGAAGAGTGGGGCTTATTGAATGGCACCCAACTGCAAGTAACATCCTCTTCAGCACTGGTTATGATTACAAAGTGAGTTGAGGTCTTAGCAGCATTCATTTCAACCCTGAAATACTGCTAGGCTTCTTCACAAGAAGAAGGAAACTTGGGTGATGCAGGAGAAGGAGCCTCTATGCCACAGTGGAAGAATTCCATTCCAGTTATTTATTTCAATCTTCAGTCATGATAAAGTGTAAATTGGCCAGGCAAAATGAATCCAGTCATTTGACATCTTTAACACTAAGTGCTTTTGGAATCAGACAGCACCAGAATAGAATTAAATAATTAATAAATAGTTTACCTTACAACATCTGTAAACTAATTATATGAACTAAAAACTGTAAGAGAAAAAGCAATTCCTTTGGTCATTTTTTTTGTTTGAAATCACAACGTTTGTGATCTATCATAGAAATTGACACTGTCTATATGCTGGTCTGTGACCGTTATAAAATTTTGATTTGATTTGGACATTGTGCAAATTACCTACACTACAGAATTACACTTTTGCTCCAATTATTTTAAGCACCCCTTTTCTCTTCCTTTTCCACTCAGCCAAAATGTCAGATCTTGGATTTCTACTAGAGATCTATAGAGTGATTTGGGGCTGCATTGAATGAGATAGTATTTGTTGGTGCATTACATTTGGGGCACAGTTGTTGCATGGTTCTTTCATAGTCTGCTTGCTCAGTGGGTGGGTGGCAAGTTCAGAAAACATTCTCTGATACTTGTATTTTTGTCACAGGTCATGATCTGGAACATTGATACCAAAGAACATACAATTCAGACACCAGTAAGGACAATTGGCTTCCATACAGATGTCATCCTCTCCATGTCATTCAACACGGATGGCAGCCTCTTAGCTACAGTTTGCAGGGACAGGAAAATAAGGATCATTGACCCGCGAGCAGGAGCCATCTTTCAGGTATGTTGGCTGGGGAGAATGATTGGCATGAATGATTGGCTGGGGAGAATGATTGGCATGAGACCGTAATTACGCACACGCTTAGTTACAGCAACTCTTGTTTTATTTCTTGTTTTATTGGGAATTATGTTCATTCTCGGCCTGTAATGAGTCCCAAACAGTCCCTCGAGATAAGCACCCACCTTTCTCTGCTTTGAATTGCTGCCAACAGCTAAAGTGCCAAATGAACTAGAAAAAAATCAACCGAAGTACAAAGTCCACACAGAGCTTCAAGGATTAATCTAAACAGAATGAACAACTTTGCTTCCTGCAAAGGTTTCTCTACCTTTGCCTGTTCTTTATACCTTATGGGAGGGGCAATCACCTCCCAGCCTTACTCCTGAGTTGCCCCTTTTGTTTCAGCTGCTCTTGCCTTCTAGCAGCTCTGCGCACTGGGAAGAGGCTCTCCTTGTTCCTCTGCCTTGCTGCTGCCAGACTCCGGAGGCTGCAGAGTCAGCACCCCACTCCCAGATGGTCCTGACCTCATTTCTGCATTGGATGCAGGGCCCTCCTCTGAGTCCTCTCCAGAGTCCCAGACTGGTCCCCGTTCTTCCCCACTGTCCGATTCCACTGCCGTCTGCATAGGCCGGCTGGCAAACCACAACACTGACTAGGAAAGAGGCTGCAGTTTGTAGTTGGGAATCTATGGGATGGTTTTAGGCAGAAGATGAATCACCTCTTTCTTCAAAGCAGCATTGATAGAGGCAAGCTATCTGGTTGCAAGGACTGGCTCTGAACCTGGACCAGATTTACAATATTTAGAGAAATGTAGTCAGACAAACCCAAATGCCCAGCCTTGTCATGTTCTAGAGATGGGGAAGACTTCTAAAAAAATCACTTCTTGAGAGTCCAGCATTTGAGATCAAATGACTTATTTCAAACTGTATTAGAGAAAAAGTGCATGGAGTCCTCTAGCCTCATCTTAAATTCAAATAATCTTTGCAGGGGATCCACTTGTTACTCGTTGGTATGGTTACTATTCTCCATTGCTAAGAAACAATAGTTATGCAGGTTAACAAGTCTTTCTATGTCCAGTTTTGTCCTCCACTCACATACATCTGTAGCACCCAAGAAAAAGCTTATCTGCTGGTCTTCTTATAAATGCTTTCCAAATGTTGCTAGATCTTCAGACCACAAAATATAATGTAGTTTAATATTAATTTATTACATTTATGTGCCACCTATCTCACCAATAACATAACTCTTCTCAGAGGCAACTGGGCTTCCTTGTTTTTTTCTTTTGAATTTGTTTTTCTTCGTCTCCAAAAAGCTTTTTCAGCTCTGACAGAATAGTGGGGAATGGAAGGGTTTATATTCCTTGCAGACAGCTCATTATTTACATTCCCTTAGAGGGTCGTTGAAGCACTTCAAAAGAAAAAAGAAGAAAGTCCAACTGCTTTCTGTTTGGGACAAAACACACATAATGTTAAAAGTTTACTATTTTGGGGGTGCCACGTTACTAGCTATCCAGGGCGACATAAGCCCTTGGGTCACAGGTTGGGAATATGTACTTTTAATTAGCCTACTTTTTAATTGATCTGCTAGTATTTCTTAAAATATATTATTGCTGTGTCAACTAAATATAACTATGCAAGGGAGATGAACTCAGTTGATTGTGGAGAGATTTCAGAAGACTGAGGAATTAACGAAGGTAGGCAGATTTCCATGAACGGAGAAATATTTGAGGTATTCGTTTTCTTATAATTTAACATGCTATGCCTTCTTACAGGAAGCAAGCAGCAAATCCCACCGAGTGAATAAAGTTGTGTTTCTGGGAAACCTGAAAAGGCTGCTCACTACAGGGACATCCAGGTGGAATAATAGGCAGATTGCCTTGTGGGATCAGGTGAGTTTCATGGTAAACTGCCATAAGATCCCTTCACGGATGTAGAGAATAAGGAAGATGATCTGTGTGCAAGCTTCGCTGCCAAGGTGGCAAGGAGTAAAAATGTGTTTTAATTCCAGAATGTCCAGAGGCAGCCCAAACAGTCACATTCCTAACCCACTAAGGCAAGGGTCTTCAAACTTGGCAAGTTTAAGATTTGTGGACTTCAACTCCCAGAATTCCTGAGCTAACATGACTGGAGGAGGAATTCTGGGAGTTGAAGTCCACAAATCTTAAAGCTGTCAACTTTAAAGACCCCTGCACTAAAGTATAAGGCACAGGGATCAAACTCAATTGCATCACAGGCCGGATCATGATATATTACAATGTTTTTTGCCTTTGTGGAGCCGAGGTGGGCATGGCCTCCATATCCGGCCTGCAGGCCGCCAGTTTAACAGACCTGGTATAAGGGAAAGAGATACAACTCAGTTATACTTGCAACATCCTATTATAACAGCCAATCAAAAGTAGTTTTAGTCTACGTGAGAAACTAATTTCTTGATTGGGAGCTGGGACTGAAACCAAAGACTATTTCAGGCATTCTTTTAGCTGTTCGGATGTGACGGTAGCAAAGCTTTGGAAGGATAAAGAGGATTTCCTTGTGTCAACCTCATCTACACTCTAAACGTGTGTAACTCTGGGACCACTCCCTTTAGATGTATTTCTTATGGAGGCTTCTCTCAGCCTGCTTTTGTATCACAGGAAATTTATGCTGAGCCGTGGTGGCACAGTGGTTAGAATGCAGTAATGCAGGCTACTTCTGCTGACTGCTGGCTGTCTGCAATTTGGCAATTCAAATCTCACCAGGCTCAAGATTGACTCAGCCTTCCATCCTTCTGAGGTCAATAAAATGAGGGTCCAGATTGTTGGGGGGCAATATGCTGACTCTGCAAACCACTTAGAGAGGGCTGTAAAACACTGTGAAGCGGTATATAAGTCTCAGCGCTATTGCTCTTGCTTATGAACAAGCATTCAAAGATAAAACTGTATCCCAGTGTCCAAAGTGGTTCAGGCTAGGAAAAGCTTGGTCATTTGGTTGAGCTGATTGCCTAATCAATCCATTTTTATTATGGTCACGGGCCAGCATCACAAATAAAAGCTGATCCTCACCAGCTCAAATCCCCCAGCAACTAAGACTAATCCAAGTACAACCAAACCCCCACTGGAACAGAACACACCTCCAGCCAATCAGAACACAGCCAACCCCCCAACCAATCAGAACACAGCCAAAACCCCAACCAATGGGAACACACCTCCACCCAATCAGAACACAGCCAAGCCCCCACCCAATCAAGTCATACCCCCACTAGCAGTTAAAAGGAAGAAGCAGCTGCAAGCTCACATTACTCCGAGAAGCACAGGAAGACACAAGCATGAAGATGATGAATGAGACTTCATCGAAACGTCGCCTAGATACTTCCAATTCTACGCGGGACAAAACCTGAAGAACCAAAGATCCACATACAAATACCCGCGAAAACCTCAGAAAACACACACACATATATATATTAATAAGGTTATAAGTTAGATTGAGAAATAAGAGTATAAGTGAATAGAATGGAGGAGTAATAGTTATTTGTTAATTGGTGTGAACATCATTAGAGAATCGTAAAGAGTGGAAATTGTTTTTAAATGTTGAATAAATAAATTTTCCAAAAAAAAAAATCTCCATTCCCACCCCACTCCAGAGGAAGGATACTGCGAAATCTCCAGTCCCTCCCCACTCCTGGGGGAAGGTTACTGCAAAATCCCCATTCCCTCCCCACCCCACTAACCTGCTTTCCAGTTCCTTTCTCCTGTGCAGGGCAGCAAAAGAAGATCCAGCTGATCAGCTGGGACTTGGGAGGCAGAGAATAGATGGAGGTGGGGCCAGTCAGAGGTGGTGTTTGCCGGTTCTCCGAACTACTCAAAAAGGTCAGGTTCTGACCTTTTAATACCACCTCTGATGCACAGCACTATTAGATCACCCCTATAATACCACCAAGATCAACCAGAAGTTCATAGTCCTTAATATAGTCCCTTAAACTGTAGAGACATGAAGGAAAGTGAAGGTTCTGCTTGACATGTAATCATAGGGTAGAAGGCCTACTCACTGGTAGAGGCACATCTTTTGCAGTGCCAGGAGGAAGCCAAGCCTGCAGGATGCCTTAAGATTTCACCTTTACACACACTCCTGTCATATTTATGTCCTAATTTTGCAAGTGTCTTTGCACTACCTGGGATGATATTGGTGCTTCAGTTGTATTTTTTTTTCCAAGTTCAGATAGGCTGAGTTCTCTTTGTGATGGGAAAATCTGCCTTGCATTATTTCTGGCAGTGAGGACTGCTTTGGATTCTTCCCACCTCCCTACCCGCCCCACTCCAAACAGGATTTCAGCACAGAAAACCTACAGCATCATTTCTTGGACCTGAATGTAAAAGCTGATTGATTAGTTTGTTTGGAATTCCTACTTGCAACCTGAAGGTTTTTTTGGGGTTTTTTTAGCATTAATTCCAATGTATCACTGCAGTGAGAATAGGGTCCATTTGACATTATTTGAATGGGTGAGAGGGTATGCTCATTATTTGTGTTCTCTGTTTTTTCTGGATGCATTGAAAACCTTACAGCAGTAATTTCTGTTTCCATCACCTGTATATACAGGATGATCTTTCTGTGCCTTTACATGAGGAAGATGTGGATGGGTCATCAGGCCTCCTGTTTCCTTTCTATGATACAGACACCCATATGTTGTATGTGTTAAGCAAGGTGAGTTCTTAGCCATAGACCAAGTGGAAATAATGGGCTGTGACAAAAAAGTTGCGTAATTGCAAAGCAATACAATTGGTGCTATGATTAGTACAGTAATTTTTACAGCGCAGTATTTCTCAACCCTGGCAATTTGAAACGGTGTGGACTTCAACTCCCAGAATTCCCACTGATATATTGCCTGCCAGCTCCCTTCCAACAAAAATTCTTGTTTTCTAAGTCCACCTGGCTGAAGGCAGGAGATGCTACTCAGATGTTGTGCTTCTTGTCCAATATTGCAATTTTTCTGGATCCCCACCCTCTCCTCCCTTTTTACTGGCAGAATTTAGGATGTTGATATATTTTGCGTATTCGTTTCAGATCCAAGATATATAGGAAAGTTATAATGATGGTAGTCTCCAAGTCTGATTGTAACTCTCAAGGAAAGTTGAGGATTTTTATATGGTTTTTGCTGATCTAGAATATGGCCTTGGCATATGCCCTATTTCTCACGTAATCTAGATAGGCTTGTTAGGTGGGTAGGCAGAGAGTCATTGGGATGTAAATGTTCTAACTCTGAAATCCTTTACCTAGTGGGTCATTTAAGTGTGGCCTCCCTGGTGAATCTGTGAGGTGGTTAAGATTTAAGATCAGAATAACAGAGTTGGAAAGGACCTTGGAGATCTTCTAGTCCAACCCCCCTGGTCAAGCATGAGACCTATACCATTCCAGACAAGTGGCTGTGCAGTCTCTTCTTAAAAACCTCCAGTGATGGAAATTCTGAAGGCAAGCTGTTCCACTGGTTAATTGTTCTCACTGTTAGGACATTTCTCCTTAATTTTAGATTGTTTTTCTCCTGGTTTAGTTTCCATCCATTATTTCTTGCCTTGCCTAACAAGCTCATCCAGATTAGGTAGAAATGAAACCTCCCTGGAGGGCATATAAGGGAATCTCCTTGCTCTTACTGAAGAAGCTACTTGGATAAGTAGTGAAACATTTAAAGCTGCAAGAAGAGAAGTCCAATTGCCAGGACTCCATTTCCAAACCAGGAGCCACATGTTATTCTAAACTGCCAAAATTAATTTAATCAAGTTCACCTCTTGAGTATAATACTGGATTTTCCAGATCCATGCTCAAGCTGCTCCCCTGGAAAGAATTAAATATTTCACTTAATAGGGAGAGGAAGTGGGTATACATTGAATTTCTCTCTCTTACAATTATCTTTAGGGAGATGGGAACATCAAGTACTATGAGATAAACGTGGAGAAACCATACCTACATTACCTGACGGAATATCGTTCCCCTTTGCCTCAGAAAGGCATTGGTAAGTTTGCAGCAGCTTCACTGCAGTTTGTATGCTGGGGAACCAGAACAGGGTGCCTGTGAACAACTGATGCATTGAGGGAGGAGGCAGCTGGCCATAGGAAGATAATAAGCATCCAGCCTATTTTCCCTTGCTTCACTTTTGTTATGGGCTGCAAAGCATTGGCTCATGACATTCGTTTTTCTGTGCCTTTATCTCTCAGAATATTGATTAAACCAGCCTTCCCCAACCTGGTGTTCTCCCATATGTTGAATTACTGGTTCAGATTATCCTCACCATTGACCTTGACTGTGTTGGCAGGAGGTGATGGAAATTGTAGACGAGCATATCTGGAGGGATCAGATAATGGAAGGTTGAATGAAAACTTTTGCCAAGAGAATTTTGACAATTGTTTTTTCACTGGGCTTCCAACTCTTCTAAGGAGTTTTCATCTAGTCTATTTGAAAGCACAAGAGCAAGAAACTTTTAGAAGACTAATTGTGGATACCTGCCAGTTCACGGATAGAAGGAGAGCGGACAGTCCCAAGCCTACAACTATAGAAATTATTACAATTATGGGTGCATCAATTTTCCACAAGTTCTGCCTTCTTAGACCATGAGACTGAAAGAGGAATGAATTGAAGTGGCTGGAATATAAGAGACAGGGAAGTTTTTAAGTTATTACCTAGCAACTCTAGACAAGATCAGAAAAGGAAGAACCATTTTACAGTAGTTACATTTAAAAAAAATTAAATTACAAATGGAAGTAATTTGTTCTCTTTAAGAAAATTGGCTAGGCCCGGGGGTGTAGTGCTGGTCAGGGGAAAGATTTCAGCTTTCTCTGTTTCCTTCTTCCATGACTGTATCCTGTTCTGCAGAGGAGAAGA
Organism: Bungarus multicinctus; assembly: GCA_023653725.1. Classification (NCBI taxonomy): domain Eukaryota; kingdom Metazoa; phylum Chordata; class Lepidosauria; order Squamata; family Elapidae; genus Bungarus; species Bungarus multicinctus. The sequence goes on from CM042834.1 coordinate 178,323,933, forward strand.
GCCAGCAGTTGGATTTCCCAAACCCGTGTTTTGGCGGAATGTCATATGAGCTAGTCATAACTTATTTTTTTTGCTGTCAGGTGTGATGCCCAAGAGGGGCCTCGATGTCTGTGCCTGCGAGATCTTCCGGTTTTATAAACTGATTCCGGCCAAAAGCCTGATTGAACCCATTTCTATGATTGTACCCCGACGGGTGAGTGGATATCTCTTCTTTGGCAATATACCAGTGGTGGTATAAAACCGGTTTGCACTGGTTTGGGCAAACCGGTAGCAAGGATTTGGAGTGGGTTGCCAAATCGGTAGTAACTTCTTGCTGGCTATGCCCCCGATCCGGTCGCCCCCCCATGCCTGCCCAGTCAGTCCTTATCACACGCAAGCAACATTGCGTGTATGCCCGACATCGCTGACTGCGTTCTTCCCTGCCCAGTCACTCCTTAAGGTATTTCTTTTTTTTTTCCTTCCCGACAATCAGCTGTTCCTATGATCAGCTGTGCCGGGATTCCTCTTGGTGTCTTACTGCTTTTTCCAGGAGGCTTCTCTGAGGCCCAGGAAGGCAAAAAATGGAGTGTGGAGGGGGGTGGGGTGCTCTGAGTTCTCTCCAGGCTCCATTTTTTGCCTTCCTGAGCCCCAGAGAAGCTTTCTGGGAGCAAAAACGCCCCCCCCCCCCCACCAGGCGGCTTCCCTGAGTCCCAGAAGGCCCCAAAACAGAGCACAGGGGGGTGCTGTGAGCCCTCCCCTTTGCTCAGTTTTTTTCCTTTCTGAGCCGCAGGGAAGCCTTCTGGGAGCAACCCCCCCCCCCCCCCGGAGGCTTGCCTGAGGGCCAGAAGGCCCAAAAATGGGGGGAAGGGTGCTGCAAAAAAAGCCATGCCCACCGGGTTACATGGCCACATCCATCTAGCCATGCCCACCTAGCCATGCCCACAGAACCATTAGCTAAAAAAATTTGAATCCCACCACTGCAACATACCATGAAGGGCCTTCACTTTGGGGATACTGTAGTTCCCCAGATACGGAAATGGAACTTAACTCTCTACTCTCAGCTCCAACACTGGAAGTTTTTAAAAGGGTGTTGGATAACCATTTGCCTGAAGTGGTGTAAGGTTTCCTGCCTAAGTCGGGGATTGGACTAGAAGACCTCCAAGGTCCCTTCCAACTCTGTTATTCTATTCTATTCTATTCTATTCTATTCTATTCATGTTTTCCTTTGCAGTCTGAATCATACCAAGAGGACATCTATCCAATGACAGCTGGAGTCCAGCCGTCATTGACAGCACAAGAGTGGCTGAATGGCACTAATAAAGGTTTGTGATACAATTGCTTGAACTGTCCGAAACAAAAAGATTTTGCTCATTTATCTATCTGCATCGCATTACATTAAAGGCAGATCTACTGTAAGACTGGAGGCCCACAGGTATACACAATAGCAATATTATAATCTGGATCGCAGTGTTTAGAATTCTCATAAGAAACTGACAGTGTTCTTCAGCAATTAAAGCAATAATGTAGAAGCTGTTTCTCTATATCTCTATTCTAAGGTATCACTCCTAATGTTTTGCGGTACGTGTTAGCTGGAGAGGTGTGCATGTGAAGGATCCACGCCATTTATTTAGCCATAAGACTGAAATTGTAAATGCCACGGGCCCCAAAACAATCACGCATAAAGGTCAACTGTGAGAAGCATCCAAAATTTTCACTGCTTGTTTTTTACTCTTGGGAATTGTATGCCAATTGCCAGCTAATTTGGGGTATGGCGGAAAGAGTACAGTACTTTGACCCACGATCTCAAGTAACTAGTTTAAATCTAGGTTGTTTTGAACATAAAATGCGTTGCAAATATCTTGGAAGAACTACATTCAGTACTTGTGTAATAGGTATGGAGTAGGATTCTTCCTTCAGACCTTTTGACAATGGCTCAACTCCTTTTCTTGTGTTAGTGTAGCATTTGCTTCCCTGGTATTGTTGTATAGTAAAAAGGTATCAACTCCAGTCAATTTGATTGTGGGTGAGGCCTATTGCTGTATTTCACCTGGCCTTGCTCCACCAAAACCAAGGCAATGCAATATTCCCAAATTTAAATTAATTAGTGTGAATTGAGGGAATCGACTTGCTCTGAATCAAAATTGTAATGCTTTAGCGTTGCGCACATTATCCTAGCACGCTAATCTAAATGCCCTTCTTGGAACGAATGAAATTTTCTTTTTTCTTTCTTTCTTGCATTTAGTGGCTTGGTTCTGAGGGTCTTTCAGTACTAGTCGCTATCGCTCCTCTTTGCTTTGGACCAAATTATTCTTTTCTGTGGCTTCCAGGTCCTGTCTTGATGTCTTTGAGACCAGGTTCTGTGATCTTGAATTCTTTACCACCATTTCTTGAGAAGGAGATTGCCAGGGAAGCAACCAAGCCTGTCCCATGCCGGGACAGAGTGACTGTTATCACCGAAAAGTTGAATGAAATCCAAGAGAAATGGGGGACCAGGAAGACCGAGGAAAGACAACAGCAAAACAGACTAATGAAGTTATCTAATGGTGTGGATACCTACGAATGTCCTCCACCTAAAACAGAAAATGAGGTACAGTAGTGTGACCGAGAAAAAGTTACGTTAGTGAGTAAATGGGATAAAATAGCTTCTTTCTCAGGAAGTACAAGCAAGATAGGAAACGAGGGCATGCCTCACTGGATTTAATAGTGACATAGAGTTATTTCTTAGAAGCATATCTCTTTGTACTCAATTCACCGATTCTGTTTTTGCTGTGACCTCTCACTTGAATAGAGGACAGGATAAAACACATTTCTACTCTGTTCTTCCTCTCAAATTCAACTATCTGATATTAGATGAGGAATGAATGGGAAGTATAAAGGATATTCTGCTGCAAAAGTAGCTGATAGGTAAATTAGATCCTAAACCCACTGCCAGTTTTTCATGTTGGAATATTAGTGGAAAAATTGATATATTTATTATAAGTTTCAACATTATTTAGCATGATCTACATGTTTAATTTTTTTTAAAGAAAAAGAGCACTTTCTTGTGTAAGCATTCCATTTTCATATTGGAATAGTTCATATTTGTTTCTAGATTTAGAGTGGGGCGGTGATCTAGATATGGAGCTCTCGCCTCACAATCAGGAGGCTGTGAGTTCGATCCTAGGTAGGGGCAGATATTCCTCTCTCTGGGCACACTGTGAATATATCTGCTGAATGAAACTCCGTATTGGTGACAGGAAGGGCATCTGGCCATTAAAACACTCTGCTTGCTCCATTCAGTTGTCCAGACTCCACCTCACAAGGGATTATGGGGTCATTAAATGAGGATATTTGTGTCTAAATTTCCATCATAGTCATTTTCTTTTCCTTGACTCTGTAGTTTCTGGTAGACCTCAGATGATTTTATGTATGATTGCACAAATGACATATGAAGTCTTTACTTTCCAGCTGCTGCAGATGTTTTATCGACAGCAAGAAGAAATTCGGCGGCTGCGTGAAGTGCTGATTCAGCGGGATATTCAGATCAAACAGTTGCAGCTTGAGATCAAAAACCGTCATGTGGATTCTCGCCGATTTTGACAGGCTACCATTTGGAGTCTCAGAACCAATGTTGCCAGAAATCACTATATTTTGGAGATTATAAATTAGAAGGAGAATTTCAGATTTATTGGCAAGTTAATTGCCTACCTTGAGTGCCCATATCCTGCAAGCTGGAAGTTACTGGAAGTTACTGGAGGAGTTTTGTGGTGCTCTATTTATCGGACTCGTTCTTTGCAGGAAAGTCCATGTATCAAAGTAGTCCCATAATAACTCAAGTTGGAGATGTTTCAAAGAGGAAGGCAGACCTGCCTGGGTATGAACATCCTTTCAGTCCCCAGTAGGCAACTGAACTTGGAAATAACAGTTGCTTGGATTTTCAGCCTGTTTAGCATTCAACTCTTTCACATGGTGATGAACCAAATAGTTCAACCAAATTGTTCTTTTTGTTCTGCATTCTTGGATGGATCAGAATGATGTTGCACTGAATTAGTTTTGTTTCCTATAGCCAAGGAGTTTGTGGGAATCGAAACCATCACCTTCTCTTAGTTGTATGAGTCATCTTCTTCTAAAATTATATTTATGCCTAAGAGGTAAGGACCAAAGAAATGGGTGTCATTAATTTAAACAGGAAGTCAGAAATAAATGCTGCTGAGAGCCAAGGTTTGGAAATGAATGCTCTTTATTGAGATGGTGAAAATGAGACCACTGCTGCTGAAGTGGTCTTATCAGAGCCAGAGTGGAAGGCTTCTGTAGCCCAAGTCAATGTGTCTTCCATCTCAACCCATAATCTCTGAGGATCACTTCATGCCTTAAATCAACTAGGAGTTTTAATTACTAATGCTCTTAAGATGGCTTTCTTCCAATTGTCTGAAGCTGAATTTTCTACACATCAGTTCTTCCCTCCTTTATTACTCTGAATGTTGTACCAGATCCTATAGGTATATTACAGTTCAGTGTCCAGAAGTGTGAAGAAACTTTTACATAATTCTGATAATCCTCTATCATCCTGTTTGTCAGAAACAAAATTTCCACAACTCTCAAATCGCAATACTTTTTTTCTCTTTTTATTTTCTGTTTTAATGCCTGTGACTGATATTTCACCTGATGTTTCATATTTTCCTTGCTGATTTCTATGATAGACTATGCAAAAGCACTGCCACCAACAATTGTTTGAGAGCAGGATCAACTACTCCAAAGATTATGAAGCCCAAGATGGAGGGTCAGAGGTGCACCAGTCACAATAAAATTGTAAAATACAACTACTTTTATAGTTTGGGTTAAGACATTTGTGCAAGGTTTAAGAAAATTCCAAAAAATAGAAATTGATAAATTAGAATTAATAATACAGAAGACTGAGCTGTAATCAAACTGAGGAATATTGTTTAAACATTTAAATCAGAAATACCACTGTTCACTCCCCCTCTGTACTGCTTCTGTTTTATGACTTAGCCTATAACCGTGATGGCGAACTTATGGCACGTGCAGAGCCATTTGTACAGGCACGCAAACCCCAGGCAAACTTACCTCACTGTGCATGTGCACGCCTCCCAGCTGATTTTTGGCCTGTTTGAGGCCTTCAGAAGTGATGAAACGGGCCTATTTTTCGGCCTGTAAAGGCTGCAGATCGAAAAAGGCCTCAAACAGGCCAAAAATCAGCTGGGAGGCGCAGTGCAGGTAAAGTGGGGTGGCGGGGATCGCGTACACATGCACAGGGGCAAGAGGGGCGCAATGCCTTCTGGGTGCTGGTATGCAAGCATGCGCGCATAAGCGCGCACACAATTTTTGGCACAGGAGCCCAAAAAGGCTACCACCACTGGCCTATAAACCTTAACGTTTTTTTCTCTTACACTTCTATTTTACCTTCTTTTTCCTTCAAGACCAAAGTTAGTTAGTTTACTTTATTGTCATTGAACCTCATACAACGAAATCAAACACCATCTTCAGTGCACATCATGACCATGAAAATAAACACAAACACACATCCTTCACACTCCATATATCGAATTGAAAAACCCCGATACCACACCAACGCTGCACTATACAGTAGAATTCAACAGAGCTACTGCCTTTGGATAGAAGTTGTTTTTCAGCCTATTTATCCTTGTTAAATCATTTCTTTTAATCCATCATTAAATTGTAACATTCTCTAGTGCAGGGGTCCCCGGCACCTGTCCTCAGCATGCCAGAAACCAGGCTGCAAACAAGCGAAGTCTCATCCGTGAGATGCAGGCAGCACACAAAACCACGCGCCCTCTGGTCCACAGAAAAATCTAACTCCACAGAACTGGTCCCTAGTGTCCAAAAGGTTGGGTACCGCTGGTCTTACGGGTTAATAGTTGCCCAAGCATGTCTTTCTCTTTCCCATATTTTTTTCCTATATTATTCCCCCTCACTTCTCCACTGCATTTTTGAGCAGGAACCCATCTCATTGCTGATATGTACATACAAGTAGTTACTTACAACTTCGTTTATTGACCATTTAAAGTTAAAACAGCACTGAAAAAATTGACTTCTGATCATTTTTCACGCGACCATTGCAGCACACACACCCCATGGTCACGTGATCAAAATTCAGGCGCTTGGCAACTGACATGCACTTAATGACGGTTGCAATGTCCTGGTGACATGCAGTCACCTTTTGCGACCATCTGATAAGCAAAATCAATGGGGAAGCCAATTTCAGTTTAACCTTGTTATTAACATAACAACTGTAATGATTCATTTAATCATCATGACAAGAAAGACCGTAAGAAATTGTGGACTCTATTGTGGTTGAAATGGAAGAATTCCTGTGTAGCAGAAGCTGCATTTCTTTTCTGAATTATGCTATTCAGATCTCATGTGACTGGATAGGGGAGACTCTCAGTTTAACTCTGCAAAAATGACCTTCTTATATACAAAAAGCTATGTTCTGGCTCAGCTTTTTCTTTGTCCAATTTAATAAACTGCCATTCAATGGATTTTGGGTGCAACAGACCAAATTTCTGTTTGGATTTCAAACATGAAAGAACGGACAAGTCCATTATTCCTGTAGGTTGTTGGGACTACTGACATAGGAAGTGATATAAGTAGTTTACATCATTTGCATAAGATAAATTATGTCAGTTTGGATTTAATGAACACCCCAGTCATGATTTTAGGTTAAAGTTAATATGTATGGGGAAAAAAATTCAGAGCTGTAGATCCCTGAGATGTCAGATGCTGTAATCCAATGTTACGGTTGTGTGATGCTTAAATATGCTTTTAAAGAAGTATTCACAATGGTACAAAAGACATTAATGGAACTTCTATATTTACAAGCTTTATGCATATAAAATAAATTGGCCTCTAATAATCTCAGTAATTGGTATTAAGTGCTCATGGGATTTTAATTAGTACCCTTAAAAAAACTGGTATATTTGCATAGGTTACAGTTGGGATTAAGATATTAAAACAATTCCAATTATTTAGGAGATTAGCCAGATGAATTATAATATGTCTTGAAATTATAACTTGGGGCAGAATTGTAGAGTCAGAGAGATGATCTTGGGGAAAAGAGGCAAGAACAGTTATCTAAGTAAAGAGGGATATAATACGGGAAAGTAAAACACAGAGTTGCAAGATTCTACTACTATAGGCTAATCGTAAACAACCTTTCTGTCAGTTTCCTGATTTGGGCTACCTTATAGGGCTGACAATAATAGAATTACTATTTTCTGTAGCTGATTTCAGATATATGGTAAGGTACATCTCCACTTTGTATTTTTGGAAAATCAGACTGAATGTAGATTAAACAACCAATTGGTATGAGTCCATCTTTTCTTATTAATACATTATGAGATGATAAGATGTTTGGGATGCAACATTTTGTTGCAAAAGTAGAAATGCAGCCAGTTAGGGAAACAAAATTTTTGGATTGAGGACGATAGCTTGCAATTTGGGAATTTGACTTTTATCTTGTTTACAGGCAAATAAATTATTTAAAGTATTTGTCAGCTTAAGATAAAGGGAAAGGATTTAAATTGCATTTCTAAAGTGTGCTTTTTGATTTTTTTTGCATATTTTTTATGTATTGCTTTGATCAATGTTAGCCATTTATCAAAGGGATTGAAAAATTCCAAATCTACTTGAAAAATGTATATATATATATTGCTTTTTGTTTTGTTTACCAAGAAACTTGTATAAAACAAATTAGCACTTGAAAGTTATTTTTAAAAATTACTCTTGTTTTTAAAAACACTTTTGAAATAGTACATGCAGACCAAAATTTTAGCCATGTATGCTTTCTGAGGCAGAGGGAAAGAAAAGAAAAATCTATATACAGTGATGACAAACTCATTATGCTTTATTAAATAGCGCCTAACTATATTTAAAGATATATGGGTGGTGGTATTTTTTTTCTATTACAGTGATTTAAAAGCAAGGAAACTTAAAATGCCATTGGGGACATATCCCCATACGAAAGAATGACAAGGCTTGTACTTAATAAATACAAGGAATGATCTTGGAAAAGCTAAGCATTGTTAATACTTACACCAACCATGTAACTATGGAAAATCCTGTTACTAGTCTACAAGAGCATTTTACTATTGCTTAATCACACATGCCATAAAGGATACCTCAACAGTTTTAATCCATATATGTCTCTTTTTTTTTCTTAAAGCTGAAATTCAATCAAATGGCTTTTTAGTAAGGCTGGAATTAGAACCTTCCCTTACAACAAAACTGCTGATTGGCAGGATTGCAAAAACTATTTAAAGAAACTTTAGAAATACATTCTCTGATACTTCGTTTAACAGATTCCAGAATTCACCTTTTGATCAGAAAAACATTACCAACCAAGTGCTATTACTGAATGTGTTATTTTTATCAAATATCAGAATCCTTTACACATGGCAGCAAATTCCTTTGGGTACAATTACAGCTACTATTATCCTATACGCATAGGATAATAGTATTAGTATGGCTATTTGAAATACTTATGCAAAATAGCTAAAAATACGGCTACAAACAATATCTGAATAAGTAACACATCTAGATAGAAAACTCTGAACACCTAAAATCTTCCAAGCCTGGTACTGGTCATTCACAACCTGGAAGCACATTAAACTTCAAAAGTCAGTTTTCTAAATTTATTTACATTGTAAATTATACAATCTGTGAAGCTGGGGAAAAAGATCAAGCAGGGCTTCCTGGGTTATTTACTTGCATAGCAAAATAAATTACCTAACCTAAACAACCTCTATAGATCGAAGAATCCAGATTCTGTTTTATTTCACAAATGCAGAATATTCACAACCCTGTCTACTAAAGTTTAAGCAAAAACAAAAAAAAGGCACATTTTCAAACCTCTCTGAATATAATAACTGCAAGATTAGTTTATCAAATAACGTTTATTTAATTCAAGTTCTGAAAAATACTTTTTCTGTTGTTGCATAAAACATCCTAATGTAAAAAATATCCAACGGCTTAGAAAAGGAAAAAGAAGGCAGGGAAAGCAAAGCATGAAGAGCAGTCCCCAAAACTTTTAGGACTCTATTTACAAAGCCTTGTTGCACAGAGAGTAAAAAGGGAAGTACAGTCAGTGGGTGATGCGGAGCCCCTACAGCCAGGACTGGCCCATCACGCTTGTTCTTCTTGCTAGGGCAATGCGAAGAGATGAAGGCCTGGGAACTCCAAGAGGTTAAGTGAAGGTGCCAGCCCAGGAAGGCTAGGTCTGTAACCACCTGGAGAAATCAGCTGCAGGGTACATGGAATGTCACAGGAATAGCCGACTCTTTGGCTTTTTTTGAGTGCTGCGCTTGGAGGGGGAGAACTACAGGTGCGTCACACGTGCTCCTCAAGTCACAGATCATCCAAGGGGTACCCCAAGAAATACTGAACAGTCCTTTGGAGACACAGAAGACTTCAGTCATCATCTTCCTCCCCTTCGTCATCCGTTTCTCTTTTTCGCTTTTCACCTTTCCTATTCTCTTCTTCATCTGCGGAACAAGGGAGAAAGTTTTCCGTCATGACTATTCCAAGAACATACAATACATTCAGTTAGTGTTTTTCAACCTTGGTGGTTTGAAGATGTGTGGACTTCAACTCCCAGAATTCCTCAGCCAGCTCTGCTGGCTGAGGAATTCTGGGAGTTGAAGTCCACACATCTTCAAAGTACCAAGGTTGAAAAACACTGATCTAATAAGCCTATTACAGGCTCCATAAAGGAAGACGTTTTAGAAACCTCCCAAAATTATTTACTATTGACCATGCTGACCGGATGTAGTAACCATTTTAATTAAAAATACTTGAAAAATATCTCATCTCTACATATAGAAAAGCAGCTAATGGTACACATTGTTTTATACAGTCGCGCCAGCAATGGCTGCTTCTGGAATCCAGCAGGGATGGTCACAACGGCAATCAGGTGACCCAGTTCACTACAACATTGTCATCGTAAGCTGGGCAGTTCACAATTTTGACCACAGAGATGTTGCAACAGGCAGAATTTTTGGGTTTGAGTACAGGTCTATTTTTTTTTTTTTCAAAATCTCCATAATGATTCCCAAACAAATGGAAATAGGGTGCATTCCAGTACTGAATGGCCATCATTATCATCTTCCAAACTTGTACTGTTATTTCACTGGTATTTTTACTAATATTTTTATTTTATGTTCCTTCTAAAATAAAAAGACTGGCATCAAAATGTACACATACCTTCTTCCTTTTCATCTTCATCATCGTCATCATCATCTTCTTCATCTTCTTCACTGTCATGGACAACCTTCTCCTCCTAAAAACAATAATAGGTTTGCCTTAGAAAGTACAGCATTTTTCAGCGTATAAGACGCTCCAAAGAATAAGACACACCTAGCTTTTGGGGAGGAAAAGAAAAAAAATTTGCCTCTGCCTCCCAGCAATTTGCCTCTTTGCAGCAAACAGCAAACAACCTGTTTCAGCTTCAGCACAGACTGATTAGCACAAGCAGCTGATCGTCGATTGGATCGGCCTCCCGATCAGCTGTTTCAGGCTGCAGGGATTGCCATAGCTGCCTCTGCGTGCCCATTTTCGGCCTCCTTATCCCATTTTCAATCTCCGTATGCCCCGTTTTCAGCCTCTGTGCGCCCCATTTTTGGCCCGTCCCGGGGGGTGGTGGGGGTGCTGGCTTGCTCTCTCTATAACAACCCTATAAAGCTCTACATGTGGTAGGCCTGGTTACTTAGAAGTACCTGAATCCCACAGCATCTGCCTGGTTGATTTGATCCTGCAGGTCAGCATGCTCCAGGTTCCACTGATCCACCTATCAGGACCTCAGAAGAGCACCTTCTATAGCAGTGCTTGTTCTTTATAACAAGATCCTCCACAAAATACAGATGATCCCCACTCTACTGTTGTTTTAGAAGAGCTGAGAAAATGTGGCTCTTCATCCAGGCACTTGGTAAGGGAAATACTTGCCATCTAACTTTTATGTTTCACTGATTTTATTGTAATTTGTTTGATTGTTGTAAGCGGCTCAGAATTATTTGGGGCACAATGGTATGCTTGTAGTAGTACTAGAAGTAATAAAAAGAATAGCTGCTCTTCTTGTAATTTGATAAATAAACATAAAATTTTACTGCGGAGTAGAGAAAACAATATTTTAAACCAACCTCTCCACTAATTTCATCTTCTTCATCTTGTCCCCCTTCATATCCAAAGAAACCATAGAATGAATCCTCGTCTTCGTCCTCATCCTCATATATGTCATCGTCATCGTCATCATCATCATCTTCTGAGAAAGATAGAAGAGTTTTATATATATCAAATAGAGAATCTGTCATTAAATCACAATAATATTAATTTCAAAGGATTTCCTTTTAGATATTATTCTACAAATAACTGCTAAAAAGAGCACATATTGATATCGACTGTTTCATAAATTATATTCAGACTTGCAATTTATAAATTAAGCAGTATGAAAGACAGTATGAGTTTAAATTGTCAGTCTAAGAGAGGTTGGGTAATAATTTGCAATCTGCTACATTTTGCTATATTACTACAGATTCCTTAATATACAGTATTATGGTCTGGATCCCCAATGTTATCCCTTTGAGTGTCCATGTATCCATACAAATTTCACTAGGCATCCACCAGGCTCCATACCCCCAATGGTAATTTTATTTAAACAATCCTCTGCCTACCTATTCAGAAAACAACAAATTGAGTTACAACCATACAATCAGGTAAAGGCAATAAAAGGGAACATTACATTCCAGTTTTTCTTCTGTAAAATTGGTGTGTTTTGTGATCGATCATATAAACCGTAATAGTTATTCTATGCTTTAAAACTGATCTTTCTCAGTTGGCATAAATATTTTTGATTCAAATACAGTGGATACAAAAAAAAATCTACACAGATAAATGCCAGATTTTTTTGAAATGTAAAAATATCATAACAAGATAAATCACTTCCATTTTTTTTCCACTTTTAGTGTAGCATAGCGTAGCGTAGCATAACATAATTCAATTGAAAAACAAACTGAAATCTTTTAGGGGAAAAATAATTAAATATATTAATAACATGGTTGCATAAATGTACACACCCTTTTATATGCAGGGATGTGGCTGTGTTTACAATTAACCAATCACATTCAAACTGATGGTAAATACACAGTATACACCTGCAGTACACACATCAATTAAAGTGACTCTGATCAAGCCCATATTGTTCTACCAAGATTTTTCTGACATTTACTCAGTTGCCTCTGACAGCAATAACCACAGTCTGCAAAAGAGCTTCAAAAACATCAAAGGGATCTCATTGTTGGAAAGTATCAGTCAGGAAAAAGGTACAAAAAATCTCTAAGCATTTGATATATCATGGAACATCATGAAGACAGTCATCAACAAGTTGAGAAAATACGGCACAGCATTAACATTAGCTAGAACTGGATGTCCCTCCAAAATGATGAAAAAACAAGAAGAAAACTGATCCTAATCAACATTAAAGGATCTGCAGAAATTTTTGGAAAGTACTGATTGTGTACTACATGTGCTGACAATATCATGTATTTTTATATGTTTGGTCTGTGGGGCAGGGTGGCAAGACCAAAGCTTTTTCTTAAAAAGAAAAACATCTATATTTTACAACAGCCTACATCGTCTGACAATAGCATATGAGAAAATGTGTTATGATCTGATAAGATCAAGGTTGAACTTTTTGGCCATAATTCCAAAAAGTATGCTTGGCACAAAAACAATATTGTGTGTCACCAAAAATATACTACATCAACAGTGAGGCCACAGTGATGGTGGCATAATGCCTTGGGCTGCTTTTCTTCAGCTGGAACTGGGGCTTTAGTCAAGATGGAGGGAATTATGAACAGTTCCAAGTATCAGACAATTTTGGCAGAAAATCTTTAGGCCTTTGCTGAAGATGAAGAGGAATTTCACCTTTCAACACAACAACTCAAAGCATAAGTCTAAAGAAAGGAATGTATTCACTAAAAGATAAACGTTTTGGAATAGCCCATCTAGAGCCCAGACCTGAATCCAATTGAAAGTCTGTGGAGAGACCTGAATAAGGCTGCACATGCAAGAGTCCCTCATTATCTGATAAATTGGAGCGTTTTTGCAAGGAAGAATAGGCAAAGGTTCTCAAGGCAAGATATGCATGCTGATAGGCTTTTATCCCAAAATAGAATAGAATACTTTATTGACCAAGTGTGATTGGACACACAAGGAATTTCTCTTGGTATAAATACTCTCAGTATACATAAAGAAGGAACATTCGTTAAGAACCAAGAATCATAATGATAGTCTTAGGGTACCATAATAAGACTTAATGATAGTCATAGGGTACCAATGAATGCTGGGTACCAATGAATGACTGAATGCTGTCATAAAATCAAAAGGTGCTTTAACAAAGTATCATTTTAAGGGTGTACAGTTATACAACCACATTATTGTACATTTCCCCCCCTAAAAGATTTCACTTTGTTTTTTAATTGAATTGTACAGCTTATGTGTTATATTAAAGGTGGAAAAACTCCAAAGTGCTTTATCTTGGTCTGATTTTTTTACATTTCAAAAATATGGTATTTTAACAGAGTTTTGTAGACTTTTTATAGCCACCATATGGTGCAGAAAACATTTCAAATTTGGTAAATTAGTTTAATGCAGTGCTCCAAATGACTCAAATATCATATTTACATTAGGCAGACCTTGGTCATAGCCAAGAATTAACCTTTTCCAATCCACAATTAATATGATTAAGCTCACCTTCCTCATCTTCCTCATCAAAACCATCTACTTCAGCATCTGAGTCAGAAGCCTCTTTATCTTCCTGATCAAATCCATCCAGATATGTGAGTTGTGGAAGAAGTGTGAAGACACACTCCCGGTAGTCATTTAGATTTGTTACTTCACAGTTGAACAGGTCAAGGCTCTTGAGAGAGTCCAACTTTTTCTGAATTAAAAATATGTCTTTGTTAATTTTAAGCTAACATTAGCATTAATATATTGACATCATACACAAACCTGGCAAGGTATGCTCATAATTTCAGTTTGAATCAGGAGGGGGACTGAGATAAAGAAAGCCATGTACTGATCTAATACAGTATATTCGTTCATGACATTCCAAATTAAATATGATTTCACAATGTAATTAACCTAACATCCCTGAAAAACAAGCCTTGAATTTTGAACTTACCATATACATTCTCACTTAGTCAATATCATAACAGGAAGAAGTTATTACATTTACTATTAAAGCATTTTTAAAGAAATCCCCCTTAATCAATGTGAATTAATCTAAAGCTATTTCAGTTCATTTAAAGATTCCTTTCTGGTTTTTGTGTGAAAAGAAAACAAAGATCTAGTGATGCCATCTCCTTCACATTCTACTTTTTTTTTAAATGAAGAGTCCCTTCTTCCCTGTCCATGAGACACTTCTTTCTATCTCACACTGAACTCTTATATTCTAGGTTAGATAATAGAAAAAGCAGACTGTGTACACATATGACTTCCTCCTATTTTAATACATTACTCCATACTAGTTAATATTTTAGGATGATTTGTAACAATAAGTTATTGTTGTCTGGCATTACAACTGACCTAAGCAGCTTTAATATTCTGATTTTTTGTGAGGTAGAAAAACAATTTAAGAATTATAATCTACCAGACAAAAAGTGTCATCTAATCAGAAAGAAACCACATGTATTGACATGAAAACATAATAATCTTCAATAGAAATATAGTATCAATGCTAACTTAGATTATACCAACATTTGACAAAGAAATTAAACTGTCCTGCACAAACATTTCAATGCTCTCTTCGATTTAAGATGAACTAGCATCTTCTTATGCCTACTGGAAAGCATATACTTTTCCAAGATATTAGCTACTGAAATGGGGTTAGGCTCAAAATGCTTAAAGTTATGTACAAAATGTAACACATGTGAATGTGAACTCACATTCAGTTGTGAGTTCAATATCTACCACTGGTATTAGTATTGTTAACTTCACTTAGACATATGATAACCTTTTCATGACATACCAATGGTTCCAAAGTATCAATATCCTTCAGTTTATTTCCACTGAGATTTAAATGTGTGAGGTTAGGAAGTTTTTCTGCTAATACATCAAGGCCTCCAGAAATTCTGTTCTCACTGAGTTCAAGCTGCAATGAGAAAAGAGATACACAGGGGAAATGGCACATTAGCAATAATGCAATTAGAATTCAAGAAGTCCAAAGATACAATATAAATAGCATTGGTGGCCCAAGCAGTCTTCATTATCAAGTACTAACAAAAAGCAGAGTAATAAAGAGATGTTTAAATAGTTCGGCTACTTAGCTAGAATGCAGTTCTGCCAGGAATTACATCTTGTTAATTTACATTATAAGAAATACAACAATAGTGTTGCCAAACAAGATCCAGTCTATCACCCAAATCAAGATATACGGGCCTGCATGGTCGGTTTTCTAGATGGATTTCTTCAGTGGAATCCCAAGAACTGCAACTTGGTGAAAACTGTCTTTTGGATATTCGTTGTTTTCTTATAGAATTGCAGGAACCTGAATATTGCTTGGAAACAAGTCTATGTTTTAAAATACAATGTTTCCCCCGAAATAAGACCTGGTCTTATTTTCTTTTGGGCCCCAAAAAATCTTACCTACTTACCTTAGGACCACTGCAGCCAGGCCTCCTATGCCCTGACACCTGTCGTGCCATTGCCCAACTTCTTCTGCAGCCACTTATGGCCAGACACAGTGTGGCACTGGCGCAATGCACCATGTGGCATCCGGCCGTGAGCAGTCACAGAAATCAAGCAATGGTGCAACAGGTATCGGGGTATGGGAGGCCTGGCTTTGGCGGTCCTAAGGTAAGTGGGTATGGGACGTATGGAACGTATGGAACGTATGGAACAGCTCCTCTTCCACCCCAGCTTGATTTTTATGCATGTGCCTCGCCTCGTACAAACAGTGGGCTGAGCATAACTAGGACTTATTTTTGGGATAGGGCTTATATTAAGTGCAGGTGTGAAAATCAAGCTAGGGCTTGTTTTTAGGGTAGGTCATATTTTGTGGGGAAACACGTTAATTAGGGTAAGTCTAAGTCAATATCTTTTAAAGATTTTTAAGGTTTCAAATTTTCAGTGTCATGTCTTATCAGCAGTTGCACTAAGACATCCTTGTTTTCTATTAGGTAATAGAATTGTAGCACTTTAACTGCCTCTTCTCCTGCAACATTAAACAACTGAATTACTATTTCACCTGAACCTTGTCCTTTCCTGTTTAGAGCTGAATAATCACATTGGTGATGTTTATATTACCTGCCTTTTCTCAAGGAACTCAGGATTGCTTATATGGGCTCCCTTTACTTTATCCCGACAACAAACTATGAGTAAGTTGGACTGTGAGTGACAATTCTCATATCTCATTTTCTAAAGCAGTCAATTACTGAACATATTCTTTCTCTACAAATGTTTGTCACTCTATAATTTTGTTTGTCAAAGATTTCAGTATGATTTTTCTATGTTCCTTTAAGTTCAATTGCTTTCTCAAAATTGTTCCTTTGCTCAAAAAGCAACATAAAATATTATAAAATGAAAGATACAAAATAATTACAACAATATAGGAAATATTAACATAATTATATTTTTAGATCAAACCTAAATTTTATGTGTAAAATCAAGTCATAGGGATATGAAAGGCAATGAAAGTGAAAAAATACACTCCATAAAATAATGCAAAGCAATTGTTAAACATGTGTAACCCAAGTAGAAATTCAGTATCAGCTGAACTTTGTTCTAAAGAAACAGTTATTATTACAACCAAAGACCGGGCAGATAAAATGTAATATTTCAGTAATATACAGTATAAAATGAATCTCTAAAGGATGCGCCAACACAATCTAGCTTTAGGTTGCTATACACATAGATATCTTATTATTGTCCAGTCTTCCTATTTTAGCTGTGCTTTTTTTCTGTAGTCTTGCTGAACTTCTTACAGTACCAATATTTCTTTCTTTGATTTCTTCCATATTCTTTACTGAGATATATTTCTTTACTATTCCTTGAAGTTGGTGTTTGGTTTCTGTATGTCCTTCAGACTTTAATCCATGTTTTTTCTTATTCTGAAAGCCATTTCAATCTTTTTCCTTTTACATTTTCGTAACATTTTTGCTTCTCATTCTCATTTATCTCTTTCAAGAGTTTCCAAACAGAAATATGCCAAATTTGTTGATACAATTTTCACTGCAATTTTAGGTTCCTAGATATTATGAGTTTTGTGCACCTTACTCTTTGGGTTTTCTTTTGCTGGAGTGTACTAAATCAGATCCTTATTTATTGCATGTCCTCTAGCTGAATGACACACCTATTTCATTTTACTGTTAACTTCTATAATTCATAGTTTGAATCACACCGCCTCCAGGCACTTGGGCAGAACCTTGACAGCCTAACTTGGCTGACCTGGCTGTCTGGAGTGCATTTTTCCATCTCCTGGTTTCTATTATGCAGGCAAGTTGACTTCTATGTTTGTACATCCAGAAGTTAGAACATAGTTTTATTATTTGACATTGGTATTGCCAATAAACATTTTTTTTTCACAGAATTATATCAACCTCCTTAGAATAGAACAAGATGGAAGGGCCTTTTGAGGTCTTCTAGTCCAACCCCCTGCTTAGGCAAGAAACCTTATACCATTTCAGACAAATGGTTGTCCAATCTTGTCTTAAAAACTTCCAGTGTTGGAGCATTTACATCATTTACATTTTCTGGAGGTAAGGTGTCCCACTGATTAATTGTTCTAATTGTCAGGAAATTTCTCCTTAGTTCTAGGTTGTGTCATCATTTGTCTTAAAAGTTTCAAACATGTCAAAAAAGATTTCCGGTAATATAATGCAGAGGTTGTTTACCATTGACTTCTTCCAATATTTTATTTTGTAATTTGTTGCCCAAGATAGGGTCTCTCTCTCTCTCTCTTCCTCCCCCCACTCCAAATCTAAAGTGAGCAAAGTTTAGAATATGGAAAAGCCTAGTGGTTTCTAGAATTGCATTTAGTCTCTTCTTTCACCAAGGGAACGTCCCTGAGGGAGCATATAATGAAGAAATCCATCTAACAACTTCAACATTCCTCTCTAACGTGGAATATTTCAGAGGTGGGTAGTTGCTTGCGGTTTTCACAAATAACTACATTAAGGGATGCAGAAAAATACACTGCAGAACTTACTGGGGAACAGAATTCCAACAATAACAACTAAAGATTTTATAGTACATCTTAAGAGGTAATAAGTACGGGGTGGGGGGGTGGGGGGGGCAGAAACCTTTGAAATGACCAAATAAGAGACATGGAGAGAACATTCCCCATTCCTATTATACAAAACAACGTTGATAGTTGTAAGTCTTATCCAAATTGCCAAGCAAGGGGTTAATTATAAAAGTCAGGGAAAGATCTGAGTGATATACTTGAGCATTATTCAGTCAAAAAAAGGTCCCTCCTGCCTGGCAATGAAAAATACAGTGAGAAAAGAGACAAAATTCTTGCCCCGACAGAAAGGGCAAGCAATCTGGGTGTCCTCCTGGACGTACAGCTGTCGTTAGAAGAACATATAGCGGCCGTTGTCAGGGGGGCTTTTTATCAGGTCCGTAGGATCTACCAGTTGTGGCCCTTACTGGATCGGGATGCGCTTCGCAGTCACATCCGCCCTCGTTATCTCCCGCCTAGACTATGCCAATGCTCTCTACATGGGGCTCCCCTTGAATAGCACCCGAAGGCTCCAACTGGTGCAGAATGCGGCCGCGCGGGTGGTTTGGGGGGCTTCTCGGAGCTCTCATGTTACATCACTCCTGCGCGAGCTGCATTGGCTCCCAGTGGTCTTTCGGGTGCGTTTCAAGATGTTAGTTACCGTGTTTAAAGCGCTCCATGGCTTGGGATCGCCTACTGCCACCATCAATCTCCCATCGGCCAGTGCGCTCCCATAGAAGGGTCTCCTTGGGGTTCCGCCGGCTGGAGACCCCGGGGGTGCGTGCCTTCTCTTTGGGGGCACCCTCCCTCTGGAACGAATTACCCCCGGAGATGAGGATCATCCCTGACCTTCCGGTACGCGTTGAAAATGTATTTATTTCATCAAGCCGGTTTGGCCTAGGGTTTTATGGGGTTTTAAATTTGGTTTTAATTGGTTTTAGTCCTTATTTTTAAACCCTTGTCTCATTTTTATTATTCAGCCACCTAATTTTATCTTTTTAATTGTTTTTAATTATTGTATTATTATTGTATTTTTTAATGGCTGTACACTGCCCCGAGTCCCGCAGGGAGAGGGGGGCGGTATATAAATCTTGTAAATAAATAAATAAATAAAAATAAAAAAGCATTGGCAATCAGGGTTGCCAGCCATCAAGATGCAATCAAAGGACTTGTGCACTGAAATAATTACCATAGCAATAGAGTGTGGGTGAAGGAACCATATACAAACTAATTGCTTCAAACTGAAAATATATTCTCTAATGATACCAGGTTGTGTCCATTTTCTTGTAGAAAACACTATATTGGTCATCTTTTACAGCAACGAACAAGTCCAGTGAGAGTGTTTCCCACTGAAGCAACCATTCACAGGTATGTTGGAAAATTAGGGCATCCATCTGGGTGCTGAGTGACTCCATTAAATAGATAATACATTAACTTTCATGAGAAATATCTAGCCAAAGGTGCATGAAAGAGTACCTTTTGTTTGTTGATACACTGAACAAGCTGAACAAAAATGTTAAATGTAAATAACATGTTAAATGTTAAGTAACAAAATGTTCTAACTAAACTAAACCAGCTAGCGGTACCTCAACACATTTGTAAGTGGATCATAAGCTTCCTAACGGACAGGAAGCAGCGGGTGAAGCTAGGCTGTGCAATTCATACCTGTACAATTAGCACAGGGCCCCCCAAGGCTGTGTGCTATCTCCACTTCTCTTCTCCCTATATACCAATGACTACATCTCAAATGATCCATCTGTTAAAATACTGAAGTTTGCTGATGACACAACAGTGATTGGTTTCATTCAAGACAATGACGAATCTGCATAGACAAGAGGTTATACAACTTGCCTCGTGGTGTAACCAGAACAATCTGGAACTGAACACACTCAAAACTGTAGAAATAATGATAGTCTTTAGGATAAACCCTCCCATACTACCACCTCTTATAATACTAGACAACACAGTATCAACAGTAGAGACTTTCAAATTTCTAGGTTCTATCAAATCACAAGACCTAAAATGAGCACCTAACATCAAAAATGTCATCAAAAAAGCACAAAAAGAATTTTCTTTCTGCGCCAACTCAGAAAGGTCAAACTGCCCAAGGAGCTGCTGATAACAGTTCTACAGAGGAATTATTGAGTCTGTCATCTGCACCTCAATAACTTGTCTGGTTTGGTTCTGCAACCCAACAAAACAGACACAAACTTCAGAGTAATTAGGACTGCAGAAAAAACAATTACTATCAACCTGTCTCCAATCGAGGACCTGTATAGTTTACGAGTCAAAGAGGGCTGTAAAAATATTTACAGCCCCCTCACATCCTGAACATTTCAACTCCTACCCTTAAACGATGCTATAGAGCACAGCACACCAGAACAACTAGACACAAGGAGTTTTTTCCTGAACTTTGCTAAACAAATATTTTCCTCAACACTGTCCAATTATTTACAAAGTATGCATTACTATTACTATTAATCTTCTCATCACTCCTTATCACCCATCCCCTCCCACTTGTGACTGTATGACTGTAACTTTGTCGCTTGTATCCTTACGATTTATATTGACTGTTTCCTGGTATGATTTGATTGCTTATTGTACCCTGTGTTGTATCTTATGATTCTTGATGAATGTATCTTTTCTTTTATGTACACTGAGAGCCTATGCACCAAGACAAATTCCTTGTGTGTTCAATCATACTTGGCCAATAAAAGAATTCTATGTTATGTTGCACAATGCAGCCAATAGTCAATATGGGGTGAATGTGTATCCCAAACAGATGCAGACATACAACCATAATCATACACTGTAGCATATTATATGAAAACATCTAGCTCCAGGATCCATTCAGGAAAACAATTCCTCCCCCATCTCAACAAAATAAACTAATCTGAAATATGACTATCCTGAATTTATTGAGCTAGATATTATTTGATGAGTTGCAAAGATCTATTAACTTCACTTCATTGTCAGTTTTGAGGTTGACAAAATAATCAATTCCAATTCACATGGTACTTGATCATACTTTTGTTTTGAGCAAAACTTCATACACCAATGCAGAACTGGAAAGGATAAACAATAAATACTGCAAGGCTTGAATTCTATGGCATGCCCCATAGCTATCAAAGTTGAGACTAAGACTCTGTAGTGTAAGATTTCCATCTTTGGAGAGCAGCTGCCAGTGGGAACTGAAGCAGCGATCCTGGAGATTATATGCTAAAAATCAAAGATGATACTTAGGAGTATTTCTAAAAAGCTTTTTATAAAAATAAAAGGGGAGACAGCAGTTTTGAGAAAAGTTGTTCCCTGATGTTGCACATTAGCTTATAGCAACTGCCATATTAGAGAAGGGCAATTTAATTCCAACTATGGGCCTTATTTGCAGCAGAGAGACTGCTATTGACTAGCATGATTGCCACTCTCATGCAGTGTTTTGGATTTTGATTTTCTCCATAGCATTAGCTGTACTCTAGAAGAAAAATACTTCTGTGATGAGGAGATCTTCCATTATGTTCTGAATCTCAAGAGACACCAATGGTCCTGATAAGATGTAGCAGCAGAAAGCAATAACTCCTTTTAATGTGGTCAGCCACTTAAGCAGCTGTGTTATATTCAGCGCTGTTCATCTGCTGCTTGGAGATTTGGGAGGCCTCTAAGAAAACGGAAGCAAGGTCTCATTTATCATGTAGCATATACAATAGAAAATAGGTCATCTTTTCACAAAGAAAAATCTGATATTAGCCGTTATAAGCTTGGAAATTGCCATTCTAAACAATAACTTTGTTGTCAATTTAAAAAAATATGAAAAGTATTCAATTTGTGTTCTTCTTTATCAATAAGGACCATAAGACACCTTGCATTAGATTTTTTAGGTGCAACCTCAACTACCAATGATTTGAAGGCCAAATGCCAGAAAAAAGCTATTACCTCTTTTAATGCAACAGCTTTTTGTTTGGAGGAATAGAGGCTGATGTTTGCCATGTTTTTTTTACTGATTTCAACAAAGCCAGAATATTAGCAATATTTCTGGCATATAAACATCTGAAGACAATAGAATACAAGCTATCTACTCAGATAGGATCTACTTTAACTATGGATCAAGAGCCACACACAACCTGATCAACTGTTCAGGATGTGTTTGACTTTCTTCAGAGATCCCACTGACTGATCTCCAACCATGGGATCCAGATAAGAGGGTGGATCTTTCTGATCTTTTTTTCAAATCAGAAGAGTAAACCTGTTGATCAGATGGCAAGTCATCAAAAGTCACTACTTTAGCACTCAGAAGAAATAAGTCTTATGTAATTATGGTTGCAGTCTCTTTCAGTACAGATTTGTTATCTTGCTTGGTAGGGTGAAGACCAAGGGAGGCTGCCAAGGGTGGTATTCAGCAGGTTCTGACCAATTCTGGATAACTTGTAGTGGAAATTTTGAGTAGTTCAGAGAATCAGCAAACACCACCTCTGACTGGAGATTTTACAGTATCCTTCCCCAGCCACGCCCACCAAGCCACACCCACAGAACCAATAATAAAAAAAATTTAATTCAACCACTGGAGGCTGCCCCAGATGTTGGCTCTGAAGACTTTGAGATTATGTATGAGGTTCTTCTCTGTTGGATCAAATGGCCTAGAGTATAGGCAGGTATGAATGTGGCATCCATCTGCAAGTCTTTGATTCAACCGTAAGTTTTCCAGGATTAAGGGATACCCGCGAAGAATTCTTGGGATAAATTGCAACTTCTTTAAGGAGCTACAGACAGATACTAAGTATGCACTTAAGTACACTCTGAAGCACCTTTTAATTTTTAATTCTGAATTACTACTCTTATTTGGGAGATATAGGGCACAGAGTACCTTGTATTCTAAGATATATTGATTAAACATGTTAATGTACTTCTTCCACTTTTAGCTGCTAATTATATTATATGCCTAGATTTAACACCAACTATAATCACAGGCAATTTCATCTGTTCATTTATAAACAATGTACCTTTAGGAAGTGTCATCAAAAGTTTGCCAGTTCATATTTTTATTAATTGAAAGCATTAAATGCTTGGCTCTTCCCCCATTAACATTTTCATTTCTAAATGGCAAGACACATAGACTATAAGATACTTGTAATGTTTCATTCTCCAAATCTACAATAGGGTACAGATCTTGTTGCTAGCAACAGGTGTAAGAGTAACCATTAGTGATATGGACAAAATGGTGTTTTAGAATAGGGGTCTCCAACATTGGCAACTTTAAGCCTGGTGGACTTCAACTCCCAGAATTCTCCAGCCAGCTTTGCTTTAGAGAATGGGCATTGGTAAATTTACCTGTGAATGCCCTTTCTATCTATGCTGCAAGAAAGCCCAGGATAGTTAGACTCCTTCTTATGACATCATTAAGCTGAGTCTGTACTTGTATATATACAAAAGCCAGCCCCTGGGAGTATCCTCAGCTTTGGCGAAGATACTTGGCAGACTGAAGAAGTGTCTCTGAAAGCAAACAATCTAATACATTAACATGCCTTACCATCTCCGGACGAACTAAGGGAGGGGCTGGGCTCTCTCGCAGCATAGATAGAAAGGGCGTTCACAGGTAAATTTACCAACGCCCATTCTCCTCCATGCTGCAGCGAGAGCCCAGGATGGGACATACCAAAGCTTGCATGTCTACAGGCGGGTCCTCATCTGGCCACTCTGATGGTGGAACCACTCGCTGAAGAACCGCAGTTGAAGGCCGCAGTCGCCGAGGCAAAGGAATCCAGACAGTAGTGTCTGATGAAGGGAGACGGGGATGTCCACGTGGCCGCTCTGCAAATCTCTTCCAAGGATACCTGGGTAGGCCAGGCGGCTGAAGTGGCCGCACTTCTGGTAGAGTGCGCCGTCAGACCTCGAGGTACCAGAAGAGCCATTGCTTTGTAGGCTTGTGCAATGCACGTCCTGACCCACCTGCTAATAGTAGGGGAAGAGGCCTTGTTCCCCAAGTGAGGAGGGGAAACGGAAACAAACATGGCTTCTGTCTTTCTAAAAGGGGACGAGTGCTTGATGTAAATTCTAAGAGCTTTTCTGACATCTAGTGAGTGCCACTTACGCTCTAAGTCATGGTGCGGGAGGGGACAGAAGTCAGGCAACACAATGTCCTGGGACTGGTGAAACCAGGTGTTAACCTTTGGGATAAAGGAGGGATTCAAATGGAGAACAACCCTATCATCGTGAAAGGTGCAGAGATCCTGCCTGATCGAAAGAGCGGCCAGTTCTGACACCCTTCTGGCTGAAGTGATAGAAACAAGGAAAACTACCTTTAGAGTTAGGAATTGGAGAGGCACTATTCTGAGGGGTTCAAATGAGGGCTTCGTAAAGGCATCAAGTACTAGGTGAAGGATACCTTTGCACCACAGGTGGGTGTAGGTTGGAAGCCCCTTTCAAAAATCTCCTGACCGAGGGGTGATGGGACAAGGAAGGAAAGAAACCTCATGAAAGAACTGAGGAGAGAGCCGTTACCTGGCGACGTAAGGTATTAGGGGCTAAACCTTTCTCCAAGCCACCCTGAAGGAATCTAAGAACCTCTGCCAACTGGGCTGAGGAAGGAGAGAGACCTTCCTTGAGACACCATTGGGAGAAAACCCTCCAGGTAGCATCATAGATGCACCTCGTAGAAGGTTTGCAAGAAGCCTGGATGGTGAGGATAATCCTCTCTGGGAGATTAGCCTCCCTTAGCCACTGTCGCTCAAGCACCACATGGTCAGCTTGAGCCATTGTGGCTCCGGATGGATCACAGCCCCTTGGTGCAGGGAGATCAGATGGGCTGGGATCCTCCAAGGGGAAGCCAGACAGGTTGATCAGGTCCGCAAACCAGGGCCTCCTTGGCCAATAGGGTGCCAGGAGAATTAGCTCCACTCATTCCTCCAACAGTTTCCGTGTGACTGCCAGAATGATGGGAAGAGGAGGAAAGGCATAGAGGAGACTCTTGGGCCATCTGAAGAGCATTGGTCCCCTCCACTCCCTGGCAAGGAAACCTGGTGAAGAATCTGACTTGTGCGTTTGGAGGAGTGGAGAAGAGATCCACCTCCGGAGTTCTGAATCTGAGGGAAAGGGGACAGGGGAATGGAGCATTCTGCCTGGTCGACTGAACTCTTGCTCAGCCACTCGGTTTGGGAGTTGTCGACTCCAGAGATGTGATCCGTTGAGATCGACAGCAAGTGTTTCTCTACCCATAACTCCAAATGTTCTGCCTCTCTCATAAGTGCCTTGGATCTTGTCCCCCCCCCGCCTGTTGACGTGTGCCTTTGCGGCCATATTGTCCGTCAACACGAGAACATGGGAGCCGGTCACCGAGGCTCTGAACTGCTTGAGAGCCAGAGAGATAGCCCAATTTATGGGGCGGGTGCTGTTTGACCTGGACTAAACCCCTTGAGCTATCTGACCCTCTATATGGGAGCCCCAACCCAGAAGGCTGGCATCTGTGGTGATTACTAGCCTGTCTGGTTTCTTGAATTGGAGCCTCTTCCAGAGGGACAGGGAGAGCCACCAACTGAGGGACCATCGGGCTTGTGGAGACAGCCAGACCTTGATTGATGAATGGCTGGTTCCTGCTCATTAAAGGGGAGCAGGAACTACGGGAGTAAAGCCCTGCCCATGGGATGATGCCAATACAGGGGGCCATCTTCCCTAGTAGCTTGGACAGCAGTAACAGGGGAACAGTCTGTTGCTGTTGAATCTGGGTGATGATCTCTGCAAGGCTTTTTCCCCGATCTGGAGACAGGAAAACCTGGCACAAAGTTGTATTGATGAGTGCTCCCAAGTGAAGCAATTTGGTCATGGGAGAGATGGCTCTTCTTGGTGTTGATGGAAAAACCGCGGCTTTGGAGGCAGTACAGGGTAATTTGTAGGTCCCGATGGGCCAAGTGGATGGAGCAGAACAATATCAACATGTCGTCCAAATAGCATTGGATCCTCACTGGAACAGAACGTAGTGAAGCCACCAATGCTGCTAGAATCTTTGTGAAGACACAAGGAGCCAATGAGAGGCTGAAGGGAAGGGCTCGATACTGGTAGTAGGCATTCTGGTAACAGAAACGGAGAAACTGGCGATGATGAAACTGGAAGATGGGGATGTGGAGGTAAGCCTCCGTGATATCAATAGAAGAGCGGAAGTCGCCCTTCCGAACACTCTCTAAAATAGAATGCAGTGTCTGCATTTTAAATGGCCTGTATTTGACGAATTGATTGAGAAATTTTAGGTCAAGAATGGCTCGCCACCCCCCCCCCCCCGGCCAGGCTTTGCGAACAACAAAAAGATGAGAGTAATATCTATGACCCAGTTATAATGTGGGGACTGGTTGAATAGCCCTTATGTCGAGTAGGTGTTGAATGGCCGAATTCATAAGGGCTCTCTTTGAAGTGTCCCATGAAACAGGACAAATCAAAAAATTTTCTGGGGATGACAATAGAAAATCCAATTGTAGCCCTGACCTAATAGTGTTGAGCACCCAGGCGTCTGTTGTTGATTCCTCCCATTTGGAGGCAAAGACTAAATGATCTCCGATGGGTGGGGAGAACGAGGAATTACTTAGAGCGACGGAAAGAATGATCCCCTCCCTCCCGACAGGGCCATTTACCAGCAGAAGGTTATTGTCTGCCAGGTGCTTCTGGGCGCTGGTCTTGGCATTGGGTATATATCCTCTGTGGCTGAGTAAAGCGGGAGATGGTCTCCGCCCGAAAGGCAGGTGGGCGATAAGGAGCTGGGAGATAGTCAGCTTTTTTCCCCGAGGAGGAAATAATTTTTTGTTTATCTCTGGTCTCAACGAAATATGGCTCTAGCACGTTGCCAAAAAGCTTGTCTCCTGTGCAGGGGGCAGAAGCCAGCTTCCATTTGCAGCGTGATTCTGCCTGCCAATTTCGGAGCCACAGAAGCCTTCTTGCCGCCACCGAAGAAGCCATGGCCCTTGATGCAAATTTGACGGAATTGAGAGTGACATCCGCAGTGAATTCCGCCGCTGCTATAATTTTGTTAAGGTCCTGATGAGATCTAAGGTCAGAGGCAGGCCACCGGTCCTGCAGTTGATGCAGCATCGTAGAGATGCCTTCATGAAAAACGATGCAGCGGTCGAAGCCCGAACAGCCCATGCAGCTGCTTGGTGGTTGCGCTTGAAGGTCTGTTCGGAACGCTTATCTTCTGCTTTAAGAACATCTTCTGGCTCGGTGGGAGTGCCAGAAAGAGGAGAATGATGCCTCAACCGGAGTGTCTACTGAGGGCACTGCAAGGACTTTGCCGAGGGATGTGCTGACATTGTAGAAATGCTTGTCCAAGATGATGGACAAGGACCCGTCGAAGGGGAAGCGCACTGCTCCTTGACCATGTTGAGAAACAAAAGGGGAGAAGGCAAAACCTCCGTGTGTATTACTGGCTTGAAGAGTGAGTCTCCTTGCCCGGAGAGTTCCCCTTATGGTTCAGGGCTGCTTCCTCGGGTGACAGCTTGGCAGTGACCAGGGCCTTGCTAAGTAAAGGTTTAAAGAGGGCTGGTTTAAAGACCAATGCAGAGGAGGGCTGATCTGGGCGAGAGTCTTCTTCCTCTGAAAGATTGCGATCACAGATTTCGCTCTCTTCACGCTCTGAACGAGAGAAGCAACTGTGTTCAGATGGGGAGGCACCCTCCTCTCCCTCATAATCCTCCCATTCTACCTGTGAAGAATGGACTCTGAGGTCTTGTGTTCTGTGGAAATCTCGTTGCGGAGGTAAGGAACCAATGGACTGAGGAGGGAGAAGGGCCTGAACCCTTTCCAGAGGCCAAAGAATCT
This sequence comes from Bungarus multicinctus, assembly GCA_023653725.1. NCBI lineage: Eukaryota > Metazoa > Chordata > Lepidosauria > Squamata > Elapidae > Bungarus > Bungarus multicinctus. The sequence continues at coordinate 178,351,930 of CM042834.1, forward strand.
GTTGAAAACCTTCAGCCAATCCCTTTCTAATGGTTAAGGAAATTACATCTTGGATCTCCCTGGGCTTGTTATCAAAGGAAATGGAGGACCGAAGGCCAGCTGCAGTGGGTGTGAAGGTGGCTTCCGACCTGATCTGGGAAGCCTGAACTCTAGAGGGAAGAGAGGGGGCATAGGATGCAGAAGCTTGCTGGAAATATGGCCCAGACCTGCTCAAACCCTGAGGATCTAGTTGTTCCTCAAACGCCTCAGGAGACCAGACTGGGGGGGTGTCCAAAGGCTCCATGAATAACTTCCCCTCCCCTGGGGGGGGCTTCTCTGGGAACCCTGATGTTCACCTGACTGGGAAGCCTGTTGCAGTTGCCCTCTCATTTGTTGAAGTCTTGTTAAATTGTCTCTCTAGAGCTGCATGTCTGCATTTCCCTGCCTTCAACTCAGCCTGAGTTGTTTTCTTAGGGGCTAGAGGCTTAGCTCTAATTTTAGCAGCCACTTCCCTCTGAGCAGTACGTTGTCTGTGTCTTTTCCTTTTAGTGGGTTGGAGGGTCTGTTCCACTGGGGGGGAAAGCTCTGCATGAGCCCTGTCCTGATCCATTTTAAATAGGCAAGGCTCAAGCATTGTGAGATTGGCTCTCAATGTGCTTAAGGCAAAGGGTGCGATTGTGTCCTGAAAATGGCCGCTCACCTCATGTGTGAAGCGGCTGCGCTCCAAGATGGCCGCTGCCCGAGCGATCGGATCAGCCCGAGTGATCGGATCAGCCAGAGAAGGTAAGAATCGCCGCCCACGCGATCAGCTGGCTGGCGCTGTTATTGGTTTGCTGATCAGTTTAATGATCACACAAACCACGGCTATGGGGAAGGTAGCTCAGACGCTTCCCTGCTTGCCTCGCAGCGCTTGGGAGACGTTGATCCCAACATTGCAGGAGAACGGAGCCCCACTCTCCTGAAGTTGCAGCTGCCCGGATCCCCGGGAGCTGATTGAAGCAAAGATAGCTTCTTGAGAAAATCGTTGAAACAAATCGCTAATCACTTTCAGAGACACAGCTTGTGACTTAAAGAAGCTGTGTCAAAGCTGGGGATACACCCGGGGGCTGGCTTCTATATATATAAAGTACAGACTCACCTTAATGATGTCATAAGAAGGAGTCTACCTATCCTGGGCTCTCGTTGCAGCATAGAGAATGAATATATTATCTTTCTGCTGTGAGTTGTAGTTCTGTTCTATGTGTCCAGTCATCTGCTCTAAAGCATCTTCTTTGCCGTTGAATATAAAGTGATTTTTTTTAGCCTTAATAACCAATTTTTTTTATCTCCATTCCTAGCAACCCATCTCCCAAATACACAAATAAATGCATAGCTTAGTAACTGCTTTCCTAGAATGGCTCCTTTTACACATGTTCATTATTCCACCATTTTTCTTATCACTTTCTCCTCAAACTTAATTATACTGTGTTCCAGAAAATTTCAAAGCTTTGAAGATCAATCAACATTTTACAATTGGAACCAGGATCCAAAAAAGATAAAATATAGTGGCTGGAACTATTTTTTAAGCTTTTATGTTACTTCAACCGTAGCAAGTTCTATGTACCATACACTCCAATTCAACAAACAGGTTAAAAAAAACCAGTACCACAATATAACATAAACCTATTACAAGTCTTTCTGTGCTAAGGAATAATCATATTAACTATAGGATTATTCATACTACAAGGAGGATTCAAACTTTAAAGTCTTCCTGGAAAAGCCAAGTTTTAATATGATTAGCACTAATCTAATTCTGCAGGAAGATCGTTCCACAGAAAGGCAGTAAGAGAAAAGGGCCACCTTCATGATGGTTGATACTGTAATAACTCTCATTTAGACTGTGAACCCAAAGGGAATCCTACCATCCAGATCTTACTAGACAATCAGGTAGTGCTGGGAGCTATTAGTCCCAAAAGGTTTAGTATAAGAATTATTATAGAATAATAATTAGGAATACAAGAGAGATATATAGACAGACCATATAGACAGACCTTTTTCATGGTATTCTGCCCTTCAATAAAATAACAGACAAGATCATTACCTTTTTCAATTTGGGGAGTTTAGGGAGATTTGAGACAGAGAACAGTCCAACATTTATTAGGCTGAGAAGCTCCAAGTTCACAAACTCTTCTGTGAGTCCCTCAATTTCACCACCAGTTGATCTGCAGTTATCAAGAACAAGCTCTTTAACCTGAAACACATACACACAATGAAATTATTATTTCTTTTGTTGTATTTTTATAAGTATCAATATCAGGAATTCTATGGATGATTCATAATTAAAACATTATAAACAGTAAAATAATGGAATGCAAAGCAACATATAAAGCAATATAATAGATGTAAGCAAACCAAGAGCACCACCAATATTAATCAATAATAATAAAGAGGATGTCTTAGCTACAGAAGTCAGCTGAGTGACTTTGGGCCAGTCACTCTTTCTCAGCCCAACATACCTCACAAGGTGGTTGTTCTGGGGAAAGTATGAGAAGTGTGTTGGTTACGTCTGTTACATGTAAAAATAAGAAAGGCAGATACAAATAAATTTTAAAAATTCCATAATGAAGCAACACACAAGCTTCACTGTGTTCCATAGCCAGGATACCATTACAAGTGGATTTTTTTTTTTTTTGGCAATCATCCAACTTCACTACATGAAGGCACCCTGAGGAGGTCCTTGGGTGAAGGTGTTGGAATTCTGGTAAGTAAATAAAGGACATGCTCTTTCAGATATGCTGCACCAAAATCATCAACATCTTTATGTATATTAATACCCATCACTTTCAATTAGACCTGAAAGGACAATATAGATGGCAAAGTAATAGTATAACGTAATTGCATAAGTCAAATAATAATCTACTGTATCTTGTTTTTAATTAAATTGAGTTTTTAGTTTTCAAAGGCAGCTCCCAGTATAGTGTATTGTAATACTGTAATAATACAAATAGGAGGTTACTACAGAATGAATAACTACTGCAAAGCTATTTGTGTCCAATTATGTCATAGTGGCTTTATCAGCCAAAGATGATAAAAAGTGTTGTTGAGCATCCATTGAGCCTCTAGTGAAAATGATGGGTCCAAAAGTTTCTCCTATTTCTAAGCGCAGAACTAACAATCTACAACTCTTGAGCTTTCCTTTTTAGCTGTCTTGAGTACAACTGCTAAAAACTTGTCTTTGACATGAAAAATAGACAATAAGCCCTAAAATGACTTAAGTCAGGGGCCCCCAATCCCCAGTCTGCAGCCTGAACCCAAGCCTCACAAGCAGTGGGCATGCGAAGCTCCATTTGTGCTTGTGGCGGGTATGCATGTAAAGCCACCCCCTTCCCCTCCCCCCCACCCTGCTGCTGCCAGTCCATGGAGCTGGAGAGGTTGGAGAGCACTGATTTAAACCAAACCACATTAACAAAAAATATGTTCAATCATATCATGCTAGTAAATATTACTGTACTTTGCCACCTCTACTAACAGCCCATTTCCAAGCTCAATTCAAGGTATTGATATTAACACATAAAGAACTGAATGCTTAAAACAGTTTATTTGAAAGGGTGTCTCCTATTTTGCCTACCAGTAAAAGAGGCTTAAAAATGTTCCACATGACCCAAAAAACTAAAAATGTAAACCAGTCCCTCCAATTAGTATAACTACATTGACTACTGTAGCCCTTCTCCTAAACATTAAATATGATCCTTAGCCACCAAAGGTTTCCCCCCCCCCTTGCTTAATAGGAAAACAAAATAGGATGAACATTTAATTGAACAACTATTCAGTGAGAATTTTAAATGTCCTAATGACACAGAGCTATGGAGCTAGAACAGCAGGTAAAAGGAAACCAATGGTTACCTTTTAATTATCTAAAGCTGTTTCTTTCTTTGAGATCACATCTCAGTATGAGATATGCAACGAAGATAAGCAATAGACATTATAAGAATAATTTGCAACAAACTCTTATCAGTCCATTTTGACTCATGTCTAAAAAGATGGCTAAGGGCATTTCTTCATTGGTTTGGCTAGCATGATGATGTGGAATCTGTGGGCATTTTAGATTTAACATCAGTATTATAATAAGACACTAACTTCTCTAAAAATCTGCATAAACTATGTTACAATATGTTTGTTATATGAAACATATAAAACAGTTTGTGTTGATAACTGAATATAACAATGAAGGCTTTAGCAGTTATGCTTATAAATTCAGAGAATCAAAACATTACTTTTCATTCAATGGAAAAAGTCCTTGAAAGCTAACTCTGATAGGCCTTTGCCTCTTATTAAAGGGAGTAGACCTTAAAGACAGATCAGCAGGAAATATACTAGAAGGAAAAAGTATGAGACAAGAATAGCAAGTCCTATGGGAAAAGAACCTAAAAGTACTGATATCAGAACACTTATAGTTCTGGTTATAGTTCTGGGAATATGGTTTGGGGATAAACATTATCCTGACAAAATAAGCTGAGACAAAATCTTCAAGAAAAGACAGAAGAATCCAGCGTGTCAGTGATAAGGAAATCTTTATACCTGCACTACTGTTACTATAAGAAAACAAAACCTTGTAAAAATAAGCCAAGATGTAGATTTAATTAGAATTATATAATTTACTTGTGAAAGTTAGAAATTTTATGAAGATAATGAAGGGTGGAAATCTGGCTTTAGGCAGAATTTGGAGCTTTTCTGTCTCACTCCAACAACTGTATCTGATTACTAAAATAAGATTTATTTTTTAAAAATTCTGTCTCTGTGCTTGTTTATATTTTCACTTTCAACAAACATAATTTAAGTTTAAAAAATATAAATTTGGGGATTCTCTTAATGGAAATAAATCTCTGCTGGCCCTCTACTAATTTACCTCAGTGTATCTCCCCTGTAAAAATAATAATTGTCTTTAAGTAGTTTGGGAATTTTATACAGTACTAGCATACCTACCTAATTTGAATTAGATAAAAATCTGCCCTTCTACAAGCAAGTCATTTCAATTAGGCTCCCGGAGCATGAACATTAATTGACTCTGCCTCAAATGCATAAAGTTCTATTTGCACGAGCCTGTGACATCCCCCAGTAGATTTTTGGGAACTGTATGCAAAATGATAGAACTTCAGCTGAATTTATTGTTGGCTCTCATGTGTGTAAACACCCCCCCACACACACACCCAAACTGATGATAATTAATGTAAACTAAAAATGTAACATTTTTAAATATGTCCAAAATTTATTTGCTATCTTTTACTCCTATCAGTATTTTAAAACATATTGTCTCTATATAATAGAGGACTGACTGTTATCATTATATGCTTCGTATTTATTTTAGCATATAAGAACAGCCAATTCATGTTCCTTTTTCTAGTCAAGTAATTTTATGAAATTAAAACAAGACTGCCTGCGTGTTCTGAGTAAACTTTTAAAGCATATCAAACAGAGGCCAAATTCAGTGCTAAGGAAGCAATTACTGGTAATACAACTATGCATTTTTCAATCTGTTATAATCAGCACAGATTATACAGTAGACTCATAAGTGTTTCCAAACAAGGTATTTTCAAAGTTTGCAATATAATAATGCATTTTGAACTAAACTGTTATAAAATTATCAGTGCAAGAAAAGGAATAGTTTATCTTTTTACTAGACACTATATAAATACCTACTGATCTTTATGATCAACTTCTACAAAAAGTTTTTAAATACATGTGAGTCATATTGAATTGTAGATATTCTTTCCATATTTACAAATGATTGAGCAATATTTGTATAAACAAACATTAACAAAATATTATCTGTACCACTTTAAGAATATTGCACTACACTTTAAAACAATTTGGCAAATTCTCTAAATATAAATATTCTCATATTTAAAAAGCCATCCGTTTTACGGGCCCTAAAAGGAATATGGTAGTGGCTGAATTAACAAAACCTTACCAACATTTAGTTTAATAGATATATATTCCAACTTAATTTTGTACAATTCAAGATGGTACAGATAGTGTTCTCTCTTCAGCGTTAAAGAAAGTCATCATGGTTAAGTTAACCACAGGCAAGTATATTACGTTAAAGAATACTATTCATCTCTTCAAAGTATCCATACGTGAAGCAAAAATATCAAGATCAAAGATGACCTTGAATAATCTTATTTCATTCCAAGTTTAAAAGAGAATAATCCTTCTCTACAGGCTCTTTTGAGCAGACTTGAAACTACCTTGGGCTGACAGATGCATAAGAATGGAGTAACAGACAGGGCAATTTTAAGATAGCTTGCCAGAAATGGCCTCCAATTTTAGCTGGAGAAACTAAAACTCAGCAGATACAAACTTAAGAGTACTGTATAGAATTAACAGGTACAATTATGTACCTGTTTTATTTTCTGGGATAACATGCTGGTTTTTGTTAATATTTTTAGGCAGACAAATATTTTATTAGGATACCAGAGATGAGACACATCGACAATTTATAGTTCCTGCCTTAAAATAAACAAGTGAAATGTGTAGGGTTTTTTTTTTTTCCTGGCATCAGAGTATACATGAAGACTGTTGAAAAATATAAAGGGTTAAAAAAAGAAGCAACAGCATGGCTTAAAGTTCAGATATGTCAGGAAACTACAGGCAGATTAAAAAACAGAAAAACCTTTGATTTATCTTTTAACAATGTACGGTAAGGTATTTATATTCAATAGGCACCTTTATTTAAAAATAATCTTAATCTAACGACTTCAGAGCACGAACATACTTTTCTGGTCCAATCGTCCTGATAAGATACCCACTGAAGACTTTAGTACCGTCCCCTTTACTGCTTTTTAAAAAATTAGGCTGCAAAACGTTTTGTTATATTTCGCACCACAAAAGCCCTTCGAGGCCAACCTTGAGCGTGTCGCCACTCGAAACGCATCATCACAAATCTTTCAAATTCTGCCACGGAGGCCATCAGAATTGGCCGAAAAGCACCTTCCCTTTACGATGGATTAAAAAGAGAAGAAGTTTTTGGCGGGAACACGGTTTTGGTGGGGAGATCGGAATAAAGAGGGCGCGCGCGGCCGGCTCTCCGCAGCTTTAAAGGGGAGGACGCGAGGCAAAAGCGAAGGCCCGAGCGCGCGCTCCTGCGCGCACACGGTCACCGGCAAAACAGGCGCGGCGCCGGGAAAGAGCGCGCGCCCCTTCTTCCACGCGACGGTTGCCCGTTTAAGAGCGGGCGGGGGGGGGGGGGGAAACGCGCGCCAGAGACGAAGCGGTTGCTGCGCGCACGCGGAGCACCCTTTCGCTCCTCCGCAGCGGCAGCCCACGCTCGCGGGGACCGACGCAGCAACAGCGGAAACATGGCGGCCACGGAGTCCTTTCTCGAGTCCGTCAAACGTTGGTTTTGGCCCCGCAGCCATAGCTGCGGCGTTCCCTGGCAGCGGCCGCCCTGCACTGCTCTTTTAAGGCCACCACCACCCCGCCCTCCGCGCTTTAAATTTAAAAAACCAGCCCGCTTTCCTCGGGCCGGTGTGCGCGTGTACGGATAGCGAGAGAACAAGCTGTGTTGAAAAGGGAGGACGTCCCCGGCTGTTTCCCATTTTCCCGCCCAGGCTGGCTTACATCCGGCGGAGTCAGGTTTCGTAACTCCAAGTGGATCCGTTTCTTCATGTCCATGACGGCGGCGGGACGAACGGGACGGGCCCGAGTTCAGGCCCTGTGCTTACTGTGCCGAGTCAACTCGCAGGGAAGCGGCGGAGGGGGAGTTGCAGGCAGGAGGAGGGCGGGAGCGCTGGGCGCCTCCTTCGCTGCGACTGCAGTTAAATTGGCAACGGAGCCCTTGGCTGGAGTGAGCCGAAGCAAAGCGCCGGAGTGACCGCCAGGAGGTGCAGCGGAGGCATAGAAGGGGCTGCCCGGAACTTCCTCGTCCAAACCACACCCTTCTCTCCTTGCTGACAGTAGCCGTAGTCTCGGCCATTGCGATCTTTCGCCGATGGCGCCGTATTTCTACAAGGAATGGCCGTTTAAACGCTTTTCCGATTAATTTTTCCCCTCCCCGCAGGAGATATCCCATTCCGAGTTCCTTTTGACCAAGCACAACGGATGAGTTAGGCTCTCAAAATGTCCGCAATACAAGCCCAAATGCAACATATAACGCCGAATGTATTCAGGAGTGCTGTTTCTTTCCTACCTGGAAAATTAAGAATGGAGTTTACATCGGACTTTTCTCTGAATGTGCTGTGTTTATCTTCGACATACGATCCCTATTCGTGGATGAAATGCAGGGCTGATTTGATACGTTGCACAAAGTTCCACTAATAGCCCCAGTTATAGTTCGTTGGATTAAAAAATATAACAATCCTAAACACATCAGAATGTAGCCTAAAAATGGAAATCGGTTATTCTGAGTAGTTGGCACGAACACATTCTTCAAAACGTAGTCGAAGAACGTTTCTATCCTTTCATAAGTTTTGTATTGGCCATTGTTTTCTCTTGAAATCCTCATTTGTTTTCCCATAGCTTTGGTCTTTTCCCCCCCCTCGCAAGTACAGAGATAATATTGATTATGAGTAGTAAGTAAGTCTTTATTGATTAGCCCTTGGGCCATATCAAAGTGCAAAGTTTCAGCAACAATTTGTTACTAAAATTTAATAAAAGCAATTCAAAATGAAATTTGATAAAGTATTATTTAAAATGGAACTTGATAAAATATAATTTAAAATGGAATCTATACAAAATATGATTTAAGATGAAATAGTAATAAAATACAGTAGTAGATTCATTCAATTATTAAAGTAGGAGAAAAGGGAGCGGAGAATGTTCCTATAAGTTTACTGAAATTTGACAGCATAGCTTCCGACCATTTTGAGATAGGATCCAGCTGAAAATTATACCAGGCATCATAAATTTAAAATAAATCCCCTCTACTATGTTCATATTCCATGTACTGCACAATTTGAAAATATTCCTGTTTTCTTCATTAAAAGACAAGCATTCGGCAGAACTTGCCATTTTAAATCTGACCAGGTAGCAACTTCATAATAGTAATTTATTATTTATTATTCATCTGGTTGATTGATGAGTACAAGTGTTTTTTTGTCATACTTGGTAGTCTTATTATGCCTTCTGGATTTCTGGAATTTAGAGATAACTGATGGGTAACGAGGATGTTTATTTTTAATCTCTTACTAATTAAATCCCATGTTTATAACTAGATTTCTCATACCTTAAATATTTTGATTGCATAGACATGAACTCATTCAGAGTTTGATTTGCAAAGTGAACATTGTGACCTTATTAATGATGCAAGGTTCATTGAAATACCTTATTTTCTTCTTTTACCAGATCATTAAAATGTATGTTATTTGTTAATAACTGTGTAACATACACAAATCAGTTAATGGTGTTTTCCTCAAAATGGAGATCACTGATGCTTTTTGGCAACTGCAATTAAATACACAGTTTGCATTTGCACAGCACTGTAAGCCACAAACTAATAATCATGTTTTAGACTTACAGTATATGTTGTGTGAACCTGGCCAATGTAGTACTGTAGGTTTATGAATTAGTAAATGATATGAACCCAGAACATGGAATTGAATAAATAATCATTCAATTAACAATTATGACTCCAAGCATATGTCCTCCTAATGAATGTCTGACAGGGAAAAGACCCAGACCCAAAAGATAGTCCAATAACTGTACTAAAAGTCAAAAGCCAGTTTGAACAATAGTTAAAATTATTTACAGAAGGACAGTAGCCAAGGGTATGTGCATGTGCATGTGCATGGGCAAGTTGTTTCAAAAGACAAGGCTACCACAGTGATAGTCTACTTTGAAATGCTCACCATCCCCTTCCTCAATGGTTATACAGGAGAGGCAGATTATATTTGGGGGACATGATTCCTATGAATGTACCTGGGATTAAATAATGAAATAGCAGAAAATATATATCATCCACAGAATTTTTCTTCCTTGAAAACCAGCTAATTTATCCTTTGGGCTTTTCCGATGCTTATCATTTTTGAAACAAACTACTAACTGTTAAATGTTTGCCTTACAAATTCTACTTTCAGGATGAATACAGATCAAATGTGTCTCCACAGATTTGCAAATTGTGTTCGGACTTGCATCTTTAAAAAACCCTGTACTATATAAAGTGTACTATTAATCACACATCTTGGAGTATTTACAGTACTCCATTTATATGATGTCACAACACTTGTTTCAACAGCAGGTGATGCTCGTGTTATATAATTATATGTTCTTGTTATAAAAGGAATGGCTGAATGTTATACTAATAAGGAAATGGTTCGTTTTGACTAGCTTGTGCCAGTTATATTTTATTAACAATAATTAAAATAAATTATTTGCATGGCCACAAATTAATTTAAAAAAACGTATTTATTTAAAATATTGGAATGGCAACCCATATTATATATAATAACTCTGGGTGGCTAATAACACCCATATAACAAAATTTAAAAATATACAGATAACAAAATTTAAAAAATGAAAAACTGATCGTGCCCTCAAGCATTACACACGTAGTCTTTGATTTACAAACATTCATTTAGTGACTGTTCAAAGTTGCAACAACACTGAAAAAAATGATTTATAATTATTTTCACACTTGTAACCATTGGAGTATCTCCATAAGTCACATGATCAAAAATTGGACTCTTGGCAACTGGTTTATGTCCTGGGGTTATGTGATCACTTTTTGTGACCTGACAACAAAGTCAATGGAGAAGCCATATTCACTTAACAATCATGTTACTAAACTGCAGTGATTCACTTAACAACTGTGGCAAAAAAGGTTATAAAATGGAGCAAAGCTCACAAATGTCTCACTTAGTCACGTAAATTTTGGGTTCAGTTGTGATTGTAAATTGACTACCTGTAACCCAATAAGAAACCATAAATCATCTAATGCCTGGGGGGAAAGCCAGCTTTCTAGGAAGGTAGGATTCTTCTGCACATGGGGGGGGGGGATGGGGAGATTGTTGCATAAAGTAAGCACAACTATTGGAAAAGCTTTCTAGTCCCAACAGAAGGCAACATTTAAGGGGATCTGAAGTGAGTGCATCCAATGCAACCCAGTGGGGGAAGGGATCCTGAAGATAATCTATAGCGATGTAGTATATAGAGCTTTAAAGATGATAACAAGTCCTTGAATTGTATCCAGAAATAAACAGGAAGTCCATGCAGCAGCAGTGCAGCATGGGCAAACTGCAATGCACTAGTTGAATGCAGTTGCTGAATGATCTTCAAAGGCATCACCATGTAGAATTTATTTATTTATTTTATTTATTTTTATTTGTCAATTGCTTACAAGATAATATGTATAAGTAAAAACATAGTTATGAATACATGGATACATATAAGAAAATATATATATATATATATATATATATATATATATATATATATATATATATATATATATATATATATATATATATATATATATATAAAAACAATAGGACAGGGACGGTAGGCACGTTGATGCGCTTATGCACGCCCCCTACAGATCTCTTAGGAAAGGGGTGAGGTCAATAGTAGACAGTCTAAGGTTAAAGTGTTTGGGGTTTGGGGAAGAAACCACAGAGTCAGGTAGGGTATTCCAGACATAGACCACTCTGTTGCTGAAGTCGTATTTCCTGCAATCAAGTTTGGTGCAGTTAACCTTGGGTTTGTATCTATTGTGTGCTCTTGTGTTGTTATAAAGCTGAAGTATTCATTGACAGGTAGGACATTGCAATGTATGATTTTATATACCATACTTAGATCAGACCGAAGGCAGCGTAGTTCTAGGTTTTCTAGATCTACACTTTCGAGTCTGGTGGCATAAGATATTCTACAACGAGTAGAGGAGTGGAGAACTCTTCTGGTGAAATATTTCTGGACTTTCTCAACTGTGTTAATACGTAATGTGGTTTCCAGACTGATGAGCTGTATTCGAATATTGGTCTAGCAAATGTTTTGTATGCTCTAGTTATTAGTGTAGTATTACCAGAGAAAAGGCTATGTAAGATTAGGTTAACAACTCTTAACGCCTTTTTGGCTATGTAGTTACAGTGGGTTGCAGTTATGTAGTTAGAATGTGTTGCAGCAGTCCAATGGGGAGTGACCAGGGCATGAGTGACTATTTCTGGTGAAATTGAATGTAATTAGGACACAAAGTAAACCCGCACAAAAGCCTTCTGGGCCATAGCTGCCACCTGTTTCCTTGAGCAGGAGCTGTGAGTCCAAGAGGACTTCCACATTTTACAGCAATTCTATATGAAAGAGGGTTATCTCATTCAGAGTTAGGTAGTAACACTTCAGATCCAGAAATCCCAGAAACCCAAAGTTGCACTGTCTTGCTAGGGTTGTGTCCCATCTAATTCCTTCCCATTCAGACCCTTACAGCCTCCAGGTACTGGGTATGCACATAAACTGGCATCCCCTGTCTGGCCTGGGACAGAGAGGCACCATGATACGTCATCAGCCTTTTGGTGATTCTCTATCTCAAGCCATGGAATGAATAAGAGGGACATAAACTATTATGTCATCAGCCCATTGATGATACATATGTAAACATAAAGGATGAGAGAACTGAGCTCTGAGACACCCAACATGCAGGATGTAGAGCTTGATTCCCCACCGCCACCCCCATCCCCATCAACACAGACTGGAACTGTCCATGGAAGAAAGAGAACTATAAAGTAGGATGCTCCACTCCCATCCCTCCAAACCAGTTCAAAATGATATGGCTACGAACTAAGAGAGCTAAGATTTATTTATTTATTTCGTAATTTTATATGCCGCCCTTCTCCCGAAGGACTCAGGGCGGTGAACAGCCAACTAAAATGCATACAAACATAGAGATAAATATGATTAAAAAAGAATTAAATTACAGGCTGCCCAAATAAAAACTAAAACCCCCGATTAAAATAAATTAAAACTTTCGTACACCACCCCAACTAATCTAAAACCCCTTATTTAAAAATCCCGTTTGAGTCAGCTCAGGCCGGCCTGCTCAAAGAGCCAGGTCTTCAGGTCACGTCTGAACGCCCTCAGGTCAGTGGTCGTAGCCCCGGGGGCAGCCCGTTCCAAAGGGCGGGTGCCCCTACTGAGAAGGCCCTATTCCTCGGGGTCACCAGGCGGCACATAGAAGGTGTCGGGACCCGGAGGAGACCCTCTCTGCATCACCATCATCCCGAATCCTCCAGAGATCACAAGCATGTTCAACACTGAACTCAGGGATCACCTTCCAATCTGCTTGTTCCAAGTTATTTAGCAATAGCAATACTACTTAGACTTATATACCTCTTCACAGTGCTTTATAGCCCTCTCTAAGCGTTTTACAAAAGTCAGCATATTGCCCCCAACAATCTGGACCCTCATTTTACTGACCTCGGGAGAATGGAACTGCCAAATTGCAGGCAACCGGCAGTCAGCAGAAGTAGCCTGCCGTACTGCATTCTAACCACTGCGCTACCCCAGCTCATTATGCAAATGCATAAAATAATCTTAGGCTTTCCTGCTTCTCTTATGAGAATCAGATAGTCTAAAAATGCAACTATGTTTACCTGTATGTGATTAGAAGAACTCAGAATGATCATTTCAGTTATTTCTCTTTAGTTATCACTGCTCAGTCCTTAGTTGACCTGGAAAATCTTCATTAAACCTCTAAATTGAGAAAACGATGCATATGACTTGGTAGCTGCCGCATCTAATTAGAGGTTTCTTACCATAGTCTGTAAATATCCTTCAAGACTGGCTGTGTTTGCATAACATACTGAACGACAGTGTATTATGTGTGCTTACATGTGTTTTAATTTCAGTCAATGTATAATATAAACTTACTTAGAAGGGCCAAGATTAAATTAGCCACAAGTATTGTGTAAATTGCTATTATTGCAAAATTGGATAAACAATCTTATGTTTTTGCACTATTTGGCCTTGTTCATAAACTAGGAAACATTATCTAATTTAGCCTGTCATTTTCAATATTTTGCTGGGTCATATGATGTACTTATCAGTTTTCAACAGGCTTAAGAACTCACCAGTTCTTGCTCTACATTTTAAAAAGAGTTTTGTGCAGGTTATTTGGAAAGCTTTAGGAAGTATAGTATATATCTTTCTGTTATTTCAATGCTGAATTTTATATTTTTAATTTTAAGAGATACCAACAGGCTATATATGCATTTTATACTTATCCATGGTTAAGCTAAAACATTGTTTATTTTCTGGGTTCCTTTAGCAACACTGGAACAAAGACTAATCACAATTTAGTTTATATGAATTTAGCTGCAAATAGTTAAACATTTTAAAACTTGATAAATTTAGCATAATAGAAAGTTGTCTTAGCATTGACTAAGAAAAATTTAAACCCACTGAATAGTTAATGGATGGCTGGGTTCACACAAAATGTGTATCTCAACTATCCATATGTCTATTCTGCAAACCTCAAAATATTTAGGATTAGGAATGAGATCATTCTGGCATTAAAATAATCAGGTTATTATTAGTCAAAGCACTTTCATTAGATCTGACATTATTGCAAATCCCAAACCCAGATAGGTTAGCAGCCTTAGCCTGCCTAGTCTATTCACCAAGAAAATGAGATGAAGATAATGCAGAACCTGAAAAGTCAAAGTATTATCATTACCAAATTTTTATCAACACTTACCAGCTTAAGAAGACATTTCCCAACAAATGGACTGCAGCACCCATACGACATTCACTGGAGCTTACCTAAATGATGAAAAAGGGTCATTCACATAAAGAAGGCTTTCTAGCATTGTGTTTCAAGGGCTCTTGGAATACTGAAAGGTTGAAGGAAATAGGCAGGGTTTCTTGTTCTCCATTATGGCATCCCTTAACCTACTTAATGTGATGGTATAGTGAGCAACAACTTAGCAAATAAATTTCTCCTAATGTATTGTATGGATATTTCACAAGAATGATATGAAACGAGTAAAGATTTCCCATGCAAATGACAATTTCAGGTAAAGAGTCTATAAGGTAGCTTAATATTGCATTTTCCTCAAATGTTTTCTATAGCTATTGTTTTGATGGTTAATGTCTGGATATTAGAGTAAACCATGTCTTATTAAACATATGTCAGCTGGGTTCATATACCATACATAAACAACAGTTCACAATGCTGTTTATAAACAGTTACTATATTTATTTTATATTATGATTACAGTGACTTGGTTCTCATATTGCACCAAACTATAATATGTCTTATGTGGCTAGAGTAAGAGAGTAAATCTTATTGTGAGATGTGTAGGGAGAAAATGTGTGTTAATGTGTGAGAGATTCAAGCTTGTAGCCCATGGGCTGAATATGTCATGAGCTGGCCAGGCCCATGCCCGTTTTAGCGAAGGGGGAAAAAGTCGCAATATGTCACGTAACA
This sequence comes from Bungarus multicinctus, assembly GCA_023653725.1. Lineage (NCBI taxonomy): Eukaryota > Metazoa > Chordata > Lepidosauria > Squamata > Elapidae > Bungarus > Bungarus multicinctus. The sequence continues at coordinate 178,367,294 of CM042834.1, forward strand.
ATGCGAGTTTTCTAAATGAAAATCATGGCTAAAAGTATCTGATTTGAAGCATATATTCCCTATCTGCCATATGTATATGTGTGTTTTTTAAATAGTTATTTGTCTTTTCCCTTAGTTTGCTTTTCTGTGAAATCCATTTTGCATTACAATTTTACAAAAATGTCCCTAGCACTTTTCTCAAAATGTAAAACAGGTCTTTAAAATGTGTTTGCCTGCCCTCAAAGATGGGAGATTCCTATGGGATTCCCAAGACAACCCTTTTTTTCAAAAACAATACTAAGTTTATAGTTTTCATATAGAAAAAAAAATAAGAAAATACTGTGTAGATAATTTCTTTATAACAGGGAAATATTATTGCTGAGCTTTATGATAGATTTCTATCTATACCTTAAATAACTTGAAAAGTTATGAAATCCTAGCCTCCCAGCTGATATGTTTATAAAAGTTTATAGCAACAATAGTAAGCAATAGGTCAGTGTTATACTCTTTATTCCAAAGCTAGAATAGTGTTTAAATCACTTAGGCAACACAAAACAAAACACAACAGTTCAGCCTTCTGATGTACAGTATGACCAAATGAAGTACTTAAGTTGAATGACTCAATTCTAGGAGCTACCTTTTAAAGAACTACTCTAGTGCTAGTAGCAAATATTTCTTGAATTTCCATAACATTGACATATAACTTCTGAACTGTATCAGTTAAATGATAAACAGTTTGTGGCTTAGAAGAAAATTTTGAGTTCTCCATCCCTTCTATTAAAAATACTAATACCTACTTTCTTGCCAGCAATAATAAGAATAAATTAGAAAAGCAAACAATTTTGAAACAGCAAGCATGATTGAACTGGTTATTGGTACTTCAAATAATTTCAGTACAATTCTTCATATTTAGCTTGGGCTAATAAATTGTATTGAACAGAACTGCCCTTTTTTATATCTTCTCAACTATACGAATCTTTTGGTATTTCCATGGATTTAATTGTTCTATAATTGATCTGGTTTATTGGTGGCATTATTTCTGTGTTGATAGTGTCATGTTGGTTCCTTAATTGTATTATTTTATCTTTCTACTTCAAATGTACACCATTTTGAGGATCTATGCTGACAGGAATCAATGGTACTGTCTGCAAGCAAAGCAGGATATAACAATAATAGCAGTGTTTGTATTTCTGCTCTCTTCATACACGAAGTGCAATGTGATAGGGTGGAGAAGATATTAAATTGATCAAATAAATGTGTTGCAGAAATTAGACACAACCGTCTTCTGCTTTTTTCATTAATCATACAGATATATAGTTGCTGCTGTTGTAACTAGTTAGTCTCCCAGCAGTCTGACAAATCTGTTTTTATCATTTCAGTCTGGTAAGTAAAGGCTTATATGGCAGAAACTTGTCTATGTTTTTTTTTTTTTAATCCACATAAAAATGGGAAAGAGAAAGATTCTACCCTGGTCATCTCTCTGATGTGGTTAACCAAAGTTTATTAAATAAGCAACCATTGGGATTTTATGAAATATTATTAAACCATAAACTGTTTTCAAATTTCACATGTTATATCTTAGCTTGATAGCAACTATGTATGAGAAATACATGTCATTTCTTTAGAAATCAAAGAGAAAAACTAATCTCTTTTCCCAGAGGTTGGTTACAACCAAAATAAAATAAAGGCCTGTAGAATTTAAAAAATTAATTTAAAAAACTTTAGTATCTTTATTTTATTATCTGTATATGAATAAGTACCCCCAGTTTAGAAAAGCACTGAGAGGGGAGAGGAAAAGGGAGGAGAGGGAAGGAGAGAGAGGAAAGAAGAGAGGGAAATGGAGGGCAGGAGAGGAGCAGGAAAGAGGGAAGAAGACAGAAGTAGAGAAGAGGAGAGAGGAGAGGAGAGAGGAAAAGAGAGAAGGAAGGAGAGGGAATTAGAGAGGGAAAAGGAGTGAGATAAATATACAGAATGCTAGGGTATGTGTGAAAATAAAGGTTATAACTATGACGCATAACAGTATGCAGTTAAAAGAGACTATAAATATATGATTAAGATAATACTGGTTATAACCAGGGTGTATAACACTATGTATATTTAAAAAGGACGGGATACAGCCAGTACACGGTCGTTGCAAAACTGAAAATGTGATGTACTACAAAGAAAAATTTACAATAAAATATTTATTTCAAAAAAAGCACTGAATGCTTCTGATGAAACTTGTGCCATAATAAACTTGCTGATCTCGAAAATGATTGAAGATTGTTGTTGTTGTTATTCAAGAAAATGTAATGTGGGGAACTGCATCTAGTGCCATAATAGAGTTAAGGATTCCTTCTCGATTAATAGAGGCTGCAGTTTTTTTGCTATGAGTGCCTTGCCTTTGCATATCACAAAAAGCAGGAGGTGCATTTAGTTCCTTTTACCTCCACCCTTCTCTCTTGTCACTTTTAGTCTGCCCCACCTTCCTAGAGCAGCAAAATAATCTCATTTAAGCCCAGGGGAGGTGTCCAAAGGACAAGGGAAAAGGAACTCCCAATATTAAAAGGTAATACATGTCAAACGTTTTACAGAGGTACATTTCAAGAATATGGTTTAAGAAGAGGGGTAAAAGAAAGTGGAAATTAGGCAAACTAAGAAATGCTAGTATTTCTAACGTAACTTGGAGATTCTGGACATCACATTTCAGTTATTTGTAGTATTAACAGCAAAGTTTGATATGAAAATATATATAATATATACAAAGTTTGATGTGAAAAACTAAAGGAATTTTTCCATTGCACAACCTTCTTCAAAATAAATTGCTACACTGTAAATGTGCCAAATGCTTCTATTTATTTATTTAGGGTATGTTTTTAGAATTGTACTATCACTCCCTACAACATTAATATACATAAAAAAAAAATCTCAGGATTATTTTTTCATCTAGATTCTCTCATTTATTGCATATTCTGGGAGAACGGAAAGCATAGGACAAGGGGTTTTTAAACAAAGTGCATGCAAATATATATACACATAGATCTGAACAGATTTTTTCCAGAGAAGAATTCTTACTGTGTCTAAATGCTGCTTGCAATTTTATCTTAAGAAATCGTTCTTTCCAAAGCTGTTTGAGGAGGTAATTATTTCTAAATGGTGGGGTAAGGATCTTTTCCCAGGAATTTCCAAATGTGCAATGTTTGAAAAATGGCACATTTCTTTGATAAAATAATTATTTCATGTGAGGAAAAAGTGTTTGGAAATTGGTATGTCAGGCTTTTAGCATCAATATAAACACCTTTGCAACTTGATAAGAAAAAATAGTATTAACATAGCTATGTCCATGGCAGATAAGCTGTATAGGGCGGGTAATCTTCCCCCCCACTCCGTTTTGGAAACTCTTTTTGCACTAAACCATTAGATGTGTTACATGATCCTACAGTGGAGCTTAGCTCCTTTTTCTATATAAATATTAAAATAAACTGTTACAGATGGCAAGTTTAGAAAAGGATCATTCATACTCTGAAACACCACAGCAGCCAGAGGCTACACCTGAAGAGTATGCTGTTGCAGGTAATGCAAATTGTTTTGGGGAAGGGATTGCTTTTTGGGAGACAAGTTTGCATTTTTTTTCAAGAATTACCTGGTCTCTGATCCTTGCCCATGATAATCCTCTGTTCTTATTTTGCTTTCATTGAGTAAACTTTGGGAGGCTCTTCTGCAAATATTGTTTGTATGCATAGCACCTTTAGGCTTCAAATAGGTAAAAGAGAATCAAAATATAGCAGAAGGTTATCCTCTCTACTTTTAAACAGCTTTAGACATGGACTGGGATGATCAGTTTGGATCTGGAGATCTTTAAGCTCAGTGGGTGATCTTAAAAAACTCCTCACCTAATTTATCTTGCAAGGTTGCAAATGTAGAATGAGGAAGTACAGAATATAAATAATGGATCAAGAGAATGTGGATTTGTTCAAACCGCTTCCATATAAAATGTTCCATCTGTCTTCATCCTCAAAACTCTGGAGAGTAACCCAACCTTGGCAATACCTAACAAATGTATATATCCTTATAACATTGTTTGCTATAGTGTTGCAAATGAAAGAAACCCAGGGCATTTGCAAAGGAAAATCAAGAGAAATACTGAAGTATATCTACAGTAGAGCTAGCCACCAATTAAGTCAAGGGAACAGATGCAAGCATTTTATTTCAAGTGTCAGGAAAGTTGTGCTAATTATTACTTTATTGCCTTGATTTTATTGCCAGGGAAACAAAGAAGCATTAATGGGATTTTCTGCCTCAGATACAAAAATAATTTGATCCTATGTTGGGTGCCATCATGTGTACCTTAACTTAGTCTTTGGGTGCTGTTTATATTCTGTCTCAGGCAGCCATATATCTTAGATCCACTGCTAATTCTCCCCACACCTGCCATGAATAATAAAAGGAAAAGCAGAGACAAATGTGAAAAAGGGACAGATAAATACCACGACTACATCAGACTTGTTTTCAGCCCAGGAGTGGGAACATGGGATAATATGTCTGGGAAAAGGAATTGGCATGAGAAAACAACAGAAAGAAAATTTAAAAACTCTTTCTGCTAGTCGGATGTCCTCCTTCATCTCCACCTTAAGTGTCCATTATCCTCATATTAGCCTTATAAAGATAGAAATCCCATTGTTGAACTCTAGCTTGAACTCAGAATATCCATTTATAGATACACAATCACAAATTGTACAGTCCTTTTTATTTCTGTTGTAATATTGAACAAAGGCATAAGAGCAGGTGATGTTGCCATAGAATTGCTGGGTTAGGCAACTGTGGTTCTTACTGTGAGAGAACAGTTTAACAAACCAATCTTTCTGTTTTATGCTCCTCTTTGGGGGAAGAGAAATACAGTATTATTTAGCTTTTTTTTTTTTTTGCTTCATTGTACCAGTTGGACATTAATACAAAGCAAAAACTATAGAAAATAATAAAGTGTAATGATGAAACGATGAGAGACTATTGGTGTACTAGGTAGTAGCCAAATGGTATAGAGAGAAAAATCTCTTTATATTGCAAGATACTTGACACTTTTCTCACCTTCAAAGGCTGGAGGATAGATACATTTCATGCATAGAGAGACTTCACTTGCTACTGAAGTGGACACTATGCATAATATTCACATTTGGGTTGGAAAAAAAAGTTTTGTGACCTGCATGATTTCAAACCACAGACAAGCATCAGGTGGCAGGTGTTAGTAAATATGCTGATGCAAGGGTTTTTTTTCCTTTGTTTTACAGTACAGTCCATTTAAGGTGCATACCCTTTTAATACTTATATTTGAATACCATAGTATATAAGTAAATGAACTTTGAGGTGTCACTGAAAAGACTCACTGCTGTAGCTGATGTGCTTCTAACCATAAGAGTGGACATAATTTATGTCATGGGTATAGACCACTTCTCCTCCTGATAATCTCATATTATAACAGCATTATGAACAGATTCTAATGAAGGAGAATCAAGTAGAAATGTCCTAAACTTTGGGGAAACCATTACCTGAGAAAAACATGTAAAAGTATTTATGATCAGGATGCACTTATCTTTCATGTGTCATGCATCTATGTCAAAGGCATATGAAATGTAGATTCTGTCACAGCTAGAAAATTAAGTTATCACATTTTATAGCTTTCATACCTTAATGATTATGAAATATCATCCTATAATGGCTATAGAAAGAGGTCTTTATAGATTGTTTTCACCCCAAAAAAAGGAAAAAAGGAGTATTTCCCATTGTGATACAGGTCAAGCTGAATGTTACTCAGATAAATGTTAATACCACATGGAATCTGACATGCCCAAATCAACAGGCCATATTATAAGCTTTGTTAAGGTTGTTCTGTATATGTTATCTCCAACAACAAAAAATGTTTCTAAGTTCAGAATTCATCATCATCAAATTCTACCCCATGTTCTCATTCGCTGTTTGGACAAAAATGTCTGATGTCAGTTCTCTAATCTGGACAAGATGACTCTTTCTGCTGTCATTTGGAGTTGCGATAGGTGGGTCAAAAGTGACATGCAACACAGCAAAATACACAGACTTGTTTTAATGAAATGAATTGTACCGCCTGCAGTAGCAGGTTACATTACAATGTAAGTTTACTGAAGCTAAATAGACAAGCATGCACATAGGCTGTGTACAATTATATGAAGTTACTCTACACAGAGAATGAAGTTTTAGTATTTTTAAAAGCTTTGGCTGCATAATTGCTTATTGAATTTTGCATACTAAAATAATATTTTAACACACCGAAGTGGTTTTAACAAGGAAGTAAAATAATAACTTTCATACTGATTGTGACTTACCATGATGTTACTATTTCTCTGGCTTCTCTCAGCAGATTTTTTTTTTTAAATGGAGACAAAAAAGTGAGCACATATGATAAATCCTTCGGCCATTATGGAAATATTTAATTGGAATAATGTTCACTTTGTATTCATGTAGCCAATTAAATACTTAAAATTCCTCTCCTTAACTATCATGCAAATATTCATTGTAGGCATTTAATGTTCTAAACATAACAAAGAACCCAATATATTCTGTAGTAGTTGCTGAAATGGTTCTGTCATTGCTTTATTCAGCATCTATTCCTGCAAAATCTATTTAGATTTCTTAACAGCGTAATCAGGGGTGGGATCCGACAGGGTTAACTACCAGTAACTACCAGCAACTCCGGTGGCCTAGAGGTGGAGCTCTCGCCTCACAATCGAGAGGTTGTGAGTTCGATCCTAGGCAGATCTCCTGCTCGAGCAGGGGGTTGGATTAGATGACCTTCAAGGTCCCTTCCAACTCTGTTATTCTATGATTCTATATTCTATGATTCAGTTTGGTCATTTATGAGGTTCAGTGACTTATGATATGCTTCCCTGCACGCTGCCGGCCGCACGATTGTAAATCGTCATCAGCATGCTACGTGCAGAGAAGCAGCCTTTCAAAAAGCCCTCTTTTCCTGCTTTTTTAACTGCAGCTGTGCCTCGCACGGCAGCTGAAATTGAAAAAATCAGGAAATAAAGGTCAAGTAAGAGCCCAGGTGGGAGGGTGGGCAAAACATCAGCAGACATAGAACTGGTTCTATGTCTGCTGCTCTTCAGAGCTACCGGTTCTACAGAGGTGGACAGAACTGGTAGAGCGTAATCTCTTTGCATAATTCATGCAACTCTTGTTATCTCTTGCAGATGTTGGCATTTCACACCGTTTGAGAGACCGAGAACTTCTCAGAAAAAGAAGAGCAGAAGCAGAAGAAAAAGACACTCAACAGTGGGTTCTGGGGTAAATTAGGATGGTGGCAGTGATGTTTATTTTAGAGTTAAATCAATCTGTTGTTATGTGTTTGTTTGCACAAAGCTTTTAAAAGGATGCTTTGTGTCTAAATAATGACACTGACATTACTTTTGCTCTCATAAAAAACAAATTCATCACATGAAAGTTTAACCAAAATTGGTACAATAGATTTCTCTTCTAAGAAAAATAGGAAAGCTTTTTTGCTTTTCCTCATATAGAGCTCTCTTCTAGTACACCTTACAGACTACTCTTCTTCTTTGCCAGTATTTCATTCCAACTGAAATATTGAAGTTTTTGCTTATTCCATTCCTAGGTAACATGACATCCGCCATTTGTATCCTTGAATCTTTTGCCTGTCTCATTCTCTCATTGACACAAACGTATTCACACAAATGATTGGAATTTAGATGATTCTAAAAATGCATCTGTTTTACTTAGCTGCACAGCAACACCTACTGAATCTACTCTATGCCTAGGAAACAGAATTATGCAGCTATTACCCTATGCCAATAGAACAGATTTGCAACATTTAATTTAAAATAACATTTTGCAATATTTAATATTTGGCATCATTCATTCTGCTTCTTATAAAGGTATGAGCAAGGAGCTATAGTACATGCAAAAAAACATCCCCCTTGATTATGGAGCATTCTGTTCAGCTATCATTTTGGCTTCTGAAATTTCAGCAGATACATTTCTGTGTCATAAAGTGTAAAACCTTGTGTTAGTATCTGTGACTTTGTGTTTGTGTGTGTGTATCTCCACATATATCAAAGCATGTTAAGTTGCATCTATATGTAATGTCAGGTGGTTGGTTGTTGTTGTTGTTTTTTGCCATTGTACAAGGTCCTTGGAAGATAAGGCTTTGAAATGGTGTGTCAACCAGGTTTGAATTTTTTCACAGCTTTTCATTATTGCTGCCGCTATTATTATAAGATCAATCCTTTCCACCCACACTGCATTTACTAAGTTTATTTTTTGACTCCATGTTTATGTAATAGCCACATAAAGCAGGGCTGTCAAACTTGCAACCTGTAGGCCAGATGCATCACACGTTGCCCATGCCCAGAAGGGGAAATCAGTCCTGACATAAAGGAACCCCAGCAAGGAATGGAACTGTTGGGAGAACTATGTGAGATAGGCGGCCATATAAGCCTTTTGAGAGAGAAAGAAAGGAAGAAATAAATACATTTTGGGGAGAAATAGATTGAAGGTAAAAGTCAGAGACATCACTACCTTCCTTTGTTGTCCAAGCCTTCCTCTGCTACCTGGATACGATTATGGCTTTGAGTCCTGCAGGATGTTGAATCACTGACCAGGAACACATTCAATTCTCTCTTGAATTGAATGGAAAAAGTGCTGAATGAATCATGTTAACAATCAAGCTGAGAATTTTAACGTGATTCAAGAAGTGAGTTAATGGTTTAGTAAAAAGGCCCTTCGAAGCAATCAGTCGGGTCCTAGGATTTACAAAATTATAGTTATATAAAATCATACATTGCAATGTCCTACCTGTCAATGAAACTTCAGCTTCAACCATAACAACACAAGAGCAAACAATAGATACAAATTCAAGGTTAACCGCACCAAAATTGACTGCAGGAAATACGACTTCAGCAACAGAGTGGTCAATGTCTGGAATACTCTACCTGACTCTGTGGTTTCTTCCCCAAACCCCAAAACATTAACCTTAGACTGTCTACTATTGACCTCTCCCCTTTCCTAAGAGGCCTGTAGGGGGCGTGCATAAGCGCACCAACCTGCCTACTGTCCCTGTCCTACTGTTTCTTTTATTTTTCTTATATGCATCAATTTCATGTATTCATAACTATGTTTACACTTATACCTGTTATCTTGTAAGCGATTGGCAAATCCAATATAAATAAATAAAATAAAATGATTCTTATGCATACATTCACCTAGGGAGCAAAAGAGACACAAGCGAGCACGGAAAGGAAGAGCACCTGGAAAGGGCCGGGGCCGGCAACAGGCTCCACAACCAGAACCAGAACCAGAATTGCAGTCAGAGGAAGCTGAGAGTCATGAAACACAGGTGACCCCCGTGGAGGAGAAAGCTGAAGTCACTCATGGATTCCACGAAGAATGCTCTGTTCCTCTGGTGGTAACGGAAGGGCTATATTCCCAAGAGGAAATAACTCCGTCTGTTTTCAGATGCGGTGAGTTCTGTAACTAGCAGCCTTTGAAAATAAAAGCTCTTTTAGTGAGAAGTGTGTTATTTAACCTGAAGGAAATTTGGTCTGGATGATAAATAAGCTGTCTGAAATAATTTTTGGAGAACATCTTCCCTGTCCCTTTCCAATGGTCCTTCAGTTGGATCAGATAAGAGGCTAGGACAAATGTGTCCAACCTTGGCAATTTTAAGACTTGTGGCCTTCAATTCCCAGAATTCCGTGCTGGTTGGGAATTCTGGGAGTTGATGGCCACAAGTCTTAAAGTTGCCAAGGTTGGACACCCCTGTACTAGTAGCTATCTCAATTTTATTACACAGAAAATAAAGTAGAAGTGCAGTGGTCCTTTCTGGATTATTGAAGAGTAGGACCCTTAGATATAATAAGAGCAATGCTGTCATATCTGATCTGCAAAAATTCTGATGACCATCAGGGGACAACAAAGAGCAGATATCTTTTGCAATGCTTATTTGGTAGCCGTAGTTTAGAGTTTTGCTGGGACTGTTAAATTTTAACTTAGCCACCTTCTCATTTCTTCTATCATTATAGTGCCTCCTGCTCTCCTTTAGTAATTTTTTGCCAAAAGGACAACTGCAATAATATCAAGGCCAAATGATAGATTAACATTTCTTTAATTGATTAGTTCATTCATTCTGTTTGCATAGTCACCCATCTCACTTCAGTGATTCTGGGCAGCTCTCAACAATTAAAACAGTACTCCAAACAAAAATCACATTAATAAAAAAAAACCTATGAACATACAAACTGTCAATAAGACTGGATTAAAAATAGAAAAATAATCCTAATCAGTGGCAGAATCCAGTTAGGACCCGGGCTTCCTGCACAGCCACTGCAGAGGTCTCTCTTACGCACTTGATCTCCAAGTATGGTGGCAAAGCCCTATTTTCAAAGCCTTGCTAAAGGCCAACAAGCCTGGGGATAATCTAGGTTCCAGAGAAATGACATTGTAAATGGCAGAATAGGCTCTTTTTAGATCCCATTAGATGACACTCCTTCGTAGACGGAACTGGCAACATGCCACTCCTGCGGGATCTGATGAAATAGGTAGATGTAACCAGGGAGAGGTGATCCCTCAAGTATCATGGGTTGCATGCCATACAATGCTATGATATATATTTTTAATCCTTTGCTTGGGATATTTATATTTAAACTAGGAAAGTGATGTGGGATATTTCTCCCCACTGGCATTCAGAACCTTCCACAAGTACTGTTGAAATATAGAGTAAATGTATCACAGATCTGATGAAAAGACTCCTGCATCATATGTAGTCTGGCCTTTTATGTGTAAGCTCACTTAACAAAGTAGAAAATATTTTTAAGGGAAGTAGTAAACTCTAGATCTTTCCTAGAGAGTTAATGATGAGTCTTAGGAAATAAAATAGATGTACAGGTGGTCCTCAAATTACAACTGCAATTAGGACCAGAAATCCTATCATAAGTTGTTATAGTCAAAAGTCAAGACACTTCCAGTTGAGTTGACTGGAAATAATTTTCTGGCCCTTTTTGCAAAAGTCATTAAGCAAATATTGCACTCATTAAGCAAACCCATTCATTTGAATGGGCTTTTTTTTGCAGAAAAAGGCTAAAATGCAAGAAATTTGGGGGGGGGGGGACATTGTGAATTAGGGTCATGTAACTGTAGAATGTTGCAACTGGTTGTAAAATGGATTCACCTGACAGATGGTCACACGTGTGTATGTATTTGTTGCATCCATTTATGATGGCCGCCAAGGGTGCTTTATGGGATGTAAAGCACCTGTTGGATGGCTGTTATAATGTTGTAAAATGACCCAATCAAAATATAATTGGCATTGAATTTTAAAATAAGATTACATATTAGAAAAAGAAATCTATAATCTGCCCTGCAGCTGTAAACTAGGCTACTGCTTTTCAGGTTGAGGGAGAATCTATGACATTGCCTATGTTAAAGTAAATACAGCTTTCAATTCAGTTGGCTTCTCTTTGTGGGATGGGAGGGGGCGGTCTCCTCTTGTGTCTTTCCATAAGTGTCTTGTGCCAGCACTGGGAAAATGTAATTCTGTAATTCAGTGAGATTGAGGTGGTTCTGCCATCAAAGGCTCTTTTTGATTAACTACCGTAGTCCCGCTTTAATGGACAGAAATGTTAAAAAGACAATTTTAATACATATTGCAATTTATTTTTCATCACTGCAGTCCCTTCTGTGCCTGTAGACTTTTACTTTATATTAAGATTTGAATGTAACTTTTTGTTGTACTGAAAAATCTCCAAGAGGATTACAGGGAAATAATCACAAATACAATGATTTGTGAGAGTCCTTAAAATATTTAAAGTAGCTGTGTCCCAGGTAGCAGAGAAATAGCATCTGGCTGATAGATCGTCTAATTTTTTACCTTACAAACACTCCAGAATTAAAACTAGAAATTCTTCTAACACTATTGTTATGAAAACAATATTTTTCACAATAGTGTTTGAAGGACAGCTAGTTTTAATTCTTCTTTGCTTCTGTTACTATGAATATGTCATCATTAATAAAAGATATTTGAAGACATTATTGACTGTATAAACAATTTGGGAGTTGATGCTTCACTCTTTTTTTTGCTTTAGATGGTGCTTGATCTTGGTTATAGTTATTACGCAGAGACATCAGCATTATTTAGACTAAATCAATAGAAATATTTGTATGTGATACCTTCTTTACTCTGCCCTCTAGCTCAACAACCAGGACTAGAGGAGACACCAAGACCAGAAGGATCAGAGGAGCCTCAGTCTTTGGAAAATGATCACTTGGAGCAAGATTTATTTGGCTTTTAATTGAAAAGTTGCTTGTGGATAATAATTATTCCTATTCAATGTGGAAAAGTTGTTAGACTTACATGGTACCTGTCATTCTTGTGTGAGCAATAAAAAAAATCTGGTAGCCTTTGTTGTAATTTTCCTGCCATTTCTTCTTTTCGAAATACCCAGTGACTGTGTCTTCCTTTGGAGGATGCAGGACAAGGGATTTTGTATTTTGTATTTTTTTAAAATGTTGGGTTTACTGACCTACGTTCAAATGAAATAGTTTCTTCATCTAAGTATTTTTAACATGTCTTAGCCTGGAATGATCATTATCTTCAACTATGATGATGGAGGACAATGGTAACTATCACCCAAGACATTGTGTAGCTCCAGGCTGGAAAAAGTTGAAATGGAGGCAAGCAGAATTCCTCTGCCAGATCACTTCTTCACATAAGAACTGTCTAGAAGGAGACGTTTTACATCCATCTACAGGTGCTTTGTCTGCATATAAGTAATGCGTTAGAACAGGAAAGGACAAAGATGAATAATATAGAGAAACAAGCAAAGACAGATACCTTTCCAACATTTTTTTCTCCTTATGTTCCTTATTTGTAGTCATTAGGGAAGTGAATGTTTGTGCTACACCATTGTGTAGATGGGGCCTACATGACTGAATGCACCTGTGTTTTTTTTAATCCCTTCCCAGAATTAACCGGGAAACAATAAATCAATTATTCTGCCTCATTCATGCAAGTTTTTAGGCCCATCTCAGAAACAGCGTCTCCAATTTATATACTTCTGTCATTTCCCGCAATTATTATTTTCAAATAGTCCGCTGAGGAAAAAAAGTCAAACAACTCCAGGACGTTTTTAGATTGATAACATTTGGAATTCTCTATTTAGAACAATCCAGGTATCAGAACAATGGGTTTTAGCCCTATAGTCTTCTTTTTCCTTTTATATATAGACATTGTGTGTTTGAGACCATGCATGTGGAGCCCATAACAGGAACTGAGTGAGAAGTCCATGTGTACATGTACAGAGTAATATAGTTACACACATCTCCTACTTTGCTGATTCGGCCTGATAAGAATAAAAAGAAATACAGGCTAGTGAAACTCCTTACACTATTGACATTTTTACTTCACAATTCTTAGAAGCAACTTGAAGGCAATCCCATGGTCAGAGTTTGGAACAGATGGATCTGGAGATTTGGAAATATTTAAAATAATTAATAAGTCAATTCATTGTGGAATTTCTTGTATGTTTGGTTTCTGTATACCCTTCAGAGACTGTGGTAGTGAATGGTTTAGGAAACTAATAAATGAATATATATTTTACAAATTTGGAATATTTTGCATATTTCTATGATCCATAATTGTCTTTGTGGCAAAACAAGTGCAGAAAACTACTGCCTGAATCTGAGCAACTGCAAGTCCTGCAACAATCGTCTATCTTGCTCTTCTCAATACATCCCTACAAAAGGAGTTGAAGAAAGAAAGAAAAGGCCAGGAGCCTAATAGATTTGTCCGCTAATGAAGTAAATACGGAAACAAATTCCTGCCAATTTTACTCATGTTCTTTCCACTATTGAAAAGGAAGCTGTTAAATTAAATGATTAAACCAGCATTAATCTTGCGGGACCTGAAACTCAAGAGCCAGGAAAAAGAATGAGACAAGAGTTCCATCCAATGGTGACATGGAGTTACAGCAACTTAACTGTAAGGTTAATGCTGACTTAATACCTGCCCTTTTTGAGGTTTCAATTAAACCATGTCTGAACTGGGAGTAGCTTTTCCTTGCTGCTAATATCATGGAGAATAGAAATTGAGGGCCCCTTTCAAGCTAGCACAGATTATATAAAGAATGACCTAAATAGTACCGATTTTGATGTTTTACTGCAAAGAAGAGCAAATTGCAAATTTCTACATTTTTAAATTACTACTCTTGGAACCCCAAATTCAATCGACTGATGCAAGGGGCAAAAGAGTTGCAGAAGTCAAGCACCTACATAGCAAATTTAAGGAGCATTCTACCTCAAGAGCGCAGAGCGAAAATCAAGATGATGCTTCCATTACTAAAATAGACTCTGGTGTTCCTTCCTTCCTTTTTAAAAAATTTCAGCAGCCTAGTTTGCAGAAGGAAAAAGCCTTTTGTTAATTGGGTGGGATTTGAAAACCTTTACAGATCTATTATCAATCACCCAAGATTTCAGCCAGTCTGAGTCTGCTTTCTATCTGCCTCTGCTTTGCTTCATTCGGTTTTTTTGATCATTTTTATTTTAGAGCAATCGTTTTCCAATTGTTCTGGGGAATGTACGGGAATGTTCCTCTACGCTAGAAACATCCTGCTAAGAACAACTTTTCCCCCACTGCTATTTTTCAACTGCAATGAAAGTCATTATTCAGGGACTTCTTAGTTCGTGTGATAAAAAGTTTGACCCAACAGGACTGCTCATCCTTCTGTACAGATGGAATCCATGCATCACAGCGTTCTCCAGATCGCCTCTCGTGTATGTGTTTTTTAATAGAAAAGTCAGTGCTTGTATAATGAGCTCTGACAAAAAATGGATTGCTTCCCTAAGATTCAAACCTCATCAAAAGACCTTTTCAATGTTTTACAAATTATAAAATGAATGAAATACAATATAATCTACCGCAGTCTAAATTATCCAGGTGGAATCCTTTCTCAAACTGCCTTTAAAATAACTAAAATAGTTTGCTGATTTGCATGCCACAGGGAAACAAACGGCAAATTTTTTTTGTTATAGAAAACTTAAAATACTAGACACAAAATACACAATAGATGAAGAATGTAAACTGCAACTGTTCTCCCATCTTGCAGAGCAAGGAGAAAAATTCAACCCTTTTTCCTATGCCGTTTGGCTGTAAAATTTGCACCTGCATAGTAGTAATTTCAATACAGATCAACTCACCTGGTACTAATGAAAAATTAAAAATAGGGACATGGGAGTAGCAACATATTTAATTTACTTTCCATCTCGATCCAAGGCTTGAACAAAGGCCACCTCGCTTAGTAGATCACTATCATTTTATCTTGGGTTCTTTCTATCTTTTCCAGATAGAGGCATGTATACAGTAGATGCATGGCTGAAAATACTGAGAAAAAGAATGGGCCAGAGAATGGAGCAAGAAGTATTTGAAGGATATAAGAGCATTCAAGGTTGCTTACGACGTGCAATTTGTTGGTACAGAATCTGATGGTATTTTAACAAAAAGAAAGTTTTCAATTTTTTAATATAAAATACAATTCCAGAACTTCTTTGTACACCTATGTACATTTCTTGGACAACAAAGCCAGAAATTCAATAGAATAAAAGGGGTATCAATTGGTATGTGGTTGAAGGAAAGTATCTTAATCTCAACTGCATAGAACTAACTGGCAATAAATACAAGCAATTCCCACCCCTTCTCCTTTTACCAAATTAATTCAGTTTCTACACTGAACATAGACTTAACATATGAAAAGCAGGTGCTATTCGAATTACTTGTAACAGCCATAAACTTCAAAAAAAAAATTAGACACATTATACAGATGACGTTTCTCTCTATGGTTTTTACTAAATGAAGCCCATTTTCATAAATGCTTTACCTTAGAAAAGCTATACAGATGCTGAGAACAAACTATAACAAGAATACGCTGAATTTCGTGCCCTTCTAAGTATCCACAGGAATCTAATTAGCCACTGTTTCTTAAAGAATGTTGGATTATGACACTCTTGGTCTAACCCAGTAAGCCAAGTTTATCATCCTGAAGGAATGGTTTGTCCACACCAAATGACTCAAATTCTGCATGTGAATCATATGAATGTTATGGTCCAAAATTCATTTCAAAACTATAGGTGCACGTCTATGGACATTGAATTTTAAACATTTTCTGCATTAAGAACTTATACATAGAACATTAAGGAAAAGCCCATTAGAACTTTTTTAATTTAATGAAGCTTAAGATTTCTTTGCAGCTTTTACATTTGTGTAAATATTCAGATGTTTGCTTATTTATTTAATCCGTTAGTACCCTGAATTTGTAAAAGATTCTTTGTCATTTATAATGAGTTAGTCTCTCTGTTCCTGAAGTCTGAAATGCTGCAGCCATAACGATGTTGTACTATGTGATTTATATGGACATGCGGTATTAGTCTTGTTTGGATTTTGAACAGCTTTCAGCTAATGGGAGTCCTGATCCCTATGGTTCTTATTTAAAAGCTAGTTTTTTGATCCAGGATTGCAAGACGATAACCTACAGAATTTTACTGATTTTACTTTTAACAATAAGGTACAGTAACAGATTATATGGGTTTAGCCATTCATTTTACGGCTTTTCCTTGCATTTCTGCTTCAACTGCCAGTATAACAATATCAAAGTCTTGATTGCTATGACAGATAAGTAAAGCACGATGAGCAGAAGATCTCAAAAAAAAAAAAAACCCTGGTAAAAACCATCATTTTGAAAAAATTAGAATTGCCCTTTTGGGTGAACCATTTGGTTACTGTGTTATTCTTAACTAATCAGAAAACATACAATAACTTTTATGTTTTGAATACAGTATGTATTTCTCAGTAGCAACCATTCAAGCTGAGTTTTAAAAGCAGGGAATTTACCGAATATGTAAAAATGTCTTCTTTCTAGGGGATGAATTTGAAATTTTCTTATATTTTATGTATAAGCAATTCGCAAATGTACTCTTATCTGATTATACGGCTGACTGTACAGCTGCTAAGCATAAATTTCTACAACCATCGAAAATGAAAAGAAATCTGACTTGAGTCAACGAACAATAAGTACACTGAAGTGTGGAGGCAAGTTCAACACAAGCTATCTAACTGAAAATAACCAGCTACAAATCAGAACTTTCCAAGAAAATCAGTTTCAAAGGTTATTTATTGCATTTCCAAAGCCAGCAGAAAGCATTCAAACAGAAGGGTGAATCATTGACTCCACATTTTATTTCTCCAAATGAACTTGTGAGTCACTGAAAACTTGACATTGAGGGGTATTAAACATACACCTACTAGTTATTCATAATATTGCTAATAATTGGGCTAGGTAAAAAAAAAGGAAAAGAAAAAGCTTACTACCTACTGAGGCTATTGCTACAACAGGTTATTTTGTAAAGAGGGAGCTCACAAAAGAAAAAGTGGAGGAAAGTTAATAGGAATGGGAAGCACACAAAAAAGTCTAACATGTCGCAATTGCCTTTGGTTTTAATAGGTGGTGCGTTTCATAGCTCACAGCACGGAAGGGTCCCTTGTGTCTTCTCAACACCCCCGCCGATGCAGCAGAGTCACTAGCTTCATACTGTATAGTAGTGCATTCGCTTCACAAAGTTAAATCTTTACAACCAGCCCTGTATTGTGGACACTTCCATTGTCCTGTTCCTCTTACAGACTTAAATAATGGCGCTGATTGGCCTATCGATGTGCAGTCGCACCGAATGAACACCGCAAACCTCCTGGGTAACATGCTCATGATGCTGATCTAAGCCCAAGGGGAAGGTAAGACAACCGGAGATCTCACCCTCCCCCTGCCCTGCCCTGCTCTCTTTCCCCCCCACAATCGAGTTCCTCCTTGGCTTCAGATGGCCGAAACGAACCTTTCCATGTTACTGGGGTAAGTGGTGTGGCGCAGGTAGGCTCCGGGACTGCTGAGCTGCCCACTGGCATTGTACCCATGAGCCAAAGAGCTGTAGGAGCTAGGCGACATCCTGCCATAGAAATCCATGGTGTCATTAGTGATGGGGGGTGAGGTAGGCACTCCTAGACGGGCAGAAGCCCCAAAGAGGTTACTGTTGCTGCTCTGGGAATAAGAGCCTTGGTTAACCTGGAGCTGCTGGGCACTGGGAATGGCGTAAGAGTAAGGCATGGTGTTGTGGGGCCTGCCTAGGCCAGAGGCTGCAGAGCAGGCTTGGTTGGAGTAAGCAGCGGAAGCAGCAAAGGAGCAGGCATTGCTAGGAGAGGAGTTTATGTCCATGCTATGCTGCTGCACCAGCTCCGGGCTCGGCTGGCCCATGAGGGGCCCCAGGCTGAAGAGGGGCGGCTGGGAAGGGTAGCAGAGAGCAGCAGGAGGGGCGTAGGCCGAGCTCAGCGAAGGCCCGACGGGCTGGGCCGGCGCCTCGTGCATGTAGGCCGGATAAGTGGAAAGGTCGCTGCGCTTGAAGCGCTTCCTGCGGCGCAAGAAGCTGCCGCTCTCGAACATGTCGCGGGCGTGGGGGTCGAGGGCCCAGTAGCTGCCTTTGCCCGGCCTGCCGGGCTCTCGGGGCACCTTAACGAAGCAGTCGTTGAGCGTGAGGTTGTGGCGGATGCTGTTCTGCCACTTGCGAGGCCCGTCGCGGTAGAAGGGGAAGCGTTCGGTGATGAAGCGGTAGATGCCGCCCAGGGTCAAGCGGCGCTCCGGAGAGTGCGCGATGGCCATGGCGATGAGCGCGATGTAGCTGTACGGGGGTTTCCCGCGCTGGACCGGCCGTTTCCTGCGGCGTCCGATAGGCCGCGAACCTCCCATCGCCGCCACGTCTTCTTCCGACGGCTCCGGCTCCAGGGCCTCTCCCGGGGCTGCCGGCTCCATCTTCACCAGCGCGGGAAGCCTGGAGGCGGCTTCGGCTTCGGCGTCGGGCCGGCTGACCGCGCAACCCGTCGGCTGAGGGCTTTCGGCCGTCATCTCAGGCTGTGCCTCCGCCTCCGACGGCGATGCAGGCTGCAGGCAATCAACGGGCAACTTTGAGGACTGGGGTGCGCCAGCCTCGCTGTCCCTGGCTGACGTCCGAAGGAGTATCTTCAAAGCACCCTCGGCCTACGATCTACGAGCGCGAGTGCCGGTGGGATGGCGAAGAGAGCAGCGGCGGAGTCCTCTGCGTTTGGGCGCTGGGGCTGGAGAACTTCTGGGAGAAATCTAGGGCGATGATGAGCCCTCCAAGAACCTTCAACCTCCTGGGCAGCCTGACTCTGCGATGCCCGGCAGACCTATAACGAAGCCGACCTTCGGGGACCGGCATGGCAACGCTCCTTCAGACCATCCATGACTCGTCGGTTCAAGCGAAGCGTCGGGGGCTACTGGATTCGGGAGGGGAGAAGCGGTCCCGAAATACCTGCCGGGTTCCAGCGATGGAGAGAGGCGACGGGACGACCCGGCTGGAAACAACCTCCAAAGACGCCGCTCCTCCGAGTCTGGAGGTTGGAGGCGCTACGGGGAACGCTTGTAGGGCGACCTGAGATCCCCGCTTCTTTCAACCGCCTCTGGAAGAGCTGCGGGCGCACCTTGCCCACCTTGCAGGAGGCGAGTTACCCTCTGGAGCTGCTTGCGCTTCTCTCTGCAGCTGAGCAGCCGTGGCCGGCAACCCCTTCCAGCAGTCGTGCCTTAAAGGGACGGCTGGAGACAAGCTCGCCCGAGCAGCCTCTCCTGAGAATGCCGGGGGCGCAGCAAACCCACAGGGCTTTGCTAAGAGGGTTTGTGGAGGGAGGGGCCTGGCCCAGGGCGGGCAGGAACCGGGAGGGGTTATACCGTCGGGAGGAAGAGCGGGCGAGCCCGGCTGCCAAGTTTTCCCCGCCTTAGAAGAGCCCAGCCGAGAGACGCCTCAAGTTAGTGACAGCCACCCGTGGGCGTCCAGGGCAAAACCTGGTGAAAGGAGCTCTGCGAGGCCTTCTTCGGGCGGGTCGAGGGTCAT
Organism: Bungarus multicinctus; assembly: GCA_023653725.1. NCBI lineage: Eukaryota > Metazoa > Chordata > Lepidosauria > Squamata > Elapidae > Bungarus > Bungarus multicinctus. The sequence continues at coordinate 178,387,229 of CM042834.1, forward strand.
GGGAGTGGGACGCTGCCCTCTCAAGCAGCGGGACATTGGAGGGACAATTTCCCCGCATGCTGCAGCAAAAAAAGCCCATCAAGTGGCCCATCTTGGGGATTGTGTGTTGTCCCTGGGGGTGGGGGTATTTTGTATATATATATTTATTTTTATACTGTATTTTAATGCCTTTTATACTGTATTTAAATGCCTTTTATACTGTATTTTATACTGTATTTTAATGCCTTTTATGCTGTATTTTATACTGTATTTTAATGCCTTTTATACTGTATCTTAATGCCTTTTATGCTGTATTTTATACTGCATTTTTACTGTATTTTTACTGCCTGTAAGCCGCCCAGAGTCGCTGATGAGCGAATGGGTGGCCATGTAAATTTCCCCAATAAATACATTTCCCCAATAAAATAAGGTTCCTTTTGCACTGGAAGCAGCCAGGAGGCTGAGATGGTTAGCCCCGAGGATGCTTGCTCATGTCTGTCTACAGAATTCCATGCCACCCTTGTTGCTTTGAGGGGCTTGGTTCAGAAGATGCTGTACCAAATGGGGAGGATGGTGGCTCCCTTCCACTAGTGGAGGGATCTCGGATTCCTAGCACAGCAAATCACAGCAGGGAAACGAGAAAAGCTGCCTGTTCTCTGTATTTCTCTGTGAAATGCGTCTGACTCTGCTCAGCAGGATTATAACCAAATTAGTGGGCAGTGATATATGAAACCTTAGGCCAACAGCCTTGCATCTACTTTTCTAAAATATTCAGCCTCACTGAATTTAGTGGAACTGACCCCTGAATAGACACCCTTCTGGTTGCTCTCTTCTTTTGTTTGCTGAGCAGCCCTTCTGTTCTCCTGCAACTCTTGATCAGGCCTTCCACAACTGATTGCTTTAACCAACTTAGTCTCAGTTGCTGAGATCAGGCCAGCAGGATAGCTGCAAGGGTGTCTCTATGCCTGCCTTTTCAAGAGAAACCAAAATGGATCAGGGCATAGGTAAGCAATTTCTCTCTTTCTTACCTGTTGGAGGAATGGGAACTTCTCCTTTCTGGTTCTGTACTCAGTTTCCCTACTGTTTTCAGGGAGTGGGTGCCTGATTTGGTGTGTGAGACTGCATAATTTGTCCAGTGCACAAGTATCTTTTTATTTAAGGTTTAGTTTCAATTAAAGGAAAGCTGATTAATAGTGGAGTTGCCAGCATCTTCCCTGTAGAAAGACAATGATGAATTGAAATAATAATAATAATTATTATGACATAGTTTCAATTTGTAAAATTCCAAATGGTGCAAAGGAAGAAGTCACACACGCACACCTTTCTCCCAACTGTTTTAATAGATGTATATAAGGGGGGATACAATCCAGTGGAATTGATGTTTCTGCACACATAAAAGAAAGTATATCTTATCATCTTTTACCATAACATCCATTGTCATGTGCAGTTTTGAAAGAGGGTGAGAGAAGAACTGTAGAAAAGAGTTCATTTATGAAATTTGAAAAAAGGAATTTCCCATTTTATAAGCAGATGAGGCCAACAGTCACATGGTAAGGACAGGACCTGCTCTGTTCAAACCTTGGCTTTCTAGGAGAAGCTGTCCCATCAACTAATTGAAAAGAATTGTACAAATATTTATGTTTCTTTGCAACCATAACATCCAAAGCAGGTTACAAGAATAGCAAAACCACATACGACTGCACGGTTCATAGCAATCAAACCACACATTCGGTAAACTCCAATAAAAGCATTTCAATGTGAATGTTAGAAATACAAACTCTGATTGTGCCTTACTCCTTTCGGTAAATAAACTGCACAAGTTCTCACTTTCTCTCAAGTCCTGTTTAAATAGGGTTCAACTGGGCTATGATGTGAAAGGGTGAATTGGAACCCTCTCATTCCAAGCCATCAGAACAGCATGTGAACCCAACTAGAATGAGCAAATTGACCAAAAGACCTAAAACCCTCTGGTGCCTAAGAGGCTGAGGTGTGAATCAGATAAACCCCTGATCTATCTTGCAAAGTTATTATAAGGATTCCTGGATTAATGTGCAGGTAAAGTATATTGAATGGTGTAAGCTCATTTGATGGCTTAAATTTGAATAGGCATGTATAGATGGCAGAATTGTAATACTCCTTTGTAAATATATGTTCTTTAAAATGGTTAAAGGGCAATGCTCCTTGCCTGGTTGAAAGCTGCTAATGCAAAGATAATGAAACACAATATAAACAAGCCCAACAATGCATCAAAAAACACAACAAGAATAACAAGCTAGTAGATAAAGCAATCAAAAAGAACTGCAATAAAAACATAAGGAGATCAGTAAGAGCAATACATTTACAATGAAGCAAAGCCACTGTGTTTAACTTTGCAATCCAAACAGCAACTTTTTCCAATCTTTGTGCTGTGCAAATACCTTTCATCATCCCTATGCAGCAGGCCATTATACTAAATGGAAAAGATGAATTTGTGTGAATTTGTTTTTTTAATTACATGAGCACAGCTATGTACTTTACATAGCAATCATGCAAAAGCTTCATTGCCATTGAATCCCAATAACCTGAACGAGAGCCTACAATTTGTGGTGACATTCAGCAGGAATTTAAAGAGAGTTCTCTCCAATCCTTATCTCACACTTGAATAACATTAATTAAGTTAGTTCTTCATATTAGGCATAGCATGCTAACAATAGCAATTTGTGACAATCTCTTTTTTTAGCAGGTATTCTCATTTCATGATTGATGATAGCCTAAGGAAGCCACAGATCGGACATAGTGGCTCACGCACTTATTTGAGTGGAACCAAACCGATTTTCCTTTATGAGAATGTAATAGTGAAAATGTGTTAAGGTTGCAATGCAAAATCACAATGTTCTATAAGAAAACTAATAGGCCAGAAAGGAACGTCTTTCACTGGGCCAGAATGTCTGATTTTTCTAAGCAATCTGCTTAGGAGTTTTCCAGAATTTTCTTGCTTTTTTTGATCCTTAATTGCCAATTTCAGTGGGATTTGCTTCAAGTGCCAAACATTGCCAATGATCAGCTGATTTACTGAATTTTATGCCACCTACTTGCAAGTAAACAGGCACCAGTTTCAGTATTGCAGTAGTCTTGAACAGCAAATCTTAAATATTTTAATATGTTTCATGCGAATTAATTCAATAGATAAGTAGCCTTTTACTGGGATAATCTGAGTTTTAACTAATTTATTGTTAACCTTCAACTAGTTTTAAATCAAGGATAATGTAACTAACCCAAGAATTAGTTCTTCTCATTCTAATTCTGGGCCCATCAACTACTTTTGGGTAGGTATAGCCAGGTAAGATAGAAAGAAGTTAACGCACAGGCTCGGAGGAAGGAGAAGCCTGCACCATTAAAAAAAGAGAGAGAGAGAAATTTTGCTGATTATTTAGGGTGGGGTGGTGGGCGAGTGTAGTGTTCATTGGATAAAAATCATGGCACAAAATAGAAGTCTCGCATTTGGATAAATGACAGATTTACTCCGCTCAAAACAGTGCTTCATAAATCCAGATTTTCTTCCGGTTCGTGGTTAGTGAATGTCATCTATACAGTCCTGGGTGTATAGAAGCCCATTTACCTTAAGGGTCTCTGTTGGATCTATTGGATTGAAGCTATTTATAAAGCGAGCTCTTCAGAAGCTCACGAACGCACGTGACTTGATCGGTACTTTATTCCAGATTCTAATACAGTATTCCAATATTCAGAAAAAAAAAAAACTATCTGGTTGTTGCCGATTTTAACGGGTCATTTTGGAAGGGTCGGGCCACTGAAAGTCCGCGTTCCACTTTTCTACGGAGAATCATCAGGCGCGTGGAAGTCCACAGTTGCAACCCGACAAACGTATTTAGGAAAGCGGGATCGCTCCAGCTCGCGCGTGGGCCAAGTGGGGCGACCGTTCTGCAAAGTTGATTTTGCAGACGTGCAAAATCAATTTTTTTTTGGAGTTACACCGAGCTCTTCCAGTGTATACTCCACGGGAAGTATTTAATCGCTCCAGCTTGAAAACCAAACTCCTCCGTCGGTTTTCCTCCCCCCCCCCCCCCCGCCTTCCCCTCGCCCGTTCTTTGGCCTTTTCGAGCGTTTTCCCGTCTTCTCTGCCTCCGATCGCTGGCAGGGAGGTCGGAGCCACGTTTTGCCCCCGTTATTTGGCTAATACAACTATAAACAAGCCGAGATTCGTTCGCGGTAACATCGAAAAACGCTTCTCAACCACACGGACTTAGACCCAAAGGCCAATACAAACGCAGCCCAGAGACAGCCGAAAGCGACCTTGCAAGAAACGGGCGAAAAAACCCTTTCCAGGACAGAGAAAAGAAAAAAAGAAAAAAAAAAAAGGCAAAGTTCCAGATTTATTGCCGACAAAAATCACGTTTCTTTCCTTCCCTCTCTCCCCTCTGTGTGCACCAGGGAGGGGGTTTAAAAAGAAAAAGAAAAAAGGCTTGCTTTCCTGGGTTGGAAGTTTGTGTGCCTCTCTTGTATAAACAAGCCCCGGGAATAAAAACCGATTTTAATGTGAATGTTTCTTTTAGCCCGCGCGGCTGTCTGCAAGTATTCAGCAGCCTTCGGGATTTGAAGGTTGGGGGGGCTCGGGCGCTCCCGGAGCGGCTCTTCGAAGAAGCGTTTTGTACTCTTCCGGAAAAGCAGGCAGAGGAAGGTTGCGAACCGTGGAGGAAAAAGTCTGAGCTCCCGGACGCCAGGCGTTCCCCGATCCGGATCATCAGCGCCCTGCAGTTGGGAGCAAAAATCCGACTATCTCCGGAACTGGGGGGGGTAGTGGGTTACTTAGACGCCAAGACACCTCGGAGCTCTTTCTCTTGCCAGTTGAACTTGTTTGGGTTAGGGGTTGTCTCTAGGGGAGTGGGGGGGGGGGAGGCATGCCCCACCCTGCTGACCCTCCACCACCCACCCAGCCCCGTCTCCCTGCAAGGGCTGTAGTAGTGCTGCTAGTCTGGAGGCGTCTCCAAGCGGCGCAAAAACGCCTCAATCTTTGTTCCGTGCTCCCTTGCAGAATCCCGGCTAAAGGCTTAGCGGAATGGCCAAGGGAAGAAAGGAAGAGGGTTTCGTAGGCATTTTCTTTTCGGAGAAGGAAAAGGAGAGGGGAAAAAAGGACGAATTCGGTTCCTTATCGGAGTCTTACAATAGAGCGACTAAGTTCTTCAGACCCGCCGAGCTATTTCGCACCTGCAGAAAATTCAGTTGAAAGCAAGAATTACGCGAGGGCTGCTCTTTTAACCCGAGGCTGGTGTGGTCTGGGTTATTATCCCTCCCCCACTCCCTTGTAACGATTCCTAAATTACTGCCGTGTCTTCCCTTTGGGCTATCTTTCTCCCCCCCCCTCCCCACAATCTCAAATGACTCGTTGGTTTAAGAAAGGATCTCACTGTCGCGTAAATTCCTTAGGAAAAGATGAATCTAGGAAGCCCCTCACTCCCTCCCTCCCATTGCATTCCGCCTAAAACTATTTTCGCTTTCCATAGGGGAGCTGGAATTAGGTCCCTTCCAGCGAAGGGACGGCTTCAAACGCCTGTACGGGGGAGTTTAGTTTTAGGTTGGCTTTTCAGATCGCATGCAGCGGTTTTTTTTTTTTCCGTCCTACTTGGTGGGGAAAAAGGAAAAAGAAGGAAATTTGTTTTTGAGGCCTCTGTGTATCTCATATTTGTATTTGTAAATGTGGCACTCAAAATAATGCTGGCTGCCGTGCTGTTTAGTTATTTGATAAAACGTTCGGTTCCTCCAACCCACCCGCTTAAAATTATTTAAAAGAATTTATTCTTCGAAGAATACCATTTTTCTCTCTTTTGGGAATCTCAAGCATCACCCTCGTCTGCTGGACTACCTTCTCCCCCCTCCCCCTTCCTTCTTCCATTAATTAGCAACCAAAGGACCTGGATTTGCAAGGATTTCACTGAACCAAAAATGACAATGAAGAAGATACCAATCTCTCGAATAAGTGGGTGCAATTAGCTTTTCTTCCCAATCTGAAACCTCCCTTTTTTGGGGGGAGAAGGATTTATTGTTCTTTTGTCTGAAATCAAACTCTCAAAACAGCTCATTTGCCAGGGGATTTTAAAAATGACTTAATTACTACTGAGTCTTCTTCACTGGCCCACATAACCATATCAGAGTAGTGCTTTCTTTCTCAATTTTAAAAGCTCGTTGAAAACAGAGGTGGTTATTTCTGTCCTTCCCTCACTGCCTCTTGCATTTCGACTCTAGCATTCAATTCTCACAGAGCTGAGTTAATTCTCACAGAACTGAGTTAATTCTCACAGAATTGAGTTCTTAAACTTCTGACAGCTTAAGAAGAGTTCTTAAACTTCTGACAGTTTAAGAAATGTATCTATTTCAAATTTCATACATCCCAATCCTTTGAAACATTGTCCCAAAGGTGCTATTTCCAAAAAGGCAACGCGACTTGCTTGATTTTTTTTTTTCCTTTGAAAACATTTCACTTTACATCCAAAACGCCTTTTCAAGTTCCTGTAGCATCTTTGGGACAAGACCTGGATGATTGAGAATCTCCATAGACATTAAAAACATTACATAAATTTTCAGTTCACAACCAAATAAAAGCACAAGAAGACCCCCCAGTTTTCAAAGGCTTCGCCCTTGAAAAGATCTGGAGAAATACAACCAGAGAAGTTTAAGACATTAGGTTAGAAACTGGGAGAGTGTGAGTTTTAAACCTGCCTTAGGTACAGCTGGGTGCTTTGAGCCAATCACTCTCTCTCAGCCCAAGGAAGTAAGCAATGGCAAACCATTTCTGAAAACTTCACATGAGTAAAAATGCCAGAAAGTTTTGGATTCGAATACTTGCACTAATTCAAAGGATTTTAAAGATTAAGATAGAATTGAAACCAGAGGTTTTTCTTATAAAGACTGAGGGGCAAACAGTAAGAGAAAAGTTATGGAACATTGTTTTCCTAAATGATAAATACAGCAAGATTATTATTTGCACAAAGATGGAAAGATTTGATGCTACCCATAAAGGAGAGAAGGTTGGTGAAGATATCAGAACTTGCTGAAGAGGCCAAACTGACCCCTTTGCTCAAAGAAAAGAGAATATCTACATTTATTGCTGACTGGAAACCCCTTATAGAATTTTGCATGAAATGGGGAAAAAAGCCATTTATGATTTATAGTTTTGATGATTAGAAAGAATAGATTATACAAAAAAATATGGCTATGTTGCAACCAAAGACCAAAATTGATACATATATTCATAACTGCTGTAAAGAAGATTGAAAGCTACATCTTTGCATCTTTTTATCTTTCTTTGTTTTTGCACTTTAGCATTTTCTTTGACTTTGATTGTTTTGCTTTCTCATACTCTATACCACTTTCTATTAGTTTTCATCTTCTTTCTTAAATTATGAACAGAAGTATAATAATATGAAATAATATTAGTAATAAGAACATGAGAAAATGAAAAACCTGGCCAAGGAAACTACAGAGACTAGTCCAGGCAGTCATCAGGAGTTTGAAATTGCCTTGAAGGCACAAAAAAGGATGACCAAGGTTTCTCTTCATCAATAATACAAAGCAATTGAATATTATTATTAGAATAATAGATGTCTACATATCTCTGCTGGAGGTGAGGAAGGAAGGTCATTATTACAAAACCAAGAGGTCATTTTATCTTATGTAGGTAATATTAAATGTATTTTTTTAAAAGGGGTCTTGTTAATGTTTTACATACCTCTACATTTAAAAAACATCCTGTATTTTATATACAAGGAGAGGGAAGTAAGAGATTAATGGTGTCATCCTGTGTCAGATTAATTAGAATTAAGGCCCAAAGAGTTAGCAGTATGATTCAGAGACAAAAAATGGAAGAGGGTCTATTTTAATACCCTTTTAAAATTAATCCTGGATCAGCTTTATTTTTATTATTTAGAGCCACTGTTTTTCATTGGCCCCAACCCTAGAAGTAAACTACATTTAACTGAGCTTTTATCTTTTTGCTTACCTTCTCCAAAAATGCTGGAAGTGCCCCTTATAGAGTGTGGCATTGCGGTAACTAAGGTTTAATCACGTTAGTTGTAAATGTTGATTTTCCCCCCTGCTCTTATATTACCCTGCTGTGACAATTCTAATTTTCAATGGAATCAACGAATGCACTTTAGACCATTGAAATGGTCCCCATTAACATTTAGAGCATTTAAAATTAGAATCGTGAGAGAGGAGAAATGCAAACACAAATCAAAATATCATTCCCAGGGGCTGGTGATGTCAGATATGGAGATTTTGGGGCATCTGTTAATGCTCTCATTGCAGGAAGGGCTTCACTGTAGAATCCCAATTGCCTGGCACAGGTTCTCATCTTCATCCTTGTAGTTGGGACCAGTTTCATTTCTCTTTGTGAGAGCTACTCCTGTTTGCAGTAGCTACTCAAACTTGGTTGAGTTGAAAAAGTTTAGCAGTTTCAGACGTGGCTAGTATTTGGATGAGAGATGACTCAAATGTTCCAGAAAAAGATAGATTGAAATGAATGAATGAATGAATGAAATGAAGGGAGGGAGGGAGGGAGGGAGGAGGGAGGGAGGGGAGGAAAGAAAGAGAAGAGAGAAAGAAAGAGAGAAAGAGAGAGGGGGAAAAAGAGAAAGAAAGAAGTAAAAGAAAGAAAATCCTAGGAAAAAGACACTGGGAAAACATTCTCAGATTCTTGCCCAAAAACTGCTTGTGTACATGAACTGAAGAAGGCTTCACTTTTCTTCTTCTCACGATGGTATAATGTGGCTTGGGAGAAGCAAAGCAGAGAGACAGTGGCAAAAGTGATGAAGATGAGAGGCTTCACAAAGGAAGAGTTTTGGAATGAATTTTTTCCCCCAAACCAGTTGAATGTGAGGCAGCTATAGCGAGCTACATCCAGACATTTTAGGACAGTTTTCAGGAGATTATGAAGACATCAAGTGTGTTTTTAAAATATTGCCATGGTTAATGAACCACACAACTCTCTTTTCTCTCCCTCCTTCCCACCCCCCCCAATTATCTCATCCCTGTGTATGGAAAACTCTTTCAATGTCCCCCTTTTCCTTAAGCACTGTTAAGTATTCAGAAATTGTTCTCACGGTCTGAATTGTTCCTCAACATTGCCTATAAACACAACCAGCAACATTTTCTTGTTGAAGGTTTCTCTCTGCTTGGTTGTGGATGCAGTTGCTGAACATCCAGCAGCAGCCGAGGGGGCCACTGGATGTAAGAAATCTTCAGAATTATTATTATTTTATTTATTTGTATCCCGCCTCCATTACCTTCCTCTTCCTGTTTTCCCCACATCAACAACTCTGTGAGATGAGTTGGGCTGAGAGCAAGTGACTGGCTCAAAGTCACCCAGCTGGCTTTCATGGCTAAGATGGGACTGTGGCCAAGATAGGACTCTGCCCTTTAAATCATTAGACCGAATCTGATTCCTTTGGCAGGTAGAGGAAAAGTCCTGATCCTACTTCAGTTAAGCCACTTCACTCACGAAGCTCATGGAAACTTACAATAAAACTGGTGACTCTTAGAAAAAGTGCTACAGGACTCATTCTGATGTTTGGCTATCAGAGATGGAGAGGGCTTTCCTCCTACAACAGCTCTTGTCATCACTCCTTATCACCCATCCCCTCCCACTGGTGACTGTATGACTGTAACTTTGTCGGTGGTATAATTACGATTTATATTGACTGTTTCCTAGTATGATTTGATTGCTTATTGTACCCTATGACTATCATTAAGTGTCATACCTTATGATTCTCAACTCTTGACGAATGTATCTTTTCTTTTATGTATACTGAGAGTATTTACACCAAGACAAATTCCTTGTGTGTCCAATCACACTTGGCCAATAATTAATTCTATCTTCTATCTTCTTTGTTTCATTCAATCTCCTGCAAACCACCCAAGATTTTACTGCAGTCCATTGCTCTTTTTGTGTATGTGGGGGAAGTTTTCTCTTACCTTTCAGCAGACTGGCCCAAATTCTTTGTGTGAGCTGCAACCTGAGCTGGATTTTCAACACTACTGATAGGTACTTGTAAGGAATCCAGGAGATCTAATCCAGTGAGCTGTTTTGCATGTCGTTCTTACTTAGTCAGAGGTGGCCAGCTTCCACTTCCTGTACGGCTCAAGGCAATGGCATGGCCACAGAGCGGACTGCCGTCTATAGTTCTTGTTATGTCATGAGTATTTACGCAGGAATATCATTCAACACAGAATTCAAGGCAATGTATATATAAAATCCAGTTCCTTGTGTGCTCCATCATATTCTAACATGACAAAGAAATGGGGCTTGAGGTGGAGTTGCACAAGTGTTGGGGCCAGGAAACTGGAACAGTCTGGATACTCCCCGTCTTGGAGGTTCCGCTTTGGTTTCAGTGAGAATCCCCGTTGTGCCTCAATGAATTTCATTTTCGAGATCAAGGGTGCTTCAACAAGGTTGCACATAACTGCAGGAAGTCCTCTATTTACAGCTATTTCATGTAATGATTGTTCAAAGTTACAACAGCACTAATGACCAGTTCTCACATTTATGACCGTTGCAACAACCCCACAGTCACATGATCCAACTTCAGGTGCTTTGCAACATGTAGTATTTACAATGCTGCAGTGTCCCAGAGTCCTGGATTTTATTATTTGCAACCTTCCTGGGGAGCTTCTGATAAGTCAATGGGAAAAGCCAGTGTCAAGGTTGAACCACTTTTGAAACGTTTAAGTCTTTTTTCACTATTCAACTTACCAAAGAATTGGGGCGGGGGTGAGAGGGAAGGAATGCTGATGAGCCAGACGCAGATCATGAGAGCCAAGAACCCACCAAGGCCTTTGATTGCAGATATCCAACATAAAAGTGAACAGTTCTCAAAACAAAGGAACAATTCATAATTGGACAATGTGACAATCAAGGGTGGGAAGAACAGAGGCTATGGTTTAACTATACATGCATTGCGCGGGAAAAACCAGAGTTGGTTTTGATTCTTCAGTACTGAAATGGTGTCTCCAATAAAGTTTTGCTTTTGGGATTTCAAAGTTCCTGATAGTGCCTACTTTTCTTGGGTTCGATAGTTGACAGCTGGATTTGCTTAAAGACTGCAAGATTTACTTAATAACTGTAGCAATTTGCTTAACAACCATGCCAAAAAGATTTTAAAAGGGGCAAGATTCACTTAACAACTGCCTTGCTTAGCCATAGAAGTTGTCGAGGTCAATTGTGGTTGTAAGTGGAGGACTACCTGTAATAGGCGTTATTCTGTAACCTTGAGCAAGCATACTTGCAGATGGAAGGCTCCTGGTATTAACAGATATGGTGGAGCTACTCCATTTTCCCTTCTTAATGGATTATTTTCAAGAAAGGAGAAAAGGCAGTGGTATGAAAAAAATAGGAATGTTATTGCAGAATCCCCACATAATTCTACCATAGACACTAGCACAGTCAATTAATTATTGTAGTCTCATCAAGTGACGTCTCTATTCAGAGGTCACTTGATGAGGTCTGTTGGGCCAAGAGACTATAGTTCTTTCCAAGAACCACAGGGACTAAGATTTTATTTCTTCATTTTTTATTGACAAAATTCAAGGGTCAGGTGGGAAAGTGACATGATCAAAGGAGTAGGACAGGACTTTTTATTTTTATTTTTAATTCATTGGGGAGAATTTAGGACTTCAAAAAAAGGGTGAATGCATGGGTAAAGCTGCTGAAGCTTAATATTTTTATAACGTTCTCTCTGTTTTTGTTAAGAAAATGAAAAAAAAAAGATTTGAATGTGGACTGCTTATATTGCAATGATTGTAGTGACTGAGGGGGAGCTTTATAAGTCCAGTACTGATTGTATTTTGTTGTTGTTTTGCTTGGGTATTACTGATAAGCAACCAATGGGATGACTGAAATGGAGGAGCAATACTACTCAAAGAATGTTGAATCACCAAAGGGAAGTATTTCCTCAAGTAAATACAGATAGCGTTAATTTACTTTCATATAGTAAAAAGCACTAAACCCAGTCCACCGCTCTGTCATGAAAAATGCCTCTTGTATGGCTAAGTCTTAACCGGAAAAAAAAATATGAATGGCATAAATGTATCTTTAGCAGGCTCTGGATCAGTGATTTACAGTACTATATAGGATCTCTGAGAGGGTGCAATAGCTCAGTGGTTAAAGATGCTAAACTTGTCAGCTGGAAAACCAACAGCCTGGTTTGAGATTCGAGTGCCACATGATGGAGTAAGCTCTCCTTCCTTGTCCCAGCTCCTGACCACCTAGCAGTTCGAAAGCATACAAATGTGACTAGATTAATAGGTACCACTTTGGTGGGAAGGTAACAGTGTTCTGTGCACCTTTGGAGTATAGCCATGACCCGGGGAAAAGTCTTCAGAAAATGCTGGCTCCCTTGGCCAAGAAATGAAAACTGAGTATCGCTCCCTAGAGTCAGGCACATCTGGCCAAGGAAGCCTTTAACTTTATAGTATCTCTCTGGTTGTCACCCTGCCACTTTTAAAGCAATGTGAAGCCTAATCACATTATTGTTGTTTTGGAATAAAATGATTGGATGACTCTAGAAGATTCTAGAAGTAACAGAATGCCCAGAAGTCCAAGTTTCTTATAATTTGTAGATTATCTGTTTATTTAATTCTTCTGACCATATTAATGAAAATTATGTTAGTAAAATATGGGGTCTGAAGGTCTCAGGCACTACATTGCATTATTGCAAGGTTTGACTTAGCTTGTTAAAACTGATGAAAGTTGACAATCAGCAACTTCTGGAGAGGTTCGTGTCTTCTAGTTTTGATGTAGAAGGGATGGCCCTGCTTGGAGCTTTAGGCTGTCAATGATGGTTATGTATTAGTATGCAATGGTTTTTCAGGGATTTACTAAGGCAGGGGTGGGGAACAATGGCCCCTTTATGTCTTGTGGACTTCAACTCCAAGAATTCCTGAGCCAGAGGGGCATTGTTCCCCATCCCTATTCTAAGGTAAAGATAAAAGTTTCCCCTTTCCAATCATGTCCCACTCTAGGGAAATGCTTATCTCTGTTTCTTAGCTGAGTGAGCCAGCATTGTCCGAAGAAGCGTCTGTGGTTATGTAGCCAGCCTGACTATATGCCGAGATGCACGGAATGCTGTTACTTTCCCACTGAAGTGATATCTATTTATCGACTTGAAGTAGCATGCTTTCAAACTGCTAAGTTGCCAGGAGCTGGGGCAAGAATGGGAACTCAGCCTGTCATGTGATGCTTGGGTCTTGAACTGCCAACCTTCTGGTCAACAAACCCAGCATCTTAACTGCAAGGCCACAACGTCCCTGAGGATCTTCTATCTTCTCCTGAACCTGAGCATATAGCACAGAACACCCAATCTGAGGAATGAGAGTCCAAGCCTTTTCTTTCTTTCTAAAGTATCCCTTTACAGTGGAAGATGACATTTTGTGTTTTGCCAATTCATAGTGTACATTCCACAGTAATCTCCTCATCTAGGATAATGTTGGTAAATTGCAAGCATTTTAACCGGCCAATTTTCTTATTCGGTTTCTACTCAAATGACACCCTAATGTTCAGATAAATACAGATTTATCTGATAACTCCTATAATCTGTCTGATTCTGTGAGGCACATGCAGTCTCCAGTTCCTTTCTTGTGTTCCTTTTGTGTTTTCTGAATTTGTGCCAACCAAAATGTGGTGACAATGTGCCAAATAATGGTGGTGTAATTTTTAAGTTTTGGGAAAGCAGCATGCAAAACAAGAAGGAAAATATGCATGTTTACCTGGCTTTAATCATTTATTCCATTTATAAAACAGTCATATACACAATTAGAAAATACATACTGTAGATGTGAAAAGGAATAAACAAAATGTTGGCTGTGCACCCACTGATGGTCCCACTATATCCTTTTGCTCTTGATAGTAAAAAATGCTGGAAAAAATTCAGCTCCCTGCTATAAAGGTGTGTTCATTGTTTCTTAGATCTTTTCATTCTCTTTGCTCAACTGTAAAACTGAGCAGTCATTCAGGCTCTTGATTTTACAATTATAGGGAAATTATGAAAAGTAATTAATTTTTTTTTGGAACTGTTCTCTTTTTTTCCAATTTTTCCAAGACCTTGGCTAGGGTGGCTGAGGTCCCTTTAATGACTGCCTTGGACAATGACCATGTCATTGACATATGATGGGGATGAAAAAATAGCTTTGCAGTGTCCACTTTTATGTCAGTGTCCCTCTTTCTCAGTCATTGTTCACAATTATAGTCAGTTAGGATTGGTGATCCTGTGCCTGATCCTTGTTTTTCCTTCTCCCTGGCAAAGCAGAGGGACAAGCAATCTAATTCTGAGGGGCTCTTCTTCACAGCCCAGCACTTCCCTAAAAAGTCCTAAACTCAAATTAACAAGCTCAACACGGTGACCTCAGTTGATTAGAAGCCTGCACTGCTTGTGGCTGCTGCCTGAAATTGACAAGACCCCAATTAGTTTCATATTAAAGGCTTTCTTTTGCCTCCTAAGATGCTCACAAGATGCAAACAGTTAGCAGTGGTGCCAGCACATTGCTTTCAATGGCATTCCCCACTGTGTGTCTGCTTATTCTCTTGAAATCCCTTCCTTTCCAGCTCTCTGGGATCCTATCCTCCTGATGCATAAAGCAAAGGAAAGCTGAAGTAAAATTCTAAGCACAGTCACAGTCCTGTGATTTTCAACTACAACCACTTCATTTAAACAATCAAGTCTCTGGTCCTAATTATGGTTACTAAAGGAATGCCTGTATGCTTTTCTGTGTTGATATGGATTCACCTTCTTTATTTTTATTTGTTATTTATCTTGTCTTCTTCTTTTTCGCATTGTATGTTATCTTGTATGTTATATTGCAAGGAGGAAAAGAGTCCCTGTGGGTTTTGCTCTGGTAATAGTTGCCGACTGTAAGGGGTGGTACTCATTTGTTTCAAGGCCACAGGTTAGGGTTAGGGTTAGGGAGTGCTGTTTCCTCCCCATTGACGTGGTACCTATTTATCTACTTGCATTTGCATGTTTTAGAGCTGCTAAGGGGGGCAGGAGTTTGGCAAAGACAGGCACTCAGTGCTCAGGTCTCAAACTTAAGCCGTCCATCAGCTTTCCAGCTAACAAGCCTAGTATCTTCACTGCTGAGCCATTGTGTCACATATACGATATTGTAATATTGTTATATTATAATCTTCCCAAAATTGTTTTGGAGTCAGGTGGTGTTTAAATGAAATAAATAAAATAAAAAAGTAAAGTAGGAAAAATTAAGTAACATAAAGTCATAAGGAATGGCATCCAGATAATATGACCTCAGCATTACTTGTTTAAAGTTCAGGGCCAGACAGGAAGCATGATGAACTTTTGTCTTTCTGTCAACAAATCGGGTGGGTGGGAAGTGCAGGGGCTAATAAGCAGGAATCTTTCAACTGTGCCTCACCTTCCTCAGACCAACGGATGTAACAATGTGCTGAATTATAATGCTGCTGATGAAAGAAAGCTAAGTGTGGAATTTAATGGAGCCTGTGAGGTATCAGAAGGGCCTAGAATTATTCTGAACCCATAAGCCTGGTTATGTTTGTCTAGTTTCATGACAAATAAGAACCGGGAAACTTAATTTAGGTCAATGTCACCAGTTCAATTGTCACAAATATGTAATTGTGCCAGAATTTCCAGTTATAAGACAATCCAGAGCTCTTGCTGTACCACAGCTTTCATTTGTTCAAGGCAGCCCGGAAGTTCCCCATTGCAAGCCTGGTTGAAATAGGAATATCAGCGGAGCTTCTGGTGGTATCTTGATCATGTTATGATAGCATTTCGTCAGTAGGTGGCACTAGACTTAATTGTGCCCAGCAGGAGTTAGGGTTTTCCTTTTTAATATCCTGTTTTGCCCCATTTCTTGACTGATGACTGCCTGGGTTTTCACTATTGCTGGTAAAGCATTCCGTTTTTGTTTGGTTTTCTTTGATTACGAAGAAATACCTAAAACAACAGGGTTGAAATCAGGAAGGAAGTTAATTCAGGTGTTTCTGATTGTTTATGGAGAGATTCATTCATGTAATTGAAGGCATTTATATGCCATTTTAAAAGGAAGACATATTTTTAAAAAAGTGATAGGCAGATTTAATATTTTAAAAAGTGCACTGCAAATCTTTTAGTTAAAGCAAGTAAGTATAAACATCATTTTCATAAGGCTCCTGATTTTACCAAGACAAATTAACCAAGTGGACTTGCTAAAAAGATATCCCAAGCTTTGTACATTGTACATTTGACCATTGATCTGCAATGTACAAATTTTACACAGTTAAAACTAGAAGCCCTTCAATGCAAGGATTCCAGACTGTGTTGGCATCATCAGATAGTTGAGCTGATTTATTTCTGGCCAAGCTACATTTCAGCACATTTTCTGATTTTCCTTTTGAGATGCTGGAACTCCTTGGTGGTATCTGTCCTTGGTGGGAACTCCTAAACTTTGTCTTCCTGGCTTCTCCCCATGCTCCACCAACATCTTAAGAGCTTTTGGCAGATGATTTGCATTAAGCATTGGCACCGAAGTGATGCACCAGCTCCTTCCACCCATAGTATTGGGGTAATTCCTTATAAAAATAGAAATAAAGATGGCATGGTGACAGCACTGGCCAGATGCTGTAATTTGGGTTCTCCAGTGGGTCATCTGTGATATTTGATATTGCTGCAGTGAGCATAAAGGGAGGCTGCTGGCTTCAAATATTTTCTAGGTTTGGGGTATGATGTGGGAGTGCCCTCAAACTCATCAGTGTAGCTCATAAACCACTGTAACTCAGAGCCACTGTTTAGTTTAAGCATGTACAATATTATGCAACAGGATGCATCATAATGTGTAATAGTGTACCCAAGAAGACCCAGTTGGGAATGACATCATAGGACTCTGTTGAGTGAAGATAAAGGATGACTTTTCTTAAAGGATCATTCTTCCCTTCTGTCTCCCCTGGAGGATGTCAAGCCCCATTGCATACCATTGTTATGCCACATATGGCATATCCCAACTCTGCTGCATATTAGAAAAGCTGCATGTAGGCATCACACACATGAACAAGTGCTCTATGGTAGGACGAAGTGAAAACTCTGCCCTCTTTGAGCTCAACTCAACTCTTAGACTCTAAGAGTGGTTGTGAGCTGTCTGTGGTCTTGTTACAAATCTTTTTATACAAATCTTTTCAGTAATAATGAATATTTAATAATCATTATAAAATGCCAGTTAGAGAAGAAGAATTTAATATTCCCAATTCTCACAAGTGATGCTCTGTGTTTCTGGGCTGTTTGCAACACAGGGGTATATTTTGTGCTCTTCCTCTTGCGTTTTTCTTAGTGGAAACCCTACCACCTTAATAGCAGGGAGTGCTGTTGCCATTGAGGCAATGGTGTTGGCCAGTACAGCACTTGATCTTCTCTCATACGGTAGAAGAGAATGGAAGTTCTTAAATAGGGACAAATAGCAGGACAGCCTCATCATTTTGAGTAATGACTAATGATGGCAACCATGTGTCTCATCCTTGGCATTCTTCTGGTCTACTTCTGAGACCCAGAAGCTATTTCATAAGAGTCATCACATTGGTGCTCTAGAGCAGTGGTCACCAACTGATGGGCCACCGCCCACTGGTGGGCCTCAGACAAATCTCACCCCCAGAGCACCCCCCACAAAGCAATTAATCCAGGCTGTGCAGAAGCACAAGGCTGCGCCACCCACATGGTCCAGGGGAACCCTCCCCGCCCACTCACTCCTTATCTGGTAAACTTGCTTGCTAAATTGCTATTTTTTCTTTTTCCAACCATCATCTGTTCTGCTGTGCTGGGAGATTTAGATTAGCTAGGAAGCAGGAAATGGTTGGATTCTTGCTTTCTAGCTAGTCTTTAGATCTTCGGCTCAGCACAGCCGAACCTTCCTTAGGACTGAAGGTTTGCTTGCAAGCAAATTCAGTGGAGACTTACGGCAAGCAAATTTGAGAGACTGAGCTAGCCGATGGCAGACAGATAGATCACTGAATGATTCTGTGAGCAACTCAATTTGCCTGCTTTGCCTGATTTTGGGTAAAAGTTGCTCTTTTTTTTATAAAAAAATCAATATTTACATGCATGGTGTGTTGTGAGTTAATTTTGTGCTTGCTTGCTAGCAAATTTTATGAGTTTGCTTGCAAGCAAATGTTATGTGATGGACTGAGCTAGCCAATGGCAGCTAGATGGATTTCTGAATGAATCTGTGATTCTGTGAGCAACTCAATGTGCCTGCCTGCTTTGTCTGATTTAGGGTAAAATTTGCGCTTTTTATTAAAAAAATCAATATTTATGTAAATATTTATAATATTTACATACCCAGCCAGTCACGTGACCACCAAGCCACACCCACAAATTAGGCCACGCCCACAGAACCGGTTAGTGATCCCTGGGATCTAAAATTATGAGTTTAGTGGTCCCTGAGGTCCAAAAGGTTGGCGACCCCTGAGCCTCATTGTCCTCCAGGTATGTTAACGAAAGTTAGAAACCAGAAACTAGCTTCTATATATTTCATATATAAATATATACAGTATTTCATATATAATCCTAAACTTACAACAGTGCATTTAGGGACTGTTGGAATTCACAACAGCAATGAAAAAAGTGACTTATGAAAGTTGTTCACGCTTACAAATGTTGCGCCACCCCCATGGCCACATGATCAAAATTCAGATACTGGGCAACTGAGCCATACTTATGACGTGGTCATGTGGTCACCATTGGCACCCTTTTGACAGATTCACTTAGAAACCATGTTAGTAATTCAACTACTGCAGTGATTCACTTAGCAATGGTGGCAAGAAAGCTTGTAAAATGTGGAAAACTCACTTAACAACTGTCTCAATGTGCAACAGAAATTTCAGGCTCAATTGTGGTCATACATTGAGGACCACCTGTATACTGTTTTGAGGAGAGTGAAGTTCTGCCCATTAGCCCCTCCCTTCACAATGCCCATATATGGCCAGTGAGGTGAATCACTGTCTTCTATTACCACCCTTAGTCCTGGATAACTTGCCAGGGGGTGGGAGGTGAGGGTTGAAAGACCTTCCATGGTTGATAGAAGAGATAGGAAAAATGAGGTGGTAGTTGTGCTGTTGAGAGTACATCGGAAACAGGGATGCAAATGACTGTACTAATCTGAGCTTGACTTACTTTGGATAGAGGCAAAAGACTCCATATTCCTACTCTGAATCCGAAAGCCATTTGCTATGCTCCACTGCCCACTTTGCAATTCCCCCACCCATCTTTTGGTTCCAAGCATAAGAAAGCAACACCTGCAGCCAAATTTAGCCTCTCACCTGGTGGACTGCTGGAAAGTATTTTTCTTTAAAAAAAAATAATTAAAGAACAGTGGCTTTCTTTCTTCAAGCGAAAGTTGTTCATGCATATTTTTAAAGGGGCGCAAAATACCCTAAACTTTTCATCCAAAACAATCACTGAAATACAATTTCCAAGTTAGATTGTAATCTAAACCCACTTTTTACTGATTGGTTTAATATAGGTATATTAAAGCTGTTAAATAATGTTTAAAATATTTACATTCCACCCATTGATCCATGGTAAATATTTGCTGTAATTTACAAAAGAGTTACATTGAGAAAGTAATACAAGTGTTCAAATATACAACCCATATACCCCAATGGCTATGAATACAGGAATAAATCCACCAGTAAGTATCACATGCAAAAAGGGGATACTTAAAAAAAAAATACATGTGCCTAAATTGTAATAAAGTTTGCACATGTATCCTCTTTAGAGGGACAGTGTATCTATTAGCGAGTAAATCCCATTTAATGACTTTTGGGTGTGCATTAGACTGCATAGTGGGATGACTGATTAAGCCATTAATTAACCCTTTTCATCCCAATTATGCAAAAGAACCAGGGGAGAAATCCAAATTAAAGCACCCGCAACAGATGATTATCCAGTCTCTGCTTGCACACATTCAGGAATGGGGAGTTGACCATCTAGTTGAAAACTGATGCCATTACCAAATTGGCCTTACTGCTAGAAAGATTGTGTTTTTTCTAAAAACAAAACAAAACATTGGACCAAATCTGACTTCCTGTAAAATAAAATTGTAATTCTGTAATTTGCAAACTTAGACGATAGAGAACAAGCTGCAGCCTTCTTCCAAAGGTTCCCTTCAAGGTGCTGGAAAAATGCTATTATGTCTCCTTTCAGTTAAAATTTTCTCAAGGCTAAATGTAGATTTTTTTCCCCCACTCCTTTGTCATCATCTTTTGCACATTTCTGATTTTTGTTTTCTTAAAAATGGGTTGCCTAGTACTGGATGCAGTATTCTGGATTGGAAAGAGAAATTACCATTCTTTTCATGTACATTGTGCTAAACCAGGTTTGATTTAACTATGCACTTTTAACGAACTGTTTATTGGGTTGACACACGTTACTGCAAAGCACACATCACGATTTACAAATTATACAGAGCATAAGTGAAAAAAGAAACAAATCAGACTGTGGCTTTGCATTTATGAGAGGCTGGACACTGAGTGTCTCTCATAGCTTAAATCTGGGTTACCACGGATGGAAGCCTATCACTCTAATTATACCAGACTAGATTCACTTCACGTTTGTTCTTTTCAAGATTTTAATTTTAATCCATTTTAATCCTTATTTGTATAAGCAGTCATGGTTTTAGTCATGTTGCTTCCTATCCTGCTACAGCAAATTAAATACAGTATGTACAGTATATGTAAATGACTGAAGAATGCAAGCAAAATAGTTCTAAAAATAGCGGCTATTGAGAGATGGTTTCTTTTATTGTAATGATATCAAGGATGGTCTCTTTCAGTGCAAATTTGCCATGCCTCCCAAAAATCTCTTTCCTATCATTTCACCTGACAAAACTTATTTTTTGAGAAGGTAGAGGTTATTTTAAATGTGTCATCTCTTTGGTCACATGATCTTTGTACATATGCATGTCTTTCTCCCTTTTAGAATAATGTTGGGGATTACTCCATATTTGGATAAGGGGCAGGCAGAGTCATATGAGCCCCATGGAAACGGGAAAACAATGTTGATTATGGCAGCTCAGTATTATGCCAAATGAACAGGAAACAGGAAAAAAAGAATCCAATTTATTTTTCCTCAGCAACAAGATGATTATTTATACACATAGTAAAATGTAAGTTGTAATTTAAGATAGATATGATAGATAGGGAGATAGACCGATAGAAGATAGATAGATAGATAGATAGATAGATAGAGATAGATAATAGAAGATAGATAGATGGATAGATAGATAGATAGAGATAGAGAGATAGATAAATAGATCGAGAGACAGATAGATGACACATAGTATATAAGTAGGAGATAGGCAGCTAAGTAGGTAGATAAACATAAATGGTAGATAAGAGAGAGAGAGAGAGATGAAGAAAGAGAGGCCGATAGATATTTTATTACAGCTATAAAAGAGGGAAAGAACAGCATATAATAAAATTTGCAACCAATCCAATTTTAGCAGGAAGATGGGAACAAGCAAAGTGTTACAAAACCTGAAGCCAGTATAATATAACTATAATGAATGAGAATTATGTATTGTAACATACAAGTGAAATTTTAAAATACTGTAAAATCCATTTTCTGGTTAGGACACTTGTTGAAATAAAACTTTGGGCTATCCCTTTTTTTCCTTGTTATTTTCTTACAAAAAAAATGTGGGAATTATGTGGAATCCCAGGGCCCTCTTGGCAATAAATATGAGGCTGATGCTTTGCTTTAAAACAATTTTAAACAATTGGTTAGACATTTTTTTAAAAAATAGACTGGGACATGAGCCTTTTTTCTGAGCTCTATCATCACTAGGTGAGTTTCGTGCTTTGCACTCGGCAATAACAAGAGTTGACTTGGTTTTGGTTCACTGTGTTATGTAAACCCTATGATGAAATGCAAATCATGTTTTATAGAACTGCATGTTGCAACCAACTACAATTATAATAAGGTATAGTTTAGTAGACTAATGAAGTCTTACCTTCAGGACCTTCTCAGTGGTGGCCCTCCAATTTGACACATCTTTTCTTTAGAGCAGCGGTCCCCAATCTTTTTGGCTCTATGGTCCAGCAGCAGGGAGGGAGGGGATGGTTTCGTGCACACAACCTAATCCTTACATACGCAAATAAAGCTTTGTATGGTCGCCAGCTCCTTGCGCAACCCGGTTCCCAATGAGTCACAGTTGGTTGACCCCTGCTTTAGAGGTTATAGTGACACCAACATTTGCTATTTTTTAGAACCAGGTGAAAGTGGGACAGTTGAAGCATTCTTTTAAAATCACAATTAGAAGTGTGTCTTTTATTAGAATTTAAAAGCAGTGGTCATGTATTACAGCCTGAATATGATTGGAATGCCTTATCAGAAAGAGTAAAAAATTAATACACATAGAATACTTTATGTAAGCATAGAAATATAGTTGTTGCCTTATACATGCATTTAATAAGACCTGCTCAATTCTTGGATGTACAATAGGAAGCATAGTTGCATGTAGCTTTACATTTCTTTTCACTCCAAACAGAAATGCAAATTTGAAAAAAAAAATTATGTAATAACATCCTGAAGAAGCTCTACTGATTCACAAACCTTTTATGTTAGAGGTGTTCCCCACACTTCCGGTTCAATTTATTTAACTATTTTTGTCCAAAATAACAAATTACAAACCACGATGAGTATAAGTAAATTTACAGCATCTCCCTAATTATAACTCTGATTATTTTTCCAAGCAATTGTGAAACGACTGTAAAGGGAAGTAAGTACAATCACAGAAAGAGTGTCAGCAAATTAAAAGCTGCTTGAAATGATCATCTTTTAAAACATATTACTTTCAAAAGTGTAGCTCTTATGTAACCATCACAACGCTTAAGATATTAAATGGCCACAATAATCCTAGGAACCTACAGGATCTACCTTGAAATCACCTATGACTGAACTCACGCTTGTCCTGGTGTTGTATCCCTAGGCGTGTTGGTTCTCTCTACAGAAAATCATTAATCCGATATTGGGTTCATGCATAGCCATTATTATTATTAAATTTATTTGCCATCTATCTCGCAATGGGCTACTCTAGGCAACTCACAACCATAAAGGAAAAATAAAAAGGAACTTTAAACAAAATAAAAGTAAAATAATAGAACAATAAAACAAACAAGAGGAAAAAAAAACCAAGGAAAATATTACAATATGACTAGTGAAAAGAGTGGGTGTGTGGAGAACAGTGTGCATGTGTGTATGTGTGTGTGGTATGGGGGAGTCTGTTGTCTATCTAGCAACCACCTCTAGAGTCACATTCCACCATTGGGTTCCCAGTCCAATTTACAGAGCAGTGGTGGGATTCAAATTTTTTTACTACTGGTTCTGTTAGTGTGGCTTGGTGGTGTAGCGTGGCTTGGTGGGCGTGGCTTGGTGGGCGTGGCAGGGGAAGGATACTGTAAAATCTCCATTCTCCCCCCCACTCCAGGGGGAAAGTTATTGCAAAATCCCATTCCCTCCCCACCCCACTAACCTGCTTTCCAGCTCCAATTTCCTGTGCAGGGCAGCAAAAGAAGACCCAGCCAATCAGCTGGGACTCAATGGGAGGCGGAGAATAGATGGGGACGGGGCCAGTCAGAGATGGTCTTTGCCGGTTCCCCGAACTACTCAAAATTTCCACTACCGGTTCTCCAGAACTGGTCAGAACCGGCTGAATACCACACCTCTGTTATAGAGCCATATACCATAAATGCATATGGTGGATTATTTGGTATTGTTTGAGTGTATAATATGAATTCTGTTAATGTGCTTTGTAAATCATGATGGATATGCAAAGATATTACTGGGCCCAACATTATCTGGGCTTTAAAGCGTAGGTTAGGGATGCACTGCACAGTGCAAAAAGTAGCAAGTAGAATCAGAGCAAAATGTGATTTGATGTAATGTTACAATTCAGCCAAAGTTAAACATGGTAATGCGTTTATAAGCAAAACTCCGTGGTAATGCATTTTATAATCTCTCTCTTTTGTCACATTAAGATTACACGGGTTCCATGCTGATGTGACGACCAAGGTGTTAGTTCTTGGAAGTCCGTCTCTGCAGTGGATCCAAGTATGACACTAGTAGCCTGTTGAAATCCATTCTTCAGAAATGATGGCAGAATAAACCCCTGTAAAGGAGACACGTAAGCCATCGAAATCACTGCTGTCACGGTCCCAAACCGGTAAGTGCAGCATGGAAGTGGAGAAGCATGGTCTTGCCAGCTTCAAGTAAATATCTTGGGAGGTGAAGCTATTCTTCCAGGCATTCGCAATAGGGTTCCATTATATGGGGAGTGTCACTATTTCTTTTAAAGCAAAAACTAGTCTGGGCAACTCCAAAATAGAAGGACAGAGAAAGAAGAGCTAATCCTGATGGAATGAGTCACTTTGGGCTGTGGGATTGGCAGAAAGAGGTGGTGGGGATGAGAAGTTCAACTGCCACAAAGCGGTAAGACTTTGCGGCTTGGTGCATGACAGTTTAAGTGATGTATAATCAAAAGAATGAGGAAAAAAATAACAAATTTCTTGATTGAGTGCTTGGCAGCCATTGTGCCCTCCTCATGGAGAGAGGAAAGAAAGAGAAAGAAAGAAAGAAATATTCCACCTGGTAGTAGTAGGTCTGCATCTTTTTCAGTGTTGGTTTTATGGTGCGTTAATAACGCAAACAGAAAAAAGTGTGGTCATACACAGCATCCAGCATCAGCCTGGATGGGTTGCAGATCATAATTTTCTTGGTTGTGATTGGCTCTTCTACATGATTAGTCCATTGGTAATCTTCTGTTCTCTTCCTCTTCCTCTTGGACCAAGTAGCAGAACCATACGTTGCAGTTTCAAAAACTTCAAGAAAGAAATGCAGCTGCTCTCCCTTTCTCACTTCAGGCTGTAGCAATTGCAGGCTTGCTCATATATAAATCTGAAAATGTACAAAATCTCCACCAATAATTTATCACTATTTTTCTCCTTTTCCCCCAATACCTCATTGTGTCATTCTTTTTCAACAATGGCATAGCCAAAGGAAATAGGGTCTAGGACAACTCTCCACAGCCAACTCGGCATGGCCAACTCGCTGTCACCCACTCGTCTCAGGACAAATCACCATGGTCAACTCGCCACAAATAAGAGGTACGCTAATATTGAAGAAATGGTGGAATAGAATAATTAAAGAAAGGATGCAAAAGGAGAGACAAAATGAAATGTGATTGACAAAAATTAAGATAATGTTTTAATTATTTTAAATAATTAAATTGAATTGTTGAATTGACCCACAGCGAGTTGGCTCTGGCAAGTTGGCCTTGTTGAGTTGGCTGTGGCAAGTTGGCTGTGTTGAGTTGGCTGTGGCAAGTTGGCTGTGGCAAGTTGTCCCATTATGGAGGAAATAGTTTTATCAAGACAAGTAGAGGGACATTTATTTATTTATTTGTCAATCACTTACAAGATAATAGGTATAAGTATAAACATAGTTATGAATATATGAATACATATAAGAAAAATAAAAGAAACAATAGGACAGGGATGGTAGGCACATTGGTACACTTATGCACACCCACTACAGACCTCTTAGGAAAGAGTTGAGGTCAATAGTAAACAATCTAAGGTTAAAGTTTTTGGGGTTTGGGGAAGAAACCACAGAGTCAGGTAGAGTATTCCACACATTGACCACTCTGTTGCTGAAGTTGTATTTCCTGCAATCAAGTTTGGTGCGGTTTACCTTGAGTTTGTATCTATTGTGTGCTCTTGTACTGTTATGGTTGAAACTGAAATATTCATTGACAGGTAGCACATTGCAATGTATGATTTTATATACTATACTTAGATCGGACCGAAGGTGGCGTAGTTCTAGGTTTTCTAGGTCTAGAATTTCAAGTCTGGTGGTGTAAGGTATTCTGCAATGAGTAGAGGAGCGGAGAACTCTTCTTGTGAAATATTTCTGGACTTTCTCAACTGTGTTAATATCAGATACGTAATACGGGTTCCAGACTGATGAACTGCATTCATGTCGCCCTGCAGTTCAATGTAGGCCTCCAAAATCTCCAATAGGCAGCGATGAAATCAACAATATCAGGACTCCCATATGTTCCCTCTGTTGATCTTGACAAATTGAGAAGCCCTTAAGTATACATTCTACATCTTATTTGGATGCTAATATTGCTGAGAAAGAGGCTTATGGTTGCCAGCCAACCAGAAAAAAATACTGGCATGTTCTGCCTTGAAGAATACTTGTTGTGCAAAACCTAATAGAAGAAGTTTTCTATTGCATAGAAGTACGAAGGTGCACTTGCCAATGTCCAAAGGTAAAACCATTGTTAAAAGAATAAAGAATAAAGAAAGTGTAAGGAAATAAATTGCCATGAAATAAATTGCACCTTCTCTTTGGACAACAAGCGTACAAATGTAGAAAATATCCAGCTGTTCTTTAGCACATTATCCTCCTGACTGGGCAAGTCTGGACTCCTTTGCTTAACATTTAATGGATCAAATTGTTTGCATCCACTTTGAGAAGCCTTTCCATAGTAGGGAGCAGTAGCAGAACCCAGCCCTCGCTGTGTTGATGTAATGTCCTGTCAACATAATGATAAGGTGTCCTTACTCTTATTACTACTTTGTAGATTTTTCCACATGGCCAACCAACTGTATTGTCCACATGGTTGGGTGGATAAATATGTTGATGGTGTTGATTGATTGATGGGGAGCCAATGGTCTCATAGGTAGATATGAAAGAAGGGCTGGGAAGATCAGAAAAGAATGGAAAAGGTCATACTGGGTTAGCTGGACAAATATTTTAAACTGGGGTACAAGATAGTTTCAGACCTTCATACAACAGAGACTCACGCTGTAACCTAAAGACAGAAAATTAAAAAAAAAAAAGCATTTATCATGAATGAAGGCAATATATGTGTTCCAGGATAACGTTGCAGGATCCAATCTGGGTTGGTTACCGGGACCAGAGCTTTCAGACCTGTGTTGGAACCCATCCTCAGGGACCCTAGAGAGCAGGGGTAGGCTTCAAAAATGTCAGCAATGGGTTCTCTGCCCAGTTGCTGGGTGTGCGTGTCTTAGTCGGCCTCCTGCACCATGGTGGGGGGTATTTTCAGCCTCCCTGGGCTCCGTAGGCCTTCCTTAAGCCTCTGGGAGGGCAAAAATGGCCGCCCTGGGCTCCGGAGGTTCTCTGGAGTTCCAGGAGGCCTATTTTTCATTCTTCCTGAGCTTCCACACAGGCTTTGCGGTTACCTTGCATCCAAAACGGGCTGTGTGGAGACTCCCGGGAGGGGCGGGGTGGGAAGGACAAGGTGGAGTGGGGTGGACGGGGCCAGCCAAGGGTGGGATTTGGTAGTTCTCTGAACTGGCCATAATGTTAGCCAAGGGTTCCCCCAAATCCAAACGAACCCGTAGCAGCCCACCCGTGCTAGGGAGCCTTTCCTCCAGCAGAATGTGGTACACATTCTACACATTCTAGATACAGATACAGATTAACAGAGTTGGAATCTTAGGCCATCTTCTAGTCCAACCCCCACCCCCCGCCCAAGCAGACCCTACACCGTTTCTGACAGATTGCAGTCCAGTCTCTTCTTCCAGTGATGAAGCTCCCACACCTTCTGAGGGCAAGCTGTTCCACTGGCTGATTGTTCTCACTGTCAGAAAATTTCTCCTTATTTCCAGGTTGAATCTCTCCTTGTTCAGTTTCCATCCATTATTCCTTGTCTGGCCTTCGGGTTCTTTAGAAAATAGCTTGACCCCTTCCTCTCTGTGGCAGCCCCTCAAATATTGGAACATAGCTATCAGGTCTTCCCTGGTTCTTCTCTTCACTAGACTAGCCATGCCCAGTTCCTGCAACCATCGTATTCTTTAGCCTCCAGTCCCCTAATCATCTTGGTTGCTCTTCTCTGCATTCTTTCTAGAGTCTCAACATCTTTTTTATAATGTGGTGATGACCAAAACTGGATGCAGTATTCTAGGTGTGGTCTTACTAAGGCTTTATATAGTGGTATCAGTACTTCACTTGATTTTGATTGTATCCCTCTGTTAATGCAATTTAGGATTCTACACACATTCTACCAGAATGTGGTACACATTCCACACATTCTTCTAGAGGGAAGTTCCCTGAAAATGGGCTCCAGCATGAGCCTGAAAGCTCAGAAGACTAAACCTCTGGTCCTGGTGACTGACCCTGATTATATTTTGCAGAACCATTTATTTTATTTTTTTAGTGGGACTTTTCTGCCACTCCAATCCTATGGCTAAGTGGCTTAAATTCCCTTTTTATAGTATAAAGATTCAGCAAAATAATAAAAACAGCAATGATAAGATAATAACTAAAAGTGACAAAGAACACTATGCCCAATAAGGAAAAATAAAAAGAATTAAAATATTGGTATAAAAATCTTCATGTCAGCATGAGTGACAAGGAATGTTTCACAAATGGATTTCTAACAGAGAGAAGAAGGGAGATTACCTCCCTCAATTTAGCAGGAATGTTTACTGGCTAACCACATGTTGCATATAATTATACTTATAATTGTTTAATTAACCATATGTAATAATTATAACCTTTCAAATTAATTAATGAAATAAATTATACAAAAAATATTAAGATACCTTTTTTAATTTTAAGAGTCAATGGAATCCCAATGGAATACTAATATTAGTATAACTCTCTTTTTTAACTTTTTCACAATTAGTCACCTATTAATTGCTAGTATGGATGGTCCATGTTGTCACAACATTGCAGCTGCTTAGGGATACACTGAAAATCTCTGAACATTGCTATTGTTAATACAGTGGTTTTGTATTGCTTCCTTTAAACCTCTTTGAATGTTTGATTCAAATGAAATCTTGAAACATTGCTCAATAAAATCCTCTGGCATTTTGTGTGTGAAATATGAATTCCTTACATACCTTACAATTTATTGAATTTATGGAATATTGATATCAGATGACCCCTGCAAAATGGGAGTAAATTACCATTTCCCAAACTTTTGCCTAGAGAAGATATTTTAGTAAAGGAGGGATGGAGTAGCTGTGCGATGATTTTTTGGGTGGCTTTGCATTGCTTTGCTTGAAAGTACCTTATTTTAGCTCTTGCAGTCTTAAACCCGTGATGTAGCCAAGAAATAGTTATTACTGGGTATCTTATGGCATGTCCTGTTACAGGGCACCTTCAACACTCAGTACAGTCAAGGGCAACTTGAATAAGGCTTGCACAACATGAAACAATGAAAGGTGAATTGCTAGGTGATTATCGTAAGGTTTGATGGGTGGAGGAGGACACTATGCCAAGGCACCACCCATGTATTACAACAATCACCCTGATACCTGCAATTGCTTACAAAATATAGGTAAGGTTGAAAAAGTGAAGAAGACACATTCCTTGTAACGTGAAGTATGCATGGCCCTGCAGGAGAGTTGACTACAAGCTTTAATTTTCCTTTTGTCAATATTTTTTTGATCCTAGGGAAATATCAAAATTACATGCCGTGTAAAAAGGGGTTGGTACCTAAACGATCCATGTGTGCCCATTGGGTAAAAAGACTGTAAATTGGGTAAAATTTACAGTGGGTAAATTGGGTCAAACTCTTTGTAAATTTCCATAGGTCACTAACAGTCGTTTACAACCTCACAACTTCTAGATACAGTGGTACCTCAGTACTCATCCGGGATTCGTTCTGGAAGGTGCAATGAGTACTAAACAAAAAACAAATACTGAGCAAACTACGTGATTTACCATGTAACCATTTATTTCAGCCAGAAGGAGTAGCGAGTCACGAGACAGCCAACGCCAGCAAGTTCTATCTTGTGCGTCAAGAGCCAGGAGAAAGATGAGTACCAGGATAAGATTTTTGCGTTAAGATTTTTGCACTGAGTACCAAATTCGATGAATTTTGTAGCAGATGAGTGCCAAGGGACCACAGTATGCTGATAATAATATCCAACATCCCACTTAGCTTGAATAGCACTGATGAAGTTACCTAGTTTGGGTAATGAAACGCCTGCAAGAAAACAACCAAATTCAGAGAGTACCAAGGACCCTCATGTCAACCCTGAGCTAAAAATGCTCTCCTCTATGAGTCACGCTACTAGGGGATGTTGGAAGCTCAATGCAAGAGAAGATCAAAGTAGGAAAGGTTGATTCAGTATTTTAAAAAATGGAATTTCTCTAGCTTGCTTCTCTTGTATTTAGGGCTGACTGGGAGTTTAAAAAATGGCACTGCATGTGAATGCCTATTAGAAATATAGCTATTTCAAAAAAAAAATTGAAATATAGCTGCATTTCACTGTTATTTTATTACTGTTTAGAACAAAACACCATGCGTACTACTGTAAAAGCAACCTAGATTATCTCAGTGCTGATATTAAGCAGCAAAAACTTCATTAGTTAGGAAGAAAAGTCAAACAGCAGCAAGCATAGGAAAACAGGAAAGCAAGCAGAGGTTTTAAGCAAAAGAAAGAAAAGCCAAAAAACAAGACAGTTCAGGGAGCACTGAGTATATTGCTACTGATTGCTTAGTGGAGAAAATTGCAAATGGAATGAAAAATGGAATATTCTTAACAGAAGTGCTCCAGGCTGCAATGGTTCTCTCTTCCTTCTGTCACTAAATATGGATTTTTAAGATATCACCCCACAGTGTTTACAGAACTATACATGTTGAGGGATAGATGGGTGAAAAATGAATGGAATGGAATGGAATGGAGAGATTGGGTTGAAAAAAACAGCAGCAATCCATATTCCATTTGCCCTTTGATGTTCGTTGTTCTGCAAACTATTCAGATATCTGAAGTGCTTTGCAGAAGACTTCTAAAACTGTCAAGAATTAAAAGAAGGGAGTCACATTATTTCTGGCAAAAAAAAAAAAATTAAAATATTTTGAAATACATGTAAAATTATTGGCACCCTTTACAGCAATAAAATCATGTTGATACAATAAACGTTATGGATAACTTTGGATGGTTCAAAAAAAATTTGAACCATCTTAGGCTATAAACTGGGAAATGGAAAAATACTGTCTACAATTATGAATATAGAAGTAAATTTGCTTTAAAACATTTTGATTTTTGTTCTAATTGAACCAGTTACTGTGTAATGAATTATATAATATAATATAATTATATAATATAATATATAATAATGCAGGTTATCTGCAGAACCGTGTTCTGCCGGTAATCTCCCACCGACCTGTGTGTTCCCACAGAGAGGGCCTTCTTCGGGTGCCGACGGCATCCATGTGCCGTCTGGCGACTCCTAGAGGTAGGGCCTTCTCTGTGGGGGCTCCCGCCCTCTGGAATGGTCTGCCTCCGGAGTTACACAATAACACCGACCTGAGAGCTTTCAGACGTGTATTGAAAACCTGGCTCTTTGAGCAGGCTGGCCTGGGCTGAAATGGGATTTTTAGTGTAATTTTAGTATTCGAGTTTTAAATTGGGATTTTAGAATTTGGGGTTTTATTCATTTATTGGGGGAGGGTATAATTTTAGGCAGCCTTAAGATATTTAATTCTCTTTTAACTTTTATAATTGTAAAAAGTTTTATGGTTGGCTGTACACCGTCCTGAGTCCTTCGGGAGAAGGGCGGTATATAAATATGTTAAATAAATAAATAAAATAAATATTGTATCTCTTTGTTCTTGCATGTTTGTGAGAAATGAGGACACAAAAAGTTAACATTATAGTAAAATGGCCAGAACAAAAGGTAGGGCAAAATCTTAATTTGAAATTGTTACAGAAAGTACTTCTTTTCAGGTAAAAAAAAATGTGAGCAAAAAGGAAGAAGAGAAGAAATCTTAAAATACACATCTTGCTCCAAGAAACTAATCATTTTTCATTTTCTAAATCTGACATAATATTTATTATTGATTTCTACTTTTTTATTTGTTATTATTGTCACGAACATCTGAAGCAGTAGGTTTTGGTATTGAGACAAATTACTTTTCTTTGGCTGATTTCTTGATCCCCAAATATAGACCATTTTAATATATTAACCATATAAAAGTAATTTTTCATAATCCATTTTTTTCATTGGCTGGTACCTCCGCTCCTAATTTTTCTCCAGGATTTCTTGGACCTACATACCCTCGCAATTTTGTGAAAAAGACACCTAACATTAAAAAAGCTAAATTCATAAAAATCTTAGGTTTAAGAAGGTTTAGATGGAAAGCAGTGTGGAATTTGTGACATCAAAATATATGGAAGTAGCTCTTTTGAACTGTAAGTAGTCTTCAAATTTGGAGAGCAAATTGTAAAATGGCCGACACGATGGGCATGCCCAATCAAAACACACCTCTTAGAAGGCAAATGGATTAGGTAGTTTTCTACCAGCCTCTTTGCCCTCCCACAGTGTTCTCTATCATCCCCTAACTATTGTCTTGTTATCGTTTCCAACCCAATGGAAAACTGGGGAAAAATAATGCAAAGGGTTTGGGTTTCTGTCAACCTGTCCATCCATCTGCACCATAACCCTCCAAACTCTAAAAAACAACGGAATAAATTTGGTGAGAGAAGTCAAGCTGGAATAATAAAAGTTCAAAAAATCCCCCATGCACTTTTGTAGGAGAAGCAGTTCTGCCAGTTGCTCTATTGTAGATTGCCCTTCCTGGTCATCTGGCATACTGAAAGAATAAGGGCTCGAATGAATGAACCGGAGTAGCGGTGGGATTCAAAAATTTTTTTACTACCGGTTCTGTGAGCGTGGCTTGATGGGCATGGCAGGGGAAGGATACTGTAAAATCTCCAGTCAGAGGTGGCATTTGCCACTTCTCCAAACTACTCAAAATCTCCACTACCAGTTCTCCAGAACTGGTCAGAACCTGCTGAATTGCAGTTCAGAACCACCTCTGAACTGGAGGCACTCAATGAGGATCATCTCAAACTTTCCTTTAAGTATAATATCTATCTCTGGTCCATGTTTCTCTGCAATAGAAGCATATTTGAAAATTTTGAACAGCCTCAAACCTGTTTCCAGCTCATCACAACCACCTGATACTAATTCAGGGTTGTCACTGTCCTTCTCTTTGCAGAGATCTGAACTTAAAAAATAATGGTATTCTCCTTGTTTACTTGCCAGCATATTAGCAGTGCTATTTTCAAGCTGATAAAACTTCATCAGAGGTGATAGTACTAATGCAATGGGAAGAAACCTAGGGTGACCTGGATTCAGTGGAATTTTGGCTACGTTTACTCTGAAGTAAGTTCTACTGAGCTTAACAGGACTTTCTTCTGGGCTACATTGCTGAGAATTAGATTTGTAGAGTCTTAAAACTCCCACAAACAAGCACATAGTTGGGAACAACAGTGCCTGTAATATAGGTGGTCCTTGGTTAACAGCCACTTGTTCTGTGACAGTTCCAAATTATGACAGCACTGAACAAGCGGTACTTGCAACCTGTCCTCAAGGTTTTGGCTGTTGCACTGTCCCCAGGGTCACAGGTGTTTGGTAACTGGTCTGGATTTCCGACCGTCACAGCATCCTGCGGTTGTGTGATTATGATTTATGACCTGGCCTGCCATTTTCCCACAAGCAATGTCAATGGGGAAGATAGCAAGTAGTCAGAAGTTGCATTCCTATGAGGTCCTTGCTTAATGTAAAGTTAGTGATTCACCTAACAATCGCAACCGGGGAGTGCTGAAACTATCGTTGGTAAGTGGCATACTCTCATGACGTTGTGCTTTAAAACTGCATAGCTTAGCAACCAAAATTCCAGTCCCAATTCCTGTCATTAAGTGAGTACATTAACTGGGTACTGATTTTCTGAAAAATCTAAACATTTCCAACCCTCTTTGTGCCTTTGGTCGATCCTCACCAGCTTTCTCTAGAGTTGAGGCAGCCTTTCCCAAGAGCTGTCAAATAGAGCTCGTCGGCCATTATTGTTCTTTTCCATCAACGTGTACCACAGACGAGTGGGTGGAAACTGGAAGCTTCACTCAAATTTTCTTTTGTACCTCTGCATGTTCAACACAAGCCCTGGCAACCACACCTTCCTCGAAGTTCTGACTCCCCAGGGAAGGATTGTGTTGCTACAGGCTCCTAATTAGCGATAATGGCCTGCCTGTCACAGGATGAAAAGCAAGATGTTGTTGGGCTGCTCTTTTAAAACCAATTTTCAACTATCTAATAGTTTCAAGGTTCATCTACGTCTGTGAAGTGGGGGGTGGGGGGAAGGGAGAATCAAATAAAATAATTAGGAGAATGCTCCCCAAATGGAGGAAATGAATGAGCTGACTTTTCATTGCTGATTTCTTTAATTTCAAGGTTGATACGAGTTATTTATTAGATTAGTAGCGCATAATTTTTGTGATCGAGTCCCTCCGAGGACGTCAATGCGTATGTAATGGAAGCATAAAAAGAAGAATATAATAATACAGTAGAACCTCTGGTCACAAATGCTTCTGACCATGACCAAATTGGGTTCTGACCAAAATATTTACAATTTTTTTTCCCCACAGCTGATTTCACCTTCCACGCCATTTTTTTTTTTTTTTGGTAAGCGCCAAATTTCCAAAATTAGGTTTGGGTCATGAGCAAATTGGGTTGTGACCAAAGTTATGGAACGAATCATGGTTGTGACCAGAGGTTCTACTGTATAAGGGAATTTTAAAGAAGCTCTGACATTAAAAAAACCAAACCTCCCCTGTGCAAGACATTAAGATTACAAAGTGCAGTCACAAATAAACAGAGCTACAACAATAAAATGGTAGCAGGCCAGAAAAGCCTATCAGTGAGAATTCATTCAAGGCAGACTTGCAGAGGAACTCTAGGAAGGAGTTGTATGTAAAATCAGTGACTTGATGGTAGCCATCATCATGCCAATGAAACCCGGCCCCTTCATTTTACTTGTGATGCGCACAAAAAAAACCTGGACTTTAAGTGTGCAATTACGCCTCCATATTGACTTTTTTGACTATCTTAGATACCCCTTCTGCAAATGGTAGAACCCACTAATAAATTCTAGCCCCGGTGCCTGTCCACCTAACCTATGTGACAATCCATTCTTAAAATCTTTTTAAATGACCAAATTCATGCAGGATTATTTTGAGATACTAAAATGGGGGAGGGAGAGTAGGTGGGTCAGGAAGGGGAAAAATATACATTGTCAAGAATAGAATATCAATCCATAACCTTAGGAACTCAATTACAATTATGCTATTTTACGTATTTGGGGGAATAAAACTTGGTGGCATTGGAAGGGCATCTGGAAACCAAAGGTTTTGACTGGTAAACTAGATTGGAGGAAAGAGGAGGGTGTTCTTTCTTTTTAGTCAGAAATATAAATAATTGGGGCTCGTTTTTTTTTCAAATAACTTTAAAAGTGCAATTCAATTAAAAGCTTCATTTAGTTTGAATCAGTTTGATTAAACAAAATGGTAAAAGTACAAGGGTTAGCTATCAGATATGTATAGTCATTGTTAGGTACTCAACACCAATAGGGTTCATAGAGGATAAACAGATTTGCCGATGAACAATTCTGCTGCTATTTAAGCACAAAAATAAGGATTTGTAAATGGGTGAAGTCATAAATAATGGATTATGTAATAATAGAGGCTTAATGTTCAATTAGTAATGGGACATTTAATTGAACATTGAGTAAGTTATGCTGAAAAGTAAAAATGAACTAGGATTTGCAAATTAACTGCACGTGTTTATCTAAAAGGTTTATAAACCACACCTTCAGCTCCCAAAATCCAAATTAGTATATATAAATGTTCAAACAGTCAAATGGTGTATTTAAAATAATACAGAACTCTGACCTTACAAAAAGCCTGCAGGGTAGAAATGAGAAGGTCCAACTTTTCCACCAGCTTAAAATAACCAAATGTACTAGGAAACAAGTAATTTTACATATATTTAGATTTGTTTTCAGCTGTCACCTGAAAGTATGCTGTGATGATCTTCCTCAAGAGGTCATATAAAAGTCTGACTATTATCTCAGAGAAGACCTTCTCTATTAGGAACCCTGAATATTCTGCAGCAAGAAAAATACTGCAATAAGAGTTATTGGTCAGATTTCTGACATGGATTTCTTAGTGTCATCCATTTCCACCTGAACAATAGCGTGAAAGAAGAGATTAGAGATGGTTCTCAACAGTTTAATACATAATTATCTCTATGGTTCATGACAAGGTCATATCAGGCTGCAGGCAAATGCAACACAAGTCTCGTTTGTGTGCCCACATATGGTGAAATTGCAAAGTATATTTTTCAACGAATCAATTTACCTACTAATATCAAATCTCATACTTGATTTTTATTTCACTCACTATAGACACCTTCTTGTTCCATCATATAAAGGTGATGTCTCTTTTAACTGAACTCTAATCTTAATTTCATGGTCATACCCATTCTGTTTCTTGGCCAAGAATACAGAAATGCTTTGCTATTGTCTTCTTCCAGTGTATAACTTCCTAATCTAGCCTGAAGTCCTGGAACTTCCAGGTAGTTTCCCTTCCAAGTAGTAACCAGAGTCATCCCTGTTTAGCTTCCAAACTAGACGACTACTGACATCCTATAGGCCACAATAAATTGAATTATGAAATTTGCTTGCTTTTAATCTGAGAATAGAAGATTATGAGTGTTATTAGTCCCAATATAATATTCAATAGAAGAGTGAACAATACTGTATACATGAATTGGTCAAATCATATAAATAGAGATATAAATATAGAGATGGAGGCAGAGATGATAGAGGCTGAGTATATTCCCTCTCTGTGTGAATGCTTTCTGCAGGACGAGGTTTGGAAATGACCAGCAAATAAAGAATAGATGCCACTTGGGAAAAAGATGTTTTGGACATCCAGAGGGTAATGGAAATAGCAATAGGGTGGGAGCTGGTGCAGAATCAGTGGTGGATTAAAGCTCACTGGGTGCCCCCCCTCCTTTGTACATACTGTACAAATGAAGCCAACATAACTTTTTGTGGTGCCCCCTTTGGGCCTGGTGCCCTAAGCACATGCTTGGTTTGCTTAATGGTTAATACACCACTGTGCAGAATGAAAGTGTATGTGTCCTTTTTGCTTACAAAGATGACTTATTAACAGTGCACCTAAGAAGCACAATTGTCAGATGCCTCCTTATATTACTTTTTCTTAAATGAAGCCATTTTACTGGATTACTGTACAGTCATTTCTGATGCATAGGCAAAGATGGAAAGCTGACTTGCCCTCACAGGCTATTTTGGCTCTGCATGCCTTATTGTTCTGGGTTTGCCCTCCCCAATTGGAAAGTTGCATTAGAACAACTATTCCTGCAAAAAAAAAAAAAGTACCTGCCGAGATCAGAGAATCACTTCTTCCATTTTTGATGTTCAAACCTGAATATTATTGCTCATTAATGAAAGCAGCATTACACATAATAGAAGGAGGGGTTAGCAACCTTGGAGAAACTCAGATCTCTCTCTCCCTCTCTCTCTTTCCATGCTTAATGGCCATGGAATGCTGACCAATCAAAACACAATTCAGCAACAAAAGAAATAGAATGGAATATACTAAAAAAAAAACCACCTTCATGTTTTGCAAATGGAAACCAGTATGGAATTTGTGACATGAAAGTGTACAGAAGTAGCTCTTTTGAACTGTAAGCACCCTTCAAATTTGGACAGCAGATTGCAAAATGGCTGACACAATGCGCTTGGCCAATCAAAACACATCTCTTAGAAGATAGACCCTTTTGCTTTTAGAAATACTGTAAGTCTTTGGAGGCAATAAAAGTGAGGCAAGTTGCTGTCCTCCAGATATTTGGGGTTTTAGTTCCCATCAGACCTAGCTACTCTGATGAGATGCAGAATTTCTGGAGAGTACCAAGTTCTTTGCCACTGATCTGATTTTCTAAATCAGACACCGCTCGTGCTCCTTGTTATTTAATATTCTTGAAATATTATCTTTGTAGTACAGGGCTTTCATACAAAATTATAGCCCGCCAATCACAAACAGAATTCATGAAACCCTGCCAGTTATAAATAACTTTCATGCAACCCTGGAAAAGAAGAAAAAGGGGGTTACTTCTACACAGCATCCACTTCTCATGGCAACGCC
Organism: Bungarus multicinctus; assembly: GCA_023653725.1. Taxonomy (NCBI): domain Eukaryota; kingdom Metazoa; phylum Chordata; class Lepidosauria; order Squamata; family Elapidae; genus Bungarus; species Bungarus multicinctus. Next base: position 178,425,243 of record CM042834.1, read on the forward strand.
TTTCTCTACAATATGTCTGGTATGAAGTAAGTCTTGTTTCCTGTAGTTAGCAAGAGAGATTCAATTGTAGTAACGTAAATCCTTTCATAACAATACTTTTCAATACTTCTTTTGCAATTAGAGATTTGTAAAGCTCTAATTTAGTGGCTGAGGTCATGGAATGAATGAATTGGAATCTGTGCCATGAAATGCCATCAAATCCTGGATGCATATTTGTGGTGCCACAGGAGAAAGAGCTCAAAGACAGAGAAGGAAGGCTTAGCTGGGACCTGCACACCTTCCCAAGGTTTGTCAACCCCCCTTGTTTCTTGGATCAAAATTATTTCATCTCTCCTGGGTCAGTTTTGGTATCTCAGCTACAACGAAGGTCATCTTAGAACAGGTCAGAGTGGAGGGAGCTACTGACCAAAAAAAAAGAGGGCATTACCAAATTCTCATTTTATTCTGCTCTATCTCTCTTGCCCTCATGTCCAGAGAGCAGACATGAAGAACCATGAATGCACCTATCCTGCAATCTTACAAGAAACAAACTGGCATATATGGTGGTAAATGTACAACAGCAATTCAGTATGTGCATTAAACACTAGTCATATTGCTGACTTTTGCAAACATGAAATACAGTATCTAACTACCAGCCAAGATAACAGATAACAGATAACAGACAACATATGAAAAGGTCTTCCACCCCACTTCAATCCCTGTGATAGATTGGCAATTTCATTTAGCAAATTCAGAAAGAGGAGGCTATGGACAACTTGGGGACCAGAGGCAGGAGTCAATGCAACATTGTTGATGGCCTTTTTTATATTGCTAGTGTCACCCTACACATGTATTAATGTATCATTACAGCTGTGACTGGGTGATGCTATAAGATAGTATCAATCTCCTGTTGTCGGGTGTGAAAAATCAGGACCACACGTGAACTTTCAATTAAACTGATTTAATTGCTTGCCTCCAGAAGTTGTGGGTGCTTTTAAGAAGAGGTTGGGCAGCCCTTTGTTGAGAATGGTCCCCTGCTTGACTAGAAGGGGTTGGCCTAGAAGACCTCCAACTCTGTTATAATGTATATAATGTACTACAATGGACATTTAATACAATAGAACAAGTCCAGAAGTATTTCACGAGAAAAGTACTCCACTCCTCAGCTCGCGATAGAATACCTTATGCCACCAGGCTTGAAATTTTGGACCTAGACAACTTAGAACTACGCCACCTATGGTCTGACCTAAGCTTAGTACACAAAATTGTCTGCTACAATGTTCTATCTATCAATGACTACTTCAGCTTCAACCACAATAACACACAGGCAAACAATAGATACAAACTCAAAGTAAACCACTCCAAACTTGATTGCAGAAAATATGATTTCGGCAATAAAGTGGTCGATGCCTGGAACTCACTACCTGACTCTGTTGTTACATCCTCAAACCCCCAAAACTTTAACCTTAAACTGTCTACCATGGACCTCACTCCATTCCTAAGAGGTCTGTAAGGGAGCGTGCATAAGCATACCATCGTGCCTACCATCCCTGTCCTACTGTTCCCATTTATTCGTACTTATTTATTATGTATAAATTTATACCTGTTTATATTTATATGTTTATATGTTATGTTCACACTTATACTTGTTTTCTCATACATGCTTGACAAATTAAACTAAATAAAAAATAAATAAAATAAAATAAATAATGTAATGAAATGAAATGAAATTCTGATATATTGCTCACACCTATGCACAGGAATCTATTCAACTAAAAGCACTATTTTGGCACTAGATAACTGTTAATGGAATTCAAGAGGGATTGGACTTTGTGGCCAATTCCTCTTTTGATTCCATCCCCAGATTCTGCTACTCTTTCTCTTTCACCTGTGTTGAAATGGCCCATAACTTTATTACAGCACTGATTCCATTGTTGATTTAGGATATATTGAGACATATTAGCAATACACAACTCCATCCTTTGTTGAAATTTAATAATCTTTCCTCCAATCTCGAACCTTCAGCATCAAATTCTAGAATTCACCACTATGATGGATGGAAATCCTGGGAGATGAAGTCCAATCTATTTTGAAAATTCTGAGTCGAGAAAGCCATTTTATGCCACCATGTTTATGGAAAGACTTTGAAGGTAGCATCTGAGATTAAGTAAGCAGAATACTTATATAATTGTAACATAGTTTTACTGCTATCTCAGTTTTGTTTCAACTAACCTTTTGCAATACAGAGAAACAAACCCTCAGGAATTTTAAAAATTCAAGACTCATAAATGCATTTGTTAGGGATGGTTTCTGAATTAAAAATAATGTTTATCTTTTTATAATATTGACTTACATGGTGAGCATAAGGAATCCATAGGATGATGGGCAATATGAAGTCCTCTGAGAACACTAATGCTTCTGTTCATATAATTTTATTCATACTGTAGCTATTCTTTGAGATTGGCTTTAGGGGGAAGTCATGGCATTTCTAGATTTTTGAATTCAAAGCCAGGGAAAAGCTGTAGCCAAAAATTTTAGAATCGGCTATTAACCAAAACAAGAAAAATTGGGTTCCAAAAACCACCAACTGGTTGAAAAATTTTCTTTTAACCTTAAATTATATCTTAAATCACTGGGTGGTTCCAGATAGAAATGAAAGTCAACATTATCTGGCCTCTCAATAAAATGGTGCAAATTCATCAGAATTATTCCACCTTAAAGGCCTCAAGTTGGCACTCCCAATGAGCTTTTCTCTCTCAGCACTTTATATCCTTGATCCCATCCACATCGTATCAGTTTATTAAGAGGTCATGGGATTAAGGAGCATTCCGGAGCTTGCAGAAATTGTTTCGGATGAATTGTTAGACAGATCTTAAGGGCATTGTCGACAACCTCTGTGTTGCAACTGAGCGTTGTGTTGTAACTGAGCCTTGACTGTTCCAAAGCTATTCCTTTTGTCTCTTGAAGTTTTCTGATTTTGCAAGAAAGCACCAAAACTTCCTTCTTGCATCCAAGGGGAATTTCTATTCTTCATGTCTTACCTATTTGGAGGATGGAGCACCATTTACTATTCACACAAATTTAGAAATGCCACAGTTGTTCAATCCACATTTAGGATAGGATAGTAGAGTTGTCCATTTTCTTTCCAAGTGCTCCCTGTCCAGTTACTTTTTCTCCTGGCTTCATATCCATCCAGTTTTGCTCCCTCCTTTATCTTCACTTCTCTGGGCAGCTATCTTTTCTTCTTGCTTCACCTAATAGCTGGCAGTGGTATCCAGGTGGCTCATTCTGTGACAGGGAATCATTCATGAGTTTAATCAAGATTCATGTCAAGCACACAACCCAGCCTTCAACATGAGCAACAGCGCAAAGCTCAGGAAGTGGCTGTTCCCAGGATGAGTCAAGGAGAGCCACAAGAATAAAGATAGATCGCTTCCCAGATACAGCAGGGGAACACTTGCACCCCAATGTCAGTTTTCCACAAGCATGCAATTATTACATTCATTCATGAGAGATTACAGGATTACCGTCATTCATGAGAGCTTCTGCAGGGGCAGGCACAGGACCAGAGAAAAAGCACAGGTGCCTCAATGGAACAATTGCAACACACTCCAAAATTTCTCAGGAGGTAGGCCAGTCATCCTTCACCAGAGAAGGGAAGGACTAGGCCAGCGTGCAAGAAACAATACAGAAACCAGAGTGACTTGCTTAGAGCTGAGCAGCATAAAACATGAAGAGTGAAACATAAAATTGCTGGATTTAGAAGCACAATGATTGCAATGCAGGAAGTCAGAATGTATAGCCCAGCACCTGTGGAAATGAAGGCCCCAAGAGTAGCACAGCAACTGGCAACATGCCTATGTGTTCCTGCTCTGTGGTGCCCAGTGGTGATAGCAATCACTCTGCATCTCAGTACTCCATTCATCCTTTCAGATCAGAACTGCTACCCCATACCATATCTATCTGTTTATTTACTTACTTACTTACTTATTTACTTGTTTGTTTGTTTTGCTGCCCATCTCATCACGAGGCTTACAATGTTAATATTATACAATAATATAATCATATCAATATACATTAGGAGGCAGCATGAATATCTGTTTTGAAATTCGCCCTGGGCACATAGCAGCCCAGTTCCTAGATTTCCAGACTGTCTATTTCCTCCTGGGAAGGAAACCAAAATGGCAAGGAGGAAGGGGGAAACCCGGATTTGTTTTCTCCTGCCTCTTTTGGACTATTGAGTCCCTAAGGGGGGACTTGGTAACAGAGGCATATCCCTGTCAGCAGAGAGCCAGTCCCCACTGCCTTGACTGTATTGACTGTTGGAGATAATGAATGGTAGATTGCTAACTTCACAATGTTGCATGATACCCCCTCTGAGATGGAGACTTGCTTTGCAAAACCCAATGTTATGCCATTGCAATCTGGTGGAAGAAAGTGTGACTATTACTCAATGATGGCTCACAATAAAGTCACCATGCAGGGAAATTGCTCATCAGTTGGGTTTTAAGAAGAATCCCGATCATGGTAGAAGTTTCTCTGCAGATTGAGTATGATCTATTGGAGACTGTGGCTTGCCTCAGGAACTGCAGAAAGTACTTAAGCTTTCTACTATGGAATGTTTTTCACAGTCACTTATTCAGTCTTTGAGTTAGATTCAAAGGGAATATGTTGGGGATTTAAGCTTCTCATCTTACTTACTTACTTACTTACTTACTTACTTACTTACTTACTTATTTACTTAGCTACCCATCTCACCATGATCCAATGGACCAAGGACCAAGAGAAGGCAGGAGCAGCAGCATTGGTGGAAGGAAATTCCACCAGTTTTAATTGTTGCTATTGAAAGAATCACTTGGCAATGTAATCTGGAGAATATCTCCTCAAAAATAATGCCCAATACAGACAAATCCATTTTTCTGAAGTAGCAAGGACATTCCTTGGAATTTATTATTCTGCTACTCCAGAATATGGTGGATCAGAATGGATGCTTCATTGACATTGAAATGGGGTGCAGTTGAATTCATCATTAGCTGTGAAGGAAACTGCAGTCCATTCAGCTATGGACTCTAGTCAGTTTCTCCCTGAAAGCCCCACAAGCACCCACTGCTTATCAGTGAGGACAGCGCATATCCTCTTAGACAGTGTGTGATCAAGCCGTTTTATGACTTTGAGATGTGACTTTGGGATGTCGAAAGGTGCAGTGGCACTAAGTGCAAGACTACTGTTGGCTGGAGACAATGCCTTCACCAAAATCAAAGTGAGAGAGGGCGTCTCTGAATGGGATGATTGGGAGCTGTGAGGCACACCCTCACATGGAAGCCCAGAGCCAGTGTCACGTGGCTGACGTCATAGCAGCTCCAGAAGCAATAATGAACCCTTTCTAGTTCTATCACACCCAAGGCATGTTTTCTTAGCCTTCTCAGGAAAATCTGCCACCATGAACATGTCTGTGTTCATCACTACTTCTATGGCCAGAATTCATAAAGGGGAACTCAGTAGTTTTCATGTAAGAATGCATGCTCCTTCAGTTTCTGTAATGATTGAAGGTGATCTTTGACTCCTGTTCATTCAAAAAGTTATTCTCTGAGCCAAAAATCAAATGCCCTGCCCCCTGCAATGGCTTTGGTAGATGAGGGAAGGTTACACTGTGAGTCAAGCCGCACTACAAAGTCACTGCTACCATGGCAGCAAAAGAGGAAGCAGAAATCTGCTAGTGGCCAGTGCAAAAAGCCATTTTAAAAGCTGTTCAGCTCCCTTATTGGCATCCCATTACTCAGAACCTGACTAGTGAGGATGGATGAGCTCATTGTGTTGGCAAGAAGTAAAAAAAAATACCTGGCATAAGGACACAAGGAAGCAAAAAATAGTTCATAGTAAAGGACAGACCATCTCTCTCCTCTCCCTCTCCTTCTCCTTCTTGTACTTTCCTCTCTTCTTCCTCCTCTCTGCCTCTCATTCTCATATCACCATAACCCCAGGAATTAACTATATAAATTAAAATCAATATAAAACAAGGCCATAAATAACATCAAACTAGAGTAACAAACAATGGGAGATCTGGTACCCCATCATCAAAAGATTACTTAAATGTATTTCAAAATATCAAATGCACATATTTTCACACAAAAATACAAACATGTGAAACCAGGGGGACAGGAGAGGAAAGCCTTCGATGGGTATGGTTCTGGAGAGCCACTCTTGGCTGTTTTTGGCTCAGCCCTCCACTGCTGAGGGCTGCTCCTGTGTGTGCCACCACGGACCTGCATACATAAAGTGTGACAAGAAAAGCAAAGGCATGCTAATGAGACCGTAACTAGATTGACTGTAGTGATTTTGTTGGTAATTCCGTAAGTTATGATTGTAGCCTTCCTTTGTTTTCTCTACATTTCCAGCCAACTCATATTCCAGTGCATACAAATAGCCCAGCCAAAACAGGAAGGGAAGGAGATCTCTTTGGGTGTTCTGTGTATTCATTTCACGGGGTGAAAAGTCAATCATGACAATTTTGAAAGCTTTCCGTAACAAGCTGATTGAATTCATGCCTTGCCAGATTTCAGGTGTAGCAGCATGCTACTATTTGTGGTATACTCTAATATACTGAGCATTGAGCACACTGTATCCAGGAAAGCAAGCAAATGGATCAAATGCACAAATCAATCCAGATTGAATCAGATCCAATCTTTATTATAGACAAAGACAGCGTTATTTTAGGGGGCAGCAGCCAAACATGGCAACGAACTACCCAGTTCCTGAAATAAGCTTCTTGTGCTTGATCTTGCTCCATTCTGGCTCATTCATCACATCCAAATCAATTCAGAGTTCACACACAGGGCACAAATGACCGGGTTCAAATTATCCTACTTTGGGAATAGTATGCAAAGGCTTAGGTCTTTGGAAAAGGATCTGATCGATGCTGGCAAAATGTAATAGTATGTGAGCATGACCTTGAGGAAGAGAAGTTTCCCAAGGAATGATCAGACAGAAGGGAAGGAGCCTGCAATAGATTAGTGGTCAGAGAAAGAAACTTAGGAAGGATCCACCTTAATTGATCGGGCTGCAAAAAGAAAAGGTAGGAGATTTGTACTGTCAGGCTTGCAAGATTGGTGTTAGTCCTCCCAGGTAAACAGACAGGAAACAACCTGATGAGTTAATTGTACTTTATTGTAAAGTTACATTAATAGAATCTTGCAAATCTGAAAGTGCAAATCTCCCATCTACTCTTTTTACAGCCTGTTCCCAAGACAACTGGGAACAAACCACTTGAACACCATCAACAATGACAAAATCACCATCAGTCTATTGCAAAAGTCAGCTTTATTTAGAACAGTTGTATCCTAGCTACAGTTGGATGCGACTGTTCCAAATAAATACCTTTAACACCATCAAACAACAATGTCTGCCTGTCCCAAATTGTCCCAGGTTCTTAGGAAATAGTATGTATATAGGTGGATAAAAATGTGAAATTCAATCTAAACATCTGACTGACTATACAACCAACCATGATATATTATATTTACTGTACTTGCCACCCAACTCCCAGTGACTCAACAATAGTTACTGGGCTGATTGGAGTTTTTCTTGCCACTTCCTTTTTTACTTCTGAGTTTTCAAAAGCTTTCAAATCTAGGGATTACCACGAGTGTGCAACACTTGAATAATAGCTTATGCTTAAGTTTACATGACACTATAAAGAGAAGCAGATAATTATAAAGTACAAACCTAAAGTTGTGGTCATTTGAAAAGCCATTATTGATATAATAACAACAAGGCTGCAGAACAGATTAGATGCTCCAAGCATCCTCATATTCTCAAAAGAAAACGATTTAGATAATACAGCTAGTCATGGACTTATGACCTCAATTGAGCTTAAAATTTCTGTGGCTAAGCCAAAGCAGTTGTTACGTGAATTTTGCCCCATTTTGCAACCTTTTTGCCATAGTTGTTAAGTGAATCATTGCAGTTATTAAGTTAATTACATGGTTTTCAAGTGAATCTAGCTTCCCCATTGACTTCACTTGACAGAAGGTCCATTGGTGAGATTCAAATAATTTAACAACCGATTCGCCCAGGGTCAGGTTGGCTGTCATAGGAGGTACGGCCCATCCCCATCTTCCAGCTCTATCACACATGTGGGATGAGCCTCCCTCGACAGCCAAACTGACCCTGGGCAAACCAGTTGTTAAATTACCCCCCCCCCTGCTATCAAAGTGGATCCTGGGCACTGCACTGCAATGGAGAAATGGGAAATGGCGCAGCCAGCATGAGGGAAGGAGGAGAATCAGGGAAAAGAAAGAGGGAAAGTGGCCTTCTCATTCCCTCACGTCGGCCACTCTGTTGCTTGTTTCTCCATTCCGGTGCAGCACAGCGCCCAGGATCCACTTTGATAGCGGGAATGGGTAATTTAACAACTGATTCCCGTGATCAGGTGTGAACCGGATGAATCTCACTACTGAGATAGTCACATGGGACACTGCAAACGTCATAAATACATGCCAGTTGTTAAGCCTCCAAAGTTTGATCATGTGTCCACAGTGGTCCACGGCCTCAATGGTTGTAACTGTGAAAAACAGTCATAACTCACTTTTTTCCAATGCTGTTGTAATTTAGAACGGTCCCAAAATGAATGGTTTAAGTTGAAGACTACCTGTATAGGCTTGATCCCTTGCTAAAAGGAATATAGTAGAATTACATAGCATTCAGGGAAGGAAATGTATTCTGTGCTCTTAGGATACACACTCACTTTTTAGTTTTAAGTAGACTTGTAAAGGATTACAATGTTATTCCTGATCGTTAGAAATTAAAGGTTATAGACCTCTTCTATGGAATTTTGGCTTATTTTGAAATACGTCTATTCCTTTATACCACAGACATTTCAGACAACTGTGGTTTTCCTTTTAAGATTCTAAGCTCTCCTTTTAAAAAATGAATAAAAACCAGTGTTTAAAACAATTATCTTTTCTCTCCACTGCTGTTTTGCAAAAGGTAGATTAGAGCTGAGACTTAGAGTTGCTTTCTGCTCAAGAAAAGAGAATACTTTCTACTGTACAATATGGGGTGGGGGGGAATTATGGTTATATTACTGCATAATGACCTCATATACCAAGCGCCACCTACTGGCATATTAAATGGGTGCATCTGCATCTATTATTTTTCCCAGGATTATGGTTAAGTTGTGAAGCTATATTCATAAAGCAAAAGATTTTATGTTAGTTGGACTGAAGGATGCAACGAAGTGTAGAGATCTGAGCACTGAAGACCAAGATAGCTAAACCTGACAAGGAATATAGAGCAAAGGATTGCAAGTTACACATCAGCGGTGAAACATTACAGCATTAGAGATGAATTTGTGTGCCTCATAAAAAAAGAGAGGACTCATACGCAAACTGTGTCAAAAGTCATTTGAGGACAGTTCATATGCTTGAAAGCCACAGTGCTGAAGGGTTTTTATATGTACAAAAGTCACTCAAAAATAAAGGGTATCAGGTATCAGCTGTGGAAGTCAGAGCTGGCGGCAATAAATGTTAGATGATGCTCTCTTCCCCCCGCCCCATGACCTGCAAGTTACAGGTTTGAGACTCTGTCGGAAAATGTTTATTAAAAATGGAGAAATTGGTGGCAAAACATGAAGATGTAGAAAGGTCTGTTCCTCTGCGGAAATAAATGAACATGATTGTGCTTAAGAGCATACTTCTGCCCTCTTTTATTAGGTGGATGAAAAATGCCATAGGCCAGAAGAAGCCACAGTAAATTATAGCAACGAGGACATAGGAAATTTATGTGATAAAACAAGAAAGGGGGAGGGGACAAGGATGAATGGATGGTGAATGAATGTGGAATGTGGGATTTTTGGTGCTTTCTGAGCTTGGTTGTTTGCTTGCAGATGTTTCATTATCCAACCGCTGTAGGTAACATCATCAGTGCTAATGATGTGCTGATAAGGTTACCTAGTTGTGTAATGAAACATCTACAAGTGCAGAGAGCACTAAGAATTCCACAGCTCAACCTTCAACTACCTATATATTATGTTCTATTGAATGTGGATTGGCAACAAAAATGATGACCAGTATTAAAGAAGTATATATTGTGGTAGTTTGGTTAAAGATAGAATGAATGAAGATATAAGTGCCAAGAAAACCAGGGAAAGGTGAATAGATCAAGAGGAAGAGGAAGATTGACAATTGTAGTATTAGTGGGAGGTCATAAGAAGAGAAGAGAAAAACTAAAGAAAGAACTAAAGGCAGTGCATGAATTGGTCCATAGGCATACTGAAAGCAAGGCTGGCTTACAAGGGTAGAGGTATAAATAGTGTCACTATAAAGAATAATTTATTTATACAGATTATCTACCACTTGAAACTAGTTGACTTTAGTTCTATTTCCTTTTATCTTGTTTCTTGTCATTTCTTTCGCTCACTATCACTTACTTTTTTTCTGGGCTTTGCTTTATGTTGTTTGCATTAAAAAGGAATGGATGGATGGATGGATGGATATTTGTTTGATCCAAAACCCTTTAACTGGCCAATAAATGTTTAGGGCTGAATGTGGACTTGAATTTGATCCTTGTCCAATACTGTGACCATTATACTGCAGTAGCTAATATTCAGTTACTTGGGGACCCTATTTTGATATAGACTTTTAGAAAGATATATTCCTATGGAAGCATATGGGGGTGGGGGAGGCGGATATATGCATTTGATCAGAGTATCAAAACCTGCAAAACATCAGGGACTTCAATTTTCGCTATAATTTTTCCTGTGGGTAGCCATCAAAATTGGAGTTAATATATGTAAGAAGCACTCCTGGAGCTTATTGGCTGGGGAATCCTAGAAGCTGAAGTCCACACTGCTAAAAGTTGTCAAGATTGAGGAATTAACATGTAAAATCCTCACACTGTTCTGCATGTCATCAATCGGCATGCATTCCATCCATATCTGATCCCTGGCCCAGAGATGGAATTTTTCAGAATTTCCTACTTTTTGTATGTCACAGTGAGACTGAAAGAATTGGGCTCCTTATTAATTATTTAGTTACTGGCTGTTCCAATTTTTTATTTGGCATTGGCTTCACTGTACCTTAATCTCATATAACTACCGTATTTTCCGGCGTATAAGACGACCCCCGATTTTTGGTTGACTTTTTTCAAAGTCATCTTATACACCAGAAAATACGGGTATTCAAAATTAAGCTGCAAGGATTTGTAAACTAAGATGCTTCTCCTTCCTTCGCGCTCGCATCAGCTGACCGTACAACCTTCCTCCTCCGGCCCCAGGGCGGCTCTCTCAGTCTCTCTCCCCCACACACGGAAGACGACCCGGCCTCCCGCGGAGCATGATGGGCCGGCAGAGCGGCCGCCATCTTGTTCTGTTCGGGAAGGGGAGGAGCGTCTCCCGGCGACGACGCCGGTGTGGTGGGGAAGTGGCTCCGTTTTGGTTTCGCTCCTGCTTGTTAACCAGCCCCTCGAAGCGCTCAAGCTTCACTCCTGATGTACCCGTATTTTCCGGCGTATAAGACGACCGGGCGTATAAGACGACCCCCGATTTTCGGTTGACTTTTTTTCCTTTCAAAAGTCGTCTTATACGCCGGAAAATATGGTATATCCAATATTTATCATATATTGCTATTCTTCATTTCTTTTCAGCATTGAAATGTTTGCTGCTTAATACTCAGACTGGTTATTTCATTGTTTTGCCTACCTAGGAAAGAAAAAATAAAAGCCCTTTTTTCCGCTGATAAGGTATTTGCATTTTTAAAAAGGTTTTCTCACAGGAGCAGCATTTGGTAAATTGCAAATGCAGAGGAGGATTAGCTGTAAATGGATGAGAATATTGCAAGCACTGCTGGAAGATGTCTGATAATTATGTGTAAAAATGGATCAACATTTCAGCATTGTTTGCTCTGAGTCAATTCCATGTCATTTATTTGACATCACGAACAATGGAAGGACATGTAAAAGAATGGAGCCACCCACAAAGTAATGGCATGTCTGAATGTAAGATCTCAGAATAGGTGACACATATTTCAAATAAACATATTGGATTTCCTTTGCATTTTGTATTGGAGATGCCTGAGACCTAAGACTGGTTTTATATTTGGATTATGAAATATTGACGTTAATGGTGTTTTTACGATGATGATAGCAGAGCTGAGATATTTCAGACTTGATCTGAAACAACCAACTGATAACTTAGACAGTCTAACTTAGTCCCTGATAATTATATCAGATGTTATCATGTACGCTAGAAAATTTGCCTAAAGTGTCATTCATATATGTATATAATAATATTCTAAACCTTAAGGCAGTATGTTTTTATATTTTAGATCAACTAAATGTTAATAATGCTCACAGATACTTCTGCTACTATATTATTCTTTACATTACTGTTTAAGAGAGGTGAAACAGCCGTGGCCACGTGTACAAGTGTTTTGCATCTCTTTTTTCACAATGCTTCCTCAGAATTATGACAACGATGATTGATTTTACTCTGAATTTATTTCCTGTTGCCGCCATATTCTTGAATGTGGTAGGCTTGTGATTTCACATCTCCTCATGTTAGATTTATGACTTCCAAATGATTGCTAATCACAACAAAAATGGAAACACAGTGATACAACAAAAGGTATTGAACAGATGCATAGAGTAACATAAATAAGTAACTATTGGAGAAGTGTTCAAGGATATTAGAAGAGATGCAAGGAAAACCCTGTTTCAGAGGCGTGTACTGTTCGATTTAAAACTTGCTTTATTTGGGTTTTTTTTCCACATGTATTTCTGAGGACTGTCACTTTCTGTGGCCTTCGAATTTCCAAACTATCAAGTGGATGTCTATTGAAAGTATAAATGAAAATATTATATATAATCTATATGAGAAGAACTTAAATAGAAGCAAGGGTGGGATTCAAATTTTTTAACAACCGATGCTGTGGGCGTGGCTTAGTTGGCGGGGGTAGCTTGGTGGTCATGTGACTGGGTGGACGCAGCTTGGTGGTCATGTTATTGGCTGGGTATGGCCAACTCAATATCACTCACATCGAGGCATGCATCTCCTCACCTGACCTTTCATGACTGTGGGGATACTGCAACAGTGTGAAAAATGGTCATAAGTCATTTTTTTCAGTGCCATTGTAACTTTGAATGGTCACTCAACACAAGCAAAGTACCAGCAAAGGAGGGAAAAAAAACTCCAGAGGTGTTCCTGAGACAGGAAGTCTAGTCCTGCCAAGAATGTAATAAGGGTTAACAGAGGCCGTTTCTGTAAGCAACACCAGAATGTTTCCTTCCTGCCTTCCTTACAGGATTAGGCTAGTAATGTCTTCTAACAACTGGTTCTCGGAACTACTTAGAATGTTAACAACTGGTTCTAGTGAATAGGTGCGAACTGGTAGAATCCCACCCCTGAATAGAAGTAATCATATACTTTGGACTATTACTTTTATCAGTTTCCTCATTCAACTTTTGAATGTGAATTTTTAAATTTGAACCTCTAATGTGAAATGTGAGTTAAAATCTGAAAATTAAAACCCTAACCCTAACCTCTTTTTTTAGTTTAAAGATTTGCTTATGTGATTTAGAAACACTGATTCTTATTTTTAGATAAGCCAAAAATTTATGATTATACCATAAGGCAAGTTCCTTTTCAATCAATTAAGGACTCTAATGTTTAAATAATAGACTTAAGAATCACACAGAGCATGTTCAAATGTTTAGGTACAGGCAGAATTTCTAAAGTAAATGCTCCCGATGCTTCCTTTTAACTGGTACAGTAAAAGTATTAGGTTCATAGATTGCTTGAGGTCAAATATTGATTTTCATTCCCATAAGATAAAATGTCTTATTCTATCTAGTACATGTGACCTATCTTGGCTAGAATTTGTACATTTAACTTTTTCATCTAAATCCTGTTGCTTTCTTAGCATTTCATTCTCTAGAAATGGCAGTTTATGCATTTGAGACAAGAACAATCCAGAACATTATTTGATATTGGGCCTTAAAATATTACAGTTGCCTTCCCAAGACGATATTCTCCAAATGTGTTTGGATTGTAATCCACAGAATTCCCACCAACATGGTAAACCAAGACTGGATGCCCAAAACAGGCTGGAGAAAAACATATCATGATGCCAATAGCTTGCTAATTTTTTTTCCACATAAGTATTTCTACACCAGTGATTTTATTAGTGGCTTGATATGCAGACCATGGCAACAAGGGGTGATTCAAAATTTAACCACTTTGAACTCTGCACAAGGAAACTGGTTCTCTGAAGTCTTATTACTATGTGCTTTGAATTAAATATGTACAATGTATTTTTCTATCTTGAGCAACTTAACTAAGCATCTGCGTTGACATGTCATCTAAATGCAGATACCACACCAACATTAGAGTTGGCTCAATATCAATAAGCAAAGAGAATTCTTCCCAAACTAATTTTATTTTATCCAGACAGTCGCATCAAATGTATATGTATATGTATGTGTATGTGTGTGTATATTATACATATGCATATATACATACACATGTATCCATCCATATATCTATATACATACATGCATATTTGAAATCTATTCCCTTTGCTCGCTTTTGAAGAATCCATTAACATGATATAAAGGACTGTTTAATTTTTCTGATTCTATTTGTTTCTGTCATTCTTATTTATTTATTTTTTTTGCATCTTGCCTGTCTCTCAGAGTCCTTTGTTGAAACAACACTATTATGGACTGCCATACTTGCAGTAAGTATTATAAGCAATCTTGACTTTGCTTCTGGGCAGCTGTTGTTCCTCATCCATCATCTCTGCATACCTGGCTGAGTTATGTTCAGCTTTTAAGCAGTTAAGTACCATTTGTTTACCTAACTGGAACACTTCAGGAGAAGAGGAAGGCTGTTGGTTATATGCACCCTGAGAGGGAGGGCTATGGGTTACAGCTGGATCTGTAGAGAATGCAATGGGACACTTATTCTGGTCTTTGCCTTTTGTTATTTTATTCATTTTGAAATGAATCTATTTCATATGAGGCATCACATTTCCCCCAAACAGAAGGAAGACCAAGAAGCACCAATTTAATGATTCAGATCCCTTTGTGGGGAGAGAATTGAGTACAGTGTTTTTTGAGTTATCTTTTTATTTCCACATGTAGAAGCAGCCATGCCCAGGCAGATGAAAAAGAGTTGCTACCCTTCAAAACAAACAGAAGATCCTTGGAGAGTCTATTCCATCCACCCCAACTATTTGTTGCCTGCCGTCTGCAAATAATACACTTTTGTTATTGTTGTGGGGCTGTTAAAAGCAGCCTCATTGGTCACCAGAATGGAACCCAATTTTCTTCCCTGAAGCACTTCCATTATCAGGTCAGCTGAAGATTTACAAAATAATACAAGCTCAGACTTTCCAATAACTTCCTGACGCAAGATTGTTAAAAAATGTGGGGAGGAAAGTAAAATGTGACTGAAGTTTGTTCCAACAGCTCTTCCTGTCTATCCATAAGCCTGGTACCTAAATCATCAGGGGTTGAGGTCAACCACAGATATTAATTCAGGAAGCATACTTCTGGGCAACAAAGCCACAGGGCACGTGTTTTCATCTTTTCCATTGCCTAATTCTGCAAAAGAGGTTTAAGATGATCCATTGGAATCTTTGCTTCTGTTGGCCTCAAAATCTTGAGAACAAGGAGTAAAAGGCAAGGTTTAAACACTTTCTTGTCCCAAAGTGCTGCAGACCTTAGGAAATGGGCAAAAATTCATCTCTTTTTCCCAACATGTTACCACTAGCCCATTTTAATGGCATGGATAGTATAATCACACTTTACAGTGAAAAAGTGAAAAAAAAAAGTCATTTCCAAGCTGTGAAGTAAGCACCATAATTCCTAAGTCATGTGGTTGTGAGTCCTCACTCTAGTATTAATAGCTGTCCAGAGTCCTCTGGAATGGGTGGCTGTATTAAATTTAATAAACAAGCAGCAGCGATTGAAAAGGCTGCTTCTGCATGATGGCATGTAGTAGGACATTGATCTACCATGATTAGTGTGCTGCTATGTTTTCAAGACCTTTCCTCCTTGGGCAGCCATATTGACTTTCTTCTGGCTGACTGTGCCACAGCTCCAAAGACAAGATTTCTAATTTGCTGTTTGCAACACCGGAGTTTTGCAGTGGAATTGTTAACCTCCTGGAATGCATTTCTGGATCTCAGTACTCACCTCCAAGGCACAATAAGATAGGAATGGGCAAATACCCAGCTTCTGGAATCACCTTTGTTTGATTAGGCTTTTCAGGTTTATCAGTGAGAGCCCAAGTCTACAAAAGTGGTACAAGTAGGGCACACTTGTCATAAGGAGACTACGGAATTGGAGCTTCAGGTTCATCGCAACTTCCATTCACATAAAACCATACCATTGCAAGGTAAAGAGCCTGAGTGACTACGATCAAATAGTCAGCCAGGCATATGGGATCAGGGGCACTCTTGACTCTTCTCAACAAATAGCCACTCTATTTTTGCTTCAAAATTTCCTTTTCACAGTTAGGGAGAGTAAAGCTTCTGAGTTGTTAGGCATCTATCAGATGAAATTAAAACCCTTCTAAATCTACTGAAAAATAGCCATAGATTTATTGATCGGTCTGATGTACTTTCTGTGCTATGAGCCATTACAGGCAAAGCTGGTTATTTGCATTCTATTGCCTTTTATTCTCTGTCATCTTCCCGTTTTTATTTTTGCTTACAAATGTACACCTTTCATTGCTCAACTATGCTCACCTACTGCACTTACTGCACCTATGCACTTACTGCATCTCTGTATGGTTTGACAATTGCACAGTGGCAGATAGGAAAGCACTCCAGAGGGTTAACATCATTTCCCAGAAGATTATTGGTTGCCCTCTCCCCTCTTTGGAAGAGCTTTATAGCTCCTGCTGCCTTAAGAAAGTTCAAAACATTCTCAAAGATCCATCTCATCCTGGGAACCCTTTTTTTGAACTATTACCATCTGGCAGACAGTACAGAATAATAAAAACAAGGACAAATAGGCTGAAAAACAGCTTCTATCCCTGGGGAATAGCTCTTTTGAATTCTGCTGTATAGTGCAGTATTGGTGTGGTGTTGGGGGTTCAATGTATGGAGAGTGAAGGACGTGTGTTTGTGGTTATTTTCATGGTCATGACGTACACTGAAGATGGTGTCTGATTTCATTGCACGAGATGCAATGACAATAAAGTAAACTAAACTAAACTATGGACTGAGACTAAAGTGGATGTGAGGTTAAGTTCACTTACAGGATTGCAAGGTTTTAAAAACAGTATCAATAAATCAATACAAAAGGGATAATTGATAATTTTCTGGATCATAGCAGGAATGTAAATTGCAGAGGAGGAAATTCCGTCCTCTGATGCTGGAATTTATATCAGGAAGTAATTCCCTACTAGTGTTACATCTGTGAGACACAGCAGCTCTTATATGCTGTCCATACATGTCTATCAGTGATTCCTACACCTTTCCTTAGCGTATGTTGTATTTGCACCATAGTTGGATTAAACAGGAATGGTGGAGGAATAAATGTTGTTGTTTTCTCTGGGGAAACCAGTGGTTTTCAGTCATGCTGAACATGGTCAGTGATTCATGTTCCTGCAAAGGTTCTCAAAATCTCTTGTTGATAAGTGGGATGGAGGTGGGAGCAATTTTGCTCACAAGCCAAACCAAAGTATAGATTTACTTTGAAGAATTGCTGGAGATGATGTGTCTTTTTTCTAAAGCAAAGCTGTGCTTTGATTGCTGTCTCTTGGAAACACACAAAGCCACCTGTAATCAGGAGGAAAATGTGACAGGAAGGATTGCACTAAGGGAAAGATACTTGAAATCAGTGTTGTAATTGAAAATAGACAAGTGAGTCTTTTACCTGGAACAACTTTTGTTGACATAAGAGTTGACAAGACCCCTTCTGACATTCTTGTTTCTTCAGAACAATCAAAGGTGTTTACTTCTGGCCCTTTGCATCAATGGTAGGATTCAAATTTTTTTACTACCGGTTCTGTGGCCGTGGCTTGGTGGGCAGGGCAGGGGAAGGATACTGTAAAATCTCCAGTCAGAGGTGGGATTTTTCCAGTTCTCCGAACTACTCAAAATTTCCGGTTCTCCAGAACTGGTCAGAACCTGCTGAATGCTACCTCTGCTTTGCGTGCTCTTACTGTATATAACTCTGTATACAGTTATTCTACAGCAATGGACAATAAATAAATAAATGAATAAATGCAAATGAGAATGAGAATGCACCTCTTTTATTGTTATAGACACATTTTACTTAGTGATCTGGGGATCTCCTCTTCAGAAAAAAAAGTGGTGGATAATCACTGCTAAATAGTATGAGTGTGTGTTTTTGTGTCTGTCTATCTGTCTCTGTATGTATGATTGTTTGGTACAGTTGTTGTATTTTATGCCTCGTGTCTTATTAATACTATGCTAAAAAAAGCACAGACAACTTTTGAAAACTGATATAAGCTACAGTGGTATTTCTGTACTCATTGTTAAGGTGCGATGAGTACCAAAAACGATGAGTACCAAAATTTTCCCATAAGTAATAATGTAGTGAGTCACAATGCAGTTGGCACTGGCAAGTTCTAACTTGTGTGTTGAGTACCAAACAAATGATGAGTAGTGGGACAAATTTTTTGCATCAAAATGCATTGAGTACCAAATTCGATGAGCTTCAAAGTAGTTGAGTACCGAGGTACCACTATATTTGAAGCAACTAGCTCAGCCCAGGCAAGGCCTATTAAGTAAACAAATGTCCTCTATTTATTTTTAGTATCTTCCTCCAGTGCTGGAAGGCTAATACAAGGCATTTTCAAACAATATAACTTTCTTGAAGTTTAATCAACTATGCTATCAACTATTTACATCCGGCCTCTGCTGTAAGTATGTTAGAACTGAAGTTAAATCAGATTATATTTTTTTTCCTTATTTAATGGTTTGCTGCCTTTTTTCTTTTTTTTTCTTTTTTATTGAATCAGTCATAAACCACATAGTGTGCATTATCATTTCACAATATTGTTATATAGTCAATTATCTCTGGATCAATGTGACATCACAAATCCAATTAAGAGTAAAGACAATATTTGACTTTAAGCTAATGCCATGAACTTTTTCCTCAAACACACACACACACATACACACACACACAGAGAGACACCAAGTGAAATTAAGATCTTTAAAAAGCTTAACGGTACCTTTTCAAGAAAACCTACTCAAAGGAACTCAGTAAAAAAAATGAAATTTAAAAATCTGCTGCCTTCAGGGTTTACAATCCAATACACTCCCAATTTATTTATTTGTTTACTATATATTGCATACATTGCTCTTTTCTGAAAAAGGCTAAAGGAGTGGTAAAACAAAAAGCCAAACAGTTTAATGTTAAAGTTCTTAAGTAACCCTAAACTGAGATGAATATTGTTCATGTAGACTGTGGTAGTAGAATGAGGAAGAGCTTCTTGGATTAGGCAAACAATTGTCAGAAGTGCTGAAGGAATATCTGAATTTCTTTCACTGGTTATAAATTTAATAGAATGGCATTGAAAAGGCTTGGTTCAGCCTCAATGCTGTGCCTGATGGGGTTCATCCACTGGGCTCAACCGTCTCCTCTCAGCTCCAACATGAACAACCCTGACTAGCCCAAGAGGGCCTACACAAGTGCTTAACTACAAATCAGAGCATTGGGGGGGGGAGGAAACCCATTCAGCACTTAAGGACTCTAATGAACTTGCCACACCTGTTGCAACACAAAATGAGAAAAACCACATTCATTCCTTCTTTCATCCATCCATGTTTAAAACTCCTTCCCAGCAGACGAAAAGTGAATCTTATACTGTATAGAAATTCGGCATTGAAATCAACTCCATTGTTTCCCTCCAAGTCAGAAAAGGTCACCTATTGTTGATAAGATAAAAGATGTACCTGGATTGGAGAAAATGCACTGACAAGGGCAGGCCGATCCAGAAAAGGGGCAGGACAACGCTCTCCTTTATCCACAAACAAAGAGGAAAACTCGTGGCGCATCAGAGGTCTATAGCAAAAACAATCTGATTTTTATTTTTTATTTTTTATTCGGTAGCCCTGGAGTTCTTTTCCATGATGTCGTGACAAAGTGCTGCAGTGAATAATCCTCCTAAAATGCCTGTGGCAGATGCATAATGCCTATGGCTTTGAATGGGCTGGGTTGGTTTCAAGGCCTTTGCTTAATCCGTTATGTACTACCCTGTCTCCAGTCCCTACTTGTTGCCAGGAACATGAGAGCAAGGTGTGGCTGTACTAGCCATCCATAGCTCCTCTCGGCTTTGGCACATGGTGAAATCTGATCAAGGTCACTCCACAACACATAAGGATACCTTAAGTATAAAAAATTGAATTCCCTGTCAAGTGCACATCAGTTGGGAGATGTTCTGTCTTCATTCTTGCCTGAGGTCTCATGGCTTAATGTATGTATATTGTGTGGTTCTGATTTTATAAGTTTCAGGACTGTCTAGCTAGTTTTTTGTTTTTCAACTCTGCGTATACATTTCAGCTTTTCCCTACCTGGTAAAGAGATCCTTGTAAAGTTTATTCCTACCTTTGCTTTCATTTTGGATCTCTTTCCCATCCCCCACCCCTCTAAATTTTTCCTTCCAGGTCGCTGTGAATTCTGCTTTTTTCTTTTCAGGTCTTTAGGCCAGCCATTCAGTGTTTTGGGATCAGGCCAACCAACTGCAGGGTTAGGAATTTATTTATTTTTTTGAAGATGTGCTTTCAGTGTTCGCTCCTGATGACTGCCTGAACAGGTTCCTTCAGTTTTCTTGGCAACGTTTTCAGGTTTGCCATTGCCTGCTTCCTAGGGCTGAGAGAGAGGGACTGGCTCAAGGCCACCCAAGTAGCGTTTTGCGTAAGGTGGGACTAGAATTTACCATTTCCTGGTTTCTAGCCTGATGCCTTAACTACTACACCAAATTGGGTCTCTGGGACAATATGGAGAATGGCAAATAGTGATATTTAGAATCAGTATAATTCAGCTAGGCCTAACAGATCATTCCCATACCAGTACAGAAACTCATAATACAGGACAGTGCAGTGGGGTTTTAAAATATTTGTGTATACAGAAAGGTCACAATTTGTGCAAGTATGAATTGTTCAGTACTCAATTTAATATAAATTATACATTGATACCAGGTCGCATTTAATGTGAGTCAAAACTCAGTCAATGGAAGGCTAGCATGTGTACAGTTGAGGCTAGTAAGTGTGCAGTTGTTGCAGTTGTAAACACCAATTTGTTGTGTATTCAGAAAGGAGAGAAAAGGAATTCCATTGGACAAAAATGAAGAGGTTCATTTTAAAGAACTACAACAGAATATAGAAATGCTTTGAATATAGTTTTATCCTTAAGCCTGTCCTTTTTAACTATTTAAGTATGAGATATCTATCTATCTCCATGATAGAAATGATATTTAGAATGTTATTTTGTTTTCTATAGCTACTCTATGTCTTGTAAAAAATAAAATTATTTTTTAAGTATATTTTATCTTGTAATAGTTTACTGTTCTATTTCACTAATGAACATGCAAAATACTTTTTAAAATTTCATTTCTGTCAAGCTGGAACCGATTGTCATATTTTCCATAGAAATATCATTTTGAATAGTGCAAATTTGAACAATGTCATCATTTTGTGGGCTATAGTAACTGCACTGATGAAGACCTATCTGTAGTAATCCATTAAATTACTTTAAACTGAAACATTAAGTTAAAACATTTTTATAAGTGCAAAAACTTTGCAAAGTATTCTTAATGCGTTTTCTCAAAAAAAAGGTAACATATTTGTTAGGTGCTTGTTTGAGAATTATTTCAGTGTAAAAAGATTAATTCTCAGCATTTGCATAATACTTTTTAAAGTTCACAAGGCATCTCCTTAGTAATTCTTTATACTACCTGGAAAGTAACTGTGTTTGGCTGAATTTCTATTCCTAATGAAGGGCAGAGTGAGTTGAGAAATCAACCTGTTTAAAATATGATAGTGAATTGAGAACTGTAGATAAAAGATAGTGATGGCTCTTAAATGCATTGATAAATTCTCTAGAGTGTTTAATTTCGAATTAAAAGCAGGGACACTGTCCAAATACATTTTAACAATCATAAATTGGATCCGGCAAACTATCAAGAATCAATAAAACCTCCTAAGTCAAACATCAATCTCTAAATAAATAATATCACCATAATCAATGCCTCTCTTATTTAGCTGCAAATTACACTGAGCACCTTAAAAAAAAGCCAGTTTTTGGCTGTCGAGAATTAGGGAGATTCTTTTAAAAGGAATTTTAAAGTGATAGTTATTTAATTTTGTTCATATTATTTATAGTCTCCTTTATGGGAGAGTTAACTCGGAGGTTGGGAAAAGTAGAGGAGCAGCAACAAAGACAATTCTTTTGTCAAGGAGAAGATCGGCTGAAATAAGGAATGGAGAAAAGAAAAGCAATTCAAAGATCCTTTCCAAATGTATCTGCCTTCTCAGTATCCTTAGTGAATTCTGCACTTTGCATGCAGAATTACATTTTCCTCCTAATTAGTGGGAACGCGAAGTACAGCTAGCCCTTGACTTACAACAGTTTGTTTCGTGACTATTCAAAGTTACAATGGCGCTGAAAAAAGAGATTTATGACCATTTCCCACACTTATGATCATTGCCGCATTCCCATGGTGACATGATCAAAAATTCAGACGCTTGGCAACTAACTCACATTTACGATGGTTGCAGGGTTCCAGGTGATCATCTTTTGCAACCTTCTGACAAGCAAAGTAAATGGGGATTCACTTCACATCCATGTTCTTAACAACTGCGGTGATTCATTTAACAACTGTGGCAAGAAAGGTCGTAAAATGGGGCAAAATTCACTTAACAAACGTCTCACTCAGCAACAGAAATTTGGGGGGTCAATTGGGGTCGTAAGCCGAGGACCCCCTGTAGTCTTTGCATTAAATGTTCTGGTTTGCACAGAACAGCCTGAGAATGCTTGGGGTAAAAGTAAGCTTCGGTTGCTGGTGTCAAAAAACTGGTGTTGGCATGGCTGTGACAAAATACAAACATGTTGGTATTAGACGAATTTGGATACAGTGGCAGGTGGGAAAATGGGTGGCAAAATAGATTCCGTTCTAGTCAGCTGACTTGTCAGTTAATGTGGTAAGGCAGCTCTAAGGCAGTAATATGTGGAGAGGCTGAGGCAGATTCAATGGATACTTTGAGAATCTCTGTTCTAATGCATTGATTTTAGTTCACAAAAGTTCACAAGATTTGCTATCTTTATAATACCACAAGGTTGCTACAGGTCATACTTGCAAACATAATTGCCATATAAGTAGGATCAGTGAGTTGGATATTCCCTACTGTAGATGTCATTTAGTCCAACTTCTGTTCAGCACACGATCCAATAGAGTAGGGGTGTCAAACTCGACTTCATTGAGGGCCGCATCAGAGTTGTGTTTGGTCTTGGGCGGCTGGGATGGGTGTGGCCAGCTTGAAATCACTCATGTTGGGGGCACCTGTGATGGCCTGAGGACTCTGCCAACAAAAATGGGCTCTCGAGCTCTATTTTGGCCATGATAGCCTCCTGCAAACCTCTGCCCAGTGAAAATGGAGCTCAGGAGGGCTGCCGTTTTCACTGGCAGAGGCACTGTGGGTTGGTCCTTCATTGTTTCCAAGGCAGCCAGATCCGGCCCCTGGGCCTTGAGCTTGACACCCCTGCATTAGAGCATCTCTTATAGCTAACTAACCAGCCTAGCCTTAATGCTGCAGCAAACAACTTACCACTTTATGTGGCAGCCTACTTCAATAGTTGACTGTATATCTATATGCTTACAATGCACAGTGTGTGTAATGCTGAATGAGAGCTTACTGGGGGTAAAGCAGCATAAGAGCTGTCTTCCATAAACCCAAATCAATAAATAAGTCCAAAGCATGAGTGAAACCAAATTGAGAAGAACTTGCAATGTATTATCCAGCTGGATTCTTAGAAGCTTATTTCCTTGCTTGCAAATATCTACAAGTAGCACCCTTTGCTCTGTGAATTAGACCAGTCACTAATGATCATTTAGCACAGTCGAATGTATTGAATTTGGAGATCATTTTCACACAGATATTGTTTCTAATGCTCCACTAAGCATCATATGTCTGACTGTAATTTTCCTAAGTTTTTCATACTAGGGTTTTATTTTTTTGCAACATTTTTTAATATTAGGAAACAGATAGTTTCTCTGATTGAGTTTTTCAATTAAATAATGAAACAAGAGAGCAATCAGCTAAAACATAGCAGAGCTTCAGGTCCTGTCTCCTTTCTGGTTTCTGCCACAAAAGAAATGTACTAAATTGGTTCATAGCTTGATTTTCACTACCATTTTGATCAACTATCTGCATTGCCTACAACAAAGTACTTTCTGCTAATATCATTTTTAAAATAATTTTATTAAATGTTACAATTAAAAAGATAAAGCTAATAGAAACTTAAAAAGAGTAAAGAAAAAATAGAAAGTGCACAAAAAGAAAAAGAAAAAAAGGAAAAGGAAAGAAAAATAAGAATACAATAAAGAAAAAGTTATATATATAAAGAAACAGTTTTCGCTTTCTCCAAACTGCTTGAATAAACTGTATGCTCGTACATTACAACTGTGAGGTTACTTGGAACCCGTCAACTCTTAGTTCTTGGTAAGTCAAATGCAAAAACTCAATTCCTGCAGTCTTTTGCAAAGAGCAAATGTCCTGAGTATGTGTGGGTAATCCCATGATCTCTCCTTTCTCCAGAGAGATTTTATCAGTCAAATCCATCCATTGAACACCAATCTCCATTGTAATGCCATCTCCACTCCTTCAGGGATGTCCAGCTCACTATGTCCTCATCTGAAATCCAATTATCTTAAGCTGTACGTAGGTGTGTAGCTATTACTAAATTTCTTAGGTTCAGAAAGCACTAAGGGACCCACAGTTCAATCCTGAACTACAAATATTCTCTTCCATTGCAACTCCTACAGCTAGTGCAGTCTTCATATATTTTCAATGCCTTCAGATCATCATCTCCTTCTGGGCATCTACACTGGGCAGACAAATATCATGCCGTGTCAGCCTTCTCTGCATAGAAATGTTAATGCTGATTCCGTTTCACTGCTCTTGAATCATGCTGGAACCACCATTTTTTCAGCAGCCCCAAACTGCCCAATTCCATCTTCGCTTGCTCTCTATTTTCTTCTGCAACACTATTGCCTTCCTATTAGCTCCTTAGCCTATTTCATCTTCCCCTCCCCGTAGAAGACTCTATGGATTTATCAAGTCTCGTGGGATTATCTCTCACGTCTTTTCAAGTCTCTAGTTATGATCACAAATACAATTTGTATGTCTGAGAAATCACAGGACAGGATGGTAAATAGTATTTATACGCTTCTTCTGTTGTGGTGGCATTTGAGTCGAAAAAGATCATGGTAAAGACTTCCTTGAGTTGCGTTTGACGCCTAGTGAGATTGTGGACACAGATCTGTCCATTTAGCTTTCTTGGTGACATTACTAAAATAGTTTGCCATTGCCATTTTGCAGGCTTTTTTTTTAAAAAAAAAGCTTTTTAGACTAGTTTCAAGCACTGAGTTTCTTAAGGATTCATAAGAACTAACTATTCCAATACTGCTTACGGTAGTCTTTTCTCAAGACCAGCCAAGGTCAACTATATGCTGCCATCTGCTGCATTTTAAAAGCATTTAAGGCCATCCCAAGTATTTGGGGGCCCTTTCCAATATGCAAAACAGTCTGGATGATCAAGTTGCAGTGTGCTTGATAGTCTCATTAGAAAATGAAATGTCCTTTCCGGGAATTTCTCTTCTTCAGGATTTCTTTCTGCATGTTAACACAGGTTTATCATATGAAGCATGTTACTAGAGTTGATAAACACTAAAATTTCTTACCATTTCATTTCTTCTATTGTATTGTTCTTCCCATTATTGGGAAAAAAAAACCCGTTCGCAGTATATTTTACAATGAATACCTTTTTTGGAGAAAATGATATTGCCGGGCTTAGGAAGGTTCAATGATCATGTGTTAAAAGAGTAAAGAAGTATTTCGAAGAAAATGGTCACTGATTCAAGCATTTAATGGTTTTTGACATGCCTTGTATACAGGTCCTTGACTTACAACAGTTTTTAGTGATATTTTGAAGTTACAATGGCACTGGAAAAAAGGACTTATGAACGTTTTTCACACTAACTATTGTTGCAGCACCCCCAAATTCAGACAACTGGCAATTGACTCACATTCAGAGGCGGTATTCAGCAGGTTCTGACCAGTTCTGGAGAACCTGTAGGGGAAATTTTGAGTAGTTTGAAGAACCTGCAAATACCACCTCTGACTGGCCCCGCCCCCATCTATTCTCTGCCTCCCGAGTCCCAGCTGATCGGCTGGGTCTTCTTTGGTTGTCCTGCACAGGAGAATGGAGCTGGAAAGCAGGTTTAGTGGGGTGGGGAGGGAATTGGGGATTTTGCAATAACCTTCCCCTGGAGTGGTGAGGGAATGGGGACTTTTTCTTGGAGTTATTGATTGGAGGTGAGGTTTTCTGGAGCTCTGGCAGTATCCTTCTCCTGCCATGCCCACAAAGCCATGCCCACAAAGCCACGCCCACAAAGCCATGCCATGCCCACAGAACCGGTAGTAAAAATGTTTGAATCCCACCACTGCTTGCATTTATGACCCAAACCCTTTTCCAATAAAACAAACACGAACCAAAGGGAACAGAAACCTTTTAACGATTCTTATGAATCCCCGGTTAAAAGGCTGCCGCAAACTAATTAACTTTGACAAAACACAAGCCTCATCAAAAACCGTGCGAGGCTGCCAAGAATCACAGCTAAGAAATATTTCACAACACAAGAGATTTCAAATACCAACTTAAGACACTGCAATGTCCATGAGGTTGGAGTTTCAAAAGGTTTTTGCTTCCTACAAAGAACATTCGCTGCACAGCTACCTTTTATCTTCTTGAAGGAGGGGCCATTACCTTGCAACCTTACTCCCGAGTCACCCGTGCTATTGTAACTGTTCTTTCCTGTGAGCAATCCTGTGCTCACGCGCACTTGGCACAGGCTCCTCGGGAACCTCCTCATGACTGCTGCCAGCCCCCACAATCTCTGAAGGCAGCAGTCCACTCCTTAATGGTCCTGGCCCCTCATCTGAGTCCTCGCTCTCCTCAGCCGTCCACACTTGCTGCCAGCTAACCACAACAGACGGTTGCAGTGTCCCTGGGTAATGTGACCTGCTTTTGCGAACTTCTGCAACCATCTGTTGTGGTTACAAGTAAAGTCAACGGGGAAGCCAGGTTCACTTAACAACCGTGTTACTAACATAACTACTGCAGTGATTCACTTAACAACTGGACAAGAAAGGTTGCAAAATAGGGCAAAATTCACTTAACAACACGTCTCGCTTAGCAACAAGAATGTTGGCCTCAGTTGTGGTCATAAGTCAAGGACTACTAGTATTTCATTGGCTTTGGAAGTGTTTTCCTTATTTTCGTGGCCTACTGTGGGTGATTCCAAACAAATGAATCCTAAGTGAACTGAGGAGCTTCAGGGTGACAAGAGTTTTGAGAAGAATTCACCATCCGATCAGACTTGTCCCATGGATCTAGTGGATTTTTTTTTAATGATTAGGACTGAATGATAATTATTGCTCTTTTTCTCAAAGAGGAAAGTTAGGTTAGTATTTCTCAACCATAGCAAGATTTTTAAGACCTGTGGACTTCATCTCCCAGAATTCCCCAGTCAGCAATGCTGCCCACACATTTTAAAATGGCCAAGATTGAGAAACACTGAATTAGGTAACCTCGTTGCTATGCATATTTTATAACTGTTTCATTGATGACAAGTATTCTGCCTAGTAAAATTGGCTTTCAAACAGGTAGTCCTTGACTTACATTCACAGTGGAGCCTTACATTTCCATTGCTAAGCAAAACAGTTGGTAAGATAATTTTTGCCCCATTTTACAACCTTTCTGCCCAGAGTGGTTAAGGGAATCACTGAACTTGTTAAGCTAATAACAGGACTGTTAAGTGAATTTGCCTTCCCTATTAATTTTGCTTGTCAGAAGAGCACAAAAGGTGATCACATGATCACATGACACCTTCATAAATACATAACAGTTGTCCAGCACCCAAATTTTGATCACATGACCATGGGGATGCTACAACAGTTGTAGCAATAGCACTTAGACTTATATACTGCTTTATAGTGCTTTACAGCCCTCTCTAAGCAGTTTTACAGAGTCAGCCTATTGCCCCCAACAATCTGGGTCCTCATTTTACTAACCTCAGAAGGATGGAAGGCTGAGTCAACCTTGAGCCTGGTGGGATTTGATCTGCCAAATTGCAGGCAGTCAGCAGTTAGCAGAAGAACCCTGCAGCATTGCACTCTAACCCCTGCACACCAGTAAGTGAGGAAACGGTTGTGTCACTTTTTTCAATGGCACTGTAACTTTGAACAGTCACTAAAAGAACGGTTGTAAGGCAAGGACTACCTGTATAGCTGTGCACCATAAGCTCTGCATTCACTGCTCCATCACTCTGTTACAGAGGTGTCAAACTCGCGGCCGAGATGCATCATGTGCTGGCCCCGCCCCGCCATGTTTAGCAGTGGTGGAAGTCCAGATACATCATGTGACAATGCTGTGATGACATAAATTTGATACCCTGCTCTATGATATGGCTTGAACCAGGGGTGGGATTCAAATTTTTAACAACCAGTTCTTTGGGCGTGGCTTAGGTGGTGAGCGTGGCTTGGTGGTCATGTGACTGGGTGGACATGGCTTGGTGGTCATGTTATTGGCTGGCTGTGGCCAACTCAATATCACTCACATCGAGGCATGCATCTCCTCGCCTGGCCTCTCATGACTGTGAGGATGCTGCAACAGTCGTACGTTGGAAAAATGGTCATAAGTCACTTTTTTCAGTGCCATTGTAACTTTGAATGGTCACTCCACACAAGCAAAGGAGGGGAAAAAAATTCCAGAGACGTTCCTGAGACAGGAAGTCTAGTCCTGCCAAGAATGTAATAAGGGTTAACGGAGAGGCAGTTTCTGTAAGCAACACCAGAATGTTTCCTCTCTGCCTTCCTTACAGGATTAGGCCAGTAATTTCTTCTAACAACCGGTTCTCCGAACTGCTTAGAATGTTAACAACCGGTTCTAGCGAATAGATGCGAACTGGTAGAATCCCACCCCTGGCTTGAACCAAGAGCTCATCAAGGCTTGGAGAGTTTGGGAATTTTTTTTTGTTTGAAATTTTGAGCTTGAATGCTTCTGACATTTTGAATTTCCTTGTACTTGCCAGTATCTATAGGCCTCCATGGTGAGATACTGAAGAACCACAAACCCATGTTTCAGAAAAGGCCTGTCCTTTTCCATATAGCTTTGCAATGTATACGAATACTGAATGTAGTTATTTATACGTTTTCTCCCTCACTCTTTCTTTCCCTGCTTCTCAAATATCCCCAAATCTTTGCCACATCATGATACTGTATATTTACATTTTATATATAATCTTGGGCACATCAAAACTCAAGGCAGCGTAGCAAATGTTGTATAAATACAATTTCAAAACCCAATATACAAACACAAAGCATTGGAGAGAGAAATACACATAAAATACATAACAGCCACTGTCCACCAAATAAAACCACACATTTCCCTAGGCTAGAATTCCCATTCAGAACCATGCTGTCTGTTGATTTCAGGGACTCGTAGTCCATATACCTGAAGGATGCTCAATTTAAAGGAAGATGGGCTACTGTTTCCTCTCCCAGGTCCACCAATCTATTTTAAATTCTCAAAGCAAGATATTACTTCACATTATTGGAGCAACGTCTTCATAATTAATACAGCACATTAAGCTTTCGGTCTTTTGGATGAAGAGTTGGCAAGCTGAAATTACATTCCGGGGATTAAGAAATAAAACCAGTTTGATCAAATACTTGCAACAGAAGGCAGCGTTCCGAACCACTGCACTTGTTTGAAGACTTTACTAAGTACACAGAAACGTGTATCTTACATTTCAGCAGCTGAAAAGTATTGACTACAAAAACATGTAAGTGCAGCCATTTTGTCCACAGTTCCCTCTAATTAAATATTTTCTTTCCCCTCCACCTAAAAAGGTCTCAGAAAAACAAAACAAAACTGAAGCTTTTTTCTACCAGTCACTACATGTGTACCGGGAACTTAGAATCTGGTGAATAGCCATTTTCACACTCCTCTTTTTCTACTCATGTAGTAATTGTGTTCAGTTAAACGAATTACAAATTCAGGAAGAACTACAATGGATTAAATAACCTCATCGTTTGAAGGTATTGCATCTAAGAAGTAAGTCATTTTTTAAAAGCAGGGAATGACTAATAGACCAGCATGATTGTTGACAACTTTCCCACTATCTTATAACCTCCCAGCCCCATGGTTTTTAAAAGCTGATTTAAAAAAAACTTCAAAGTGTTTCGTGACAATAGTACAAAAACATCTAGAATTAACTATAAATCTTTGTAGAGCATTGCTGATTCTTTGCGGCACATTTCATACAGAAAGTCTCTCATTGCTGATCTTTTGGACAGCAAGGATATGCATTCATTTGTTCAGGAGGAGAAATGGAGTCAAAAATGAAAGAGGCAGCAGCCATGATTATGGAGGGTCATGTGATTGCAGCAGCAATTTGATTTTTAGACGCCCCTCCTTCACGAATAAT
Organism: Bungarus multicinctus; assembly: GCA_023653725.1. NCBI lineage: Eukaryota > Metazoa > Chordata > Lepidosauria > Squamata > Elapidae > Bungarus > Bungarus multicinctus. Next base: position 178,455,967 of record CM042834.1, read on the forward strand.
GTTATTTATTATTTTATAATCATGCTCAATAAACACCGCAGCATTCTTCATCCAATGAAATGGATTTGATTGTGTTTTGAATGCGCTGTGTTTGAAAGTAGGAATAGAAATAGTACATAATTTGTCTGTACCACTCCAAATATGTTGAATTGCAAACCCCGTCATGTTGACTGGAATGGTGGGACTTTCTTTCAGAGAAGGAAATACAGATTTTTTTTTCATATCCTCCAATACGGGTAGTCCTCAACTTACAACCACAATGGAGTCCAAAATTTCTCAAAAAGTTACTTTTTTTAATGCCATTGTAACTTTGGATGATCACTAAAAGAAACTGAGATTACCTGTGATGCCTATTTGTTAGTGTTTTGCTCCATCTTTGATAAATATGTTTCCCACTTGTCTGTCTTGGACCTCAAGTTCAATTCCCCATTCAAGGTGGAAGCTTAGTGAGATAAAGTATTACAGCAATAGCTGCCTCTCAGAGGGGTTTGCCTTTCAGATTATTGACCAAATAAAAATAGAGAGGGGGAACCATGGAGGGATTTCTTGCTTGGAAAATCTGAAAATAAATACAACTAATAAATAGTGCTGACTTGAACTAAGGATGCTACTATCTATCTATCTATCTATCTATCTATCTATCTATCTATCTATCTATCTATCTATCATCTATTTCTATCTCATTTTTATTATTTAAACATATCCAACACATCTCTTATTTTCCCCACAATAACACTCTTCTGAGGTGAGTTGAGCTGAGAGACTGACTGGCCCAACGTCACCCAACTTATCTAGAGATGGGTCCAATATAGAGCTCATTCTTAAAGGGCCTCGATCCATTCATTACATCCTTCACTTCTCAACTTCAAGACGGGCACAAACTGCTTGCAAGAGAAAAAGGAAAATTTACCTCATAAAATCAAAGAGACACACATCTACATACATACCCACATTCACCTTGCAAGAAACAGTGCCTAGTTATTCTTGGAATGTCAAAGGAGTTCCATTGAAAATGGATTGATATGTCTCTCCCATTATTTTTGTCTGGGTGGAGGATGGAAGCAGACTTTATTTTGAATGATGTTACCAGGTTTATTAAAGAGGTCCAACTGCAGTTCTGGCGATCAAGAGAGGTGCTCAGTTTTCCAACAGGAGAACGTTTTTGCCTTGCCCTGCTTCCCATCTCATTATTCAGCAGCTGCCATAAGCCTTCTCTATACCCCTGAGATTCAGAAACATATAGAACCTACCAAGTCCAAAGTGCTTGGTATAATGCCAAAATTAATCAACAAATAATGAAGACAATCTGCACAATCTCAGGTAGGTTTAATCTGGATTTAGGAAAAAACATCTTCAATCTTTAACATTAGCAAAATAAATTCTCTTGTCCCTGAGAAAATATCTTCTGTATTTCAACGGTGGGAAAAGGGTTGGGCAAGTCTTGAACTTATGAGAGACTATAAATGAGTATGCTTACAAAAAAAATATATTGCTAAGAGCAGACAGGGTCAGCCACAACACAGCTGTTTGGAAGTATAATAAAAGTCCTACTGAACTACGGCCACTCTAACTCTGTAGAATCTCCTCTATCCATCCAGTTTACTTTTAGCTTTCTTCTGGACAAGTGCATACGTTCTCAGTTAAAGCCCAGAGTTACTAACCAACCATAATTTTGAATTCAATAAGAATGCCTGTGGACATATGCCCAGGTATATGGTTAGGCACGCAGGTAGTCCTTGACTTAACCATTTAGTGACCATTCAAAATGACAAAGGTGCTGAAAAAGCTCCTTACGCCTTGTGCTCCCACTTACAACTATCACAGTATCCCCAAAGGTCACATGATCAGAATTTGGGCGCCGGCAACTAGCGTGCATTTTACAATGGGGGCAGCATCCTGAAGTCACAGGATCAGCATTTGCAACCTTCCCAGCCAGCTTCTGGCAATCAAAGTCAATGGGAAACTGGATCATTTAATTGACCACATGATTCACTTAGGAACTGCAGCGATTTGCTTGACAGCTATCTTGCTTAACGATGGAAATTCTGGTCCCAGTTGTGGTTGTAACTCAAGGACTACCTGTGAAGTGATGCTAGAGGCTGGCATGCTGCCTATTTGCTTTTTATGGATTTTTTTTTTTTAAATCTAGGAAAGAAACAAGAGAGAAAGCAGGTCTCTCAGCCCAACTCACCTCAAAGGGTGCTGTGGGTAAAGTAAGAGGCGTGTGTTGGATATGTTCCCCGCCTTGAGTTATTTGTAAAAATAATAAAGGTGGGATACAAATTAATCAATTAATTAATCAATAGGATCCTTAGTTCAAGTCAGCACTACTTATTCATTCCATTGCAATTCTTGCTACCTTGCCTTTTCTTGAGGCGCTTCTAGTTCTTTTTGAGAAGATTGCAATCAAATGCATACAATGCTCAGAACAAATACGTAGTCAATAACCTGATCTTTTAAGAGTCATGCAATTAAGTTGGCCTGCTTTTGTACGCCCAAGCTGCTCCCTCTTTCGGGATGAATGGTGCTGAAACGATGGGAGCCTCAGAGGGGACCACCCAGAGGCAGGAGAAGGAATGCTTTCACCCAGCTGACAGTCCCTGGGGTTGGGTTTTTTTTTCTTTTTTTCACCTTCTTTTCAATCTGTCATTCAGAAAACAATAGATCTCAGGTACTAGTGGCAAAGTTCACTTTTCTGCTTATTCATGCTGTTGACAAAAAGAAAAAAAGTGAAAAAGAAAGGAAGACAGAAAAGAAAAATCTTACCACCTGATCAAAAAAAAAAACCAACCCTTACATCAAGATTAGGGGAGGGGCATCTTTTGCATGGCATCCATGAATGGGATGAGATTAGCTAGTGACTAATTTATTTTCTGAAAGCAGTTCCACAGCTGTCCTCTTCAGAAGAGCAAACAAAGGCCACACTTCAGCCAAGGCAGGGAATGAGAGGTCTGCTCTTGACAATGATAGATATGTTAGAGAGGCCCCGAAGTTGTCAAAAAGATGAGACTCTGCCACTCTTCTCAATCCATGTAAAAAGCTTCTCTCTCTCCCTGTCTTTCATGCTCAATTTTTACAATATCATGGGGGATGGTTGATGCTGCTCAACAGCTGATCCCATGTTTGTATTAATTGTGTCTTAAGCTACAACAGGGAAGCCATGATGCCCTTCCAGCTAAAACCGGGAGAACACTGAAAAGGTCTGAACTGGACAAACTTCTGGGATGAGAAGTGAAATATCTTTAAAGTAAAACAAGGAAGTCCAGTTGCCTCTTGAAAAATCACCTTTGGGTTCCCTTCACTCCTTTAGCATTCCATCCATACACGCTTGTAAAAGATGCTCTATTTTAATTCAGAAAACGCTTTTTATGTGTGTGAAATTGCATCACCAATAACATTGCATTGAAATTGCAGGCTTGGAGGTTTCTACCATGTATACCAGTCCAAAATGTGCCAATAATTGGAGATGGGGTGGAGGCTAGGGTCCAGCCTAGCCACTAGATTAGAAAAAAGCATTAGGATATAGATTAATCTCATGAATGAATGAATGAATGAAAAGAACATGCATGGAACACTCCACTTCAAAAGAGAGAAAGAACAATTAGACTGCAAACAGTCACAGAAATGTAATGAAAAGCATAAAAAAGAATGGAATGGAATGAAGGAGACTGCAGATGAGAGGAAAATACATATAAAAGAGTGACTGCAGCCAAAGTTAAGATGAAAGAAAGATAGTGCATATTATATAGATAAAGAAAAATGATAGTTGCAAATAATATAGCCAAAGACAATAAGGAATGGTTAAGATTAAAGGTGAAACAAACTTGCAGAACAATTTTAATGTAAATAAAAAAGGGTTTAAGAAAAGGGTGAAGAGGGCTAAACAAGAAATCTTGAATGGGATTAAGAATAAAAGCAACAATATTATTTGCGGCGAAATTTTTAAATGCTGGAAGAAGCTTTGCAGAGTTTTGCATGGGAATGATAGCAATGTTTCAAAAAGTGGAATTAAAATAAAAGCTGTTCAAGAAAAATAATAATAAAAAGGGAGTTACTGATGCTGAAAGGGCAAGATTGCAAAATTTCTCAGTTATGAGAAATTTTAAAATATGAAAACTCATGGAATTGGTTAAAGTGAGCAAAGATGCATCCATGCTTGATGATTGGAAGAATTCCATTATTCCTTTGCACAAACAAATAGTAAGCAAGTATGCAAAAACTACAGGTGGTGGCTCAGTTTGCTAAGCATGACATGAAGGGTATTTCTGGAAAGCTTTTTTTATAGGTCTGATTGAAAGAGTACAAGAGGTTACAATAAACAGAATTTGGGAAGTGCAATACAGCTTTTTCCTAACTGAATATTTGCCGCCTATGTTGCAGTTCAAGGTGACTCAAGATTATTGCTGTTTAGGAAGTCACTGAGGAATGTATGAGTGAGGAAAGATAATTGATTGCATATATAAAAGAAACATATAATGAAAGGAATAGTTTGAATTGTGGAATGATTTCTGCTAATATGGATTGAAGGTTATTATAGAGTATAATTAAAGCAGTGCACCGAAGGAAGTAAAGTGTCCATAAAAATAAATAGAATGCTTACTAAATGTTTGCTCCAAGAGACCACAGCTAACCCACAGCCTTCCGAGTCCTTTCAGGAAGATAATAATGACACTTTCATTTTATGTGGAGCATAAGTGTGAGTTGATATTTACTGGGCTGCTGTATTGTTCTCACTATTTTTTGGGAGGTTTTATTATTTATTTTTCTTTGATTACTTTAGCATGTTTATCTAAAATCCTTGCTATGGTAGATTCTGAGTTGTAAGGAGTTAAGGATTATTTTAGTTCTCTTTACTGATAATAAACCACTATCCACAGAATGCTGATTAGGGCAGGATATAAGTATGGTAAAAAGATAATTAAATGATTTACATACAGACTTTTTTTTAAAAAAAAAACACCACTAAGGAATTTTCTGTTCACAATGATGGACTGGAAATGGCTAGAGACTGTGCAAATAAGCAAGGCCTCTGCTGCAGGAATTATAGACAAATGTTTCTGTAAGTTCTTGTACTTAGAAAAACAAAACCTGTGCTTTTACATAGTTAAAACATGAAATGCTTTTTTAAAATGATGAATGTGTGGTGTTTTGTTATCATGCCCAAAGATGCTGGGTATAGGGAGTTTGAAAAGCTATCTTTGGCAGCAGCAAAAGGGTTTGACTAGTAAATTATAGCTTTTTAACTTTCTGGATTATAAACTGACAAGAGAAAAAGAAAGAAAGAAAGAAAGAAAGAAAGAAAGAAAGAAAGAAAGAAAGAAAGAAAGAAAGAAAGAAAGAAAGAAAGAAAGAAAGAAAGAAAGAAAGAAAGAAAGATGGAGGGAGGGAGGGAGGAAAGAAGGAAGGAAGGAAGGAAGGAAGGAAGGAAGGAAGGAAGGAAGATGGCAGACAACAAAAATATGTATGATGCAAAAAAGAAGAAAAGTCTAGTTTTTTACCTTCTGCCAATTTCTTGTCTAAAAGATAGCTCATGAATTTCCTGATATTGCAAAGTGACTGCACTGTGTTGTAAAATCCTGTTGAATAACAGCTATGAAAATCAGACAAGTATTGCTTTTTAAAAGAAAAAGAACAACCAAAAACACTCCCCCCCCAAAAAAAAATCACATCCTGTCATACCCTCCCTCTGTCTTTTGTGAGAATAACAAAAATAACAAACGTGCATTAAAATTGCCTTTTAGGGAAGGGTGCCAATTTTCCCTTATATATTTGCATTTCAGATCTGTTCACATACCTGTACTTTTCAGGTTTAGGGCAGCAGCTTTCAACACTTACAGTATATGCTTTCTTAATAGTCTCAGACAATAGGAGGCAACAAATGAAGCAGAAAGACAGCATAAACTACCAAAAATGTGTCCCTCACTAGCTGGCAAGCCAATATGAAAATGGTTAACATCAGTTTAATGCATTTGGTAGTTTCTAATCTACTATATAGTTTTTGTTTTGTTTTTTTTTAAAAGAAAGTATTATTTTAATTATTATCATTAATAGTTTTTTGTATTTTTTAAAAAAATATTTTTAACACACTCTCCCAGAGAATTGCCTTAGAGTTGCTAAACCACTAGAATTTAGCTACAGAAAATATCCACCACATAAAATATTGGTGCTATTTAGATGTTACACTGAAAATATGGAACCCAACCAATGAAATCCTACATAGTGTCCTATTTCTACAGATTGCACCTGCAAACCTTGCAAACCTGTGAAACAAACCCTTTATTTTTCTCTTTTGAAATCTGTATGTTGACTCATATATGAAAGATGGCCTAGGCTGGTGTTTGTAAGCCTCGGCCATGTTTCACGTGCTTAGTTTCCAATATAACAAAAATTAAACTTCATTAGCTAGTTGCAATGTCACCAAGGGCAGACTGATAATTCTTGTTTCATTTTTCACTCTCCATAATGCTTATTTCCCACCCTCATATACAACTACCAGAACTGGTGTTCAGCAGGTTCTGACCAGTTCTGGAGAACTGGTAGCGGAAATTTTGAATAGTTTGGAGAACTGGCAAATGCCACCTCTGACTGGCCCTGCCCCCATCTATTCTCTGCCTCCCGAGTCCCAGCTGATCGGTTGGGTCTTCTTTTGTTGCCCTGCACAGTAGAACAGAGCTGGAAAGCAAGTTAGATGGGTGGGGAGGGAATGGGGATTTTGCAGTAACCTTACCCCAGGAGTGTGGAGGGAATGGAGTGTTGAAAGAAATATCCTTCTGGGTTCAGTTCCAAGTGGGGAAAAAGACACTGGAAACATGGAGGCTGCTTGGAAGGTTTAATGGTTACAGGGCCACATGGCCTGGAGGTCCAGAGAAGAATGATCACATGCTTCAAGGTGAGAAGAGAAAGGAAAAAGGGAAGTCCAGATGCTGAGAGACCCTTATATAATCTCTGTTGGGCCCCACCTTAGTGTTTCCTGTTCCTGTGTAAGAAATGTATCCCTTTGGCTGTCAGATTCCCAGGGGCGGGGGTCTTAATTTTGTAGGCTTGGTCTGGGTTAATGTGTGCTGGCTAATGCAATCTTCCCAGAACATGTGGTGAGATGAGTAATCCAATCATTTCCTGAGGGCCATCCTTAATACCATCACCTTGGAGCTGAAGTGGGGACAGGGAGCTGCAGGAAGCTGCTTTGTCTTTAAAACATGTTTCTCCTTTTCTCATCCAGGGAGATATAATATTCTGCCTTTTAAATATTTCCTAGGCTATTTCAATTTTTCTAGGAGAGGGGTGGGTGCTAACTTCCTACAATCCCTCATATTTTTTTTCTTGAAAACACATGAGTTTTGCCAAAAAATTAAAAGGTGATCAGATCAGGGAGACTGGATGGGTGCTTTTAAAAAAATTTTTTTTTCCCGCTGATGCAAAGGAAAGGCATTGAAAAAGAGGCATCAGAAAAAGATTCCTTCAGTGGCTCCCAAAAGCTTTCAACCATGAAGATCTGGGAAAACTTCTGGTTTTTTGTTTTTTTTAAAACAGTATCCAATTTTCATGCCAAATAATTTTCAGATGCTTGATGTACTTTTTGTGAGCTTACAGTCAGGTTGTAAGCACAAGCCTCTACCTTCTTCACAACCTTTAAATTACAGGCTGCCCATATCCAAGGTTACAGTTACTATCTGCCTAGCTCTTAGCTTCCAGGCTTTGTGAGGCCAAATTGAGGTTAGCCAGTGTGCAACCAGGCTATTTAGTATTTTTAAAGTTACACACAATGAGCCCTGGGACGTCTATCCATGACACCACCAGTGCAACATATCCTGGGCAACTGGGCAACTTGTGAGTCACAGTCAGGACTTGGGGTTTGGAGATCTCTTTTCTGCTATCTCTTCAGGAATTGCCTGAGGGAGATGCCCTCTCCCCCATGGAATTAGCAGGGCAATATGACTGCTTGGGCCTTAGTGCCTCAGAGCAGCAAACAAAAACAAAACAAAACAAAAAAACACATTAAAATGAAACTAGGAGCAGCTTTGTGTGGAGGTAGGTGAAAGAGGTTAGCCTCTATCTAATTCTAAATGGTGCGTCTCTGTGTATGTGCCTGTGTTCAGAACTTGCTGGGCCAGCCACTCTCAAATACAATCCTTACATGAGTACATCAAACTGGTTACAATATAAATGATACAAGAAGGAAAACATTACAATGGATTTCACATTACAATGAATTTTCAATTACAATGAATTTCCACCCTCCCCCCATAATCTTTCTGTCTTCTGGGGATTGAAAAGAGTCTTTTAGTCTTTTACTGGTCCATCTCAGGGTCCTTTCCTTCATGTCTCTGGGTGGCATAGGCTTGGCCTGGTGGTATGGGTAGTCAGTCAGGTTTGGGAAGGTCTGCCCACTCTGGTTTGCTGTAATGACTTTCAGTGGAGGTTGGATCCAAACCCAATTCCTGGCTCCAATAGAATGTTTCTAGGGGGCAGCATCTGCTTCCACATGTGGCAGGCCTGGAAGACACAGAACAAGGGTCCCCTCCCCCCTTCGCTGGTAATTCTACCAGGAAAGGCATTGTAAAAGGATTAGAGATTTTGGTGGGTGGGTGGGGGGTAGATAGCTTGTAGGCATCGTTTGAGGATGAAGAATAACACATTAGTATTGCAGTTACTAAAAAGATAAATCAGTTTCAAAAAAATGGAGACACAGCAGATTAGAAAGGAAAAAAACTGGATTCACAAACTTCAGGTAAAAGGATGAACAGGTAAAATCATTTAAACACACAGTAAATGCAAGGATGAAACTTTTCTTGTAAATGAACTTAGAACATTCGCTAATAACCTTGGGTTTTTCTTAAAAGCACAGAGAGGAAAGAAAATTGACTCTGTTCCTCATCCAGTCTAGTTGGCCCGACCAGACTGGGAGAAGACAATTTCTCTCAGTGTTTTTAATTCTTAACAATTTAAAATTAATATCTGAAGGGGTCAGAGACTTAACAGTTGCAACAATTACCTCGAGGACACACAAAGACTTAGACACACACACGTGCGCGCGCACACACACAGAAACAAGGACACAGAGAGGAAAACAAAAGTCTGAGGTGTACACACACACTGATTATTCCCACAATAAATATCTTAGTTAAATTGGGGAAGGCATAAATCTTAAGGAACAAACCACGTGGTTGCATAGAAGACAAAGAAAGAAAGACAGAAAGAAAGAATTAAGAAAATTCCATGTGATCCTGTTTATATATTGCCCTTTTAAGTACCTTTATTTACCACATTGGTCTTCCTGTATCCCTCAGCAAAGCCCATTCTCTACCTATACATTTTGCCTTTTTCTTGCTCATGCCGGCTAGGGTCAGCATCTGCTGCTCACCTCAAGCCTCCAACAGCTCGCCCAGGGGGGCTCCATTCCACTCAGGACCCTCAAACTACCACTTCCCATGTTCCCCTTCCGATGTGGGGTTTCACACTTTGGCCTAGTTGGGTCAGTCAGCGACTGGTTTCAGACCAAGAAATTCAAGAGCAAGAAAAAAAAAAGGTGTCTGGGAGAGACTTTTGTTGTTGCACCTTGTGCAACGAAATCAAACACTATCTAAAAAGAACATGCACACAAAACTTTCTTTTTCCACAAAGTATTGCACAAAGTGTTTGACAAAGTACGTGTGTTCCCCTTTAAAAAACCACAAGAGACTCTCTCTCTCTCTTCTTTTTGCCACAGTTTTCGGACTGGGGGTATGCTGCCTGTGCAGACTTCTTTCCTCTCCCCAAAAAAAACAGTCCGTGAGACTCTCTGCCCCCCCACAGATAAGTACTGGTACTCTGCCTCTTTGCTTCAGGCCCACATTTACGGATCTGGAAGAGCTCAAATCCAGGAAAACTTGCTTCTTTTCTGTAAGCAAGTACTGGTACTCCAATTTAGCATCCAAATTACCTAAAATTACCTAAAATCCTGGGGTCTGCTTTTGGGATACACTGGACAAAAATAATGACAAATTTTTCTTCCCTCCCTTCAATCATAACCCGCTTGGCTTTTCCTCTTATATACAGAAGGTCCCACACTCTGATGCCCCCCCCCCTGCTTTTCCTGTCCTGATGGTCATGGCTCTGTAGAGCTAACAACAGGCAAGAGGGCAGCAAGAGGCCAAACAAAGAAATGAGATCCAGCTGCTGTTCAAGGGTGAAGCCACTCATACACATGCTCTTCCTTCTTCCCTAACAAAAGGTCCTGTGCTCTGGCAAAACCCCCATGCTCTCCAGACTCTTGGTCTTTCTGCGGTTAGGAAATGCACAGAGGAAGCAAGATCCAATTGTGTTTGGGAGAAGAATCCTCTCACACACATGCAATCATACACATATTTCCCATGCTTTTCCATGCTTTAAAATTAAAATTTAGAGGTATTCACCTTCTTTCCAAGCAGCCTTTGAGCTCAACACTCAAAACCCCTTTAAAACCTTTTTTCCAAATGGCCAAGGTCCAGGAAAAACTCACCAGCAGACTCAATGGGTCTGTTTGCTAGCAAGGGAATCTTACCTGGGCCTGGTCCATTGGTTAGGTTAGCTTGGAGTCCCATCTGCTTGGGTGCCAATTGTTGAAAGAAATAACCTTCTGGGTTCAGTTCCAAGTAGGGAAAAAGACACTGGAAACATGGAGGCTGCTTGGAAGGTTTAATGGTTACAGGGCCACATGGCCTGGAGGTCCAGAGAAGAATGATCACATGCTTCAAGGTGAGAAGAGAAAGGAAAAAGGGAAGTCCAGATGCTGAGAGACCCTTATATAACCTCTGTTGGGCCCCACCTTAGTGTTTCCTGTTCCTGTGTAAGAAATGTATCCCTTTGGCTGTCAGACTCCCAGGGGCGGGGGTCTTAACTTTGTAGGTTTGATCTGGACCACATGGCTTCACCTGAGTGCTGGCTAATGCAATCTTCCCAGAACATGTGGTGAGATTGGTAATCCTATCATTTCCTGAGGGCCATCCTTAATCCCATCACCCTGGAGCTGAAGGGGGGGCAGGGAGCTGCAGGAAGCTGCTTTGTCTTTAAAACATGTTTCTCCTTTTCTCATCCAGGGAGATATAATATTCTGCCTTTTAAATATTTCCTAGGCTATTTCAATTTTTCTAGGAGAGGGGTGGGTGCTAACTTCCTACAGGAGATTTTACAGTATCTGCCCCATGCCAGGCCCACCAAGTCACGCCCATCAAGCCAAGCCATGCCTTCCAAGCCAAGCCACACTCACAGAACCAGTAGTAAAACATTTTGAATCCCACCACTGGCGCTCACTCACATTTTCGGCTCTGCACTAGGCGAACTGATTGTTACAATATGTGCAGCCCACCTCTGCTTCGTAAAGGGCCAAAGCAAGCTATTACAAACAGGCATTTTGACTTCTTTTAACCAACAATAGACCACTCTCTTTCCACCAGCATTTACATTCCAAAATATTTTCCATTTATTTTCCATTTTTAATTAACTTTCAATCAATGTATCGCAAATCCATCTATCTATTATTTATCTATCTATCTATTGCCATTTGTATATAATACGTTAATATACATCCCCCTTTCCATACTACATGCAATTACTTTGTCTTTGATATATTAGTTTTCAAATCTATACTTCATATTGTATCATACAATCTGTCTAATATTTTCTGCAAATCAAGTTCTGAAACAATAAAACGGCACCATCTGTATACAGGAAAGAGACATGCACATTTATGTTCTTATCCAACAGACCTTTAGTGTTACCATAAGTGTGCTTTACATATTTATCCATAAGTGTATTAAAGAATCTTGGGCATATTATACATCCCTGTTTTTCTCCCTGATCAGTGCTGAACCATTTCCTAACTTTGTCATTTATTCATTTGACTCCACACATATCATATTCAGCAACAAGCTTTGATATATACATTCTGTACAGCAATTTGTGCCCATATATTTCATCAATCATTTTCTCTAATCAATAAACCTTCTTACTAGTGGTACATGCAAGGGCTGTCCACAAACCTCATACTGAACACACCATCTCAGAAATGTATTTGGAAAATTAATGTACTTATTAACTTTATAGCCCACATTTTTTATAGAAGCTCAAAGTAACATACACAGAGCTTCTGTTGCTATTTTCTCCTACAACAACTATCCTGTCAGGTAATTTGATCCAAGAAAGAACCACTGACCAAATTCACTCACTGAGCTTCTATAAATGACAGTGGACTAGACCTTTGTCTCCTGGCCAATATCTTAGTCACGTGCCTCTTGAGATAGCTTTGACAGTCTCATAGTCCTGCCTATATTTTATTTATTGATATATACATACTTACTTACATATGTTTGAATAAGCCACAAACAGATTTTATTTATTTATTTATTTGATTTTGTTTTGTTCTGTTCTGTTCTATTCTATTCTATTTTATTATTTATATTGCCACCTATTCGCCCATGGCGACTTGAGGCAGCTTACATAATGTAAAATCATATTTAAAATAAAAATAAAAACAATAAGAACTAACAAAAAGAATCAAATAAAGTAGTAAAGTACAATAGAACAAAATTTGGGAAAACAAAAAACAGAACAAAACCAAAAACCAACTCCTACCCCCCACCCAAGGACAGTGGATCACACTAGCCATTTGACGGGTTCCATCCCTCTCTGGGTTCCCCAGGCCCGCTGGCAAAACCAGGTCTTCAGTGCCTTTCAGAATAGTATTAATGAGGGGGCCATTCTAATTTCTGGGGGAATGATGTTCCAGAGAGATGGAGCCACCACAGAGAAGGCCCTTCTTCTAGGACCCACCAGGTGTATCTCCCTCAGGGGTGGGACCCGCAGCTTTCCCTGCCTCCTCGCTCTAATGGGTCGGGTAGATGTCACTGGCAAGATCCTTGATTTAGGATTATAATTGACCCACACATTTCTATTGCTAAGTGCGACATTTTTAAAATGAGTTTTGCCCCATTTTGCGACCTTTCTTGCCACAATTGTTAAGTGAATCACTGCATTTGTTAAGTTAGTAACACGGTTGTTACGTGAATCTAGTTTTCCTATTGACTTTGTTTGTCAGAAGGTTGCAAAAGGGGATCACGTGACTACAGAACACTGCAACCATCTTAAATATGAGTCAGTTGTGAAATATCTGAATGTAAATCATGTGACCATGGGGATGCTGCAATGTTCATAAATATGAAAAATTGTCATAACTCACTTTTTTCAGTGCTGTTGTAACTTTGAACAGTCACTAAGTGAACTGTTGTAAGTTGAGGACTACTTTAAATGGGTTTTCTGTGCACTTGCTATGGCTAAAAGACTGATTATGCAGCACTAAAAAAATAAATGCATGGCTCCATTTATTCGATAGACCAAAGACCTAATTGCATTTGTCACCTATAAGAGGTTTGCCTATAGATGGATGCTTTGTTAGACAAGTAAAATGAAATATGAGACTCATTTGTTCAGAATGTATTAGGTTAAAACAAAAGACAGCTATATAAATGTTTTGGAAATATAATAATATTTGTATTAGCCAGTATATATTGTCTTGAGAAAGCGACTGGGTCAATCTAACCAATCTCACAGGGTTGTTATTGTGGGGAAAATGAGAGGAGGAAGGTATGCTGGATATGTTATTTGTAAAATAATAAAGGCAGGAGACATATAAATAAATAAAAAACGTATAGAATTGAAAATTGTTATGCTTTTTGATGTATTTTTTCACTTTTTTGTTAGAGTAATTTTATATATTTTTTCTCTTCCTCGACAACACATGTATTACCATTGCTATTATTTTCATATTTTGTTCTTTTTTTATTATTAATTAAAAAATAACAAAAATAAGTAATAAAAAAGATTTCTGATTGTGAAAGTAACAGATACCGTGGTGTTTCAACAAGGCTTAAGACAGCATCTTCTGATTTTGAATATTTAGCTGAAATAGGATTTGTTGCAATCTGCAGGACTAATTTTTAAAAACCCCTTCATATGAGTTTCTGCGGTCTGAGACTTCTCATGCCCCAGTAAAATATACAGTAGAGACTTTTGAGGCTGTTTCCTTCTCTCTAATTCTACCAGAGCACTCTGATGGTCTTGAGGCATGTTTTCTTGCTCCAAAGTTTTAATCACCTGTTTGTAGTTCTTCTTCCTGGTCAGTAGCTGAGTGCAGAGAACTTTCAACCAAGTGGTGCTGGTTAGGAATACATCATTACTCTTGCCAAAGCGCAAATCCCTGATGACATTTCAGTGTTTGTCATTGTGAGAAGTGCTGCCCTCCATATTGCTTTCTGTACCCCACCGTGATATTCAGCTAGCACATGGGCTATTGAGAGTTGGGTGAGTAGAGCCACTCACATGTCTCTCCAAGACCAAACTTATGAAAAGAAGTACAGCCAACCTTAGAACTGACACGGAGTATACTGAAATGGGCAAGCAGCTTCTGCCTTTTGGGATAGGCCACCAACAGCACAGTAAAAGAACAAGCAGTCAAGAAATAACCCTACAGACTAGACCTCAACAGGGTAGCCATGAAGGCCTTAGGAAAATATCCAGATGCCATGCTGTGATTATACCTATAAAGATCACAATTACGGAAGCCATGGTATTCCCTGTGACACTCTATTGAAGTGAAGCTTGGACGTTGATGCTTTTGAATTTTGGCATGGGGGAAGAGAATCTTATGGACGGCCAAGAAAACCAAGAAAGGGCTCATCAAACAATTATCTATGGAGATTCTCAGTCATCCAGGTCATGGTTGTGCCAAAGGTGCTTTTTCAAGAGGCAACTGGACTTTCTAGTTTTTCTTTGAAGACATTTTGCTTCTCCTCCAAGATTGGAGGAGAAGCAAAACGTCTTCAAAGAAAAACCAGAAAGTCCAGTTGCCTCTTGAAAAAGCACCTTTGGGACGATCATCGAACAAATCTATTCAGAGTTCTCACTCCAGCCACAAATGACTTCTCTCAAACAATCCTATTTTGAACTAGCAAGACTGAGCTTTCTGAGAAAGACTGTAATCCTGGGAAAGGTGGAAAGAAAGAGAAAAGGATCATTGAGGAGCTGGAAGGACCTTGTTACAGTGCCATGGGTGTACCATTGGAAGCTCTGAAAAGCCAGATTTGTGTGTGTATGTGTGTGTGAGATCTATTGGACTTGATAACATGCAATTAATTATTTCAATTTTAAAATCAAATCAAAACACTGAACGTTATATTTCTGTAATGTTTATACCACCGTAAGTCTGTATGCTTATGCCAACTAAGCAATACGGATAAAAGCAGAAGGTATTAATTTGCAAAGGTTTCAGCGCACTCTACTGTTGGTTGTCAAAACCCCACGTGCTTGCTTTATACACCTGATGTGGCCGAACTACAACTCCCAGCAGTCCAGGCGGCTCGCCGGCAAACACATATTGTACAGCAGCAAATTTGGAGTTCTTGCTCTGTCGAAATCCTTCGTTTTTTGCAAACTTGCAATTGCCTCAGTTTTTGAAGACGTGCATGTAAGTCCGCGCCGAAAGTGTCTTCTACTGAGACCGAAAGAGATTGGCTTTGATCTTGGTTACAACCTGAATCAATTGTATCAGCTATTCTCTTAGCGCAGCTTCGATTTGCACTTGAGATCACACAACACCAAACTTATCTTTCTCATCCCGACTTCATATAGCACACTGTAAAGATAATTGATCAGGATCATGTTTAAAAATGGAGAATATTTTTTTTAAAATCTTCCTGTCTCCTTGAAAAAACATTGTAAATCTCCCTACTTACGGAAGGATTGTCTTTTCTTCATTTTTAAGTCTATGGTCAAAAGCGCCCCATTGCACTTCGGTCTGTGGGTGGGTGAGAGGATGCCTTTAGCAGCGCATGCGCACTCTGTTCAAGAAGCCAACTCTGTGCTGCCAGTAAGTACTGAATCCGATGTCCGGAGGGTCTTCTCGGATTTTCCTGCTTTTCCAAGGCGGGACCCGCGAAGTGAAGTCCAAACTTACGTGGGACAGGAGGCCCCGTGGCGTGAATAACTGGCGGGTGGTGATGATGATGGTCAGAAGAGGGTTGTGCCGAGTGGGAATCCATGGAATACTCTACCTGACTGTGGTTTCTTCCCCAAACCCCAAAAACTTTAACCTTAAACTGTCTACTATTGACCTCACCCCTTTCCTAAGAGATCTGTAGGGGGCGTGCATAAGCGCACCAACGTGCCTACCGTCCCTGTCCTATTGTTTCTTTTATTTTTTTCTTATTTTTCTTATATGTATCCATGTATTCATAACTATGTTTTTACATATACCTATTATCTTGTAAGCAATTGACAAAAATAAACAAATAAATACATAAATACATAAAAATAAAATTTCTGTCCCTGCTTTCATCTGACACCCTGTTCGACAGGCGGTACGAATTAATCTTTGCGGGGAGGACGAGTTGCTAAATCTCCCTTGCTGATGCCAGCAAGGAAAAACGACAGAGGGTTGTGACATTTCCAAACCTCGAGAGATTGGTTGGGCACACTTTATCAGTCATGCCGCCTCTGCATCTCTGCAGTTTTTTTTTTTTAATTTGATTTGATTTATCAATCGCTTACAAGATAATAGGTATAAGCATAAACATGAGTAAGAATACAGGAAATAGGTATGAATAAATGGGGACAATAGGACAGGGATGGTAGGCACGATGGAGCACATATGCATCTCCCTTACAGACCTCTTAGGAATGAGGTCAATAGTGGATAGTTTGAGGTTAAAGGAGTGGGGGTTAGAGGATGTAACAACAGTCAGGTAGTGCATTCCAGGCATTGACCACTCTGTTGCTGAAGTCGTACTTTCTGCAATCAAGTTTGGAGTGGTTTACATTGAGTTTGTATGTTGTGTGCTCTTGTATTGTTGTGGTTAAAGCTGAAGTGGTGGTCATTGACTGGTAGGACATTGTAACAGATAATTTTGTGTGCTACACTTAAGTCTAACCATAGGCGGAGTAGTTTAAGGTTGTCCAAGCCCAAAATCTCAAGCCTGGTGGTGTAAGGTATTCTGTTGTGAGCAAAGGGGTGTAGTACTCGTCTAGTGAAATACTTCTGGACTTGCTCAATTATATTAATGTCCGATATACAGTGCAGATTCCAGACTGATGAGCTGTATTTGAGTATTGGTCTAGCAAAAGTTTTGTATGCTTTAGTTAGCAATTCGATATTTCCAGAGGAGAAGCTTCATAAGATTAGATTTACAAATCTTAATGCCTTTTTGGCAATGCTGTTACAGTGAGCTCTGGTGCTTGGGTCATTTGATATGAGAACTTTTCTTGGCAGCGTTACGAAATGGATTGAGGAGGTGGGTTGGTTTTAACTTCCAATAAAACAGCCATCTAAGAATAGAATGGAATGGGAATAGACTTGGAAGGGACCTTGGAAATCTTCAAGTCCAACCCTCTGCTCAGGCCGAAAACCCTATACCATTCCAGACAAATGGTTGTCCAATCTTTTCTTAAAAACTTCCAGTGTTGGAGCATTCACAACTTCTGGAGGCAAATTGTTCTAATGATTAATTGTTCTAACTGTCAGGAAATTTCTCCTTAGTTCTAGGTTGCTTCTCTCCTTGATTAGTTTCCATCCATTGCTTCTTGTTTTGTCTTCAGGTGCAACCCCTGAGATGTTGAAACACTGCTAGTCCTTCTTTTCATTAAACCAGGCATACCCAGTTTCAACAACCGTTCTTTATATGTTTTAGCCTTCAGTCCCCTAATCACCTTTTGTTGCTCTTCTCTGTACTCTTTCTATTAATGCCATCCCACCTTTAAATAGGCTCAAATTGGTATTTAATAGTCCTTTGGCTATTTTTTAAAATTCCTCAATTACCTCTGTCTACCCTCTTTCCATTTTCAGATGAGTGATTCTGAATCTGGCCATGGATCCAAGTGTTGCCCAAGGAGAAAAAATCACAGTCTCCGAAACCATGAAGGCAAAGATTGAGAGGAACCGTCAGCGGGCTTTGATGCTCAGGCAAGCTAGACTGGCGAACTGGCCCTACCCTTCTCCTGGCGAAGGTTTGCCGTATCCTGTTATTGTGTCATATATGGGGCAACATGACAGAGTTCCTGTTAGTTTGTGTACTTTACAAGGAAGTCATATGAAGAAGATGATGTAGGGAAGTTCTTAAGACTTTCCCTAGTAAGTTGTACATTCTGGGAAATTGAACAAGCTTATTGTAAAAAGGGTCGCCACCTTCTTTTGCAGTGAGTGCACAGAGAAGCTAAGATGGGGTCCCATAATATTCTCTGCCTTACTAGGCCTTTTATTGGACTTATCACAGCCTGCATTCATGCATAACAAGGAAGAATGTTTGTGGAACAAACTACATTGAAGGATATTCAAATCTCAAGAGAAAATTTGCAATGACATTATTGGCTTAATGCTAAGTAATACCAAGCCAGTGGTATTATATTATTAGTAGGATGGGCCAACCCAGCCAACTCTGCTTCATTCAGTGAAGTGTAATTACATAAACAGTGGCTTAGTGAATATATGGACTCACTCATATCTTCCAGTTGGTTTTATAAATTAGATCTGTTGCATCACAGTTTGAGGTGGATACGAGATGTGTAAATGCAGGGATGGGATTCTACCGGTTCTATAGTTCTGAAGAGCAGCAGACATAGGATCGGAAATCATGAATCACCAAACTGGTAGTTACACCAGTCGGATCCCACTCCTGTGTAAATGTATATATTTCTGGACCAGAGGTGTCAAACTCGATTTCATTGAGGGCCGCATCAGGTTTATACTTGACCTGGGGGGAGTGGGCGTGGCCATAGTGGACGTGGCCAGCTCAACATCATTCGTGTTGGGGGGCCTGTAGTGGCCTGAGCGCTCTGCCAGTGAAAATGATGCTCAGGAGGGCCACACCTGGCCCTCCTGAACTCTGTTTTCACTGGCTGAAGCACTGCAGGTCAGTCCTTTGCTGTTTCCAGGGCAGCCTCGCGGGCCAGGTCTAAGCACCCTGCGAGCCAGATTTGGCCCCTGGGCCTGTTCTAGACTGTGGTTTAAAAGTGTTGAAGCAGTTGAAGTCTAAAAGTGTTGAAGTCTCTTCAGTATCTGAAAGTAGTTTATATAATCAATGTTATAGAGTCATTTCAAAACAAAGTCGTTTTATTTGTACAGGTGCACAACTAAATTGTTACTTTATCTTTCCAGGCAGTTCAAAAGTTAAAGCACCTTCAAAGACAATAGATACAGGAGGAGGGTTTTTTCTGGAGGAGGAAGAGGAAAAAGAGACAAATCGACACCAAACTGGGAAAATTGTGCACCCCCCTGGTAATTTGTGCTTTATTTTGATAAGTGTCTGAATAAGCAATACATAGGAAATTTTGGTTGAAAAGAGCCTATGTTTTTGCTGAACAGCTGTGTGTCCATACTGATGTAGGCAGTATTCTAGGTTCAACATTGATTAGATAAGAATATAGATTTGCTAATTTAATCCAAAATTGGCTGAGAATTAAAAGTGAGTGCGGATGGAGACAACACATCTAGAATTCACCAAATTGGAAAAAATTGCACTATAAAGTCAATAATTTCCTTAAAATGATTCTTGGCAGCATACAAAGATTGAAATCAAAGTTACCAGAACAATAACCCATGTTATCCAAGGTAAAGCATATCAAAAACCACATCAACAGCACAGCTTGGCTAACCTGGAAAAGCAAGTTAGTTAGAACGCATTAATTCCAATAAGCAGTGCTTATTTTTTTCTTAAATAGACAATAAAACACAATGAAATGTCATTTCCAAGATTCCAAAGCTTAATTTTGTGTGTGTGTGTTTGTATTTCTTGTTATTGTTACTTTACTATTTTGGATAAATTTAACAGCCTGAATTGTTGTTATTGTGCTTCTGTTCTTATTTTAATAGGTCCAGTATTAGAATTTGATTATCTGATCTGTGAAGAATGTGGGAAGGAATTCATGGACTCGTATCTCATGAACCATTTTGACCTGGCAACATGTGATAATTGCAGGTAGGGCAATTTTGTTTTTGTACTTTCAAGTCAGTTCTGACTCCTGGCAACTATGGATTAAGAATGGCTAAATAAGTGGATTTAGTGTTTAACAAATGGTTTCATTTTATGTTTGTATTGCAAAAATTTCTAGCTCAGTGTACAAAATAAATATTATAAACCCAGAGTCATTTGGGATTGGGCAGTATCAAATCAATCGATTAAAAATATTATGACATTTAACAAGTGTATTTTTGGATAATCCAAAACGAATAATCAAAATATTTTTAAATGTATACCAGCCCCCTAAATGTTGGTAATATGCATATAATCCATACATTTTAACAGAAACTGAGTGTATGATGTTATATCATCTTTTGCAAGAATATATTCAATTGAACACAATGACATTTATTTTATAAAGTTGCAGGTAGAAAGGCTGAAATCCCAAGCACACACACACACAATATATACTCTCTCTCTCTCTCTACATACATATATACATATATACATATACATATGTATACATATATATATATATACACGCATACATATACATATATACATACATATATACATACACATATACATACACATATACATACATACACACATATAATATACACACACTCTACACACACACATACACACCTATATACATATATATATAGTATATTATATTGTCTTTATACACCATACATCATTGTGGACATGTTTCCAATGATAGTTAAGTACAGATACATATAGAAATTTGAGCATGACCAAAACAGATTTAATAACTGTAACATGTAATAATCCTGTTGATTCCTGTGCGACTAATTTAAAGTATTGAACCTTATTAAATGACACCTATGAATCTTACTTTCTAGTAAGTGTCTTTAGGAGTCCATTTTAAATTGTCAAATGTGTGCTTATTTCTATCGAGTGGAACGCTTAAAGATAAAGTTCAGATTACATTGTGGTTGCATTGATACTTAGGATTAATTCTGTGCATGCTTAAAAATGATTTGGAAGAAGTGTTTGACTTCACCTGAGCATACTTTTTAATGTTCATTTAATGCACCTCTTTTTATAGGCTTCCACACAAGCTTGAAAAAAAGATGTGATTTAAATATTCTGTTCTTTTTTTCTTCAGATTCATATGGAAGTCGGAAAAAATAATGGTGTTTTTATGAAGTTTGAAGCTCTTTTTCCAAATAATTTTCAAGGCTTTTTTTTACACAGACCAACTTGATATTCGGTGTGGTTATCTCATAATATGTACCACTGAACATAAAAATACAAAGTTAAGAATTAGTTTAGCTAGTGGGGTAACATATATATTATCTGATATATGCAAATACATAGAATGCATTTTCAGTTTGAATTGGAATCTCATTTCAGAGATGTTGAAAACAAACATAAACTCTTAACAAGAACTGAAGCAAAACAAGAGTATCTTCTCAAAGACTGTGATTTAGACAAGAGAGAGCCGGTGCTTAGATTCATTCTGAAGAAAAATCCTCATAATTCACACTGGGGTGATATGAAACTTTATTTAAAACTACAGGTAATTGAATCTTGTCCTCTTAATATTTTTCTTCCAAAGATATAACTTTTTTGCATTCTACAACGTTTCAGTTTTTATCATGGTGAACGTTTAACTATCTGATCCAACTGTCTCGATTTTTGTTGTTGTTGGTAGGTTATGTGGGAGCTGAATTATATCAGAATGTGCCTTTCTACTGAGGGAAGGCCTTTTGATTCAGTGTCGTTTTCTATCAATAGGGAAGAGAAAGGAAGGGAAGGTTTTTTTGTAACCTGAAAAATCTGTTCTAAAAATGTGGGGAAGCCTTTGGAAGAGTATAGCAAATGGTGCCAGTTGAGATACATCATTACAGATAAAAGGAAGGATTCAATTACTATTTCCTCAAAAACAAAACCCTTCAGTCTCTATGGAACTAATCTCATTGCTACTTGCAGAGACTTTCTGAATCTGTTGCCATGCAGTTTCCCACAAGCATTTCTATTGTAGTATTGTCAGAAGGCATAAACGGGACTGCTTCTTTGTATGAATTGCCATTCTTCAATGAAAATAATACCTTCTTAAATAAAAACAACCCTTTCCCCAAAGATACTGAATGAAAATACTGTAGTACTAAGTGAAGATAGCACTATATTCTTTGCTAAAGAGAACTAGCTGAGAACAAGAGCCTTGGTTTGTTTGGTACAGCAGCCAGCACAAAGATGGGGCTGGGACATTACTTTGTATAAGGTTTCTCTTGAGATAGTCTCTTCTCCCAGGGTTCTCCAGGAGGCAACACATACAAAAAACCTTTTGTTACCAGCTAGTTTGGCTTTTGTAACCCTATATACAGTAGCCCTAGCTGAACTGATCTAACTATTTGTTTCCAGTCCCCAGCATATTCAAATGATGTTTGGCATTTACAGGTAATTAAGCGCTCCCTTGAAGTTTGGGGTAGTGAGGAAGCATTAGAAGAAGCTAAAGAAAACCGCCAAGATAACAGAGAGAAGATGAAACAGAAAAAGTTTGATAAAAAAGTTAAAGGTAGGTTACAAGTATTAGTTGAGTGATAGCAGTAAACCTCCCTGTCCCTCTTATTTTGAAGATCGAAGGACAATGTACTAGTCTATACAAATTAGCTTTATTTAAAAAAACAAACATTCTTGGAGCCCACTTAGACCCAGTATATTTGACTCAAAAGTAAAAATGATGGGTTGACACAACTGTTCATAGTAGAGCTTTTTAAAGTGCCTTTGAGTCAAAATTGACTCAAATATTTCAGAAATGGTTTGCCATGATCTGTTTCCCTTGGCTGAATGAGAGTGATCCAGCTGACTTTCTGCCTAAATCAAACAAGAAGTCAGTTCTCTTATTAGTGCTTACCTTTAAAAAAAGAGACAAGGAAAGCTAACTGGGCAGGAGGATAGGAAGGATGGCAAAACTGTCAAGATAAATTGGAATTCTGCAAGTGGCCAACTCCTAGTGATAGCCAGTTTTATTGCACTGATCATACTCTTGGTGACTGATGCCCCACAGGCTGAAAGATTAGGGACTTACTCTATGAAATCCAGGGAAAGAGTTACATTCTTTTGGTTCTGCTTTTTATACTTACCATCTTCTAATAGACTTTAAAATTCACTCTAGATTCATTCCAATTCCATCTATACATTCTCCTTCAAAAACAACATTAATGAAATCATTAGGATTTAGACTCTCATTCAGAGCACATACAGAGTGTCATTGGGGGTTAACTGATTTTACTTATGTGTGACTGTGTTTTAATTATTGTGCTCTTCTATTGTATTAGAATTACGGCGAGCTGTAAGAAGTAGTTTATGGAAAAAAGACACAAGTATCCATCAACATGAGTATGGAGCTGAAGAAATGATAGGTGATGATACGTACAGAAAGATCTGCAGCACGTGTGGTCATGAATTAACCTATGAAAAGATGTAGTACGGCTTGGATTTACATTCAATGCATTTTTGTAGTCAAGTGTTTATGTAATTGATCACATTCTTTGTGACCTATTTTGCATACCCTAACCATTATCCAGAAATAACTGAAAATCATGTAGAAAAAAGGCATAATAATAATCCTTTTATAAAAATGTTACATTTATTGAATAATAAAAATATTTAACTGTATAATACTTACACAGTTAAATGCTTATCTGTATCACTGCATGCATTCTTAACGTTTTTCATGTATATCTACAGTAGTTTGTGGGTTAGAAAAAAACACTTTCCAATTTTGAAGGTCGTACACATATACATTATAGAATAGAGAGAAAAGAAAGCACACCCTTGCACTTGGTTCTAGCAACTTTTATCACTGTGGAGATAGTGGATGCATCAGAGAACATTTTCAACTAGGGTGAAAATGGGTGGTTTGTGTGGTTTTGATTTAGTATTATTTCAACACAGTCACAGATCTGTAACCGCCCAAACTTCAGACTGGGCTATGGATTGCCTTGAAGAATGCTACTGGGAGGATTGAAGATTTGCTAGGAATGTACAGCCGACCAAGTTAGTCTGAGGCCCTGTAGGCTAGAGCAGTATATAGTGTCCCTACCTATAGGGACACTAAAGGAACACATAATATTTTGAGGGAAACCATTTGGGCCTTGCATATGTTGGTAAATGAAGAGACCAGGGGTCCCCAAACTTGGCAACTTTAAGACTTGTGGACTTCAACTATGCTGGCTGGGGAATTTGGGGAGTTGAAGTCCACAAGTCTTAAAAGTTGCCAAGTTTGGGGACCTCTGGAATAGACTTTAGCAGTCTGTGAACTTGCTTTCATTAACTGGATGGATGACATTAGCTGTTTGTTGTGCTGTCTTCCTAGTAACAATAAATGGGAATACTAAGAGCCCAGCAATTCAATGCTGAGTTATATTTCTACTATTAAGAATAGGCCCTTAAGTAACTCTCAAAGTTTCTTACTTGCAAGATGTTAATAAGCATATTGGCAAAGCCAGCTTTTATCTAATGACTTGGCTTATCAAATTTATGAGTAAACACAAATAAAAAGAAGCACAACTACCCTGGTTGTCTTCTTGGTCTGGGCCGATGAAACAAAAATATGCTTTCTCCAGAGTAATCAGACAATCTTAAGCTATGGAAGGCTAGCTTTTTAAAAGTCCCTTAATGCAACTTATATCTGCATTATAAACGAGCAGCACATATTGTTGCTTCAGTAATTCAGTTTGCTTCTATTCTGTGTGACCCAAAATAAGCACACTGGACCAATATAAAAAAAAGTTGTTATAATTTCAATTATGTTTCACACAACCATGATCGTTCATTTTGATAGAAAACATACCCAAAAGTTCTTTGTAGGTGTGGCCATTTAAATATTCGTATATTTGAGGCTTCGGTTTCTTATGAGCTTTGAGCATTATCACCAGAAAGGCCATCCTACAGACAGATTCATATGTTTTGAGACTCGTTTCACATTATTATGGAACCCGTTGCATAGTATGCAAGAGGTAAGCAAAGAATCACGTCTATTTATTGTCTTCTATTTTTTAAACTTTTATACCGCACAAAAGAGATGCTATGGCAGAGTCAACATTCAATCCATTTCAAATTTAGAAATGCACACACTATTCCATCCCAAACATCCCGGAATCATAACTAGCATAAGGCCCCTACTACCGAAAATTTGAGCACTGTGTAGCTTATCTAGCACAGCACACTTTCAGATTATTATTATTTTTCCTTTCTTTCCCATCAAAGTCTTAAATTTAACAAGATGAAAATAAGTCCTGTACAAAAAAAAAAAGTTACTCAAGCCTGGAGTGCACAGAACTGCTGAAATATAGCCAGTATGTGATGATCCAATTCTGCTGTAAATAGAAGGTTCTCCAAAGTCACCATGTATTGTTGGATGATCTGATGATGCTGCAGACACAAAACAGCATTTCAGTTAAGCTTGGAAATGACATAGCACGTTAAATAAACCATCGTTTAAAAAGTTTAGTATCTGGTTTTTACTTGCCAGTTGTGGCTTAATATTGCAAGTTTGATTTGTATGATAGGGACAGCACAACTATACTATACACTGTGCAACTCAAGTCAACACATCTAAAAACAGAATCTGGTCTGGAACAATCAGAAAAACCAGATTGGACAATCTTAATTATGAAATCCAGTGTCATCTGAAGCAGTAGGTTTGTAACATGCTAACAGCTTTGATACAGAAATAAAAGATTAAATATTCATTGTAAAATATTATTTACTTAACATCTATCAGCCTACCACTTCCAGAGCATTGTAAAATGAAGGCAAAAAAAAAGACTATAAAATAAACAGAACTTAGAAACAGAAATCATAAGATTCATAAACTTTAACTCCAGAAATCCATCTCCAGCTACAAGCTTGTACAAATAAAACAAAAAGTCTTAATTTAATCCCATGTAAAACTTTTATCTAAGAGAGCTTTCCGTAACCATGCCAGTACCACTGTCTAATGGTTATGGGATGGTCATCTAATTTTAGATGAAAGTCCTGAATCTTGCAATTATTTAGTTATTTAGAATCTGAAATGAAGGTTTGGGAGGCATATCCTAATAAAAGGACAACAACAATCACAATTGGGCCCAGCATTTGACTGACAGTTTGGCTGATTAAATGGAACTGTTAGCTAGACTACCTGTGTGCCCTTGGTTAGCTAAGATTACCAGAAGATGATATGTAGCTGAGTCCTGGCAATGATGAATCCATTTTTAAAAGAAAGTTGTGGAACCACTAATTAAAAAAAGGTAATGTTGCCTCAAGAAGCCATTGCTGAATTTGATTGTTTTAGGTAACAATCCTATTTCCAATTTTCTCTTCTTGGGGAAGCTTGTGGAGAAAGTGGTTCTACTGCAGCTTCATAGATGCCTTTGATCACAGTATTCTTCTAGATACCATTCCAGGGATTAGAAGTGGAAGGCAGTTCTGCCTTGATCATCCACCTTCCTCCAAGGTTGGTTTTAGTCATGGGAGAGAGATCTAATCTGCAGCATCTTATCTGCAGGGTTCCTCAGGATTTGGCACTCTCCCCATTTCTATTTAATATCTACATGAAGCTGCTGGGTGAGGCCATCTGATAGCACAGTGTGGGGTATCAAACTATATGCTAATGCTACTCAGCTCTACACCTCTGTTGTAGGCCTACCAACTGATGCCACTAGTGGTTCTATCAGAGAGTTTGGAGGCTGTGGTTGGGGAAGAATAGGATTTGGCTCAATCCTGTAATGGCTATGAGTCTTAGGGTCCCTGGGATCAGGACCACATCAAGAAACAGATTCCACGGGAAGATTAGAACTAGACAAAAATACACTATAAATTGAATCCTGCAAATCTGATTGTGCTTTACCTTTCCTTCCTCCGGGCCCCTCCCATGGAATCAGGGAACAGTCTCCTGATCTGCTTCTATATACTATTTTGTTTGCCAGAACTTAAATATTTTTGGAAAATAGCATCCTCTGAGAGATTGCGAGAGGGACACCCCTTCTGAAATGTGACCCGCTTCTGGAATTATGTGAAGAGCCTTCTGTAGAATGGCCACATGTTGCATCAGCTGAGTACTGATGGCACAATGGTCAGAATGCAGCATTGCAAGTTAATTCTGCTGACTGCCAACAGTTTGCTTCTCACAAGGCTCAAGGTTGACTCAGCCTTCCATCCTTCCGAGGTTGGTAAAATGAGGATTCAGATTATTGGGGGCAATATGCTGAC
Source organism: Bungarus multicinctus (assembly GCA_023653725.1). Lineage (NCBI taxonomy): Eukaryota > Metazoa > Chordata > Lepidosauria > Squamata > Elapidae > Bungarus > Bungarus multicinctus. The sequence goes on from CM042834.1 coordinate 178,483,151, forward strand.
TCTGTAAGCCACTTAGAGAAGGCTGTAAAGCACTACAAAGTGATATATAAGTCTAACTGCTGTTGCCACTCTTTCAGAAAACCATTCTCTGGAAGAGTTAAGTGGAGCAAGGCATGAGGGCAGGGAGGAGGCCCACTGAGATCCAGTGAGGCTGGATTGGGGTGGGGGAACATAGGCAAGTGGACGCACTAGCAGTGCCCTTGCCAAGTGTCCCAATTTTTAACATGTGATTGAGGGGACACTATAACAACCACAAATTTAAGGACAAAAAGGTCCCTTTCTTTAGCATCAATGTGATTTCAAACGGTTACTAAATGAATGGTCATAAGTCAAAAACTACCTCTTACTGGGTTTGCTCTTGGCTACTATCATAGGTTTCTGATATCTTGTTCTTTGTTTTGTGATGTATACTGTTCTTTATATTCTTTTTAATATGTTGGCTGCATAGAGTCACATCTGTGAGGTAGGCAGCCATATAAATTGATTAAATAAATCAATATCAGCAAAATGAGATAACTAAAATGTCCCAAATAACAGATATATTTTGTGTTGACTGAATTTCTAATGAAGAAAGAGGAGTTTAGTCTGATCTTAAGTTTCAGTATCGATCAGAAAGTGCTATGATTTAATTAGCAACAGCATGCCAGGGATGCAAAACCAGCTGGACACATAATTATACAATATGTTTGACAAATTCATCTCAGAGAGGTATTCACTGGCTTCTCCTCTGTATCTGTGTGCAGCAAATAAGGCTACAAATGATTTACCACATGCACACAGCTTTACCTAAGAAAACAACAAAAATAATACAGCTAAAATGTAAGCTCGATTTGGGCCAATAATGAACAAAACATTACAATACGACAATATCCTGTTGAATCAAGCTGCTGTGGAGAAATTGCTGATCAACAGTGCAAAGACTGATTTCCAGATAATCTCACTTTCAATAACCACATGCATTCTGATATACATAAGACTTACCTGTAAGAAGATTTGCTGCAGCCTCTCTATACAGTTCTTGTACCAAGGTGTAATTACATCAATCCCTCCTGCTTCACTTCGTGCTAAATGCTCTGTTAGGATCATAATGAAACGCTGGAAGGAATAAACAATGTGAAATGATTGGCTTTGGATTCATAGGTAAGATTACTTTTCTTTTGAGTAAGGGTTAAAAGCATCTCTGAATTAAGTAGGGAATAGTTTAGTATAGAATCGTGATGGCGAACCTGTGGCACGCAAACCTATCTCACTGCGCATGTGCACGCCTCACAGCTGATTTTTGGCGGTTGAGGCCTTTTTTGGTCTCCCAAAGGCTTGAGGAAGGCTTCTGCAGACTTCTACAAGCTTTGTAGGCCGAAATCTAGCCCAGTTTCGTCACTTCCGTTTTTTTCGGAAAAACAGGAAGTGATGAAACGGGATTAGATTTCAGCCTACAAAACTTGTAGAAGCCTGCAGAAGCCTTCCTCAAGCCTTTGGGAGACCAAAAAAGGCCTCAAACCAACCTCAAATTATCTGCGAGGTGCAGTGCAGGTAAGGAGGAGACTGGGTGGGGGTGAGGATTGCGCGCGCATGTGGCCCTCAATTTACAACCAACAATTAAGCCCAAAACTTCTTTTGCTAACTGAAATGTATTAAGTGAATTTTGCCCCGTTTCATGACCTTTCGTGCCACAGTTGTTAAGTGAATCACTGCAGTTGTTACGTTAATAACATGGCTGTTAAATGAACCTGGCTTCCCCATTGACTTTGCTTGTCAGAAGGTTGCAAAAGGGGATCACATGATCTCAGGACACCGCAGCCGTCATAAATATGAACCAGTTGCCAAGCATCCAAATTTTGATGGAGGTGCCGCAATGGTTATATGTGTGAAAAATGGTCACGTGTCACTTTTCCCAGTGATATCGTAACTTTGGTCACTAAACGAACTGTTATAAGTCAAGGACTGTCTGCAGGTTATTTTTAAGAACTTGTTCTCAAATGTACAGAATTTTAATTTAGAACCTTCTGAAGCTGAAACGCTTATTTTAAAATTTTGCAGACACGCTAACATTTTAAGATTTCTTCATGGGTCCACCAATACGTCTGCTTTTACCTGGAATATTACAAGGAAGAGGTTTTTTTGTTCACTTTGAGCTGATTCAACTTTTTCTTGCAAGCGTTCGATCTGTTCTTCAAGGGGCCAATTTCCCCTCTCATTGCTTCGGACATCATCACGCTGAAGGGAAAGGATTGAAATGTAAATAGTAAGCACAAAGGCAGAGAAAGCAAAATAAAAATAAAATCAGGGGTAGGACTTTTTTTGAAAATAGGAGACATTAATGAGGGAGCAGTTAATGAGATCTTAATGAGAGTTAATGTTGTTTAAAGTTTGCATCTATAATTTTAAATCAGTTGCAGACCTAAGCAGATTTCAAGACATGATAAAAATATTCAAGATTGAAAACAAAACAAAAATAAATGGGCAATTATTGCGTGTATTGTCATAAAAAGGCTTGGGAGCACACAATATAGTTTTTTTGTAATGTTAAACCAGAAACCTTGCTGGTTTGGAGAATTCTGGGAGTTGAAGTCTGCTAGTCTTAAAGTTGCCAAGTTTGGAGACCTCTATGTTAAACTAACACAGAGGTCCAAAAATAACTTCTTTGTCTATGATTTGGTGCTTCAGCTGTTGTTTTAGGCCAGGGGTTCCCAACCCCCTCCTGCTGCCTGGTCTCTGGACTGGCACCGGTCTGCAACATGCCAGAAACTGGGCTATGCAAACAAGCAAAGCATCATCTGCAGAATATAGGCAGCATGCAAAAGCAGACTACCTCCAATCCACAGAAAAACCTCTCCAAGGTGCCTTAAAGGTTGTGGGGGAGGGGACTGTTTTAAACTATGTTGACTGTTGTTTAAAAATGTTGTATCTCTCCATTATGAGATAAAATCAGAAATATATACTCAAATTATATGGGTGAGTTGATCACATTAAGAGCCACGGTGATGCAATGGTTAGAAGGCAGTATTGCAGGCGACTTGCAATTTGACAGTTTGAATCTCAACAGGCTCAGGGTTGACTCCACCTTCCCTCCTGCCCGTGGTGAGTAAAATGAGGAGCCAGATTGTTGGGGGCAATAGGCTAACTCTGTAAACCGCTTAGAGAGGGCTGTAAAGCACTGTGAGGCTGTATATAAGTCTTAAGTTCTGTTGCTATTGCTATATTATCACTGTGGTTTAATCATAGCATGGGGATGCAAAAAAAATTAAATTTTCCAATGAAAAGTATTCAAAAATTAAGAACGCCCTGAGCCATGGACACAATAGAATGATGCCCATCATCAATTTCCCCATCTCTGCAAAGCAAAGCAAATCTAATGTTCTTGTAGCTGATGAAATATGTTTCAAGCCATATTTCTTCATACTGGCATGAAAAAAAATTACTTACTCTTTTGTGTTGCTTAGCTAATCTTTCCTTGGCTTCTTCTAGCTCCTTTTGGATCATCATCACATGCTTGTTCATCTTACGAATGGTAGAGTGTAAGATCTCCCAAATATAAAATCTAGCAATGAAAGAAGCAAAGAAAACCCTGATGTTCAGAGAAAACATTCTGATTGTTATGAGCAATAAGGCTGAATACTTGTAAACCGGAGCGCTCAGATAACTGAAATGGGCCCAAAACATTGTACAACTTGCACCTCCTAATCTTCCCTCTGTACAGAAATTTCAGAGTCATAATTCTCCAGGTCTGTAAAATATCAATAAGATGCAAAAATCAATAAGATATCTACATGTGCTTACTTCCAGCAAATATGTTTAACTTAAGCAAAAAAAAACCCTTATGAAAGTCACTCACTATGAAAGATATTTGAAGCATAATCTAAAGGTTTTTTTTTTTTAAAGTTATGAGGTGGTTGACATTTATTTACCTTGTAAAATCATGAGATAGCTCTGGAGAGAAAATCCAATTTGCCACTGCAGCACAATCCACAATCTGTGTTCGAATCATCTTATCCACCAATACAGCAATCATCTATGCAAATGCAGAAACTTTGCTCAGTTCATCAGGCGTGCGTGTGGTCATCTGGGCACAATTTTCAACACAAACTCATAGACTTGAAATCCCAGTTAATTGAAACTACACAGGATCCCTCAAAGCACAGCCTCTCTATAAGATTCAGCACCTAAGCTGTGCAGATCATAATTATTTATGTTAGGAGGGCCACTCATCATAACTCCCCATCAAGAATTATAGATTCCATCACATTCACATTTTCTGGGGAAATCTGAATAATGGAGGACCTTTAAATAATTTACTTTTTAACTTTTTCTCATGGCAAAGCAGAGAAGAGGTGAAGAGGAAACCATCAGCTCAGGACTGCATCTCTCTACCAACACATGAGCAGGAAGACCATTCCTAAAGACACAAAGGACACTCTGGAACATTGGAATGCAACCTCCATTCCAGTTAAAAGGCACAGAGATTTCTGTCAATGTTTCTGTCCACTTTTCCCTTGATTTGAGCCCAGAGAATGACTGTACATGACTGAGCTAGCTTTGGGAGAAGATTAAGAACTGTCATGTAGATAGACGTAATCCATTTCTCTGATTGTAATCTTATGAAACAACAGATAACAAAAAGAAAAAGGTGTCAGGCCTTGTTCTACAACATAAACTAAATCTAACTCAATAAAGGAGGTTTAAATTAAAAAGAGGGAACAGGCCTTTCTCCTATCTAAAGCAGGAATTGTTTGGGGAGGGAGGGAGGGATGGAGGGTGGAAAGAACTCTATAAATATTCATTTTTACCTGAGGATGATTTTTCCATACTTCATACATAACTCTGAGAATATGAAGCTTCCCTTCATCACTTTCAGCCAGAGTTTTGAGGATTTCTCGAAATCTTATTAAAACAGAAATGAATAACCCAAGAAGGTTAAGGAATAATGTCATTCATTCTTACAGATCAGTTCTTTGCAACATGGATTGAAATGGCAAAAGCGAGTGAAAGCGAAGTGGACTGGTCTAGTTTCCCAAGATTATTCCGATGTCTGGGTTTTTAGACCGAGAAAAGACCAGCATCAACATGTTGACAAAGAGCTCTGAAACCCAGCAGTTCTTCCTGCTACCTTGACTAGCTACATATTTTGTGGGGATAAGTGTCTTATGAAACCCATCTTGTCCCCAAAATCAATACCACCATTAAACCCCTCTTTCTCTCTCATTGTAGCCGAGTCAGAGATAAGAGAAATTTGTTTCCAAAGCAATGAGGTGAAAAATCTGGCTGAAGCCCAAGTCTCACAAAATATTTGTTCCAGCCCTTTGAGGTAGCCAAGACTTGAATGCAAAGTCATGAATGTTAATACGACTTTTGTTATAGGGTTAAAGTAACAGGATCTTGTACTCTGAGTGTGTCTTCCCCCCTCCCTGCCTTTATCCTAAACAGAGCTAGGCACAGTCAAGTCTTGAGACACCTCCCTCAGTCACAGGAGGCTAAGAGGCAGAGGAGGTAAAACACAATCAGATTTCCAAGGTTCTGTTACTATAACATACCTTAACAAAAACAGTTTGGTTTTCTTGTTGAGAGTTGATTTCTTGGCCTGGTTTATATCATGGGGCTGACATTCTCTCCTTGTATAATTGCACCCGATCATCGGCTTTTTCTTCAGAGAAGTTGTTTTTGATTTTGCCAATGTCCACTACACCACTGCAAAATCTAACGCACAAAGGATTCTTTTTCTCCAACAGTAATCTTTTGGATTTTCCCTGGACCTCCAGTGGTCAGTCTTGGGACTTAAATGTATACAGGGATAATGTTGTGCTGCAGATCACAAGGAGGTGAGAAAGGACTGACGAACTTTTGTTGATGCTGCAGTTTAGGAGGAGGCTCCTGACATGGAAGGTTGAAGTACCCACGGATCAGAGACTATACAGGAATATGCCTATTTCAAATTGCAACGTAAAGAGAAGTAGTCCCAAAAGTGCTTTTTCAGAAGACAACTGGACTTTTTTTTGTTTTTCCTTGAAGACATTTCGCTTCTCATCCAAGAAATATCTTCAGTTTCAGCTGAATCGGTCAGAACTGAAGAAACTTCTTGGATGAAAAGCAAAACGTCTTCAAGGAGCGGGGAGGAATCAAGCAAGTCCACTAACCTTTTGAAAAAGCATCTTTGGGACAACCATGATCTGGATGACTGAGAATCTTCATAAACATTTAAAGAGAAACAGACAATATAGCTAATTTTTAAAACAAGGTCATTAAATAAAAATCTTATTTGCTTCTGGCCTCTTTTTTGTAACATTAAAGGGCCTTGGTGGTGCAGGCTGTTAATCATCTAGCACTTAGTGCAAGCTGCCTGCAATTAGTGCAGGTTCAAATCCCACCAGGATCAAGGTTGACTCAGCCTTCCATCCTCACGGGGTAGGTAAATTGAGGACCCAAAGATTGTTGGGGGCAATAAGCTGACTTTGTAAAAATGCCGCTTGGGGGGACCAAAAGCCCTAGTAATAAGCAGGCATATACAATGGAATGAAGGCTATTGCCGAGCACTTAGCATGGTGCTCCATAGACTGTAAGCCGCCCTGAGTCTCCGGAGAAGGGCGGCATATAAATGTAATTAAAATAAATAAATAAATAAAATTACAAGACAAATACAAATAAAATGGCAACAATATGAAGGCATTAACAGATTGATATACTTAAAGATAAATACTTACCTTCCCAGAGCACTGAAAGAGTGACTGAATGATTTTGAGGCTAAGTGCAAGAGTGCCTGGACAAAAACTTCTATTTTTAAAGGATTGAATGAGAAGCCTTCATCTGGAAAACAAAGTTACAAATAAGTTTGGAAAAACTGAGAAAAACTGGGAATTTTTATTTGTCTTTTCTGGAAAAAAAGTAAAGTGGTGAGGAAATTGCATGAAGGGCTTTTTTCTTATCATATCCATTTCCTAAACAAAACCCAAATATCTCCTATTAAGTCTTAAGCTGAAAATGTTTGGTTAGCACAGTACTAATAACTAATCAAACAATAAGCACATGAATCAATACTGGTTAAAGATCATATCCATACTTTGGATCCATTATGCAGACCTGGTTAAGACTTCAAGGCTGAGGAAAGGGAAAGGAAAGAGATGGACAGAAGCAACATGGATGGACTAGTTATAATGCTGATGGATGCATCATTTGAAGACTATCTTAGGGACAGATCATCCTGAAAGTATGTGGTTACTAAAGTCAACACTGACCTGATGCCCCATAATAAAAATTCGGAGTAAGATATAAACTCTATGCATATGAAAAGTTTGGATGTGGAACAAATCCACGTATAAAACTATAATCCAAGAATGGTTTCCAACTATAATTAAATTTTACATCAATTCTACATAAGATTTACTTTTCAAACATGAGATCATTCTGGACATCAAGGCATACCGTCATAATTTATTTAGTGGGTCCTTCTGATCTTTTCCAATAAAAAAGTATCAGACCCATTCGGCTGTTCATATACTCAATGCTGATTCAATTTTTTTGGGAAAAGATATATAGTTTAGTTCAATTGAATAGTAAGTCAAATTATGACTTTCAAAAGATGTTCCATTCTATTATAAACCATTCCCCAGAATTGTTAAAGTTTTCAATGTTTTCCACATTAAAAAAAATCATCCAATCTGTTCATTACTTTCCAGCAGTCTTTTGCAAAAGAATTACTCATTTTAGCCATTTTAAAAAAAGATAAAGGTTTCCCTGTCAGTCTTGTTTCACTCTAGGGCAGGGTGCTCATCTCCATTTCTTGGTGAGGTAGTCAACATTGCCTGAAGACATTTTCCATGGTCATGTGGCCTGCATGGCTATATGCCAAAGGCGCATGGAATGCTGTTACTTTCTCATCAAATCGTACCTACATTTACCTACTCACATTTGCATGCTTTCGAACTGCTAGGTGAGGAGGAGCTGGGACAAGTAACAAGAGCTCACCCGTTCCACAGATCGCGGGTCTCAAACCCAGGCTGTCAGCTCTGCAGCTGACAAGCTCAAGGTCTTTAACTGCTGAGCCACTGTACCACCTGTTTTAGCAATTAAGTCTGGAATAATATCAATTCTTATTAATAATATAATTTACTGATGCAATTAATATTAATAAACTAATATTAGTATCACATTTTACTCCAAACATTATATTTATATATAGAATTTTTGCTTTACTACTGGTATATTATTCCAGGCTGTAAGTCTGGAATAATAACCAGTAGTAAAGCATCTTACAGAAATTCAGTCTATAAGTATGATGTTTGGAGTAAATTTGATATTAACAATATCAACAATAATTCCATCTCATATATACCTACCATTTAGGCATACTGTATACCATTTTAAACTAAAAGAATATTTGCTTGTTGGAATATATGGGATAGAGGTAGATGCTAAAAGTCAGGGACAAAAGAAATTCCACTGAGCTAGTACATATTCCGTGTGTGTGCATAACAATCAAAACCGTGTATCGGGTATGCTTAAACAAAGCTAATTTCTCTGAAAATTAGGAAATGGGACGCAGTAAATATTAGACGGGCTTACCATCATTATCCTGATTAGGATTGGGCACATCCTTCAGAATGGTGAAAATGTCATCATTACTCACTTTGTTTTTGATGGCAATGTTTAAGCAGAGTGCAACATTGTATCCAGGAAGAGATTCTAGAAAGACAGGAAGAAGCAAAGCTACCATCTTTGAAGATTGGACACTGTGATATAAAAGGCTGCATGCAACACTGTAGAAGGTTTTACATATTTGAGAAACGTTTCAGAAGATAAAAAGGCCACATCTTGAAGCAAAGTCCCCTTGTGTCATCTTGCCCACTACGGCTTTTGATGGTCCTTGGGTGACACCATGTTTCTCAAAACCACACATGTTTATAGCAGTTTTCTTTAAAGAGATTTATTACTGCCTCCCTCCCACACACACACACACAATTTCCCACCAACAGCAGCAAATGCTTCTTTTATATTTTAAAACGTAAATTATATACTCTCAACATACGGTTACTTTCGTCTCCATATTTATAAATACAGGTTGGATTTGCAGGAGTCAAGACTGAAAAACTAGCAGGAACAATATCTATTATTCGTTGGTGGTAGGAAAGCCTGAAAAAAGAAAAGAAAAAGGACATTGAAGAAGGTTGCTCTTGCCATGAAATAGGGCAACAGACATAACCAACTAATTATTCTTAACTTGTCATTCAGTAAAAGATACATGCACTACATGCAAAGTAGTCTGAAGCCAATGTCTGTTCACTGAACCTGAACAATATTCAGAAAAAGTTCCTCAGAAGAACAAGGGCTGTGCCTAGTGCTATAATTTGACTTTATCATTCTTGTAATTGCTCAGTATTGGGTTATTAGCTTCAACATGGCTACTGCATTTTGGCAACGCCATCTTTTGGCAAACTCAAATTCCACTGGTCAATCTACCAGAAACAAATCACTGCTGATTTTTGAAAGTCAGAAATTAATCCTAGTCTCCTCCAAATCTCTCAAGAGAGTGCATAAATGTTATCTGAGCTGCTAGCTGCTATGCTATGGCTGGTTGTCCTAAATTCCAGTTTAGTTGTATTGTGGTATGCAGTTCAGTGCATTGCAAATCCACTTGGTGATATTTCAACAAAGCGGTGGACAGTAGGGTGCCCTGAGAGTTGGATGCCATTGCTAGAATCCTAGATAGGACTCTGTTCTAAAGAGAAGGAAGTTTTCAAGCTGATGTTCTTTGAATTAAATCAGGTCAGGAAGCCCAGCTCCACAAGTCTGATTGATATGATATATGCCAATGTTTCTGAACCTTGGCTGCTTGAAAACATGCAGACTTCAGTTCCAGAATTCCCCAGTCAGCTATGGGAAGCTATACTGGTGAGGGAATTCTGGGAATGGGGAGCTAAGTTACCAAGGTCGAAAAACACTGATATACTGTAAGCTATAGTAGCAAAAAATTGAGTGTGTTTTCTCTTCGTTCTTATATGCCAGTGAATTAGAGTGGAATTAATCTGAGCTTTTTTCACAGACATTGTTTCCTGTGTTTAATACATTTCTTTGTTTTTGTAACTAGCTCAACATATGTTCTCCAAAATCACAACTCTGAAGTTATCGTGATGTGCACATTTTAAAAATAAGACTACATTTGTGTCAGATAATATTAAAACATGCTTAAATGGCTTTGGCCCCTTCAGGGGAAGCATAAAAATAAGTTGAATGCAGTGGAAATTGATCGTACAAGAAGTATGTACGTTGCAAAACAAGAATAGGATCACCAATGGCGATACGCTGAAGGAATGCAGATGGACTATAAGACAGAATGAACACAAAACTAGCGACTGCAAAATAAATGTGTGCAGACGGTTTGGACAAAGAGAATTAATGAATGAGGTCTGAACTGCAAAATAATATGAGAAAGTGAATGTGTCAACAGGAACAGAAAGACTGAGTAACTACAACTGGATGAGACAGAGCAAACTGATAGTTTGAAAGTGGTCTTTGCAGCATAGTAAGTAATGATGTAAGTAAGTTTAGGAACTTTTCCTCTTCTTTTTATTCCTCCATGTCTTTTAACTTTGCTTACTCTTTTATTAAACTTCTTTTTTGGTTCCTGCTTATCCCAATGGGCACAACATGGTGGATACATAGGTATACAAATGCTGCTATCTCTCACTCACCTCATGCATTTTTCCAGTACTTCTCTTACAAACCTAGGCCTGGCTTTGTCAAGATCCTCAGAAAGACAATCTGACCTATAAAAAAGAAATGGCGCTCAGACAAACAGATTATTATTATAAACAATATATTTCATATTCATCAAGACAGTTCTTCAAATTTTTACAGCACTGGCTTCTACAATATTAGGATACTAAAGGAAAGGAATGACTGGAATTTGATTCATAGTTCACAGTAATTGCTTTTAAATGGAATCTTCAACTATTTAAATGGGTCAGATTCTGCCAGATTTTTCACCATTTTTGACGTTACTATTGTTTCTGTCTGCCAGACTATTTCTTTTTCTGTTCATTCATCAGTTCCTCTAATCATTTATCCAGCTACAGATCTGATCATCATATGTCAGAATTCATACATGACAAGCCTGGGTTAAAAAGCGAATTTCCAACATGTGCCTAAAATTAGACACTCTGGAGGATGAACAGCAATCCTAAAGGGCACCCATGAACAGCTGTCAGCTGTTCTCTACAGCCCTCGATACATGTAGCAGGACCTTCCTGATGATCTTAGTGAGCAACCACATAGAGATTGTTTTTTTTTTGCTTTGTTCCACAACAGAAGAAGTCCAATTGCTGAGGGCCTTGGAGATCATAATCAAAAGCCTGTCACAGAAGCTAACTGGGACCAGTGTAGCTTTAGCAAAGGAGTAGGATGTGCATAGTCAAATGCCCCATATAGAAATCTGTCAGCTGCATTTGGATCAATGGCGGCAACCAGATCAGCTGCAAGAGTAGCTCCACATAGAGCACAATCAGAGGATTTTAAATATGAGATCCCCAGAAAATGAACAATAACTAGTTGAATATGGCAGACCTCTGGGCTTTTCCAACCTCCTACCTGAGAGCATAATTATTGGCAGCTCAATCAGGGAGAAAGCTGGGCAGCAGTATTAGATAGCAAGATGTGGTCTTACTAAATAGCTCTTAGGGGGAGGGGACCTTCATAGTTTCCTGAGATCAGAGAGGGATTTTTTTCCCATTCAATAAATGTTTATTTTATTTTAACAAGATATTTAACAGGATAGGATAAATAATAGGATAAGTATCAACAGCGAGGTTACATTTCACAATCTTCTGTTAACCGTCTATTATTGTATATCACTCACAACGGCTTCTAATCTGCCATATACCACCACAGTTGTTGTCTCTGGTCCATAAGGATCAAATGTCCTTGACTGATTCTTAATGATAAAACTTTTCCTTAAAATTTTAATTTTAACCAGGATCTTTCCCAACAATTGAGCCTCATTCACCAAAATTGTAAGTCTGTATTATAAATATGTCCACAGCCTTTGTTCAAAAAAACCTTTTTTCCAGTTGTATATAAATGAATCTGTTCCCCAATCTCCATTTTATTGAGAAAAAATTGTTTATGCTTTGTTGTGAAAGTTCAGTTACAGGCTGTCTTGGACTACATCAAAAATGCAAACCATGCATTAATTTAAAAACAAAGCCCTTTGGGAAGCCTTCGGGGGGAAATGCTTTTCAACTTACAAGTTCAAATTGAAAACTGAAATAAAAAGTTTGATAAAATAACAACGGTTTTAAATCAAGCCAAAGTTGATACTGAAATATAAGCAACAGTAGCTAAAACTTGATTTACAATTAAATCCATCTGATTGCTGGTGGATTTGAAGGAGAAGTAGTTTGGCTTGAAAAGATTTTGATTTTGGAGAAGACACTCATTTTCAAGGTTTAAAATGGTCGGAACCAATGAGGGATGAATCAGACTTTCTCCAAGATGGGAGAATTAAATATAGAATACCAGAATAACCACAGAGAATCAAAATTTGGCCATTTGGCAACCAGCTCCTATTTATGACCAGTGTTGCAGTGTCATGGGGTCATGTGAAGCCCTTTTGCAACCTTTTGAAAAGCAAAGTCAATGGGGAAGCCAGATTCACTTAACAATTGTGTGACTAGCTTAACAATTAACAATTGCAGTGATTCACTTAACAACTGTGGCAAGGAAGGTTGTAAAATGACACAAAACTCAACTAAACAACTGTCTCATTTGGCAAGAGAAATATTGAGCTAACAAAATGGTGGTTGTAATTCGAGGACTACCTGTACAGAGAATCAAATACTTACCAATCTTCCCAGCTCCAGCGGAACTCAAAATTACTAAGATGGTGGGAAAACCAATTAATGAACCTTGATGGGGGAAAAAAAATCTGTAAATTTTTTATATTAAAAACATCTCATTTTGCACTGCTATTATTGACATTATATACAAAGGGACAGAAACATACAATGTAGCAGAGTTGTAACTTTTTGAAACTGGAGGACAGAGAATGTGCAATAGTTCTGTAGTAATTCAATCTTTTGGAGAGCCATTCCAGAGGTTAATTGCATGCTTTGCAAAAGCTTTGACATACAGTAGATGCTGAAAAAAATCTGGGACCTAAAAGTGGTATGGCTGATCAAAGGGTTGTTGAACTCAGCATTTTTTTTTAAAGTACCAATTTTGAAACATTTTTGAAGAATTCACATCCAATAATTGAGTATCTCTCTTCTAGATTTTAATATGAAAGTCTTATTTCATATTAAGAATCTAACGCTGCAGTCAGTACTAACTGCAGGGGTTTGAACCGGTTTGGGCGAACCGGATGTTAAATTTACATCTGGTTTGCCAAGCCAGCAGTTGAACCGACCAGCTGGCCCTGCCTCCGGAGCCTGGGGGAGGCAGTTTTCACCCTCCCAGAGGCCCAAGGGAGACCTCCGGACTCTGGAGAAGGTGAAATATGGTCCTCCCAGAAGTTCCAGTAGACTACACCCACTATGGCCATGCCCACCCAGAAACTGGGTAGAGAACCAGTTGTTGGGATTTTTGAATCCCATCCCTGACTAACTGATTATGAATGCCTTGTAAGAAAGCTCCAGAAAGCTCTAACAGAAGAGATCATTTATTCTTATACTAATTCAATGAGAGGAGTGACTTAAAATATGACAGCTTGTAAAAGCAGGACTATTTAAAACCATCACGGAATCTGTTGTATGGAAACATCTCAAGTCACTAAATCCTCAGAAAATTTAGATGAGAATGTCCTTACTCACCGATCTATGCAGATAGTATTCATTGTATCTAAGCGCATGTACAGCATTTCTGTAGCTTGTGCAAGCTGGCATTTTTCAATTAAGGTTTAAATTGTTTATGTTATAATATTTAATTGCAATACAGTCAAAAACAGACCACTCCTTTGCTTATCCAAAGGTATCAACTGCTATGAGAGACTTTTGGAGGAAAGGATACAACTTGAGGTAAAGATCCAGGCTGAAGTTTACAGAGTTCAATAAAAAGCGTCGTGTACATGATTTCCATGTGCGGCGGAACAGGAAGCTGAAACAACTCAGCAAAGATCACCTATGAAAGCAATATGATGAAGCGCATTTGCAAAAGCAGAAGTGCACACAGAATATTTCGTTGTCAGGAAATCCCAATGTTAAAAAGCCCCATGCCAATTCCACAAGGGTGTACCAAAAATGGTTCAAATTCAAAATGCTGTCATTTCAAGCTCCATTCTGAGATGAAGAACTATTGGCAGAAAGGAAAATCCCCTGGTACCGAAAAAGAAAAAGTGATCTGATAAATATAGCATTTACCTCAACAATGTGGTAATTCAGAGGGATCTTGTGGTTTCCTGGATAGCTTGTTAACTGGACAGCACTACGGAAAAAGAAAGGCATGTGATTTACAATTAAAAGGGCAAACGAGAAGTCCAAAAAAAAAAAAAAATTCTTCTTGTGATATGTGCCAGGATCTGCTCCTTCAAAGAGCCTCTTTCTCTGCTGAGAGCAAGTCTTGGGAGTAGCTGCCCAAGGCTCTATCACCATGCAGCATCAGTCCCTCATTGGACAGATTGACACAGACATTGATATATCCCTACCATGTCATTCTCTCTTTCCAGAAAGATCTGATGATGCAATGAAGATTTTCTTCAATCACAAATCTTTCAACAGAGTGGCTCCCTGGCATAATTGGGCCCTGACAAAAGAAGCAACAGGGATTAATTTATTGGTACAGTCCAAAACTCCATCTTCATCCCAAAAAGACATAATGTGATTACATCCCTGGCATCATAGCATTTTCCAACAGTTTTAATAGACTGGTTTAATGTTTGTAACATACTTTTCAGCATAAAGTTCAGCTGCCCCAGAAATATTTTCTTTTAGAAGCAGCTTTTTCTGCTCTAAAAAAAAAAGACAAAACCCCCAAGAGCAGTGGTGCGTAGGGCAGATGGAGCTATTAGACAGACAAAGCAAACCCTCAACCACATCAACCCTGATGAAGAATGTGAAGCAAATTCTCAGCTATTTTCAGGCCAAGTAACAACCCAAACCGAAAGGTCAGAAGGCAAAGGGACATATTATGTGGAACCGACCAAAGACGAAAACATTTCAATTCCCAACAGACAACGCACTACAAGGATGCTGCCCCACAACACCGACTTACTTCAGGATCATCAGTGTAGTCAAACATTCGGAAGGTGACTCTTGGCATCGGATAAACGGAATCTGCTGCGTGGGGTGGTGGCGTAAAAGGAGGCAGGTTGTGCTGCAGCGCTTCACAAAGGACGCTGTCGAACGCCAGATATGGCCTCGGGATGTGCCTCTCTTGCCAGTGGTCCTTCTTCATTTTCTGAATCTGAGCCCAAAGGCAATCTAAGTACTGGAAGGCAACAGACATCCATCAGACATTTTCATATTCGGAATTCACCAAACACCAGGAACATATTACCATATGTGGTGGATTTGTATAGAAGCTAAAGGATATTGGACTAAAATACACACATGGTTGGAAAAAATGATTAAACAACATATAGATTTGAAGCCTGAAATATTTTTATTAGGAATAGTACCTGAAGGTTACAGTAAAGAAAAAAACATACTTAATTATACATGTATTAACAGCAGCTAGAATTGTATTTGCTCAAAATTGGAAAAGTGATAAGATACTGATAGAGGGAAAAATAATTGAAAAAATATTTGAATGTGCAGAAATGAATAGATTAACATTAGAAATGAAAGAAAAAGAAGAATCTGGATATTACATGGTATGGGACTTGTTTTATAAATGGCTAGAAAATAAAATTAATTAAAAGGGATTATACATAAATATAAAACAATAAGAGAAACTAGTGTAATAGATATACTGAATATTACTTAATATTATATATATGGGAATGTGATTATTATTATATGGTTATACTGTTAATAATAATATTATTAGTAATAGTTAAGCACATGAAATATGTACCTAATTGACACACGATTGAAATGGAATGGATTTATTGTATGTTAAAAATAAAAAAGTTTAATTTAAAAAAAAAGACATTTTCATATTCGGAATTCAAGGATGTTCCCAAATTAATTTCCGTGCTATAGGAAATCCCCCTACCCAATTTTCTTAGGAACCATTTCAGGAGGGAAATTCAGAATAAAGAAAAGGCAGGGAGGAAAGACTTTGGGAAGACTTTCTCATTAGAACAGCATCAACTTCATGCAGCCAAAACTGGCATTTCACATTTCTCCATATGTTTTTTTTTAGATGGACATGAGTATAAGAATTAAAAACCATGACAGTTCCAGTGACGTCGTGTCATGGTGGTTCAGGAGGAATCTACTCTGATTTTCGCCTCTGGACGGCCGTTCGTGGCGCTGTTTGGTCCTGGGGGGATCGACAAGGCGAAGAGAAACTCTTGGAGATAGCTTGGGAGGTTGCAATCCCGAAACATCAAAGAAGAGAGCCCGAAGTCCGAGGCGAAAGAAGTCAGCCTGTGTGGCCAAACCCTGAGACACGACAAGCTATCTAGTAGGAAGCAGCGAGACGGCAGTGGACGAAGGGGTGGCAATCGTATGAGGTTGGAATTATAATAGAGATAAACGACCGTTTGAAAGGACTATCAAGCAGACTAAGGAAACCCAGGGTGAAAGGGGGGAGAGTGGAGATCGGCAGCAGCATTTTAACCCACCACCCCTAACGCTGGGATAATA
Source organism: Bungarus multicinctus (assembly GCA_023653725.1). Taxonomy (NCBI): domain Eukaryota; kingdom Metazoa; phylum Chordata; class Lepidosauria; order Squamata; family Elapidae; genus Bungarus; species Bungarus multicinctus. The sequence goes on from CM042834.1 coordinate 178,499,878, forward strand.
GTGAAATTAACAGAGAAAATAAGAAAATAAGAAGATTCTTGACAGAAAACCGGACTGTGGTATGAAAGTTGAGAAGTTATTTTTGGAAGATTCCATTTCCTTTTGACAGCTTGAAATGAATCTGTTAAAATTAAGTGAACTGGAAAAAACGATCTGATAAGAATTCAAACGGAAGGAAGCGTGACTGTGCAATTCTTAAAGATGGCCATTGAGAAACCTGAACTCTGGTAAATCATTTCATTGTGAATGAAGAAACTTATAAACTTGTAACTGGAAAAATATTGTTTTGAAACTACAACGTTGGTATACATTTAATTAGTTTATTGTTATATTATATTATATCTTCAGATAATTCATATAATCAAATTTACTGATTTATTTAGTAGCTGATCACTTTAGATTTCCTATTTATTTTATATATATAGACTCCTTTCATTGGTACCCTTATATTATACAATTCTTATCTTAAGTATTGAAGTGCCGGTACAATTAAGAGTTATATATTGAAGACATCATATAGAAATGTGTTTGAATAACCTTAACTGATTTTGATAAAAGGAAGGTGGTAATTAATTGTCCTACTTAACCCCTTTCCCAATGATTTATTGTGATGGAATGAAATTATTATAATATTTATAGTATTTATTATAACAACACCATAGGTATTTTCTCTCTAATATAGATTGTTAAAAGTTAAAAGTTGATTAAGTATATACAGATTGTGATGGAGTTTGATGAGTAGTAATCAAAGGTGATATTGTTGGACACGTGTTGGTATTGAAAAATAGTGGTTGATAGTGATTAGGAAAACCTTAGCATTAATAATTAAGACATTTTGATTATTAGAAAATCATAGAATTGATGGTAATTTGGGATAGTATATACAGGATAATAGATGAACAGATTAAAATTATAAAAGATATGACCAGTATTACCACTACTAAGACAGGGAAAAAACCTGTGCCAACAGTGGCACCCTCCAGTCCAGCAGTTTCTTCCCAACAAATAATTGAAGGAATGTTGGCGCCCAAGAAATCTACTGCCACAACCAGCGTCCAATAAGTGCAAACTTCCCTATTAAAAATCCAGAATATGATGCTAATGCTACAAGAATCTATGACTAAAAATCACATTGAAAGCAAAGCAGACCGGGAAGCAATGAAAACTGAGCTGAAATCAGAAATAGGGGAAATGAAAATGGAAATTAGAAACCTGGACAAAAAAATAAGCTTGATCCAGGAATCAACTAAGAAAAATGAGGAAAAAATTAAGATAATTGAACAACAATCCGAACAAAATGAGAGAAACCTAGAACTCATGAATCATAAAATTACGACTCACAATAAGGAAACCGTAGAGGCCTTAATCCACCTTGAGATGGATAGACCCTCTTATTATTTGAGATTTCAAAACGTAGAGGAAACTAGAGAAGAGGATTTAACATCAGTGATGGCTAAACTTCTAGCAGATTTCCTTCAAAGAGATAAAGACGAGATGATAAATGAATTTGATGATATTTACAGAGTCTACACTAGTTATGCTATGGCACAGACTTCCTCGAGAGGCCCATATTAGATTCGCCAGAAGGAAAGTCAGAGATATTATTTACAAGATTTCTAGAAAAAAGACAATAAAATATAAGGATAAAGAAATAATAGTATTGAAACAAATACCAAGAAGAGTCCGGGAACAGAGGAAGGACTATCGATTCCTCACTAATTATTTAAATAAAAAAAA